>OY754313.1:45626234-46226234 GCA_963573325.1 Astragalus glycyphyllos | reverse complement strand
ACACGGGCGAATAGGACTTCTTGTTGGAGCTATAAAGACTACATGCTATTAGCTGATGTTGGACTTGATCAACCCAGTATTCGATTTGTAGTGTGTACCCTTATAGCTACTAGCAAGTCTGGGAATGAGTTGTATAGGGAAGAGAGGACTATATGATGACTATTTTGTGTGGTACTTTCTTTTTGCATATATGACTGTTTGCTATTTAATTACTTGAATTGATGTGTTCTTATTTCTAAGTAGATAATGACTGTCTGATTTCTTTGCTCGTTAAGTGTTTTTTTCCTTCTTATGTGCCGATTTTGTTATATTGGATTTATTTTGTTTGTTGATTGTATTGGACAATACACTATGTTAAGTAAAGGTTAAATGTGATTTATTTTATAGAAAAAAAAATTACATGTGCTTTCTATTTACTTCTTGGCAGCTTTAGGCATTGGATTGTTTGATGATGTTGTCTATTGTTGACTGATATAGGTTGTTACTAGTTAGGTTAAAAACTAACTATATTTTCGTAGTGATGCTTTTAGGTTGTTACAAAAATAGAAATTTGGTGAGCCTCTTTGAATCTTAAGTTGGAATGGGATGAATAAAGTTTTGGTTGAGACCTTGAGGTTTAAGTGAGGGTTGGGTTTATAGTACCAGCAAATACAACCATTAGCACTAAAGGAATTATAGTTTTCTAAACCACCTAGGAATATTAAGATTATGATTTTTGTTCTTAAGGAGGGGAGCCTCGGGGAGAAACCTTTGAAGTGATGGGTTCGTTGTTTAATAAATAAACAGTCCTTATATACTATACGGTGTTTGCATTGCACTAGAATATTTTTGATGAAGTGTTTGCTTCCATTTATTTGACATGTTTTGTTTTGCTTATATAGAGAGACAAATGAGTGTTATTGGCTGTTGAACCTTTTCCTTCCTTTAAACTGATTATTATAAATGTTTTTTTCCCAAACATTCGAGACATGCTTAAGTTGGTGAATTCTTGGAATAAATTAAATATTGTTTTCTACATGAGGGATAGTTTTGAGTTTGAAGTAGAAATTTATTTAAATTTTATTTAATGAGTGTATGATTTTGCCTATTTTTTTTTTTGTAACGCTTCATATGTAAGAGTTTTGAATTAGGAGTAACGTTCAGAATTCAATTCTGGTGTTGTGGTGATAGACTTTTATATGTTTCAAATAATTATAACTGTAAGTATTATTTTTACGCGGTTGTGTGCTCTCTGTAATTACCCGTTTTCAAAAACAAACTTGATTTTGTGATCACAATAACTCTAGCAAGCTTGGGATGTATTACTTACAAATCAGAGGACTACGACTAATTGTGTGATTCTTCTTTTTGCCTGTATGATATTCTGCCTTTTAATTGGTTGAATTAATATGTTTTTGTTTATGAAGGTAACGTGTTTGACTTCATTCTCTTCTTGTTAAGTGTTCTTGTGTGCCGAGCAATGTTATATTTGGTTGGTCTATTTGTTTTCAGTATTGTACCTTATATCATGTTATGTGGGGTTTAAGCTTCTTTAAATTATACCTAGAATTTTAATGATAAAAATATTTACACGTGTTTTGATATTTTACTAATAGCAGCATCACACAATGGATTATTTTGCATATATTGCATATATCAGTTTTGAGTTAAGAGTGAATCACAAAAATTTAATTTTGGCAGTGTAGAGGTAGACTTTTCACTTGTTTCAGACTGTTATTTCTTTATATTATGTTAAGTATTTTTCCTAGATTTCTCAAATCTCAAAAACAAAAATTGAATTTGTCATGATAAATTTGTCTAAGTAAGCTAGTTTACCGGTTACGCAGCTTAACCATTTGGTTTATGTGAAAGGGAAATAAAACATTTTTACTAAGTTTTTCTTTCTAAAATAACTTTTCAAAGAAAAAAAAAAGGATTTTCTTTGGAAAAGAAGATGATTTTGAGTGATAATTAATAACTTTTCAATACATTTTTTTACTAAGAATGATATTCTTTCTATCTAAATTGATATCTATTATAGACAACTCAGTTATTGTGTTTCTTTTATTCAAGATGCATGAGATTTTCGAAAATGCATGTAATTTTGCCTATGAGTTTAAACACTAACAATGCTTAAGCAAATTTTGCTAACGATATGTTTGTATTTAAATTAGTGACCTGCAACATGTTGGTGTGATATACTTTAAGTTGTTTTTATTCTACATGTATTTATTTTGGTTTGTTATAGTCATCATATGTGCATGTATTAGTTGATAGCCCGTTTTAAAAAAAAAAAATTAATCCTCCCTTAGCATACTCACATAATTGCTTGATCTCATGTTGGAAATCGCTTTCCATAAACCTTGTGACATACTATATATGCTTGAACAGTGTAGTAATATATAATCATTATATAGTGATAAATTAATTAGATTTTTCATTGTGTTTTTACGACCTTTTATTTTTATAATTGATTATGTTTTTGACATTTTATTTGGGAAGTAGGTTGCCTTACAATGATTAATCTATTCAGTTATTGTGTTGTGACTTTTTTTTTAATGTGTATATACGATTGCATATTAAACTATACATGTGAGTTTCTTCTTTGTTTTCTTTTATATACATGCTGAAGTAGTTTCACAACTAATTTGGATGGGCATTAAAATAAAAACAAATTAATATTAATATTCCAAATTCGTTTATACCTTTGTTACGATGTGATTGTTATATTTTGTATTACAAAATATTTTAATGTACTCGTATCATAATTTCTCCACATAATTGTGCTTTAATAAATTAATTGACAATTTTTTTAGTTAATGTTTATCGAGATTGATGTGTTTTGAGAACTTGTCATTTACAAAATCTACTCATGTCAGCATTCAAAATAATTATCTCCATTTTTTTTGTGTTTGATAAATTCTTGAGTTTTATTTATTTTGCTTGCATATATTTACTGTATCAGTTGTGAAAATGGTTGTTTGAGTCTTTCTGAATAAGCATTTTAAGTGTCACTGATCATTGCTTATGGAGTTAGTGTCCTTTTTAGACAAGGCGTGAGAACTTTAGACCGTATAGGGAATAGGATATTAGGCGTTTAGTGTCATCTTGAAGTGTTGAATCGTCGTGTTGGATAAGAATAGTTTCCTTTTGTACGATGAATTTCGGGGAGGAAATTCCTTAAGAAGGGGAGAAATGTAACATCCCAAAATTTTAACTAGAAATAGTTAGACCTTGAAGCCTAGATAGCTTAGAATTGTGTACATCATTATTCTTCTACTAGTGTAAGAAAAGATAAATAATGAATAATTAGTTTTTGTTTTGCTTTTATTTTATTATATATGTTTTTAGATTATTTATTCTGTTTGTAGAAAGAAAATATATTATTTGTTATATGACATTATGTATATGTGGTCACCTGAAAAACTAGTTAAAAATGGAGTACATACGAATATAGATAATATTAATAAATTGAAATGGGTGTTAGTCATGAAATAGGTAGTACATGAATATCAAAGGGGCTTGGTTGGGCCATGGAGCCCAAAGACATACTAGAAAACCTTTTAGGATACACATATATTGCTTCTATATATAGTTAGAAAAGAAAAAGAGGTCAAAGAGGAATAGCCACCGAAACAAAAAGAAAGATATTAGCCTTGTTTTTTATGCTTACAGATCACCATAGTTAATATCATTATTGGGGGCCCAACATAAGACATAATATTGTTATGATTAACCCTAAACCTAAAACCAATTGTTAGAAGGCAGCGCTAAACGAGAGGAAAAGAGAACACAACCGATAACGAAAGATAATTTTGGTCTATAAGGTGAGTAATCACACCCCTTAAATCCTTCCATGGTACATTAAAACTTGAGAATTTGATAAGGTTTTGATTTATAACTTACGAATTTACTAATGTTTAAAATTGTATCCAATGTCTGTGACATGGTACAATTATTTTAATTGTCTTCCTAGTTGGTGATCTCTTATTTAGTGACTACTAGTTATTATTCTTATATATGAATGATGATTGAATAAATCCCCTCCCCTGTGATTCGATTTTGATGGATTATATTATATTAATGTTTACTTGCCTTGTATTTATTCAGTGGATGCCTATGTATGTGGTGATCATGGATTCATGAGGACCACTCAATACACGTTACTAGATTAGCGATTACTAACTACTCCTCATAGTTTGTGTTCTTTCAAAAATGTATGTCATTCGATTTATCAAAAAAAAAAGAATTAAGTGCTTGCACTACTTGAGAATATTACCGACTCAATACTATTCAATCAGTTGTAAGAATTAAAATGATCACTGACTATATACTATTTTATGTTAGATTTCGATTATATATATTGTTATTGTGTGTGTTTGAGACGAGCTTCGAGCTCCACACGGATGGGTCTTGTACCCCATATTAGACGAGCTGGTGCTCCACACGGATGGGTCTGGGACCCCATATAGGATGAGCTTCGAACTCCACATGGATGGGTCTGGGACCCCATATAGGACGAGCCTCGAGCTCCACATGGATGGGTCTGGGACCCCACATTAGAAGAGCTGGTGCTCCATACAGATGGGTCTTGTAACCCAAATTAGACGAGCTTCGAGCTCCACATGGATGAGTCTTGTAACCCTTATTTGACGAGTCGGTGCTCCCTATTACAATGAGATGTGATTTATTTATTGAATTATTATTACTATTATGACAGTGAGGTCATACTGATTTTTAGTGGATGGTCTCTTTTTGGGTATTCTAAATTATTATTTTATTGTGAGAAATCGTTGCAACTACTCGTTATTTTTAGAGATTGTTTTTAAAGAAAGCGGGTACCATGGTTGATTTTTCCGGTTACCGCACCGGCTGAGAACAATACTCATTTTAGAACCGTGTGTATTATTCACTGGGATTTCATATCTCATTAGTGTGTTGTTTTCAGGTATTAAGATTGAGACTATTGAGGACATGAAGAGTTTGCTGATGCTAGAGGGGTTTAGTTATTTTTGGGATATTTAGAAAACGCCTAATTTTGTAAAAACTTGCGTATATTAATGTAGTTTTTTTTAGATTGGATTCGTTATCTTTATTTAACTTTTATAAAGGTTATTATCAAACTACCAATTACAAATTGTGAAATATCTATTTTATTTAATAAAATTTTCTTCTAGTTTTATTGTTTTCGAATCGTAAAATTAGGGTGTTACAAGTTTAATCATGCAGCACGGTGCTATATGCTACACTTGTTGGGGGGCACCATCTTCTCCGACAAGAGTCACACGTACGTGCCTGCTAAGTGGATTGTCCTTATTTGCAATTTCGACACATGTGGCCAGTCGGCTTGGGGTCCAACTGCTCTGGCATATATCTACGACCAGCTTAACTTGGCAGCATGTACCAGATCAGCAGGCTGTAGCTGAAGATGTTGGTCCACGGATCTATCAGGATGCGATGGATGCTGCCGCTGGACACATACTTGATGATATGGTTTATGAGGGAGACATTCCAGCCGATGTATATGACAGACTCCTTCAGGCTTTAGGACACTTAGACTTTCATATGTAGATGTATTTATTTATTTTGGTTTTCTTTTTGTATATGTACTCGTATTTTATCGACTTTATTGTATTACGGTTTTTTTTTTTCGTTTGTTATCGTTATCGTATTTTATTAAATTACTGTCATTTATTGAGTTCCATTTATCGACTTAATATGATTTTAAGCTGATTTTAAACTAATTTAAACTGATTTTTTTAAAAAAAAAATTAAAATTTTCCATTTCCGAATCGGAATACATTTTTTTATATATTCCGAATTTATACGTAAATTCAATGTGTTTTAAAAAATTGCATTCCAAATTTACACATAAATTCGGAAATTTTCATACCCCCTATCCGAATTTATGTGTAAATTCGGAAAGTTCAAAAAAAATGTTTTTTTAAAAAATAAGGGTATTTTGGTCCAAAAGCTAAAAATGGGGGTAAAAAAAAAAACCTTGTACTTTTGATACATGTGTTAGGGTCTTTAAGTTGTTTTTTTAAAGAGTTGGTCATTTAGGTATTGTTTGGTATGTAAAAGAAAAGTAGAGGAATGGAAGAGAAAAGAAAAGAAGGAAAAGGAAGAGAAAAAGAGTAGAAAATGAGATGATTGTTGAGTTGTTTGGTTTGAGAAAAAAAGAATGGAAAAGTAAGAGAAAAGAAAGAGGTCTATTTGATAAATGGCATAAATACCCCTATATAAAACTATAATGCATTATTTATTTATTTATATTATCATGTAAAAATATAATTATATTTATAAATAATGTATAACAAATATACATAGGAATATAAATAATATAATATGTATAGATTTATATAGAAATATAAATAAGTATGTTTTTCTATATTTATTTATATTTATATATATGCAAGGGTAAAACTGTAATTTAGAAGACATCATCCCATTTTCTTGCCATTTCCGTCCAAATTGTGAGGAAAGGATTTTTGTGGGCCCATTGACAGTTTTCCTTGCTTTTATGTGGTTTTCTTGTGAACCAAATGATAGAAAGTTTCTTGAAAATTGTGTTTTCATTGCATTCCTTTCTTTTCCCTTATTTTTCCTTGCTTCCAAACAAACCATTATGTTTTTTTTATTAACACAGTTAATCTTTTTTTATTTTCCGTTCCAAACAAGCTAGCATGGCATTAACGGTGTTGACGTGTCCCTAAGAGCGCTGACATGTGCTGACATGTCAAGTCCAAATATATTTTTGCATTATTTTTTATATTTTTTTAATTGGTTTTTTATTACCAAAACCAAACCTAAAAGAATTTAAATTTGTACCAAATCTTTTCCAATTTCTGTTTGTTAAATTGAAACTTGAATAACCAAACCCAAAAAAATCTTTCCAAATCATGTCTTCGTTCCTTCAGATATGAGGTTTCTTACTTCATTGGAGGGATGGTTTGAGATGGAAATTGGGATTCTTTTTAACAAATGTACAGATAAAATAAAACAAATCTGGAACAAAAATGATAAAAAATGGATCTCGAACGAGAAAAATGAAAAACAGATCGAGAAATTAAATGAATGTGAAAATCTATAGATGAGAAAAAACAGATCTGGAACGAAAACGCTCCAAAATCGTAGGTCAAATATGTTGTATCCAAAAATGATTAAAGAATGAGTCAAAAATAAACGTGATTCAAATGAGAAGAAGAGACATTTTGAAATAAATTTGTTTATGTTTCAGAGTAGAGTTTTGAGTTTTTGTTTTCGGTTTTTTCCTTGATTACTTTTCTACGGGTCACCTTGATTTGTTTTTGGTTTTTTGTTTATGAACCCTAGTTTCTATTATTTTGGGAATTTTTTTAGTGTGATTATTAGATCAGATGAAGATGAAGAGGCATGAGTTTTTTTTTTTTTTGAATTTATGGGTTTCATTTTTTGAGGTTGGAGATGAAGATGATTGTTCTTGAGGTTAAAGATGATTACTCAGCAAAAAAGAGGGACATGTTAGCTCTGTTATAGCCAGTTAGCGTCGTTTATGCCAATTGGGCTTTTTTGTAATGGAAATACTAAAAAAGGGTAACAGTGAAGACGTTATCAAACTAAAGGACTTAGTTAGTACGAAAAAATATAAAGGACCAACTCGTTACAAAAAAAATACTTAAAGGACCCGTGGTGTAATTTTGCTTAGGATCTGGATCCTTTGTTGCGGCAGAATGGCGTTGGATCTAGGGAGAGAAATTCTCTCTCTCTAGATCTAACAATTTCCGCTGGCGCAAAACCATTATGTGCGCAGAGGATCCGTCCTCGTTCATGTTATTGTGAATTTATGGATATAGATCCTATCCTTCCCGCTCTCCATACATCTCGCCCCACCCTCTCTATTTCTTCTCTTAATTTCACTCTCTCATCATTAAAAAATTATAAATAATGATGAGAGAGAGAGATAGAGAGGTAGGAGAGTGGGAATGAGAGGATCCAAAGTGTTTTTTCCGATAAGCAATGATTCATAGATGGAGCACTAGGGGTGCTCAAACCCAAACAGCAAACCGAAATCAAAAGTTGTTAATACATAAGAGGGCATTATGCCACCAAAAAGGAGAATAATCGGATTTACTACCGCCCTATGAATGAACCAACTCTAAGACCAACACTTGATATGAGCAAAAATGGAATCAATGTTAGCCACCTCCTCCCTAAACAAATTGTTATTCCGTGCAAGCAAAATGCACCAACAAGTTGCCAACCAAATGATATATTTTACCTTCGCACCCCCCCTGTGGAGGTGAGGCAAAGAAAGATCAAGCCAGAGGTACAACTTAGCCTATACACATTTGGCAATGTTACAATTAAAGAACAGATGCAATATATCTTCATGATCCTCCCTACAAAACAGACACATTGCTTCCTCCTTCTGAGCTGATCACATGTCGCCTTAATAGCATATCGCAAGTTGGGAGAAAGTTGGTGAAAATTATCCAACCAAATATAACGATCTTGGATGGTGTTGACGTCCTCCACAGGTCGTTAAAAACAAAATTTGGTTTGTTGGTAGCACAAGAATTCGAACACACCTGCGATATATTATAGTAGTAGGATCTCACTGAAAATACTTTGGTGTGATCAAATATCCATAGCCAAGGGTCCTCTTTACCTCAAACCAAAGAAACATCCTACAAAATAGAAATTAAACAATTCGCCTCCTCCGCAATAGTTTGGTCAGCCCCTCCCCTCCACTACAAGCTCCACTGCCACACATTGTTACGCCAGTCACCTACGCCAGACACCTTCAAGTTTTTCGCCTCACAACCTGCATATAAATTAGGAAAAACCAGACACAAAGGTTGTTGTCCCAACCAATGATGATGCCAAAAATCCACTGCACTACCATCCCCTAAACCTCTTCTAATATTATCCTCAAACCACCCTTTCGATATCAACTCATTACCCATACAAAGAAGATCTTGCCACCGTAAAGAAACTAATAGGGTTGCACAGATGATCTTACAAAACATGGTGTTGATAGTATGACACCCTTTACCCCGAAAGTAATTATCAGTGAAAATGTACGAAAAATGAGTAAATTTGTTTTTACAATAAAATTCCCACTTCATTCTCGAAATACCATTCGCAAGTAAAAGATGTCATCAATCATGTAAACACAATTTATAATAATGTTGAAGCCTAAAGCGATAAAACTTTTCTTTAAACATAAGAGCAAAAATGATCTTTAATTATAATAAAAGACTTCAACCCGAATCCCAATGTCACATTATCAGAGCAATTAACCTTCAATCCAATTAAATACAAAGAATACCATCAACGCGTGGTAACATACTACAAACTACTAGGTGATCTGTAGTGATCACTTCTTCACTGAAGCGCGATCGTAGGCAACTCCAACGGCACCTGGAACTCAATCTAGAAAAATGGTGCACGGGTGAGAAAGAGCGTCCAAACCATATAAAGAATATAAGACTGAAACTAAAACAGCAAGACTGTCACAACACAAAGAAACAATCCACAACAGTGGATACAACTTCTATAACAATGTTGCACAAACGATCCTTAATTAATCTTCAGTTAATCCTAGTGTCACGACCTCACGTATGGTCCTAGCACTACAAGCAACAACAACAACAACAACAACAACAGTAGGACCAGGATACCTTGCCTGAACGGGATACCTTACCAGATAACGCCCTATAGGGAACAACATCAATAGGACCGGGATATCTTGCCCGAACGGGATACCTTACCCGATAACGCCCTACGAAGAACAGCAGCAAGAGGACTATGAGGACCGGGATACCTTGCCCGATAATGCCCTACAAGAACAACAGGACCGAGACACTCGAACGGGATATCTTGCCCGATAATGCCCTGAAGAACACCCAAAGAGGACTATTAGGATCGGGATACCTTGCCCGATAATGCCCTACTAACAACAACAACGACAACAAGATGGACACACATGGACCTAATCAGATGCGATATCGCACAACGACAACGACAACATCAACAGCAACAACAACATCGACAACAACGACAATGACAACAACAACAACAACAACAACAACAACAACAACAACTACTATCATCAGGTACGGCTAGCCCATACTGCGACGAGTCCTGACCCATACTGCGACAAGACTCCTTAAACATCATCATCAACAACTATCATTTAACTATCGTAACCAATTCTTCCTTCTCACTTAAGTTATTAAACTTAATTACGAATAACTCTCACGCTATATCCATGCTATATCTACTCATCTATGTCTGAGCATCATCATCTATCATCTATAAATTAATTAACATCATTAAGCTATAACGTGTTCTTCAGCTAATTAGCACTGAGTCATTAATTTGCTATGGATACCTCACTCATTTATTGTCTTATGTCACTCGTGATCTACTACTGGTTCGACATGTTCTCCTATCACTAATAATCATTCTCAAGTCAATTATCGTGTCTTCGTTGCTATAATGTAATTACTAATAATTAACCATGCCTTCAAGTCGGTTTGCGCGAGCTGGGCTGGGGTAGGCGCTGGTTGGGTTTAATGATAGGGGGTGCGACTAGCAGAAAAACAGTACCTGTATAAGAAAAAACGTGGCTGTGTTTTAATAAAAACCCAAAAATCCATTTTAATTCATTTTAAAGCCCAATTTCACAACAACTATTATTTTAACACCCCAATAGCCCCAAATAATATTTTCAAGTAAATAATTCTAAAATGCTTATATTTATAAAATAAAATAAATATATAATATAAATCATATTATACCAATAACTTATAAAAATATATTTAAATGTGTATAAAAATATATTTAAATGTGTTTTCAACTAATTTTAATAACTCAAACATACAATAAAATTAAAACAATTTAATCTTACCAATTCAAAAAAATAATTTATAAAACAAGTGCAAACTAAAAGATTTACAATGCGCGAAAATCGGGGTGTTACAGATAGGGTTTGTGAATTCAATTGTGAACAGGAGAGGTTTGCGAATGCGAAGAAGGTTGTTTCCTCGAGATTAACGCAGTGCGTGAAGTTTTGCGGCTTCTGAATACGCTCAATGTGGTGCACAACGTTTTAGGGCTTTTATTCGTTTTATTTTGTTAATTGTTATAAAATATCAATTATTAATACAATAAAATATTTTGTTTTTATTAACAAACTCAACTAATAGTGCCATGTAGATTAAAAATTGCTAATGGTACCCAAAATGGCCAATAACAATCCTAGTTGATTTCTTCTCTCTGCGCATCAACAGAAGAGAACTAGTTGTTGGAACAAATTCACTCAGTGTTCCTCACATTCACTCAGTTATCACGAAGGAATTTTACCAAGAAGAGAGTGTTCTTGGTTACAAAGTTGGTTAGTCGAAAAAGATGTAGCCGTAGTCAAGGAAGCAAAATAACAGAAAAACTGATATTGTGGTGTATGATCAATTTAATTTGATTACCACCATCACTTGTATTTATAGGCTCACTTTTACAACTGTACATACACTAGGAGTTCACTAATACACGTGGACTGATGACATGGACAACACTAAAACAAATTACATGAGAAACACTTAACTAACTATATTTACTTAGTGAGTAAAACTAGTTATTCGACCAACTTGGTTTGCATACAACAGTTCGACCAACTTGGATTGCGTCCAACAGTTCGACTAACTTGAATTCGACCAACTTGGATTCGACCAACTTGGATTCGACAATTCGACCAACTTGGATTACATTCAACACACCTCCTAATTCAAGTTGTTCACATTTATCAAGCCCATCTTATTTCTCAAATCTTCAAATCTGTTAACCTTTAACGGCTTAGTTAGCATATCTGCTAAATTGTCATCAGTGCTGCAGTACTCAAGTCTGAGTTTTCCCTTTGTCACTTGGTCTCTTAAGAAATGAAACTTGGTCTCGATGTGTTTGCTTCTTCCATGAGATATGGGGTGCTTTGCAAGGTCTATTGCAGACTTGTTATCGACCTTCAATCTCATTCCATCATTGTCAGTCTGATTGAACTTCAGCTCATTCAGCAACATATCAAGCCAATTTGCTTGACAGGCTACCATAGCTGCAGCAATGTACTCAGCTTCACACGATGATAAAGCCACCACACTCTCCTTCTTTGAGCACCAGGATATTGGTGACTCACCACACATGAACACGTATGCAGCAGTGCTCTTTCTATCCCCTTTGTCTCCACACCAATCTGAGTCAGAGAAGCCATACACTTCTTGATCAGATCTACCAATTCTTCTAGGATAGAACACTCTAAGTCCTGCTGTTCCTTTGACATATCTAAGTATCCTCTTGGCAGCAACCAGATGTGAAACTCTAGGTTGCTCCATGAATCTGCTTATCAGTCCCACTGCATAAGAGATATCAGGTCTTGTGTGACACAAGTACCTCAAGGAACCCACTAATTGTTTGTACAAGGTTGGATCAACCTTCTTTTCTTCGCTGTCAGTGACCAATTTCACTGCATTGTCTGTTGGGGTGGCTGAAGAGTTGCAATCCATCATTTTGAACCTTTTTAGCACATCACTTGTGTATTTCTTCTGATGTAGAAGTACACCTTTATCAGAATGAACAATTTCCATACCAAGAAAGTATGTAAGTCTTCCCAAATCTGACATTTCAAATTCTGTCATCATACTTCTTTTAAACTTTTCCATCTCAGTTTCACTTGTACCTGTTAGAAGCATATCATCAACATATAGGCAAATCACCATACAATTCTCTACATCTGTTCCTTTCACATAGATGTCATGCTCATTTACACATTTTACAAAATCTTGCTTCAAGAGAAATGAGTCAATTCTCTTGTTCCACGCTCTTGGAGCCTGTTTTAGTCCATAGAGGGCCTTTCTCAACTTGTACACTTTATTCTCCTTTCCTTTTATTCCAAAACCTGGTGGCTGCTTTATGTATACCTCCTCCTCAAGGTATCCATTCAGAAAAGCTGCTTTAACATCCATTTGGTACATAGACCAATTTCTAAAGCTGGCAACAGCTATGATCAGTCGAATAGTCTCTATTCTTGCCACAGGGGCAAAAACTTCATTGTAGTCACAACCATGTTTTTGCAAAAAACCTATTGCAACTAGTCTTGCCTTATACCTTCCAATTTCTCCATTTGGCTTCATTTTTGTCTTGAACACCCACTTGACATCTATTACTTTCTTCTGCTTAGGCAAATCTACCAACACCCAAGTGTCATTTTTCTCAATTGACTTGATTTCTTCTATCATAGCTTGCTTCCAATTTGCTTCACTTAATGCCTGCTCTACTGTCACAGGCTCACAATTTGCCAAAAATGCTTCTTCCAATAATTCACCTTCAGTGCCAATTGCATTGTCAGGGAACAATTGGTATTCATTCAATCTTTGTGGGGGCTGTCTATTCCTTCTAGGTCTCACTTCTTCATTTACCATTTCATTTGCAGCATCTTGCATCATCTCATTTTCATCATTTACTGCTATAGTCACTGGATTCTCATTCACAGCCTCAAGCAACACAGTAGTAGTGCTACTCCTCTTTGTAGAGTCATTCCACTGCCAGCCTTTCGATTCTTCAAAGATTACATCTTTGCTAATCACAACTTTCTGCCTATTAGGGTCATACAACTTGTATGTACCAGTCGAATGATAGCCTAATAGGACCATTGGTTGAGCTTTGTCATCCAATTTCTTCCTCAATTGGTCAGGCACATGCCTGAAGCACAAAGAGCCAAACACTCTCAAGTGCTTGACACTTGGTCTCTCACCAGACCATGCTTGCTCAGGAGTCATCTTGTCGAGCCTTTTGGTTGGACTTCTATTGAGTATATACACTGCAGTGGTGGCTGCTTCTCCCCAGAAATGGTTTGGCATTTGTCTACTTTTCAACATGCTTCTTACCATGTTAAGCACAGTCCTGTTCTTTCTTTCTGCTGTGCCATTATGCTGTGGTGTATATGGTGCTGTGATTTCATGTTTGATCCCTTCATGCTTGCAGAAATTTTCAAATTCAGTGGAGGTATACTCCCCACCACCATCAGTTCTAAGTCTACTGATACAACAACCACTTTCCTTTTCAATCATGATTTTGAAGGCTTTAAAAACTTCAAATACATCACTCTTCTTACTTAGCAAATAGATCCACATTTTTCTAGTGAATTCATCAATGAATGAAACGAAATAACTGTTACCTCCTAGAGTCTTCACATCAAAAGGACAACATACATCTGAGTGTACAGCTTCCAGCCTTCTTGATGCCTTGATCTTCATTTCAGCATTGTAAGAGCTCCTTGCTTGCTTCGATTCACAACATTGCTCACACACCTCAGTTGGAAGCCTTATATCAGGCAAGCCATGCACCATTCTTTGAGTGTTCAAATTCTTTAAGTCCCTGAAGTTTAAGTGACTGTTGTACCCTAATTTTGTTCGACTAATCTAAAATTCATTAGAAAAAATCAAAAATATTACTTATTGTGCATTTTGAGGTTTTAATCGTTAACACGTGTCAACTCGCGTTCGTTAACGAACTTGCAACTTTTATTCTCGTTGCACGCACATGTCGCTTCTAATCATGTACCCGTTTTTATTTTCGTTGAGCACGCATGTCTTTTCTAATTGGATTGCGCACCCGTATTCGCGTCTCGTTGTGTACGGGTGTCTATTTTGGTACTCGCTACTTTATTGTTATCATTATATTTATTAATTTAAGTTATCATCATCATTTTTGTTATAAATGAAAGGAGATATGCAATTTAAGTTGATTAGTCAAAAGCAATGTTGTTCAACCCGGACCGACCCGGTCGGACCGCGAAACGGTGATATGACCAGGTCGAGTCGCTAATCGGATCGGTCACGTTTCAGACCCGGTACGACCCGGTGCGACCCGTGGCTTTAAGGCGCTGAACCGGCAACCCGTGACCCGGTGTGACCCGACCCGCCCGTGCAGTTTTGATTTTTTTTTTTTTTAAAAAAAGGTAATAGATGTCCTTTTGGGCTTTTTTTTTTCTGTTTATTTTTTTTTAGTCTTTAAGTTGTTATAACTCATAACTAGTATAAATTCATCTTTAAGTTCTTATAAGAAGCATTGTTTTGATTCCAATTTCATAGTTTAAGAACATTGCTCCTCTAATTTTTGATAATTTCACAGTTTAAGAACATTGCTCCTCTAATTTTTGTTAGGTTCAAACTTGTTTATGGATTTGATTTGAATTTGATGAATGAGTAGTGTTTTTTTGGACATTTTTATGGTATGGTAAAAAAATTCATAGTTCTGCGATATGTGAATTTATACACAGGTTGCCTAATTTTATCAGATTTTAACAGTCACGGGTCACGCGGGTCAACTAGTGACCCCTCGGTCCGACCATTGACCCAGTGACCCAGTGACTTGCTCGGGTCGACCTCCGGGTCGATTTTAACAACACCGGTCAAAAGTGTCCTTTTATTACAAAAATTATATCAAAGTTACAATTCTTGTTACACATGTAGAAAAAAAAAACAAAAGCAAGAAAATTACAAAATTGACTAAAACAGAATTTAGTACACAGCACATGTTGCTGTTGGTGTTGGGACTTTTTTTTGGGTAATAGGTCCATGGCTCTTTCTCATTGTCTCTTGCATTTTACCACTTCGGCTCCAACCAAGCCTTGCCACAGGCTACTGCTCCACCAAGCTATGCCTACATGTCCAAACCAGAAAAATAGCAGAGCACAGTAGAAAAACAGGATGAGCAGAAATGCAGGATCATAGATTGGGAAAATTGAAAGAGACAATTGAGAGGTCCTTAGCTGGCTAGAACAAGATGACAAATTGGAAGCCTCTATAAATACCACAATACTGAACGAGAACAAGAAAAAAACGACGATTTTAGATGAAGAGGAGAATAGTTTTTTCAGTCTAGAGAGGTGTAGAGAAATCAAAGCTGAGAAATTAGAAGTAGAGATAGGAGAAAGATAGATAGCAAGAAAAGAGATTAAAAATAGCATAAAAACCTCACCTTTGGGTCTGCTTTAGTTCCGGCCACCGCGTGTGGTGGCCTCCGCCGTTGCTCATGCCTCCGTCCGAACAACCACCTCCAGCTCCGCCGTGAGCCACCGTCGCTATCCCCCTCTATCAACCTTCGTGTCTCCATCTATCTCCCTCGGTTTCGTATCTCTCTCTCTCTCTCTTCCTCTTGTTTCCTTTCTCACCATTTTTGCGTTTCTCAGTTTTTCTAAATGTTGCGTCTGATGGATGAGAAGTAGGGTTCTCAAAGTCAAATGTTAAGTTGTATTTTAATGTTTATTTTGTTTTAAAATTTAAATACCAGATATCTATTTGCACCCCCATATTCTACTAATGTGGCCCCCTTGTTTTTAAGCATCAAATGTGCATTCCACCCTGCTTACTTATTCGATGAACCCCACCCCATTTTCATTACTCTTGTTTATTTGTTTGTTTTTTTACATCATTATTATTATTATTATTATTATTATTATTATTATTATCATTGTATATTTATTTGCTTTGCTTTGATACCACTTGCCTTATTTTCATAACACCAGCAACTCACGACCAATGCTTCCATCATTTCCCCTTATCATATGCTATTGTTTTGTCATTCACTTGTTCATACATTTGTTTATTTAATTATTTATCCATTTATATCGTATCTACTAGCCCTTATAGTACGGTCAGTCTTTTTATTTTTATCATCCTACTAATAATGAGACCAACTCATCCTTACAGTACCAATGAGTCCAACTCGTTTTCACAAAATCTTAACTTTTCTTTAGATCATGTTTCTAAGCAAAAGTTTTCAAACAATCAAACACCCAATCACAAATCGGTTATTCGCAAATCGGTCACAAATCGGTCACTTTGGATTTAATTCGTTTGGACATTGTGAATATCTTTTAGTTTCTAACGGACTATTAGTAGCGACCACTCTGGGTTTACTCGTTTGGTCAATATGAAAGTCCTCCAAATTTCAAAAATAAAAAATACAAACACACCTCTTTCTCTCAAACAAAGAATACAAATTTTTCAAAATAGGTGATTAAGTCGATTGTACGATCGGGTTAGTCAGCGTTCTAGGACGAATGAACCGTTACGGATCAAAAGTCCCAGGACCCCTAAATAAAAAACACGAACCAACCAAACCTTTTTTTACCAAGAACTACGTAGCTTTGATTTCTCCATCGCACCTGGAGATACGTAGGAGCGGGGACCCACTCCCGTCAAGCACGAAAAATTAAAATTGTTATTAAGTCTTTCTAATTCACAATAAAAGGGTAAAATAAGCATTTTCAAAATTAACTTTCTCTTCTACAACTAATTAGCAGGTAACCTTCCTTAGGATGGATGTCGTGGGGTGCTAGTACCTTCCCCACACATAACCGACTCCCGAACCCAAATCTGGTCTCAAGGACCTTATCCAAACCAAAGGGATTTCCCAATATTTGCCCTTAAACTAAAATTTGGTGGCGGCTTCATCTTTTGAACCTTCGATGAATCCTCTCCCGGATTTTTCGGTCGCTACAGTGACCATATCTTTCATGCCACCTCCACACTTCATCACTAGTGACTGCCTTCAAACATTCATCTTGGGCTACACTCATGCCAACCTTGAATGTCCTCTTCTTATTTAATGTTGCCTTCAACAATAGCTTCTTCTTTGGATTGAACAGCCTTAATTCCATATCTTCCATTTGCATTGAGTATCCCTTTTCTAAGAGTTGACCCAAACTGATCAAATTGCTCTTCATTGAGGGAACAAACAAGACATCTGTGATGAGACACACCTTCCCATCATCTCTCTTGATTTTAACAATGTCAATTCCTTCTGCTCTTATCACTCTGTCATCACCAAATCTTATAGTTTTCTTTACTGATTCATCTAGTTTGATGAACCAGCCTTTGTTGCCAGTCATGTGACTTGAACAACCTGTATCAAGATACCACAAATCATCACTGCTACCACCTATCTCAGTCATCAATACTATCTCATCAGCGTCACCTCCTGCCAGCTGAGCCTCTTCCTGCTTGTTATCAGTTCTGCATTCGACTTCGACAGCATCCTTTTCAGCCATCAAGACTACCTCATCAGTTCTGCATTCGACTTCGACAGCATCTTTTTTAGCCATCAAGACTACCTCATCAGTTCTGCATTCGACTTCGACAGCATCCTTTTTAGCCATCAAGACTACCTCATCAGTTCTGCATTCGACTTCGACAGCATCTTTTTTAGCCATCAAGACTACCTCATCAGTTCTGCATTCGACTTCGACAGCATCTGTTTCAGCCATCAAGACTACCTCATCATCAGAATCAGAATCACCTCTGGCCAATTGAGCCTCTTCTTGAGGGTTCTTTTGCTTGCATTCATCTGCATAATGACCAAACTTATCACAGTTATAGCACTGCACCTCTTTCTTGCTATAATTCTTCTTCTCCTTATTCTTCCAGGCTTCTTTTCTCTTTTGATAATCATTCTGCTTCTGATCACCTTTCTTGCTTGAACCCTCACCAGCTCCCTTATTCCATTTTCCCTTCCCTTTCTTGTTTTTCCAATTGTTACCCCAATTTCCTTTCTTGTTTTGAGATTGAGCCAACAACACTTGCTCACTAGGTTTTTCATTAGGTTTGGCACCCATCCTAGCGCTAATCCTAGTCTCATTTGCTTCAAGAATTCCTTGTAATTCAGTAACTTTTAAGGTACTCAGATCCTTAGATTGTTCAATTGAGGTCACTACATAATCAAATTGGGAAGTTAAGGTTCGCAATACCTTGTCAATCTTTCTTCGATCAGTGACATTCTTGCCATTTGTGCGCATCTGATTTGTGATCACTGTTAGGCGATTGAAGTACTCAGCAATCGTCTCCTTCTCGCCCATTTGAAGTAATTCATACTCCCTGCGTAACGTTTGTAGCCTCACTTGCTTCAACGACGCATCACCAGAATAGGCTGAAGCCAACGCATCCCAGGCTTCCTTTGCAGTCTCATACCCTGCGATTCTCTCAAACGCGTCAGAATTCACGCATTGGTGAATCAAGAACAACGCTTTGCTGTCCTTCTTTTGTTGATCACGTAACTCATCTCCAATTGCATTTTCTACAATGCCATTCTTCACAATGTCAAGAACTTCCTGATACCGGAATACCACCTTCATCTGCACAATCCATTTGTCATAATTCTTCGAATCAAGAACTGGAAGTTTCGCCGGAAGTTGATCACTGCCGGAGTTTTGATTTGCCATGTCTACGCCGCAAGATCACGAACTCTCGCTCTGGATACCAGTTGTTGGAACAAATTCACTCAGTGTTCCTCACATTCACTCAGTTATCACGAAGGAATTTTACCAAGAAGAGAGTGTTCTTGGTTACAAAGTTGGTTAGTCGAAAAAGATGTAGCCGTAGTCAAGGAAGCAAAATAACAGAAAAACTGATATTGTGGTGTATGATCAATTTAATTTGATTACCACCATCACTTGTATTTATAGGCTCACTTTTACAACTGTACATACACTAGGAGTTCACTAATACACGTGGACTGATGACATGGACAACACTAAAACAAATTACATGAGAAACACTTAACTAACTATATTTACTTAGTGAGTAAAACTAGTTATTCGACCAACTTGGTTTGCATACAACAGTTCGACCAACTTGGATTGCGTCCAACAGTTCGACTAACTTGGATTCGACCAACTTGGATTCGACCAACTTGGATTCGACAATTCGACCAACTTGGATTACATTCAACACTAGTTAACATTTCCAACTTTCTCATTTGGAGGGAAAATTTCATTCCATCAAAAGTGAAAGCTCCCACTTTTCTCTTCATCACCCTCCTCAGCTCAATTTTTTCTCCCTCTCAATAAGATAATTTCATTTTATGTTTTATCCCATCCTTATTCTTCTACAACTTTGTTGAATGGTCATTGGTATGAGGGACTCCATCATATGATTGTTTCCTGTTAAAAACCCCATCATGTAACAGTTTTTGGGTTTTGTATGGCTTTAAAATCCACTAAGTTAAGTTATGGATTTTTTTTTATGTTATACTAACTCACTAGCTAATATTGTTGAACATTCACATTATTAATTTTACAGCGAAAAAAACTGGAAGCATTGAAATCTAAATATCCAAAGTAAAATTTTATACATAAAAAGTAGTTATTCAGCCATAAGTAAATGCTAGGTACAATACTAGTATCATTTTATGTTTCATCCTTACCTTATTTCTGTACAGGTATTGTGGGTTTCAACAGAATCTTTGTTTTATTCAACGATATATAATTGTTCTTATTGTGTAGTATTGGTGTGACACCCACATTTGGAATTCATGGATAGTACAAATACATTCGAGGAGGGTGGTAGAGTTGATGGTGAAGGTATAAGAATTTACGGCTCTAACGATTATGGGTTATTCGTTAGTTCTTATGATATGTTTGATAATTTAGAATTGCAAGTGTGTAGTTGATAAAATGAGATAACTTTTGTGCACAGGTTTACTGAGACTTCTTAATCTAATTGTTTCTCATTTGTTTCAGATACACATAGGTAAACCTTTTAGCTACAAAGACTTAGTTTTAGCTTATGCTCCTATTTTACTATTGGTTATGTAATTGTATAAGTCGAATTGTACCTGAGTTGCCTAGTTGGCATTCGAGAAAGTTATGTAGTTTCTATGTTTCGTTTATGCAAAAATTTGTACATAATAAACAAAACACAATGGCCCAATAAACAAACCACAAAGGAACATACCCCACACACAAATCATAGTTGTCAAATGATACCCCACACACAAACTAATTAGAACAAATTGTCGACCTTAATAGACACCTCTCATTCAACAAACAACAAATAACTCAAAATAATCCCAAAACAACATTCACAATATACGGTAACTCCGAGAAGGTAGTTTGGTTGGCGAGCTAAGAGACACGAAGTAGTTTAAAGGAGGAGGTTTAGAGTTCAAATCTTGAAAACTAATATTTCCACCGTCCCTAACTAATTACTAACCACAAACATTTGCCTATAAAAAAACTCTAAACCCCAATGTGCAAAAACCCTTGGAGAAATACGTACACCTTCACAAGAATCGAAAACCCTAACTTTCTCTTCCTCTTCTTCCAAAAATGTGTGTTCAGAACGATTTGGGTTTGATTTGGGGATTTAGGTTCAATGTGGGGTTTCCAATTCGTCTTCCTCTTCATTCCCTCTGCTTTCTATCCACGATTCCAAATTTTGTTTTCTTTGGGTTGCAATTTTGATGAATTGCCATGTCATTACTCCATTTACATTCGCTTATGCCAGCTAAGCAAGCCACGTCACAACTTAACGGACATCTCAACATCAACGAGTCTATAATGAAAGTTAAATAAGGATAACTTTGTTCTAAGTTTGAAACATAAAGAACCAAAAGTAAATGAAAGTTAACAAAGGATAACTTTGATCTAAATTTGAAACACAAAGAACCAAAAGTGAGAGAAAAAAACTTAACCAAACTGAAAGTTAAATAAACCTTAAGGAACAAAAGTACAATTTTTTCCCAAATATTTTTATGGTTGTTGTCAGGTGAGAATATTATTCTATTGTCACAATTGCTGGCCAGGTGAGAATTGTTCTCTGAATGTTGTCACGCCATATACCCAATTATCTTATGATTCCCCAACCTTAGTACCTTTTGTCAACAAAACATAAAACCTTATAACCTCTCATCCATATCTACAGGTTGGATGCATAATTGTTTCAATTCACAGATATGAATATACAGCATGTCTAATGTATAATAAGTAATGTGTAGTATTGACTTTTTTTTTCTACCGTATTATTGGTGCGCATTATCCACGGACTTTACCAGTGACTAATCTACGCACATGTATATATTTGGCCGGCCACGTGTATACTTCTCATCACCGGTCCTTATTCAACGTGCACAATAGCTTTTTTGGGAAGTTGCCTGACTAATGGAAACACTTTTGACCCAAAAAAAATTCCTTCACATGTACAAATATAGGCCATCAAGGGCGTTCCTCAACGTTTTCTTCTCTATATCCTTTGGCTTTCTCAATGGATTCCATGGCTTCTTCAAAAGATTTCTGAGTGCAAAATAAAATTATAAAAATGCAAAGGAACAAGTTAATATAGCTGCACAAAAATATAACGTGGGAAACTTGAAAATTATTTCCAAGAAAAATTTCGTAACTGAACTACCTTAGAGAAGCTAGCAATGACAAGAAACGAGGAAGTGTATATCATTTATATTTATATTTCGTCTTTCATCTTTCATATTTTTGAAGTTAAGGTTATAGTCACAGTAAAGGTAGATTACAACCTTAAAAAAACTAGCAGTCTCTGTAATTTTCTATTGTCAGTTTTCTGCCATATCAGAGTGGTTTCTATCAAGGCAGTAAATGTTCGAATGGACAAACTTGAGGCTTTGCATGGAAGGAGATGTTCAGTTTGTTTATAGGTGCATCAAGGAGAAATTAGAGAAATTTTGTTACAATGAAATTTTTTTGCAAGACATCTACTATTTTGCCTGTTGGTTTACTAGTTTTTTTTTTTTGAAAGGCTGTTGGTTTACTAGTTAATGGCAGAGTCAGTAGCTAATTTTTATTGACAAGGTGATCTTTGTATTTAACTAGAAGGTCTGCCAAACTTCATTCCATCCTTTTTTTAGGCAGGATTTATCATTTGAATCCGTTTGGATAGAGCTTATTTTGAGCTTACGAAAAACAACTTATGTAAAAAAAATAAGCTTGTCATGTTAGTTTATGAAAAAACAACTTATGGAGATATAACTTTTGTTAGTGAGAATTTATGAATTAACATTAAAACTTATTTATCTCCATAAGTTTTTTTTTATAAGCTCAAAAATAAGTTCATCCAAAAGGGCCCAAACTCTATTCAGCTTTTAAAAATGACATCACTGAGAACAAACAAAAAGCCCGTGCTTATGGACCAGCTTTTCTACAGGGTTGTAATTTGTAATATATAAAACAAAGGCAATGATTAAGCTGGAATGTGGTACACAGCAACAAAAAAAATAAGAGTTTCAAAAGCTTACCCCAGAATTTTGCATCTTCCATAAGGATTCTCCACTTGCATCGATGAGAATTATCCCACCTAATATAGCTCTGGATGAGAATATTCCATCAGGTTATCAGCAAAAATATTTTCAACCTCATCAGCTAAAAACTAGATAGCTATTCATAGATACAGACTAATGAAGACAAACATCATATCGAAACAAACTTTGATAGTGCTTATGCAGCATCCGCTAAAATATTGATTTCGCATGATGTAACATACTCATGAATATGCCCTGTTCTTAAGCTCAATATATGATAAGGTGCATCCAAATATTAACATCAGAAAGAATTGTTGAACTCGAGCAGATATTTGGACATAGATTAACTGAGTTCGGATACAACTAGCTTTTGGATCATTTTTATCAATCACATAATTGCTTGGAAACAGACAATGATGGACATCTTCCAGCAGATTCTTTCATATACTATCAGACACAGACTATCTTTTCACATAGAGCCAATTTAGTGGAAAGAAAGAGAAACCTAAAATAACTCGGTGCTATAAAACTTCTACCCATGACATAAAGGGTTGGACCCATTATAGATTTATTGGAGGCAATCTTACCTAGCTTTCTTGCAAGAAACTAAGACCACAACTCAAACCTAAGACATCCTAGTTACATGGCACCAACTCTGATCATTACACCAAACTACACATCAATGTAAGAAATCTATCCTCCATAAATTTTCAACACTCTTTCTCTTTAGTTCTTTACCGTTAACCCACTTAAAATAAAGACCTCACCGACAACAAAAGCACATTCTCTCACCCTCTGCATATGTTAATAGAGAAAGAAACCGCATACACCACACGAACAGACACACATACACAAACAGAGACAGACACACACAGGGTATAATAGAAGCTTGAAAAATGAGAATCCTGCATGGTATGAACATGGTTGTAGTCATCTTTTGAGTCACAGAGACACATAGACAAACACACTGGCACGATATAACAAAAGCTTAAAAGATGAGAATCTATTAGGATATAGAATAAAGGGGAATTGAACTAGTTAAGAGTTGTTAGTGTCAGCTATGGTTGTTGTGGTTGTTAGTATGTTAGTTAGGAAGGTTATTGATCCTATCCCTTCTATCCCTTTGTATAGGAAGCCTATAAATAATGGCTTCCATCCCCTTTGAATGTATCTTTGATTATAGTTGAGTTTAGTAGAGACCTGGTGAGGCCGGAATACCGGGTTATGCCGGGGGCGGAGAACCTACTTTCTCCATTTGTTTCATAATATTCAATAAAGATTTCCGGTTTCGTTCGTATTTCGATTCTCTTAGCGTTAAATTCCTCTTTTATTATTCATCGTTAGGCTAGGTGCCTAACAGAATCCTATAACATGGTTGTAGTGATTTTCAAACACACGCCGCACATCACGATCGCACACACGTGCGCGCACACACACATAACATGGATATCTCTTGTATGCAAACTAAATGAGATTGGGAGCAGCAAATTATGAACAAACTTCAAATATCAGTCATGTCATATATCATGTGCCATTTCTTATATCTGTGATTTTGAGCCATCACATTGAGCAGTTTATATATATATTATTTATAAAAATCAAAAGAAAACAGAATCTCCACATAAAACCTTAATTCGAAAAATCCAACTCTAACAAACAACAATTAAGTAATTAAAAAGAAATTAACAATAACAAAACGAAAGTAACTTACGCTGCAAAGCCAAGATTAACAAGAGAAGATCGCGCCGTCAAAATCCGAAAAAAGATCTCAAACCTAGACGCAAATCCACCACCACCACCAGACCTTGATTTATATTCATAATAGCTACCATTTCTAGCGTATCCATAACTATACTGAGAATAATAGTTGTTACTCCCAGCACTTTGACCACCGGCACCGGAGCGCCACCGGTAATTATAATCGGCGCGTTTACGATCATCCATGAGAATCTCGTAAGCCTCAGAAACCTGTTTGAATTTAAGAGTGGCGTTGTCTCTAACAGCTTTGGGTGATTGAGAATGCTTATCTGGATGAAATTGAAACGCTAATTTCTTGAATGCTGTTTTGATTTCTTCTTTTGAAGCCGTTTTGTGTAACCCTAGAACCTTGTAATGATCCATGAATTTGTGTGTGTGTGAGTTTTTGTGTTTATTTTGTTTGGGGTTGGTTTTCTTTTACTTTCTCGGGTGGATTTTCCCGGGAAAGTGGTGGAAAATGAAAAGGGTGGAGTTTGCCTTGTCGGCGAGGAGGGAATCGGAAGAAGAGGTTATTCATGGCGCGCAGCAACATGTCGTGGCACAGCTGTGGCCACCACTACGTACTAATAATTATAATTAAATTTAAAAATTGAAAAAAAAATTGAAATGATTATGAATTTTTTTGGAAGTAATTAGTGTTATTAAGGGAAAATTGCTATTATTTTTTTGACAAAATTATTATTATTATTGAAAGGAAGTAATTTTTACCTTCAATCATGTAGAGATTATTTTTACGGTGAACACTCCTATATCTTTTGAGTTTTGATGAGTATGATACTAAACATCCAATCACTTAATAACACAGAATTTTTTTCTATTTACATATTGAACTAATTTTATTTAGAAAATTACCTACCAAACTCTCAATGGCTATGGTAGAATTTTCCTATTTTTATGGATTTTGAAGGGAAGTATAAGTTGTTTCTTGTTTGTTTATGATAATTAAAATAACTGAGTTTAATAATTTTTCATCTATCCAAAATAATTTTCAAGAAAACTACCGGCAATAGCTCCTCACTTGAGTTAGTTTTTTTGATTTTTTTTAAGATTCTTATTATTTAAAAAAAAAACTGCAACAATCAGATAATACACTCTTAAAAATGATTTTCTTTTATGAAAAAACTTTAACAAATTGGCTTTAAATTTAGTTTAATATAATTTAATATAATTCAAACTTAATATAATTTAATTTAATATAATACGAAAATTGCTTTACATGCATCACATATGAATTGCATACTAGTTTTTTTTACCGCAAATGTTTGTGAGGGGGAGGAATGTTAAATTCTCTGGTTTGAACTCGGAACTCCCTACTTTCACTCATTGAGTCTACTTCTTTGGCATCCCCTAACTCAACAACTGAGCTATACTAGTTGGTTACATAGAAAGTAATTGCAAAGAAAGAAGATGGAAACCAGGTGGAGAAATGTTTTATTTTAGTTAGCACCTCTGATTAGTTAATAGATCTATTTTAAGTTTATAATTGTCTAATGTTTTATTTTAAGGCTGTTCTGGAGTGGGCCGAAGGCCCAATCCAATCAAAGAGCTGACCAAAAACGGCACAAAAGCAACCAAGAAGAGCATGTCAGATCTCGACGGTCAGGGTCCACCTACGTTGATCCAACGACTCCCCACGATTCACTGACTCTATAAATAAGGGATTGACCCCACTTGTCAAGTACATTATTCACCCTTACTGTTACTCTGCCAAACTCCACCCACTGACTTGGGCGTTGGAGTGTCATTGCAGGTACAACCCGAGCTCTTGATACGACTAGCAGTCAATCAGGTTGACCGCCCTCATCAGCATCAGGTCGACCACCCTCACCCTCATCAGTATACAGATCAACCTGATACCTTAGTCACAGCATCAGACGACCTGTCCCTTGACCAGCTCTACAGGCGATCTCAAGGTACAGATCAAAGGCAATTAGTAATAATTAAAAAATTACTATGTTTATATTTTTATTTTTAATCATATTCAATTTTTACTTGAGGATATTTTAGGTATTCTACAAATACCCACTTTGATTATTTTAAGTTTTTAACCTTATTTCCTTTTACTTGCTTTCCCTTTCCCATACAAACAAAGCGATGATGTTAGATCGAGTGCAACGAGTTAAAATTATTTTTCTTTTTCTTGGTAAAAGGAAATTATGAGACAAAATGTTATCAACGTGCAGTTGCACATATATTTCGTTAATAGGTAAGAGGCTTCTTATTTTGAAATAATGATCACCTTCTAATAGACAGGTTATACATTGCTACGCGTGTTCATTCTTCATACTAACAATGCAAGCAGCACTTGAGAACTATGAGCTATCTTTTGAGATAATCTAATCCCTGGATTACATGAATACATTATTTCATCTTAAAATTTCATAGACCATGTTATATGAAAGATTTAAGACTATTTCTTTCTAGACATTAAATAGGTATCTTCTCACAAATATGTAAGAAGAGAAAAACATATACAAATTTTCCACATAATAAGGTCAACTGACATTTCAATTAAGTCAATTACACACAACCTTTACAACAATATTAAGAAACTGCTTTCTATTTTGCTTCCTCCTGACATTCATTCTGGTTCAAATTATCTTGACTTTCTTCTTTATGCTCAATTTGCTGAGTTCTTTGTTCTGGAACAAGCTTGCCAACCTTTGGATACTTGTCTATAAATTTATATTCCCAATCCTCTAAAATTGTAAGCTCTGTCTCCTCCAAACCTTCTAGGTTACCATTAATATCTTCAGGTTTAAAAGACAGTAGAGCAAGGGCTCTGCTACATTCCTTTCCGGTGAACATTGAATACGCTCCTCCCGGACCGTAAAAGTTCCTGCATTAAGCATTGTCAAGCAAACACATCTTCAAGTGACTCTTTAATGAATCATTTTGATCCTAAAATGTGTTTTTTGATAGTCATTTTGATCCTCAGACGTGTTTTTATGTTGGTCACTTTAGTCTCTATAAAATTACAAAAAAAAAATGACTTATTTGCAATTTTGATACATTCAGGGACTATAATGACAGCGCCTCACACATTAAGGGACCAAAATGACTATTTAGCCAACATTTAACTAAGAAGAAGCATCACATTGCAAAGAATTGCTATGATTTATGTTTTACATTGATGGAAATGGTATGAACAAATGGAAAAATCAATTCTTTTCAAACAACCACACCCTATATATAGGTAGGTTTGAAGAAGTGAGAAAATGCATGACAAGAAAAAATTTCTGTCTACTAATAAACCATAAGATTTGGCAACACCAGAGTGAGTTCAACTCAAAATAAAACAACTGTTTCAATATTCAATTAAGAAAACATTCACAATAAGTAGAGTAGTCTACATGATTCAAATTTTTGAAGATGCATAAACATGGCAAAAATAGATAGTTGAGTAAGAGTGTTATATCATCATTTTAGTGCAAGTTAAGATAATTTGTCCAGGCAAGTACTAAGACAACTTACAGATTTCTAAAATTTAACTAGATATTTTCCATTACAATAACACTCTAATGCAAAACTATGAGAGTTTGTGTACATATAGAGAGAGTAAACCTTCTAGCTGGTTCTCCAAAATTACACCCATCTAGTGTTCAATTTTTTTTAATCACCAAATAGACTCCTGATCTAAAACATCGACACATTAGGGAATTGGATTGTCACGGTCATGCAGTTGCAAATCTCGACCGTTAGATAAAGATTAGATAGTTCATCTTCCAAGTTGTATTTCAAAGCTGATCTGGCTGGCAAAGTCATAATACGAGCCATTTGATCTTCATCAAAAAGCCGAGATCACTTAACTCTGCAACTGCATGCTTCCCCTAGGGAATCTGGGTCCATCACATTAGTCTTTCAAAAGTTGTCACTAACCACCAAATTATAGCCTATTTGAATTGACTTATTTGAGTTTATCTAATTGCATAAGTACTTGTGAGACTGGTTAAGATAGCTTATGAAAACATGACATGTCCAAAAGCAGTTTTCAACTTACTCCCATAAATTCTAAGACCATCCTATATGAAAACAGTTTGACTGTATTTTATCTTTTAGTATAGAAACAGTTTATATATAAGTACTTATAGGATAAACATTTCACTTAAAGTACTTAATTAAGCTGTTTATCTAGAACCTTGGTCCTTAATTTAATCCTTCATTTGTCAATATTCTATGTCTTAACTCTTAAGAACTACTTTGGTGACAAATTTTCCTAACTTCAGCAACTAATTTAGCAACTAAATTTTTTCGAGGACAGTATGCATACCAACTAGCATGGATGAATGATATTAAATTTTGGTAAACCAATATTAAGATTGACTCATTTTACCTTTATGTCCTCTCAAGCTCGCTTAATTAAACTCACATGCATACACTTAAAGTCTCAACTTCCTTAGTGTTGCAGAGAACAAGGAAATTGAAGAATTCGTGTTTTGAAAATCGAACCAACCAAACCGTTCAACGGGTTAAACCATGAACCGACACCATCTATGGTTTGGTTATTTATGCGGTTCGATCCTGGTTTCATTCGGGTTCCAAGAGTTGAAGTATGACCCGGAGGTTTCAGCAATTCGATTTTCAAAACATTGATAATTTAAATAACAAAATTTAAACAGGATAGTTTAAATAACAAACTAAATTAACTCTAGTTAAGTTACAACCACTAATAATTGGCATAAATAAATAAAAAATCACAAATAGAATAAAAAAATATTAAAAGGAAAAGTGAAGCACCTGCCAGAAGAAACATCATAGATCTGGCCTTTAATTGAAATCAAGAGAGGTTTATTGGGATCAGAGCCATTGTAAGACCTTAATTCTGAGTCAGTAATTTCACCAAGCTGAACCGGTTCACGTTCTGGCTCAGGTTCCATGAACTGGGAACTGGACCGGGTTGAAATCACCGGGGGTTTATTGTAGTCTTCAGGGGAAACAAACATGGAACTAACGGTTCTGTAAACGACGATCATTAAGGTTGCTATGGTGAAGAACGCGGTTGGAGAAAGACCTGTGTATAAGGTTATTTCTTCTGTTATGGTAGTGTAGAACCCCATTTTTGAATGCTTGTTTTGTTGTTTTTTTGATGATGAAGTTTTGAGTTGTTTGAAGGAAGGGGAATGGAAGTGGAAAAGAGATTGAAGTGGGTCGGTGAAGTGGAAGAAGATTATGATAATATGATAGTATAATAATACCCACCAAACAAAGTCGACTTGTTTTTCTTTTTTTATTTTTAAACCAAGGTATTTCCTGCGTATACAATTGCAGAGATTAATCTCTCAAGGTACTGAGGTATTGACAAAAAAAAAATACTAAGATCTATTTAACGGGCTAACCTTTCCCACCAGATATTTTTTCATACGCACCGACCAGGATCAAATCTTTGACCAAATGGTTAAAGAGCCCAAGTATGTAGAGCGTCGGATTGCTAATCCGTTGTACGAATTTTTGTACCGAGGGTTCGAATCCCTCTCTTTCCTTTTCCATTGATTGCTAATTTGGCATTTTTTTTTTTGGTGGAGCTTCTTTTTTTTTGTTTTCCTTCCTAGTTTTTTTAATTGTTTTTACTAGTTAAAGATATAAAATAGATAGAAAAACGAAAAATATTTTTAAATCTAGCACAAGTAAGGAAAAAATATAAAACAAAAAAGATTTTCTTATTCTTCACGTCTTGGATTACGTCCTATCGTGTAAACAAATAGTTTTAGAGTAAGCATTACAAAATCTACCACTTGTGTTATATCATGTTGGTGACTTGTTTTTTTTTTGCTATTGTCACTTGGGGCTGCTATCATCAATTAGGTATTCATTCAATTTATTATTGTTATTAAGTCCTTTAATCAACAAAAAAAGTCCTTTAATCGTCTTTAACTTTTTATAATACTTTTTTTTGAAAATAAACTTTTTATAATTCTCATAACTTAAAAAAAACTTTTAATAATAAGGGTAGTTCTGTTTTTCTTATTGTATTATTGATGCGTAGTGTTTTTCGGTTTCGTTGGTGACTAATTATGTCGGAGAACCAAACTAGCTATGTGTAGTTAGCTTTACTGTAACATCCCTTTAATGGGGAGTTCTTATATGCAGTGTTATCAGAACCAGACCGCCCAGTCCGGTCGAACCGGCTCAACTGGGAACCGGTGCCCTTCCCAGTCCAGATTGCTTGCATAAACGGCTCAATTGTTTTCAATTTAATTTTTCACGTTTTTTGTTACAAAAAGGCTTCCTGCGGGAAGCGAACCCAGCAACAAAATGTGGTGCCGCACCTCTTAACCACTGCGGCAGCTTCATATGTTGTTACTAAGCTTACAAACATGATATATATTATATATCTTACGTAAAGTATATGTGTACTAATTATGATTTTGGATATGTTGAGACCATTATTATTTCATGGTTGTTTATTTAATTAGGTACTTACCATGTGGTTATGGACTTATGGTCCTTATAGATTTGAACTTGTATAGTAAATTTGAATAATTATGTTAATTTTGTGTTGAGAATTTGTTTTATAGATTACTAAGATATATTACAATTTTTTGATGGCTTTGTTATGTACAAATTTATTCATATCAGGTCTATTTTTAGTGTGTCCGGCTCATGCGGTCCTACCAAAGACCTGTCGGTCCGACCAAAGACCCAGTGACCCAGTACCTTGACCGGCTCGATGCCCGGTCCGGTTCTGATAACATTGCTTATATGAGTGAACTAGGTTGATTTTTGTGAGGTCAAACTGCCATGTAGGTTTTAAGCTACTCATAGTTTTTACTTCAATGGTGGTTTCTTATTAGCAACTCATACATGACCCCACATGATTATATTTTTTATTTGTATTTTTTTTATTTAAATCTAATATTAATTTAACTAATTCATATAAAAGTATTAAATATTAAAAAGCATTAAATATGTTTTTGACTCTTTAAAATTTTGGTTTTTTTGGTTTCGGTCTCAATTCACCTACTTTTTTTTTTATAAATCAAGTATCCTCTGCGCGCAATTGCAGAGACTAATCTCTCGAGTCGGGTAGGACCACAATGGACGACAAAGAAAATTCACCTACTTTAGTCTCAGATTTTTATTTTCATCGGAAATTGGCGGTGCAATTTCACTTATTAAAAGTGCCAGGAAGCACTATTAAAAGTCGTAAGAGACTAAAATTGATGATAAGAAAACAATTTGGACCAAAAGCAGGTGAAATAATTTTTAGGGACTAAAACAAAAACACCCAAATTAGTTTAGGCTGACTTTTAAAATGTAAAAAATTAGTTTACGATGAATCCAGGATAGCTTCTGTTGTGGCCTGTGTGCATGAGTTTTTCTTTCATTTATTTTTTTCTCCCTCTTAAATTCAATAGTATTCGTTGCTATTTATTACCAAAAAAAAAATTCGTTGCTTTGATGAAAGAGAAACAAACGTATTATAAGTTTAGTCTCCGGTCTCTATTTAGTCGCCGATAATTAATGCCAACTAAGCTTCTTTTATCGCGTGTCTCTTATTTTACCATTTATTTAAGAGCATGCGTTAAACACGTAAAAAAAAAAAGATCATGCGTTAAAGCTGCTCTTAGAATGTATTTTAGAAATTATCTTATTTCAATTGTGTGTTTTTGGGACATAGAGAGAGATCTAAGTGTAACACCATATATTTTCACACCATATATTTTCTTAAACAAATTTATGTGTATATTAATTTAACTTATAGTAAATCAAATTTGATAATCATCTATAAATATATTATTATGATATTAATATTTGACTAGTTATATTGTTGTTTTTAATTAAAAAAAAGATTAGAATGAATGATGCATGATGCCATGTTTGTTTTTATCATTTCATTTAATTTCTTTCGACATGAGGTAATTGAGTGTAGCTTAAACATCTAATGCTTAAGAATAACGGTATTATAAAAAGTAAATTACACTCCCCTCCCCGAGAGAAACTTAAATTATACTCCCCCCCGCTTATGTTAAAATATACACTCTCCTCTCCCCTTATGCAAAATATGTTAGAAAAAATTACACTTCCCTCCCTTGAGAAAAGCTTGAGTTACATTCCCCCCTCCTCTTATGTCAAAATCTACACTTTCCTCCCTTAATTATTTTCTAAATTTCTAATAATCTAACAATTAAAATCTAACAATACAAATTTAACACACTAAGTGTGAAAAAAGAGTATTGCAAGTCCACTTTAAAATATTTAAAATTCGTATGCAATTTTTCTCTATTTTTGATTCACAAAACCATTATGATATAATTTTAAATCCTATTATAAAATATGAAACACTGCAAAATAACATTAAAATCTTGAAAATTTACTAAAGCAAAAAAAATATGGCTATTTAAAAATTGAATTTTATATTCTAAATCATTAAATTAATCATAAAAAATTAAAATTTAATTATCATTGACATTGAAATTATAAAGAAATGGATTATTTTTTCTTAATTGGTGGCTTAAAGTTAGTAGATATCATAAAAATATTTATTTATGTTTTTTTGACAATAAAAATATTTATTTATGTTAAAAAGGGTTAAAGTGTATTATATATTTAATTATTAAGGGAGATTATTGTAATTCAAGCATCTCTTAGGGGAGGAGATTATAATTTATTATAAGTTTTTATTTGTCAAGGGAGGGGAGTGTATATTTTAACATAAGAGGGGAGGGATGTGTAATTCAAGCTTCTCTCGGGAGAGGGGAATGTAATTTACTCTATTATAAATGAGTCATTGGTGTGTGAAAAGGATGTGCAAGTATACACAGTCACAAACAAGTAATAAAGTAGAAGTAAAGTATCGTTCCCACAGAGATTGTATAATTCTTAATGTATTGTTGTGAAGACATGTAAATTAATGCAACTATCTACTCACAATTTTTGGTTTTGGTTGAAGTTGAAATGAAGTTTAAAATGACAATAAACAACAGAGAGGAAATCAGTGGAGAAATATAGTTGAGATGCTTTCATCAAATAACTCTCTTTTAAGTGTTAAGTGCATTCGTGTGGTGCAGGTGCACTGGATGCAGCTGCATCAGTTGTGTGCTTTTCAGCTACTATTTCAAAAGTTGTTTTACAAGCTTCCTATGTCTAGGTGTGCTAAATAAATTCACTCTTGACCTTGAAGTACTTGCTGATTTAATCCTAAAGGCTATCTTATCCTATTTCTAGAACTAACATGGAATTAACAAGCTTCTTTTATTAAACAAGTTAATAAAGGCTTTATTAAACGTTTGCCCCTATTGATTCTTGATTTCTAGTTATAAACCATGTCTGTGAATATAACTCTACTCATTTTAAGCGATCAACCTTAAAATAAGATGGATGTAGTATAACACAAGAATCAAAGTACATGCAACACACAAATGACACTTAGACTTTCTTAAAAGATCATTATAAGACTAGCACATCTCAACTAAAGAAACTTAGCTTATGATAGACATTGCAAGATGAAAAGAGATTGAATAAAACATATTGAGGTGAGGGAAATTATCAAGAAAGAACAACAAAGTAGAGTTTACAATATTGAAGCTTTCTTGCATCAAGCAATGCAGGTGCACTGATCTTCTTTCTATATCTATGAAGAAGAGAAGGTAGAAGTCGTCAATTCCTTCCTTTTCTCCTTGCCACTATCTAAGAAATTAGAACTAAAAACTTGGAACTAAAAGTACAAGAAATTCTAAAGGTGTAGAAATGTAAGAAAAAGAGATTATGAGATGCTCTTCAAAGTGAGAAGTGGGGATCCTTATATAGCCTCCAAAAAGTGAATTCCTTGAGGGCTAAGTAAACTTGAGAACTCAACCATGGTTACTTTTCAGCCTTTGAAAAAGCAATTTGAGTTTCACACTCAAATATCAAGAGTGGTCCAATTAGAGCTTGCCATTTGGTTCATGAAATGATTTCTTCAAGTGGTCATCCATTGTGGGCGCCTCCTTTATAAAGTTTCCATGTGCCCCATGTGATTGTGGATCAGCTATAATGTCATTTGGTTTGAGGTGCTTCCGGTGTTGGCCTTTTTCCTACCATTCGCAAAATGGTGCAGCTGCATCAAGTGCAGGTGCACTGGATGATTTGGATGAAATCTTTACTTTGTGTATTGTGTTCTTCCAATGTAGGTGTCTTATCTGAAAACACTCAACAAACATATCAAACATACCAACATCTAGACATCATGCTTAATATTGTGAATGACAACATGCTTTATCCTTTAATGTTTGTTTATCTAATTTCTTCTATAATATTTACTTAATTTATATTTGATTTCAAACAATTATTTAGGTTTAGTTGTATAAATAACTCTATATAAAATAGAGTTATCAGTCATCCAAAAACCTTCTATAATTTTGACAACAAAAAGTGAAAACCACGCCTCATGCTTATTTTTTTTAGTATAAATAGCTAGCCATTTCCTTAGTTCCATCATTCATAAATCCCTTCCTTTTCTAAAAATACCTTCTTCGGCCACAACAAATCATACACCATTTCCTTTTTATTTCACAACCCACCAAATCCTAAAAAGTCTAATTCGATCATATCATTGAATTCGTAGTTTCACAGCTTTGTGTTGGTGCTTGAGTACGTGTCGTCGTTGTCGGAGCGAGTATTTCCTTCGTGCTGCATTTCAGGTGGGGGAAAGATACCGTATTCCTCGGGACGATTAGCGTAAAGTTCTAATTTAAATATGTGAAGAGTAACTCAAGCTCTACTAAAGTTAAAGAGTCAGTGATACCTAAAGATCATTTGACTACTCTTTGAAGTTAAGGTTAAGTGAAGTTTAGGCTGTCGATGACAGGTTAACGCATATAAAAGTTCTATATTATTATTTGATTGATTGATTGAGATATATTGAAATTGATTGCTTAATTTGATTGTTTAAATGCTATGTTTTTGTGCTATTCATAATTATTTGTGAAATTGCTGAAATATCTTATTGGCATAGTGATATTGAGAAACATGACTTTATTTCGTAATAGTAATGAACTTAAGATTTCATAATGAATTTAGGTGTGGAAAGAAAATTAAGAGTCATATATAAAGTGGAATGAATATTTAACCATAGTGCAAGAGATAGTACAAGGTAGTGATCAACAAGAGAAGTAAGGCATACATGTTAAGATGTAATCAAACAGAATCATATAGATTGCATATGTGTTGTAAGTCCACAACCATGTGTATGGGCGCACGAGGTCAAGTACTGGACCGGGTCCTTAGTAGGACATATCTATATTGGTGGGCTAAATTTATGTTTCGATGACTTGAACTAGTTTAGTGGGGAACGACTTATAATACTCGGACTCCATTGTGACAGTCGAGTGCCGTCTGTGAAGTATAGTAGGAACGTTTGTGGCATCAGGATATGGCCAGAGTCATCATATAGTATTGACACATACTCATATTAGAGTCTGAGAAATAAGATATTAATAAAGAATAGAAGATAAGAATTAATTTGATTTAATACACCTGCAACATGTTTAAATTAAGCTTTACCTTATCTTCCCCTTTTTCTGACTTATACATGTATCTTAGCCCTAGTATTTTCTCTTGTATATTTGCTTGTAACGCTTAGATCCAGTCGAAGAGTCACTTGTTGTAGAAGGAGATCCTCTTCCTTCCACGATAGACGTTGAAGGCACCGAGGATGTTAGTGCAATATGACGGAGGAGTTAGGTATCTCGTTGAGAGAAACTGCATTTTGTTTTAGCCAGTGTGTCAGTCTTTTGAGTTTCGTTTAAGTCATTTGGCTTATTTTGTTTTATGTTCTTACTTTCCACTGTTTTACAACACTCTGATATAGGTGAGTGGCTTTAGTATTGCCACATATTTTGTAAATTAACATTATGTTTTTATATATGTGATGTATGTTTATTTATATATGTCTTAAGTTTTAAATTTATTTGTTTTTGAGATTAAGAGGTTAAGTGTAAAGGGTTACTATGATAAGAACGAGGGTCGTCTCATTTACTGGGTCTGTGTGTTTTTCCTTCCTAATAGATTTTTTGTCGCACTAGACTCGAACTTAAGACATTAGGATAAGATTCATATCCAATTACCGCTCGAACCAACTCTTAATAAGGTAGTTCTCTCCTCACCTCAATGTTTGTGTGAACTCGGTTCACATGAAAGGGTGTATATAAATCAAAAGTGTTTTTGTCATTAATAGTATTTATTTTACTAAGGATGTGGATACATTAGCAAGGTTTAGTGGCAACAAGCTCGATCAAAATACAAATGCCCGCCAACAAAAAAACGTGAAATAGATAAAGGAAGGGAGTACCGGATCATGGCTCAATATACCAGATCTTACGGAAGGCTTTAATTCACCTGTAAGTACGCACAAAGGGGCAGATCTGTGTGTTGTTCAAGGGCTTAACTTTGACCCCCTCAATTTTACAGTTTGAACTTAGACTCCTAAAATTAGTTTACTGCAAGACTATTACACTATATATCACTCAATTTATATGGATAAACGGTTGTCTAGTGACTTATATTAAGATAAATGTATTCAATAACATCGATAATGAACTCGTAATTCAATGATTTTAAAACATGAGATCACGTAAACGACAATTGTGAGCTGTGTAATTTATTTAGTTAAATATATTAAAATTTTAATTTTGAGTTATCTATATAAATAACAAATGAGAATGATCTCATTGAATTTTTAGACACTTGGCAATCTCTTAGGAATTAGGCAATAAATGATAGCTACAAATAATATATTAACCAATTATTTTAAATATTTCTATTATTGTTAATTTTCATTCACTCAATAATTTTGTTCAAAGTGTAATGGTACAATTCATTTATTAGAATTAAATGGGAAAATAAATGTTTTATTTTAAAACACACATCTCCAAAAATACATGGCTATAAATAGCCAAGGATAGGTGGTGATTGGATTCACTTTCCACACCATGATCCATACATTTGTGTTTGACAGTTCTTCTATCATTTCTTGGAGATTTCTTATTGGGGTGCTACATGTTGAAAGAGGTGAATAATATTGGGAGGTGCATGTTGAAGGAGGTGAATAATATTGTTATTATGGGATATATGGGGTTTCTATGTTTTCATTTCATTGCCTATAGATAGTTATATGACATGTTGTCAAGTAGGCTCTACATAATTTGTCTATTTTGTTCAATAAATGTGATGTAAATCCCCATATGAAAAATTCACTAGATATGATTTGAATTCTCTTGCATGTGAACGTTTGTTGTTTCGTTGAATCTCCTATATTAGCTATATTCTCGATTTACAAGTTTTTTTTAAGTGGGTTGGAGATTACACACAGATCAAACTACTCTTACACATACTATCTGACGAAATATTTGGATTGTGGGTAAAACAATAACAAAATCGCCCCCCCCCCCCCCCATTTGGTTTAGATTCAATCTGGTATAGATTCAACTTTTGTTGTCATTATTTTCATAACAAGAATGCACGATAAAATTTTGAGAAAAATTGTTATTACAAATTTTGAGAGCAACATTTGTAAAATTTTTACAAGAATAGAGTGACTTCCATACTCTTACAAGAATGCATGATAAAATTGAGCAGGAGCAACAATTGTAATATAATAGGGAAAAAAATATGTATACAAATGTTAGTCTACGAATACTAATTGTAACGTTTATATATGATCTACCATTTGTATTGTGAACTGCGTCTCTTTTACCCTCTTTATGTGATATTCTCTATCTGTCTCATGAATCATTTTATACCGTTGAGTGTATTGGCCCGAAGTTGGCTGTATAAGCCGGGGTACTCATTACGTTATAACGTTATATGAATTGTAACCTTCATCACCTTATTCCATTGGAAAACGGTATGATGTCAATATATATAAGTCAGGGGTACTCTTTTGAAACGAAGGGGTTAAATGTTAAGTCGATTTATGAATAAATCTGATACTGCAATAATTGACATCAAAAAGCAAGGATAATGAAGTCGTAAAAATAATCAAAAAAGCAAGGAAATGAATTACATCACATTGTGTAATAACATGAAGGACAAAATTAATAAATTAAAATATAATTATATTAGACATTAACATTAAGTCTAATTTTAAAAGATTTGACGTTATAAAAGGTAAATATTAAGTTAAATAATTAAAATAACGTTACAATATATATTTTGATGTTACAATATATATTACAATGATTGTACAATATTGGTAATTGAATAATTGTAACAAGATATAATTATTGAATATATTTTAATAAAACATTACAAAATGATAATAATTATGTGTGACCAACTTCATTATTTTAATAAAACATTACAAAATATAATCATTGATTATATTTTGATAAAATGTTACAAAATAACATATTTTTGATACAATTATTGACTATATTTTATTAAAACGTTACAAAATATAATTATTGATTATATTTTAATAAAACGTTACAAAATAACTACCACAATTGATATAATTAATTATTAAATTTCATTGACAAATGCATCTATAATTAATTATTAATAAAACATTGCAATATTTTTGATATAATTAATTATTAATAAAACGTTACAATGATTAAATTCGCCGAGATTAAAATGACTTTAATTTTGATGTTACTTTAATAGTCATTATATATCATAATTAAAATGACTTTAATTTTGACGTTACTTTAATAGTCAAATAATAATAGACATTAACATTACAATATAATTTGGAAGTTCCATTATATAGTTTCAATGAGATTATTTCTAATCCGGAAATTCAAAATTTTTATTTGAAATCCAATTTTTTAAAAAATTTCCTCTTATGATTACACACACTCATCTATAAATAAGAGGCTTACAACCAAGAGTTCTCCACCACCAAAATTTCTCTTATTGAAAGGAAATATCCCTCTATATCCAAAACTTTCACTGTTTAGCAATCCTATCTCATTAGTAAAAATGCCTCCCAAGTATGACCTGATATCTGATGTCAACGCCAGAAATGACAAATGCAACCTTTCCATAATATGTCTATTTTTTTCAAACTTTTTGTACCTCAATTTATGTAAATCACCATATCTAATGTAATGTAAATCCCCATTTGGGAATTTCATGTTGAAAGATTTGTATTCTATTGTATATCCCCATTGATGTAACACCCTAATATCTCTAATCAATAGAAATACTAAGAATGTACAATTTAGTAAACATCAGAGTAACTTTCCTACTTATGATAAGGAAAAAGCGGAAACGATTACATAACTCCATTATCTCAAGTCATATATCGACTACAAAGACGACGGGGAATAACATAATCAGAGACTGAAGGATTAAATCTTCAATCTCCTCTTCTTGCATGACACCTACTCGCATCCCTTAACCTTCTTCTTTTCCCTTGTTTCTCTGTAAAACAACAACAAATGATAGGGTGAGATAACATATCTCAGTGAGTTCTACCGCGACCCCTAACATTCACTCGGTTCAATTATGAAAACCCTTTTAATTCGTAATTCAATATAAATTACAAAATAGTCCATTTCATCTTTTATCACATCACCAACCACCCAAGGTAGCTTAAGTGATGAATTTCAATATTACATTTTAATCTTTTGCAAGTCACCAACTCCGAAAGCTTAAGTGAACCCCTAATTACGCTCACGGTTTAAATACAATGTTCCTCTTTAATTGGTAATTCAATATGAATCACAAAACCATCTGGCAATTCTACAAATGAATTGCAAAAACATCTGGTAATTCAATATAAGAATTACAATAAAGCCTTATTAATTCTAGCACATCACCAACAACCCAAGGAAGCTTGAGTGAACCCCAACATCTGGCCGATAAGTGTACAACTCTTAAAGGCAAAGTAATAATAAACCTCAGGGGGCCTAAGATAAGGGCTCATGACTTCCCTCTCTTAGTATGCTAACATCTGGAGGTCGTCACCTCAATTCGATATAATTTATATATCACACCCGCATTGGGCCGTCAATCTTATTTAATACCCGCATTGGGCCGTCAATCACATATGATATAATTTATATATCATGTCCACTACAATAGTCGAACATGAAGTTCCGTTTTGATTTGAAAAACATATGTTCTCACACGTGGCTAGCCTCGGTTTTTTCGAAACATTAATAAGTTCCAAAACATTTCTGAAAAATCAAGTTTGAACACGTTAAAATCATGTTTTTATAAAGTAAATATCATCCCAATTGGTTGAGAAAAGGTTTAGAAGTGGTTTGGAATCGAAAAGAGCGACAAAACAAATTTTTGGCATCTGGAGACAGAAGAGTTGGCACGACCCGTGCAGAAATCAGCACGACCCGTGCTGCTAAAAATTTATTTTTCCAGCCAATCTGATAGGTTGCACGACCCGTGCAGAAATCAGCACGACCCGTGCTGCTGTAGCAGGTTCACATTTTGTTCATTTCGTTTGTTTTGTTTCTCCGATCGCGTCCAATCCGAAACCCAATCCAATTCCAGCATCAAAACAGAGATTTTCCACACAATACAAGTCAATTCAACACAAGTTTCAATCACACAACAAAGTATATTTTTGTTAAATAAGCCATAAAACGATATTTTACCGAAAACGATTTCGACTCATAAAATCTTTCGAAACGAAACAATCTCATGAAACCAGAATTTCAAAGCATTCAAAAGAATTAAAATGAAACCCTAACGTGAGTAAAACTCACCTATCGTGATGAAAATCACGAAACGTCGAGACTCTCCGAATTTCAAACGACTCGTAACGCACGAACACGTTCCGAACTTCACGAACTTGTCCAATCGCTTTCAAAATTGAAAACCCATCTACTGTGATTCACAACCAGCAACTCAATCACCCTAAAACCATCTTCAATGACTCAAACTCCATTGTTGACCAATTTGGGGCTTTAAAACCTAACAATGGCAAATAGTGAATGAGGAGGAAGGAGCTTCTAAAATTGGTATCATTGGATAAGAAATTAAAAATGAAGGAAGATGATGGTTTGGATACTTACACACAAGATCTTCAATGGAGTTTCCTCTCCATTCTTTTCTTCTTCTTCCTCTCGCCCCCTTTCTCTCTTTCTATTTTTCTTTTTCACTTCTTGCTTTTGGGTCAAATGAGGAAAATGAGGTGTTTTTATTATTGTGGGAGCTAAGGGTAAGTTTTATGGAAATGACTAAAATGCCCCTTAGTTCCTTAATTCCCCCTTTAATCTATTTTCTACCCAAACAATCATCAATAATTCACACAATTCAAACTATAATTCAAATAAATCACATAATCTAACAATTTAATATTGCTTTCACGACAAACTCGTATCTGAGACTTGATTTATTATTTACTCAAATAACAAATCGCTAGGTAATTTCGTAAACTGAAATTTACCAAACTAGGGATGTTACAATTGACAACACTCTCCACACTATTATCTCATCTTCAATAATAGTTGAATTCTATTGTATATCCCCATTTCCAAATATAATGTAAATATTTGTGGTATACAAATTTGGGTTGTGTAAGTGGTACAAAGTCTACAATCAAGTTATCCATTAACTGACACAGGGATTTAAAACATTATCTACAAACTTGGGTTGTGTAAATGGTACAAAATCTACCAATTCGAATTTTTGGAAATATTTGTGGTATCATTGCATCTGTATCTCTTCTCGATATTAACATCTTAAGAAGTTAGATATAAAGGTGAAAGCCACGATAGGGGGTTTGAAGACACCAAATCAGATAGAGTGTAATCAACTTAGAAATTATAGGTAATTTGATTTTAAAAATAAAACTTTAAAAAAAAATTAATAGATTTAGTAGCATGTTTTCTTTTATATTTAATCAACTTAGAAATTATAGGTAATTTGGCCTTACTTGGTAATTGACACACTCTAATTTAGTCTCTATAAATAAATCAAATCTATACATTTTTTGTAGTATAATTGCAGACAATCAAATTAGATTAGATTAGAATTATAAGTCAGAAATATATAAATTAATGTTTGATTTTTGGTAGAAGTAATAGTTAAATGATGAATAAAATCTTTTAATATCCAAATCATATTTATATAAAAATAATTATACTTTCAAAGCGTCCTTGATTCAATAAATATAATGTATTTTTATATAACTATGACAGTTACAAATGTGTGGTCTTTAATATATCTAATAATTACGACAGTTACAATATTTTTGTTAATCAGTTATGATTTTAATATTTAACCATCATCATACCAATTAAAGGGTAGTGTACTGACGTTATTACCTATCAATTTCTCTAAATGGTGCAATATGCTAATAGGTTTGATAGTTGAAAATAATTCATTTACAGATGAATATTTGTAACGTAATTTTTTCAATTAACTTATGTTTGAACAATTATTTATATCACATGTCATGTATTATTTCAATTTAGTATGTTTTACTTATTAATTTTTTTTCAAAACTTATATTTTATAAAAATAATTATATTTTTAAAACGTCATTGATTCAATAAATATAATTTATTTTATAAAACGTGGACAATTACAATATGTGGTCTTTAATATATCTAATAATTATGACAGTTACAATATATTATTAGTCAGTTATGATTTTAATATTTAACCGTCATCAAACCAATTTAATTTGTAACGTGGTAAGTAATAGTAAATGACATAACGTTTTCATCGGTTATATGGTTTTTCTATTTAATCTCACATCATACCAATTAAATGGTAATATACTGGCATTATTTTTCATCGATTTCTATAAATGATGCAATATGCTAATAGGTTTGATAGTTGGCAATAAATGCTTTATCCAAATCAACCCAAAAATATTTATTTATTATATTTATATTATTTTATAAATATGTTAGTTTTGCTAATTTGAATAAATAATAAAAATGATGTTTTAATTTGTAACGTTCCAAAATACTTATGAGATTTAATGAAAAGAAAAGCGTTTTATTTTTAGTTGTAACTCTCCAAAAAACTATGACTATAAATATCCTAGGTTGGGTGATTGGTTGAGCCACTCTCCACACCATCACTTCATCTTCACTAAGAATAATTTGTTCATCACCGTTCGTTTCACTTTTCTTTGAGAGTTATTCTTCACCATTGGGTGTTTGGTTGATTCACATATGAGATACATTGGTGATTTAAAAGCCTATATAAGGGTTTTGAAGATCCAGGTTGAGTATAGTAGAAAACTTGGTCGAGTATGGTAGCTTGGGGAATAAATGAGTGTTTTTTAAATTCATTTTTTTGCTATTAAATCATGATTTGACATGTTGTCAATTAGGTTTTCCATATCTGTACCAAACAAAAATTAGGTTTTCCATATTATGTATATTTTGTTCAAGCTTTTTGTCTCTCGTGAAATGTAAATCACCATATCAAATGCAATGTAAATCACATTTTGGAAATTGGATGTTTAAGTAGTTGAATACTATTGCATATTCAGTGAATGTTGAGGGTTGGGTTGAATCACATATGAGCTACGTTGTTGATTTTTTAAGTAGTTGAATACCATACATTGTTGGGTTGAATCACATATGAGCTATGTTGAATCACATGATTGATATTAATATGAATCACATATGTTTAAGTAGTTGAATACCATAAGATGAAAGAGTTCTATTTGATTGTCTTAACAATTAAAGGCAAATTATCAATTCACCCAAAAAATTTATACCAATTCAAATTAGTTAAATATCCACTATTCAATTTAGTAATTCAAACGAGAATAAAAGTAGTGATTCAAATTAGAACAATGATTCATATTAATTCATATTAATATCAATTGAACCAAAAAAATTTGAAAATCAAATTAGAACAAAAGTTGTTACAAAATGCTAATAGGTTTAATTCTATAATATAGATTAGTTAAATTATGCTAAGCACAATTCAACTGGTATGTTTTAACGTTACAATAAAATGTTACAAAATAACATCTTTTTGATATAACTATTTATTATAATGTTACAAAATAGTGTGATTAAATATTGAATTAAGAAAGCGTTACAAAATATAATGACTGAGAGAGACTGTAATTTAACGTTACTAAATGTTAAACTGTCTGTGTCCAAATTCATCATTTTACTAAAAACGTTACAATTTATAATTATTGATTACATTTTGTAACGCTTTACAAAATATCATATTGTTGATGTAATTATTAATTATATTTTATTAAAACGTTCATCATATCATATAAGTAACGTTTATATTGTAGCTAATATTTAAGGTACATATAAGTAACGTTTATATTATAGCTAATATTTAAGGCACATATAAGTAACGGTTTTATTATAGCTAATATTTTTATTACCTTTATTTAAGGTACATACAAGTAACGTTTATCTAAAAGAAATGTAACGTTTAGTATAATAGTATAATAATTGATTTATTACTTTTATTTGGTCAAAAGCTTATATTGTAACGTAGGTGTCCAAGTAGATTTAAAAATTCAAAATTTCTTATAAATTTTTGAATTTTTTTCAATTTTCCAAATTATGAAGAGACACGCCCATCTATATAAGATGACTACAACCAACAATTCTTACCAACATTCCTCATAACCATATTAGAAAACGTGAAAATTGATCCTATCATAAAAATACAATTTATTAGCATTAGCATTGGTCATACCTACAATATGTTTTTTAAAATTGATCTTATAATTATAATGTAGTTATGTTTGTAACGCATAAAATAATGGTGTGATAAATATTTATATACAAGAAAATCTACTTGAATAATAATTAAAATATGGGCATAATTAGAGGTGGCAATTTCTACCTGTTAGTGAGATCCCTACGGGGACTGTTCCACTAGGAGTCCTATAGGTGGAGAATTTTCCCATGGGTATGAAGACGGGGGAGAAAATCCCCACACAATCAATTTGGCGTTGGGGAAATGAACCATATCCCCGCCTTAAATATATTACGTAAATATTCTTACTATATATATATTTTATATATAACTAATTGATTTTTTAGTCTTTTTAAATGTTGTTTTAATTAAAAATATTAATAAAATATTGAACTATGCTAATTTTATATTTTTCTTCTTAAATATTAAAATATCAAAGTAGGAGTAACTTTTATATTTTCTATATTAAAATGTGAAACTCTTAATTTTTTCAGTCTTACTTTTATATTATTTTTTCCATTTTATTGGATTTCAATTCTATTTTTTTTCAAATTTTTAATAAATTTAAGGCATCTCCGCAGGGGCCTTAAATTGATCCTAACTTTGTTATAGATTTAGAAAACGTTATAGAATGTAGTTATGTAACATTATTATAGAATTATAGAAAACGTGAAAATTGATCCTATCATAAAAATACAATTTATTAGCATTAGCATTGGTCATACCTATAATATGTTTTTTTAAAATTGATCTTATAATTATAATGTAGTTATGTTTGTATCGTATAAAATAATGGTGTGATATGGTGTATTTGAATAATGATTAAAATATGGGCATAATTAGAGGTGGCAATTTCTACCTGTTAGTGGGATCTCTGCGGGGACTGTTCCATTAGGAGTCCTACAGGTGGAGAATTTTCCCATGGGTACGAAGACGGGGGAGAAAATCTCCACACAATCAATTTGGCGTTGGTGACATGAACCATATCCCCGCATTGAATATATTACGTAAAGATTCTTACTATAGATATATTTTATATTATAAGTAATTGATTTTTTAGTCTTTTTATATGTATTTTTAATTAAAAATATTAATAAAATATTGAACTATGCTAATTTTATATTTTTCTTCTTAAATATTAAAATATCAAAGTAGGAGTAACTTTTATATTTTCTATATTAAAATGTGAAACTCTTAATTTTTTGAGTCTTACTTTTATATTATTTTCCCCATTTTATTGTATTTCAATTCTATTTTTTTTTTCAAATTTTTAATAAATTAAAGGCATCTCCGCAGGAACCGTGGGGATCTGTAGGGAAGAGGATGAGGAAGGAACCCCCCTCCCCGAGACGAGGACGGGGGACAATTTGAGAGGCGGTGATAGGGAGTGGGGGAGTATTCCCCGCCTCAGCTCCTTCCCATTGCCATATTAATGAATAATCAAAGAAATCTGGGTTTCGTTCATGTAAACCCTTTCGAAATTTCAGGGTGTAAAAAGTAATGAATTTTTGTCTTTTCATGCAAACACAAACATAAAAATTGAAATATTAATAGTTTTAAGAAAATCATTATTATTTGGCTTAAATATGTATTTAGTCCCTGCAAATTTATTTTTGTTAAATACGTCCCTGCAAAATAACTTTTTTTTGAATATGCCCTTCCGAAAGTTGGAATTTTAAATACGTCCCTGCAAAATAACTTTTTTTTTAAATACGTCCCTGCAAAATAATCTTTTTTTTTTAAAATACGTCCCAACAAAAAAAAATTGTGATATTTTGCAGGGACGTATTCAAAAAAAAGGTTATTTTGTAGGGACGTATTTAAAAAAAAAGCTATTTTGCAGGGACGTATTTAAAAAGTTTATTTTGTAGGGACGTATTTAAAAAAAAAGTTATTTTACATGGACGTATTTAAAAAAAATAAATTTGCAGGGACTAAATACATATTTAAACCTTATTATTTTATTAATTATTAAGGTGATTATTAGATTTATTTGATTATGAAATATAATTTACATTTATTTAAATATAATAATTAATTTTAAAGTGTTATTAGTGGGATCCCTACAGTGATTGTCCCATTAGGAGCTCCAAGGGTGGGGAATTTTTTCCCGTGGGTACGAGGACGGGGGAGAAAATTCCCCCACAATCAATTTGGGGTTGGGGACAAGGTCCATATCTTTGCCCTGAATATGTTACATAAATATTCTTATTATAGATATATATTTTATTATAAGTAATTGATTTTTTAGTCTTTTTATGTGTTTTTAATTAAAATATTAATAAAAATTTGAGTTGTCCGAAAATAACAATTTTCTGTTTGTTTTTCTCTTTTCATGCAAACCCAGAAATAACAATTTAAATATTAATAGTTTTAGAAAAATCGCACGGGTCAACATTATAAAATTAAAGAATACATAATTTTGGGTCAATACATAATTTTCAAATCATAATGTCAATGAAGTCTACCTAATTTAATTTTGTTAATAACGAATCAGTTGTTATTCATAATCCGTTGACATATTAGGATATTGGTAGTGCCTTCTTTTTGACACGCTTTTAAAAAAATTAAAGATATTTTTTTTCCTGACTAATTCATAATATCTTAAATACTCATTAGATTTTTAAAATTCAAAAAAAAAATATTACATACTATAAATATATAATTGTTGTTATTAACCAATAAGGCACGAGTGACAAATACTAATAACCGTAAAATATGAAACGATATATTGTACTAATGTCAAAATATAAAAACGGAAATGTCAAACATAAATTAATTAACCAATTCTACGTATATATGTGTGGATGACTAAATTAAGAATTTAAAAAATTATATTTTTTTATTGACCAATATAACCCTAAATGAGATGGAAAATTGGTGATGATTCTAATGTTCGGATTTGGGATGACCCATGGCTTCGGGAGAACAACCATGCTTACGTAACCTCTGGTATGCATCTTTCTCCATCCTTGCGTTTTGTCTCTGATCTTGTTGAAAGTAATAATAATAGTTGGAAGGTTAGCCTCATAAAGGATAACTTTAGTGATGTGGATGCTAAAGCTATTTTAAGCATGCCAAGAATTGCTTCCAGTGGCAAGGATAATATGGTTTGGCAATTTAGCAGAAACGGGTTCTACTCGGTTAAATCTGGTTATTATTATGCAATGGAGCATCTCATGAATAATGCTCACCTTCGTGTTGAAGGTAATTGGCCTGCCATTTAGTCTCTTAAAGTCCCAAACAAGATGAAGATTTTATTGTGGCGTATTGTGCGTGGCTGTTTACCTACACGTGAACGTCTTCTCGGCAAAAGAGTTAATTGCTCTCCTCTTTGTCCTATGTGCAACGAAGTGTTTGAAAACGAATGGCACATTTTTTTCGGTTGCATGAAATCACAACAGGTGTGGGAACTTGCTGGTTGTGGAACTATATTGATGAATTATATGAGCAAGTGGAAGGAGTTGCTGAATTATTTTTTACACTGTTAGAGAAGCTGGACAGCAGCAAACGCGTTGATTTTGCAGCTGTAATATGGCGTATTTGGAAGCGAAGAAATGATAAAGTGTGGATCTCAACCGAGAAGCCTTTACCTTTAGCCCTTCATGACGCACGAGTGGTGATTTCGGACTGGTGTACTTACCGCAACAGCAGCCAGCAGCACACGCATCTGCAAGCGCAGAATATTCCTTCGGACTAGTAGTAGTGGTTCAGGTCGCGAGCAGGCCGTTTCAAGTGCAACGTGGATGGAGCTTGGTTCGATAATCAATTGAGATGCGGCTTTGGCATATGCATTCGCGATCAGTTAGGCCAGTTTGTTTGTGCTAAATCAGGCTGGTTTGATGGTTTCTTAACACCATCCGAGATTGAAGCAACGGGACTCCGTGAAGCTCTTAAGTGGCTACGCCAATTGAATATGAGCAATGTCGATCCAGAGCTCGATTGCAAACAAGTGGTGGAGGCGGTAAAGAGCAGATTTAATTCTTTGCATGAGTTTGGTTCTCTTATTGATGAATGTAAACATATTCTTAAGTTTTAAAAACGTTGCGCCGTTGCCCTTTTTGAACGTTTTGTTACTAACACCGTTAAACAGTCTCTTAGTTGACTGTTTGACTGCTGAGTTGGCATGACAAGTGAATTAAATTATTATTTTATATTCTTTTAAAATATAAAAAAATCTGAATGTTCATCATCTTCGAGTCTTGTCCCAATTTCTGTTCTTCCTTCCCAATACTGTATCCATTGATTTACAGAATCCTCTTATTTTTCAAGAAATAGTTAATCCTCTTCTTCTTTTCAAGAAAAAAACAAAATACGGATCATCCCATTCCTCTTGCTCTCTTCACTGAATTCGAAAACCCAGAAAACTGAAGAAGTCAAAAATTCGAAAACGTGGGTCCTTAAACTTCTCCACTCCTCCTCGTCCTTATCCACGTTCCCAACTAAGAGATCGATTAACGGAGTTAAATAAAAACTGTTTAAAAGGGCAACAACACAACATTTTTAAAATTTAAGGGACCTAATTTTTACAAAAAAATATTAAGGAACGTATTCATCAACTAAAAATAAGTTAAGGGCCATCAGGAGATATTTTACCAAAAAGATTTTATACCCATATAAATTCAATTCACATAAACATAATCTATAAGATTTTAGTTAGTGTTTTTTTTTTTGATAGACAATATTAGTGGGGGTGGGGGAAATGTTAGTTTCCGGGGATTGAACCCGGGACCTTCTTCTTGCACTCTTTTGGTGCACTCCTTCGAAAATGTTAGTGTTATTTAGTCATTTCACATTGTGTTCCTTCATTAATGAATCTTTTGATTGACACAAAAAATTATTGAAGAATAAAATGGTAATTTCACACCCTGATATTTTCTTTAATTTAATTAATAATAATAATTAATATTCTCTTAGATTGAATTATTTTCTCGAATTTTCAACACAAGTAAAAAAGAAAAAGAGCAGAAAACATCGTCTCCTCATTGAAACGCAAAGCAACCAAGTAGTAAGCAGAAGGCGCAGCAACAAAAAACAAACAAAACGACGTCGTTAAGAGAAGCTCGTTTCTCTTCTCGCTTCAACAACCCTCTCGTAAGTTCTCTTCTTGATCTAATCAAACCCTATATCATGATTTTCAATTCGAAACTAGATTCACTTCCGTTTCGAAATTCTCGCCGTTTCTCTTATTCGCAACCAAAAATTTCTTCAACGTTCTTGGGTTCAATGTTATGCAAATAGAACGAAAAAAAAAGAGTAGAAGTAGAAGAAAACGTTCACTCTGTGAAGATATACATACATTTAATGTTCTTACTGCGGAATCTGAAATTAGAGGATAAAGATTATGCCATAAAAATCTCATTTTTTTTACATGATGGTGTAATGGTTGGTATTGAAAACAGTATAGTTTTGTGAAATGCTTAAACTGCTATAGGTTTTTTAATTTTTTTGTTGAGGTAAACTGCTATAGGTTAGTGAAACTACTTATGTAATACTAACTCCAAGCTTGGGTTTAAGTGATTAATGCACTCAGGGCGGACTCGGCTAGTAGGGTTTGATCTCTGGCGATAGAACAAATTGGAGCCATTCAGGGCCCCTTTTCCCTGGACACCGTAGCAGGGTCAAAGACCCCTAGACCCAACAAACTACTTATGTAATACTCCCCTTAAGTGTAAAAGAGTTACTTTTGAAAGGAATTTCTTCATTTGAGATAGATTGATAGGAACCAACTAGTATATTGAAGAAAATAGGGAAAAGTACATTGAATTTCCCCGAGTGTTCGAGAGACTCTAGACTCTCCTATGCCAAAAGGCCCTCAAGTGTATACAATTCACAAGATGGATCATTCCCTAAGCCATTCCTCTTATTTGTAGGCAACATGACTACCTAACTATTCCTAACCAACTCCAACCAACTAACTAACTAATTAAGCCCTAAGCCCCTAACAAACCTAATGGCTTAGACCCATCATAGATTGCATTAATTTACTTGGGTTAGGTCTTTGTCGCCCTAGTGTTGTTGTGTTCTTTATTCATTTTTTCTTTTTTAATAATACTATGGATTGCGGTGAAAATGCTAAACAACCCATTTTGTCTAAAAAAAGTTATGTAATACTCCCCTTATTAGGATAAGGGCAGTGAGTAAAAATATAGTCCTGGGAGTTAGTTGGGGCAGATATTAGTTAATGGGTGATTATGGGTTATTATGTATAAATATTGAGAGGAGGGAAGATATTCAGATTTGTAATGCTTATGGTGAATAGAAGGGAGACCTTTGGAGGGGAGTTTCCCCTCCTCTTCTTTCCTATTTTCTCAATAAAATAGTCTTTCTTTTCAATTCAATGTCTGGGTTCCTAACACCCGTCTCATATATATTTTAGACCGGAGAGAGTCTTATAGTTATAAGTTAAGGGGAATCATTGCAAAATTATAGACACACCACAACAACTAGAGCTATAGAAATAAACTCAAAACCTGCTGGAGGCGAAACACGAACTGATAGTTGGTTGGTTGAGCGAGTAAATTTTTATTAGGGAATTGTTTACTTTGGCTCTCGTCCTTTTGACAAGTTTTTTCTTTGTTCTGTATATTTCCTTGCTCAGAAATTGCTCTAATTTGACTGTTTTCATTTTCCTTTTTTTTTGGTCAAGAAAAAGATTTACATAGGAAATAAATGACCATACACAATAGCTGTTGTAATTTTAATGGAAGGAGTAAATACTCCAGGAGGATCGAAAATGTGTTCCTCTTGTATGCAGTTACTGGTAATTAGGGTTAGACGTGGATCATTTATTAGGTATTGATGTATTTTATAGACTTATGAACTTTATTGAAAAAGCTATAATTAGTTAATTACTAAATTTTTTACGACTCTTTTTTGGTGCAGTACTTATCAGGGTACCATATCTACTCCCCTTTTAACATCATATTTGATTGGAAATAAAATGAATGTACACTGATTTTGCACTTTTTACTGCTTTTCATTTATATTCTTTTGTTGGTCAATATTTAAATGATATCTGTGATGCATTTACAAAGCACAATAATATATAACAGGTGGTATTGTGTCGTCCACTTATTCTAGATACAATATCGAAAGGATAAGTGAATTTTATCATTTGCTCACCAGTAGGAAATCACTGATTAGAAAGTTCACCAAACTTTTTCCTTTATTGTAGATATAATCCGCAGTCCTTGGATGGATGGATATAAATGTTGTAATTCTATTGATGAGAGAGTGGGATAGTCCAAGGGAATGATGGGCCAAATAGTAGCAAGCCCAAAATATGGAGTGTCCATTATTGAAAGAAGATAAAGAGTGGTGAGGTTAGGCAGAAATGAAGGCAGAAGTTTGCTATCAGGATCCATGAGAGGATCATAGAATAACTAGGTGGAGAGAGTGGGTAGGAGAAAATTTGTTACATAATTGGACAGAGAATTCTTCTCTGAGAAATCCAGGCTCTGGTCTAGTGTATTCCTTCATTTTCAGCATCATACAATCATAGTTTCTTCTCCATATCTCTGCGTTCTGCTTACCTTTTCTTTTACAACTTTAGAATCCTAACCGAGAAGGTAAGCAAAACACAAATGGAGAAGAAACTGTGATTGTATTTAATGTTGAAAATGAAGGAATACACTAGGCCAGAGCTTATGGCTCCGCAAGAAGAATTCTCTGTCCAATTCAATGTCGTAACAAATTTTCTCCTATCTTCTCTCTCTACCCCTCTACCAATTTACTCTATTAATTTGGTCATGATTTCTCATAACAATTTTTTGACAGCTCACCCACTCATTCCTGCGTGACCTCAACACTTTTTTTCTTCTTTCTAGAATAGACCATCCATATTTCGGGCCTTCTACCAGTCGGCCCATAATTGCCTTGGACTCTATCATTGTCTGTCGATAGACGCACAACCTTGTCCTCAAGGCTGAAGTATGGAAATTGCCTTTGTATAATAGCCTCATCTTCCCAAGTAGTATCCTCTATAGATTTGCCCTACCACTTAACCATAGGGATACCATGCTTGATAATTTTCTTCCTAGCAAGCACAGACTCAGGACACACCAAATCTTCCAGCTCACCCACTCATTCCTGCGTGACCTTACTATTACTTTCTTCTTTCTACAATAAGCCCTCCATACTTTGGGCCTGCATTCCAATTGCAACTTTTACTTCGTAAAAAGAATAAGATGACGGTTTGTTTTGTGACACTAAACTTGTCGACCACTCGACCCTCACTTTATATAGGCTGTTGTGAGGTGTCATTTTGTACAATATTTGATTTCGTACGTTTCCATTGGTTTTCTTTTTGATGATGAATTTACACGATTTTCGGATTTTGGTTATGCCATTTTATTTCATTCTATGCATGAAATCTCTTATTTAGTTGATATCCATTTTCTGTGAATTGTAGGAGAATCTCTGGGATATGTGAAACTAAGCATAAAGCATTATGGGAAACGATGAGTTTGATGGAAAAGCATTGGCAGAGAAGTTGTTGAAACTCAACAATTCAGCACAAAGCATTGAATGTATCCAGCATTGCTCCCTAATGATAATATTAGTCATTTCTGTGTGTGTGTGTGCTATTTTATATTCTTATGTTGTGTACGATTTTCTGTCACAGCATTTAACAAGTTTTTATTTCTCAGTATTGAGTAGGATAGAATGAATTACTTGCATTGCACGATGAGAAGGTACAAATATATATATATATATATATATATATATATATATATATATATACACACACACACACAAGAGAGAATCTCTCAAACTAGGAAACTATACAAATGATAATAACTAAATAGAATAAATCTAATTATGACTATAATCAACACCCTCTTCAAGCTAGATCATAGATATCTCTAGCCAAGCCTTATGAGCACTACTTAGGAAATATCTCTAGCCAATGTCGGATTCTCAACACACTACCTCACACGCAGCATTGAACATCTGACACGCGAACTAGTGGGGGTGGAATAAAAAGGAACTCAACAAGTATGATTAAGGATTAATACTTTTTGTTTGGCACACCCAACATGTCGCTCACATCATATCAAAGTGATTTTATTATTCTGGATATTCTTTTTTATTATTGTGCTGCTGAGTTCACTGAAATTAAGCTCTATTGTAACAAACAATGCGATTTTCTCTGGAATTATCGTGGTCTTGTTGGCCATGCACAAATTTTGGCCACCATTTCTCGTCAGGTTCTCTTTTAAGTTTGTCCTTTTTTCCTGTCTGCTGCTTTTGCAATCTGTCTCTCAAAAGTCTTACAAAAGCAGTGTGGCCTCGACTATTTGAGGTACAGTTTGACCCCAATTTGCAACCTAACTTTTGTTTTTTGGTATTCCTTTCCCCCTCTAACCTACAGGACTAACTAACCATTGTAATTTAACAGTTACTTTTTTGTACCAGATTTATTGATATGCTGTAGTTTAGTAAATAGTGATACAGATTTTGCCTAAATTTCCCCATTAGTTAAATCATTTTCCATCAGTAATGTTAGTTTTGATATTGATATGTGATTCAGATTTGTAAATAATATTTTCTTTTTGACACGGTCTCCTCTTCCTTCTTGGTTTGAGTTTGAATCTGTATGCCAAATGTATTTCTTAACATCCAGTTAGCACTATCCAGTTTGTGTGTTTCTCACCGGAAGAGAGCAAAATATATAGTTGAAACATGGAATAAGTTGTTCAATTCTCACCAGAAAGAGCAGCGCATCCCTTTTCTATACTTGGCTAATGACATTTTGCAAAATAGTAGGAGGAAAGGCAGTGAGTTTGTTAATGAATTCTGGAAAGTTCTTCCAGCAGCTCTTGAGTGCGTTTATGAAAGTGGTGAGCCGGGAAAGAAAGTAGTAGTCAGACTTGTAAGTCCCATTTTCACTTGCCCAAAGTCATGTCAGTCAATTGTATTACAATGCACAGTATAGTAAATGTGTTCATTCTTTGCTTATATTTATAATACTATATAGTTTATTGTATCCATTTAGTATTCCTTCCTTTAGTAGAATATACGTTCAACTGAGCTGCTATGAATGATATAATGATTGAGTTTCTGGTTGAAGAGTCCACTTCTCTAAATGTTCTGTATGATTTGTCTGATTCTTTTTTTAAATATGATTCTGATAATGGTGTACATTACCGGTGCTGCATAAGCAGAACTCTGTTGGTTGAAGTTATCATACGACCTCACAGAACATTAATTGTTTTGTTAGTTATATCTGGGTCTTCTAAAATTTTGTTGTTCTTGTTTTCGGTTACGTCTGCTACAACTGCAGGAAAAGCTTTATTCCAAGGTTCTTTCATGCTTTCTAATATCTTATATATTAAAGGAGATAATGGAGCAAAACTATCTTATTCCATTTAGGGTTCTGATTCTTGCCACTAGCTACTAGGAAATGTTATTTATTGGCGTTTCTTTGACAAAAAACATCACTATGGGTGAGCTGGCATCGGAAAGTCGTTTGTTCTTGTGACCATATGTTGACCATAGCCAATATTGTTGGATTTCAGATACTCCTAACTTATTAGTTGTGTGTATTCTTACTCTGAATAAGTGCAATTTGACCATATTGCATGACATCTCTATTGTTGATATGGTCTTGGTAGGGAAAATGATGCCTCAGAAAGTCAATTTTGATCAGCCATATACTATGTTCTTTTAACCTTTATGTGTATTTTTTTTTTTTTTGCATATTATATAATTGTTCTTAACTAAGTAATCGATAACTATTTAGCTTACTGACTTAACTATTTCATTCTCTTTCATATGCTTAGATTGACATATGGGAAGAGAGGAAGGTTTTTGGTTCGCGGGCTCAGGGTCTTAAGGATGAAATAACTGGTAAGAGTCCAGCTCAGGGTCTTAAGGATGAAACAGTGGGTAAGAGTCTGGCACAGGGTGTTAAGGTTGAAAAAATGGGTAAGAGCCCCCTTCCATCTTCTGCAAGCAATGGAAAGAATTCAAATCCTATCAAGATTGCAAAACGGGATGCCCAGTCATTGAGATTAGTAAGCAAGTTTCTGCAGCACGTCTGATATATGATTTATTTGCCTAATAGTTTTGTTTTGATATGTTTGAATCTTAATATTTGTTGTATCTCGGTCATCTTAATTGCAGAAACTGGCTGTTGGATGTTTGCCAGAAAAAATACTAACAGCGTTGCATTCTGTATATGAAGAACACCTTAAGGAGGAAGCTGCCATAGCTAAGTGTAATGCCGCAGTATGTCAAGTGGGTAAACTTGCAGAAGATGTTGAAAATACATTGTCTCAAGGTAAGAGGACTAGAAAGTGGAACTTTGCGTTTATTGCCTTTACATGAATTATCTGATGATGGATATGTTTTCTTGAAGTGTTATTGTTTTGAGCTATTTGTTGATGGTCGTAGACGAGAGAGATGGCTATGATAATTGAAATGGTATTTGAAATACAAATGCTTAATTGCACTTTTGGTCTCCCTATGTGCGCGCACACACACACCACACACACACCACACACACACACACACACACACACACACACACACTTTCGGCATTTGTCAGTTCCGCTAGGCCTTACAGATGGCCTTCATATATTTTTTGGTAGCAATTAGATCCCCCAAATTTTCTAATTGAAAAAATTAAGTCCCTTTGTTATTTTTCCATCGAATTCGGCATTTGTCAGTTCTGCTAGGCCTTACTGATGGCCTTCATATATTTTTTGGCAGCAATTAGATCCCCCAATTTTTCTAATTGAAAAAATGAAGTCCCTTTGTTATTTTTCCATCGAATTGCTAACAAAAGTTAGTGACATGGCCACCAAAATGGCATAGCTGAAGGAAAACATCGCCTCAGACTACCTGCTCCCTTTTGTTACATACTAATACACCTTCAACATTTTGGGGTGATGCGGTACTTGTTGCTGGTTATTTAATTAATTGGATGCCATCTGTTTCAAATAAACAAATGGCACACTATCTTCTATTCCCCAATGAATCCCTTTATATTGATCATCCTCTCGTTTTAGGTTTTACTTTTTTATACATGTATCTCTAGGTCTTGATTAATTATTTTCCTATTCTATTAAAAGCAATACTTTTGATTACTCTTGGGTTTGAAAGTGACCAGTGTTGGAAATGGTATTTTCTTTGAAGACAGTTTTACCTCACAGTCGAGCTAGAATCCATATTCCAAGTCTTACCACTCCTCTATCAGGCTTCACTTGTCTTTGGTACTTCATCTTGAAAGGGACACATACTGCTATTACAACTTCCTCAATTGTCATTGTCCCTACCGTCTCCTTTGTTTGCATTCTTTATACTGTCTAGGAAGGCCTATCCTATTTAGGAGGGCATCAAGTTATGATTAATGAGATGATATCCTTGGAATTAATCATTCATTGACTTTCGTTCCTTTCCCTACGGGGAAACTCTAGTTTGTTGCCACTAGGTATTTGTTGTTGAAGTTGGCCTCGGTGGATAGGTAGATCATTGAAAATCTCTCTTGTGGCCAAAACCTTAACATATATTTTTGCACTTGATGGTGGTGGTACTTTTTGACCTATTGCTAAAATGACCCCTCCAATTTGGTTTTTCCTTTTCATGGATGCCATGAAACAATAGGCCTTTATATCAGCTCTACAGGTAAGTTGGAAGAGGAAGTCTATATCGAGGAAGTCTACATTCTAGATCAATGATTCCACAACTATCTTGCAAGGGATCTAGCACAATAGGCACTTAAATGTCATTGGATTATGCAATCTTACGTGCAAAATCGCAATCTTGACATTAATCATAATTGGCCCAAATGTTATAGTTGGAGCCGTTCAAGTTGTCAGTAGAGAGGAGAACACTAAAATGGTGAAAATAGGAAGCTTTTGCCTTTGGAAAGTAATGGAAGTCTAGGAGGAGGTCACGGTTGTGGGTCCAGACACAATGTCAGCAAGAAGACGTATCATCAGGCCCTGAAAGCACTAAAGGAGGACATAACTATGGATAGAAGAGGCCAGCTACCATGTTGCACCCAACATTGGGTTCACATGCAGTCACGTGCTGTTGCATGAGTGTAAAATGACTAGGGAGAGAAAGTGGAGCACATGGCTTGTTGACAGGCCTGAGTTTCCCGCAGCTGGTAGAGAAAAAACCCAAGTGAAAACAGTGTTTGAAAAATAAAATTTCACCTATGAACGGCGAGTCCATCAGGTATCCACGATATTGAGAGGAAGTGAAATGAGAGACATGCATTGGAATCCCTGTCTCTGAATTACACAATGGGGGTGTATTATATTGGCTGAATACAAAAATGCACAACAAATACATTCTTGTAATTATACAATACAATTATGCTATTTACATTCTTTGGAAGACATCAAACAATACATTTCCAAAATTAACACTCAGCAGGCATGGAAAAGACGATGAACCTCTGGGGGAGTAGATTGAGCAAGTCTCGTTCTGAATTTTTTTCCAGATATTTTTTATTTGGTAAAGAGTAGTTGTGTGTTTCTGACTTGTTTGAACTGAACTTATGGTACATTATAGAAAAGGAATTAAGGAGAAAAAATGGATAGAGTAAAGATAGAGAAGGTACTGTAATGTGGTGCAGTAACTTGACCACTGTCAGGCTGTGAGTGTGTGCATATAAACAGTTATTTAATGTACAGTAATATTTTCTCTTGTCCAGCACGGTCCAAATAATTAACAACACTCTTACTAAACTATCCTAAATCCTTGCTGGAATTAGTTGTGACCACATTTATAGTGCAAGAGCTTGATTAATTAATGAGTTCACATATAACTTCAGGAAATCAGCTGGGAACCACTTTCGTTAACCACTTGCAACAACAGGAGGAGGAGCTTAGGCAATATGTGGTGCAACTTGAAAATACTGAGGCTGCTAGGGCTACTCTGCTTTCCCAGCTAAAAGAAGCACTTCAGGAACAGGTGCATTTTATTTTTTGTAAATATGCTTATTTTCAAAAATGCAATTGATGGCTGCTTGCTAATGTCAAGTTTTTCCAGGAATCAAGACAAGAGCTTGTTCACTCTCAATTGCTAGTAAGAATCTGTCTTCTATCTCTATCTCTATCTCTGCCCTTTCTTTATGTGTGAAACATTATTTATTTCCCTTAATATATCGTTTGTCCAAGTGTTTGCTCTATCTTGATGTACTGTAATTCTAATTCTAATACTTTAATTGTCGTTAACTTTGACCTTATGATTGTTGTCTTTTTGGCTAAGAATTCCGGCTACGTGATACAACACAGATATGGGGATTCGGAAAATTTTGAAAATGAATATATGATATGGCCAAGATACTTCAAAAATGTGTGTGTGTCTATATATATATATATATATATATTAAACAATATTATACAAATTACCATTCTTATTTTTTAGTTTAATATTTTATTCTATTTCTTTTTACAATTATTATTTATATTGTTATATTACATATTTCCCAGAAGTTTTTTACGTCTTTGCAGCCTCTGTTAGAAAAAAAAGCCGCCCGTTAGAAAAAAGGAAGATAGAAAAAAGTTAAAAACAAAAACCTGTTTACTTTTGCATTATTGGAGTATGGGGACAGAGCTTGTGTGCCTTGTGGATTTTATGAACTTAATTTCATGTACTGGTAAAATATCAGAAAATATTTTGTGGGTTCATTATAATAAATAGTGCATCAAAAAATAAAAATCACCAAGGAGCGCATAGCTTTGGGCCTTTCATCGAAAGAAGCTATTTCTCTTCCTCTTTTCTAATAAAAATTATTGTTAAATTTACCTGTTCTCATATCTTCACATTTGTTGTAAATGCCAAGTTTACTAAGAGACGTCGCTCACATTTCTGTTTTGTCTACACTCTTTTTATACCTGGTCTTCATTTGCATTTTAATTGGCACAAAAAGTTTAAGAAGTCACTTGGAGTAGCTTTATCTTTTCTTCTTTCATGTTATCCTTCCCTGTATGTATCTCCTTGCAGCAGTAGGTTGAGGATCAAAATTTCTTCCTTTGAGCATGCTTTTCCTTCCATAATTGTTTTGAAGTATGTTGAGAAGAGAATTATTATTATTGTTATTGTTGGAAAGCCCGCTTGAATTGCGGTGGTCCCTAGCTGCTTTCATTGCTGCGACTTGGGGTTGCCTTCATTGCAGGTTCCAACACTTATGTTGTGCTGGATGTGAGAGGGTGTTTATTCCCACGTAATCTAAGCCATGCTTACAAGGCTTGGGCAATCCTCACTTTACAAACCAGTTTTGTGGGGATTGGTTAGGACTTAAGCCTCGAGCCAAAATTCAAAGATGGTATCAGAACTTATCATAGATTCATTTTAGGGCCACATGTATCGTCCATGCTCTCGTCCCATTGGACCTGAGCATGGGGGAGTGTGTTGGAAATCCACCTTAATTGCGGTCGCCCCTAGTCGCCTTCATTGTGGCAACTTTGGGCCGGCTTCTTTGCAGCCTCGAACACCTTCATTGTGCTGAATGTGAGGGGGTGTTTTGTCCCAAATCAGCTAGTAATATGACCTAAATGTTTATAAGATTCGAGCAATCCTATCCTCACCTTACAAGATGGTTTTGTGAGGATGAATTAGACTCTAAGCCAAATTCTATGAATTATTATTATTATTATTATTAGAGGAATGCTAGCGGCAGTCATTTAGTTACTTGCCGGTAAACACTCAAATTTTAAGCCACGTCATTGCTTGGTTACCGAGTCTATTTTTTAACACTTTATTTTATTTATAGTTTGTCAAAAAAAAAACACTTTATTTTATTTTTCCATTATTTGAAGGAAAAGACCAACAACTCATCGCCAAAATTTTTTAATCTCCTGTACCCATGAACTAAAACTCTCCTCTCTCCATCCGCCATTTTTGTCCCTCCTCATACTGTGTTCTCTTCTCTATTCAATTTTTTTTCTTCCCACAAACATTGTAAATACGTGTTTTTCACTCTCAAATCAACCAAAATTTTGAAGTACTTGAGAAGTGATTGAGTTGTTGTTTAGATTTTTTCTGCATCTTAAAAAGAGAAAAATTGATCTTTAAAAGAATAAGAAGAAACATGGATGTTCTGTGTTAGAGGAAAAGGGAAAAAAATTGAATCTCTCTACTGCAGGGGCTGATTTGAACAATTTCTTACCGTCTTCGGCCATTGTTGATGGCTTCCTATTTCTTGCTCAGGCGTCTTAACCTGACACGAGATAAAAAAAATCAACGAGTTAAAAAAGTAGACTAACGTGGCTTAGTATTTTAGTATTCTAGCGAGTGTTTGTTGGTGAGTTTTTTTTGGTATAGACCGGGTATATTCTGCGCTAACATTCCTCTTATAATAATAATAATAAATATTTATTTTGTTCAACTAATCCTTATTATTATTATTATTATTATTATTATTATTATTATTCCTTATGTGACTATTTTTTTACGGGTAACCCTTGCTAGTTAGTGGGTGAATTAGGGAGGTAATTAGGAAAAATGAGGCGTGATGCATATAGTAAGATGAGGGCTTTTGTAAACAAAAAAAAAGAAAAGATAAGGGATTAGAGATGGATGTTATGACATTTGACAAAATTAGGGCCTTTCGCAATTGGAAGGGTAGACCCTAAGTTTTATAGTTTTATCCTTGTAATTGGTATTTATCCTGGTTATCAATCTTAGAATGTGGTTTGAGCCTAATTCAACCCTACAAAATCGGCTTGTAAGGTGAGGATTTCCCTTTCATTATCTACCCTCGCTTGGTCCATCTAATTGTTCGAGGACAACAAGCTAGTTAGAAATCCTTTATTTTTTGGACAAATCGCTCTTTTGATTTTGGAAAAAAAATATCTTTATCAATATACTCTTTCTTCTACACATTTATTGCTACCCCATGACATAATTGAGAATAGCTAATAGTTAGGACTCATAACAAAAATCCAAAATCCATTCGTGGGAAAAACTTTTTCCACAGCAAGCACTAATTTTTTTTAACGTAAAATTAGATGGGGTAATCATTCAAATAAAAAATGAAGGCATACTCTTATGAGACCATATCTTTAGTCAATGTGGGACTTGAATTTCTCCTAATAAATTGCTATTAGAGCTGTGATCTTGGAGCCATGTAAATTGTAGGATGATGGGCGGTACATTATTTTTCGTTTTGTATATTGATCAATGAAATTGTGAAGGTCGTCTTTGACTTGCAAGTTTACCGATTGCTTAGGGTATCTTTGAGAGGGGGATTTGGGAAGGTTTTGGAGGGCTTGATCTATTTTTTAATATCTATTTGAAATTTTGAAAATTGAAAATATAACATTATAGATAACGATGAAACATTGTTAATCACACTTCATTTTTGTTTCAAAACATTTTATAGCCTCCTCAATTTATTAAAATTGAAAATCAAGTCCTCCCATTCCCTCCCCTCCTAAACCCCTCACTCCAAACATACCCTTAAGTGATAAAGTATTAGAGAATTGGCTCCACGGGGATTGCGAGCTATTCAACTAATCCTATGTATGGTAATAGCATAAGCCTGCGATAAATGTATAATTGGCATGTTTGAAGACAAAAAATAAAAGAAAATAAGATCTAATTGTCACAAAATTACTTCAGCACATAAAACAAAATAAAATAATCTAAAGATCCAATTGCCATAGAATTACTTCAGCACATAAAAATCGTGGAAGAAATGAACGAGTTGTTAGATTGGGCTTTGGAATCGATGTATTATTCAAGAGATTTACATGTCTGTATATACAAGCAAGGAAAATGCAATCCCATCCCATAATAGGGATCGTATCAAAACAAAGTCAACTATTTAAGGAATCTAGGATCTTATCAAATAAATCAAAATAAATACAAAATCAATCAACACTGTTAATGATCACCCGAGCTAGCTAAATTAGTTAATCACAATTCCACACAAATAAAATGATAATTAACTTCAATATGCTTAATTCGCTCATAAAAATATTGGATTCGAGGCAATATGTAAGGCTGCTTGATTATCACAAATGAGACTCACAATACTTTACAAAAGCGCAATTATTGGAGGTGTCTTTGCCATATGAGCTCCTAAGTAGTAGGTGTCATGGCTTGATACTTTGCCTTAGCACTAGATCTGACAACAACGTTTTGCTTTTACTTTTCTATGACATCTAACTACCTCCAATAAGAACACAATATCTGTTAACTGTCTATCGGAGGGACATTCTGCCGAACTTGCATCTATAGATGCAACAAAATATGAATGACCTATATTTTTGTAAGCAACACCTTTTTCAGGGACTCCTTTAATGTACCTTAAGATTCTATCCTCGAAATCCCAATGGCTATCAGAAGGGGGAATTCAAGAAGTGGCTCAACACACTAACAACATATATAGTATCTAGCCTCGTCATGGTCAAGTAATTCAGCTTCCCAACTACCTTCTATACCTTCCTGGATCTAGAAAGACTGACTCCCCTAGATCCAGTAGGAGTTTGACATCTGAATTCATAGGAGTGTCAATTGGCTTGCAATCCAATACCATACTCTTCCAAGATATCTAGAGCACATTTTATCTGGGAAATAATGAATCTGGGTTTGACTGAGCTACCTCAATGTCAATGAAATATCTCAACCGACCTAGATCTTTGACCTGAAAGGGGTGGACTAGATGTTGTTTGAGTCTCGTAATCCCATCATAAACATCACCTATAATGACTATATCATCAACACAGTCAACCAAATAAGTACATTTGTTTGAGAAGTATTTGTAAAATACTCATTGGTCTGCTTTACTTCAAATCATGCCATACTGTTGAACAACACTACTAAATCTCTCAAACCATACTCAGGGGGATTGCGACCATCCAAGACTTTATGAAGTCGGCAAACATACCTTCGACATTTAGCCTTAGCAACAAAACCAAATGATTCCAGATAAACTTCTTCTAAATCTCTATGGAGAAATGCATTCTTTATGTCTAACTAATACAATGGCCAATGTTGCATGGTGGTCATTGAGAGAAAAAGACGAACATAAGCCTATTTAGCCACAGGAGAAAAGGTATCACTATAATCAAGGCCAAAAACCTGAGTATAGTCTTTAGCTACCAAGCGAGCTTTCAAATGATCAATTCTTCCGTCTGGACCATCTTTGACAATGTAAACTAGACAATATCCAACAATAGTTTCCAGGAGGAGGTGCCACAAAAGTCCATATCTGATTAAATTCTGAGGTTGTCATCTCATCAATCATAGCATGTCACCAACTAGAAGAAAGAGAAGAAACAAAGCTATTTTGTTAATGGTAATAAACAGTGATAACTAAGAAAATTATAAATGGGATGAGGGTTACAAGTTGAACACGCACCTTTACGGAGAGCAACAAGATAGCCAGCAGATGAGGCAAGAAGATCCAGAGCAAGACAAGAAATTGGCACATGAGATAAGTCACAGGGGCTTTCGTTTTCTGCAATTTCTAAGAAATTTGACTCAAGATTTTCTTGTGGTGCTAGAAGGTTGAGCCTGTGATCAAGGCTCATCAATTGCATAACTTTCTAGTCATTTCAATGATTCCACCTAAATTCGTCATAGTTGAAAATGGCTCTGCGAATCGGATCAACGCGAAGTTCCAGAAATGGGAACAGTAAGATTCCAATTCCTCAAGCTGCCCGGCCACCTAACTCCTTTTATTCCTCTTCATCTTTTTCTTTTTCTCCATTCAATTCCTCTCCTTTGCAATATAACTCCTCACACTCTGCTGTATTCACCCCAACTTCACCTAATTCAGGCCTCTCATGCCCAGTTAAGAAACAAATTTAGCCTCAGCATCTCATTCCTCTTGCGTCTGGACCTTCACCTGTTCCACCCACTTCCCTGATCTTGCCTTACAATGTGCACCCTATTAAATTCATGCCGAATCTGGTGTTGTGTGCTGAATCCAACTCTGCTATTGAAAGCAAAGGATGAATACACAGTCCAGAAAAACACTGTAAAAACAAAAACTGGACTCAAAATCAGAACTAGATGCAGAAACAGAATCAAACTCACAAAACCAGAACAAGATACCAACACTGACAGGGTTTGCGCTAGACAGTGCTGAAAAGCGCAACACAGAACTTTCTAAACAGAGAACATGCAAGAGGACGATCCCCTAAACAGAGGAGGCACTGAGGAGTTGAACGGCATCAACAGTAATGTCACCAGAGGTCTTGAAAACGCGCGCTATGATGCATGGGACAGCAGTTTGGGATGGCGCTTCAAGGACCGGACAGGCTGGTCTGACACAGGCGAATCTGACGGTGTAGGTATCACAGCACTTGGGGCTTTCTGATCTGGAGACACAACGGGACAGCTAAGGTTTAGATGTGACTGCTGGTTTTTAGGACTTTTCTCAGGCCCGCTGATCGTGAGTTCTAGATACCAACTAGAAAGAATTGGTTTGATTTCCTTGAGATAATTTATTCCCAGCCTTGTGTACTTATATTAATGTAGTTACAATAAAGATCCCTTGATTATAGGGATAAGAAACAACAACCTACTCCGTCTAATTAATTTAAAGTACAATCATAAATATGTACGTAACATATAAGGGAAACAAATCATATATATTGTCAACTCTCAACAGATGCCAACTACATAACCTTATCCTAAGCATAGTGATGTGCCAAATAAACCTCCCTAATGATATGGGAGTGTCCAACCAAATACATTTTAGTATAAAATATTTTTCCTTTTTCAAGTTTTATGGACAAGCCATGTAGAAAATCATAATTAGCTGATTTTTTAGCTCCTTGATAAACAGTTTAAAGTATCTATGTGACGATTAGACGTAGGCTTTTCCCTGTTTGGCATGACCAAATTGTATAAGTGTTTGGTAACTACTAGCTTACCACGTTTTTTGCTATTAGCATTTGAGCTTATAGCTTATGGCGGTTTATTTTTTCTCTCAATTTTACCTCGATTATTTTAATAAAGTTTCTTATTTATCTTGTATTAAATGTTTGCTTTAAATTCACACCGCTAGCTTATTGGCTATATAAACTCATCCGCTATCTGCTACTTTTTATGAAACAGAACAGAACCACAATAAATTTGGAGTTCCCAGGTCCTGCGTATTTGCTAATCAAGATTCGTTGATTATGTTTACTGTTTTACAGGCTGCACGAGACCATATTGAGCGAGCAGCCAATATCAGGAAGAGGCTTAGCCAAGCACCAGAAGCCACCGGGGTCTTGGAACAAAATCTTCCATCGGTTCAACTAAACAGCACCCCTCCTCAGTCTTCTTTTACTCAACCTTCTATATCATTTGCTCCTCTCCAAACTACTGAAGAAGATAAAAAGGCAGCAGCAGCAGCTGTTGCTGCTAAGCTTGCTGCCTCTACATCCTCAGCTCTCATGCTTACATCTGTTCTATCTTCCCTTGTTGCTGAAGAAGCAGCCTTCATGAATGGTAGCTTAAACTCTACCGCATTCACTTCGGGATTACCTGGTTTCCATCCTGAGAAAAGACCCAAACTTGAACAGCAATTGCCTGTTTCTGATGTCAACAATTCTGACGCCGGGAGCTCTTCCTTTTTCGCCACTTTACAACAACCATCTGGTGGAAATGTGCCACTCACACCACCAACTATGCAACCATTTGCTTCAGCACCCCCTCCCCCTCAGATGAATCCACCAGCAAATCAGTATGCTCAAACTCCCGGAATGATGATTGGAGGAAATCCGTACGCATATGGATCAAACAACCTACCACCTCCTCCTCCGCCTCTGCCTCCACATGTGGCAATGGGGTTATCAAGGCCAAGTACTCAGCCACCACAATCACCACAATCACAGTCTAAGCAACCACAGCAGCAGCAACAACAGTCACCACCTGGAGGATTTTACGGACCACCTGGATTCGGGTTTTACGGGCAAAGTCATTCATCAACACCACCAGCGCCAGTACCTAGGCAGTGACATTGAGCACCATTTAAAAGACCAAAATTAATACAACCTTTGCAGTAAGTTCCTTTAGGAAATTGCTGTATGCAAAGGATTTTCCCGGAGACTGTATTAATGTACATTAGTAGAAAATTAGATGCTGCATGATGAATTCTGTAACATTACTCTCTTTCTACTGCAGTAGTAAACCTGACTTTTAGGTTTTGAGATTTCTTTGGCCAGAGTCAACTACTGTGTTAAAGAAAATACCTTTGTTATGGTGCATCATGTGTGTGGACCTGCTCTGTCTTCTTGAAGAGGCATATTAGGATGAACATAGGTAGTTGGTGTTAAGCATCTCTGTTAGATGAGTTGAGAGATGGCTTTTCTTTTCATGCTTACTGATCTCCTCCTAGATTACTACTATCTTAGGAGGTAGGATGTTAATGTAGATTAGTTTAAATCAGTTGATAAGATCTGTTAGTATTTTTGTTGGCAGGATTTTGCATGAATTTACATCAGCGTACGCATGCATACACTTTCGATTAATTTAAGTGCTTAATGTTGTCGGTTTATTAAAGAAAGGAAATTCATAAATGTAGTACAGTTTTGACAAAAGTGAACAAATAAATTTAGCTATATAAGACAGAAAATTTGGCTTTATCATTAAGTTTTACAAAGTTGTTTTAAAGGAAAATTTTACATACTTATATCATTTTTGGTACACCACTATAATTAGGATCTTTGACTTACAAGCTTGAACAGTTTATGAGACTGATATCCAATTCCGTTGATAACAAGCTATGAGATTTGACCAAAAAAAAAACGAACAAGCTATGAGACTAATCTCCGGTTCGATTGACAAAGTGAGAATTAATCTCGGTCCATACTTCTTACAACTCCCTGGTACTCACCATACCCCCAAAATCGGCAAAATGACCAAAATACACTTGATGAATAATTATTTTTTCAAGTTCGTCTATTTTTTTCTTGGGTTTTAATGGGTGCGACGCTATGTTATCGTATCGGTTCAGCATTATAGTGCTATGGCTTATGTCTTGGCAAACATCCCCTCCATTGAATGATTTTTAACAGGTACGACACTATGGTACCGTATCGGTTCGACATCATAGTGTTGTACTCACAATATTCGTTTTTAAAAAAAATTGAAAAAACAAGTTCGGTACTATAGAACTGTACGAATTCGGTACTATAGTGCTAGATTTGTGTTTTTGAATTTTTTTTAAACATTTTGGTACTATAGTACTGAACCATCCCTAAATGCAAAAAAAAAATACGAATAATAGAGAATGAGAGAAAAAGAAGATGGAGGTAGTGAGAGGTAGGTGGTGGTGGTGGTGGTGAAAGAGAAGAAAAGTGGAGATAAGGATGTGGTTGTGGTGGTTAGAGGGAGGTGGTGGTGGTGAGAGGGAGAAAGAAATGTTGGTGTTGGTAAGTAAGAGGTGGTGGTGGTGGTGAGTAGGAGTTGGTGGTGGTGAGTGGGAGTTGGTGGTGGTGGTGGTGAGGAGTGGGAAGGTGAAAGAGGGAGGGGTGTGAAGTGAAGAAGAGGGAGGGATAGTGTGGGAAAAAGGAGTTTTGTGGAGGGGTAATTTTGGAATATTTGAGGATTAGTGGTGAGTAGGAGGGGGTGGGTAAGAAGTCATGGCCTTACACTGTGTTTGGATGAGAAAAGAAAATTGAAGGAAAGAAAGTAGGAGGAAAGAATGTTGAAGGAATGAAAGAGAGTAGAGAGTGGATAGAAAGTGAGGTGATTTTTAGGTTGTTTGGTAGAGGTGAAAGTGAATAAAAAGTGAGAGGAAAGAGAGAAATATATTTAGCAAATGACATAAATACCCTAATAAAAAATAGCAACTAAATTGAATTGCTCGCTTAATTTTTTTTAATCATTTCCACCAAAAATGATACCTGATTTTGATAGATTGAGTCTTTGACCAGAGCATTGGTAAACTTGTTGATAATATTGGTGAGAGCAGCAATACTTTCTGGTGAATCCTGAGAGAATACAATAGTGATCTATACCTCAGGTCGCTTGCTAGGACGGTCTGAATATCAGGTCAGTCTGGTTGCTCTGCTGGTCGCGTTCGGAGATCCAAAGAGGAGGGGTGGTACCTGCAATGACACTCCAACGCCCAAGTCAGGGGAGGACGAGTAGAGTAACGATACTAGTGAATAGTGTGTGTACTTGACAACTGACGCAATAACTCCTTATATAGTGTTAGTGGATTGCGGGTGACCATTAGATTACTGTACGGACCAATCAGGACCGTTGATCTTGGTTCCTGCTCTTCTGGCCCCAGTAAATGGGCTGATCTCACTTCTCCTCAGGAATGGGCCTCGGCCCAATCCAGAACAGTTGCCCCCTAAGCTGAAGTCGTTCCTAGGACGGGTGAAGGCTTAATGGCGTTGATCTTTTCTCGTATGTTTCTTTTGCTCGTTCGGAGGGTCACGTGGTCGGTGGTGCGAGCATCCGTTTGAGATCGAGTTCGTGGGCGGTCACGTTCAGCTCGCGTTTGTGTGGCAGGTGGCATCCGTGTGAGGTGACGTTTCACGTTTCTCAAGGAACCATTAATGATGCTTCGGGATCCCAAATGGCGGCGCTGCCATGATGACGGTTCGTCTTTCGAGACTCGTGCAAGTGAAAGGTCACGTCGTTTCGTTGGCTGGCATTGAATTCCCTATATATAGGTTGCCCCTTCCAGTGGATTCTACTCTTTTCCTTCCCAGTTCTCTGAAAGCGACCAAATTCTCCTCTGAAGGCCATCAGAATTTGCTACGATTATGGCGAGGTGTTCTTCGGTGCACAACCTCCCTCTCCGACGGTTCGTGACCTCTGCTCGCTTTATCCTGTTCATCAAGGAGTACACTACTTTGAGCTTGAACTTCTCTCCCACTCCAGGTATGAGTTTTTGATCGTCCTTAAGTCTTTTACTTCCTTGTCTTTTTGGCTTTTCGGGGCGAGGAGGGGGTGTCAGGTTCGGGGTCGACCTTGTCTCTCCTTGTAGGGTAGCGTGCTGGCGCTGATAAAAAAGACTGCTAGAATTTCTGGTGCTCCTCCTGCTCGTCTGGCCGAGTGCGCTGCTCGGTCTGAAAACATCAAGATGAGCGAGCTTCCTTCTTCTGAAAACCTTTCCTCTTCGACTGATTTATCATCATCGACCTCCTCTGGTTGTTCCATTCCAACAAATGATTCTGAGGTCATTCTCTCTCCCCGAACCTCTTTATCGCGAGAAGGCGAGGGGAATGTGATCCCACAACATCCACCCGCTCCCAATAATGAAGTGCTTCCAGAGGAACCAGATTGGCGGGGAATAATTAATGAAGATCGTTCATGGATCTCGTCTGCCAATCTTGGCCAATCTTCTATTTTTCCTCCTGGGGACGAGAGGTTACCATGGTTCGCTCAGCTGATCGGCCGTGACGACCAAGTGTGGACAGTAGAGGGCGTTCCCGCCGGAGAACATGCGGCCAGTATTCCTTCTTCTCTAAAGTTCGTCATGTTTACCAACACCCTCAGGGATATAAGAGTACGTACGTCCTCCATTCACCTTTTTCCAACGACGTCTTCTAAGATATCTGGGGGTCGCCCCTTCACAATTGCATTTTAACGCATGGGCGACTGTGAAGTCGTTCGAGATGTTGATGGCCGTGATTGATCGGGGCATTAACTGCGCCCTCTTCTTCACTTTATTCGAGGTCAGCCGAATGGTTGAATTAAAGAGCGAGCCAAAACGCTGGGAGCAGATATCATTTAAGGGTCACCAGGACGCCCCAAAGCTATTCAAACCCTATTGTGAATCTTCCAAACTTGGAGACAAGGTTTTGTTTGGGTCGTTCCAGTTTGTGAACATGCTCGTGAGATGGTCGGGTCTTCGAACGACCAGGGCGAGATAGCTACCATTATTCTCACTATGATCGTACCACCATCAACTATAGAACTCGACGGCGGCTAGGAGAGTACGACCTGGAAAGCATTCGGATTCTGGAAAACTTGGCGAGTTGGTTGCCTGAGGGACGGTTTCCCTGCAACGTGTTTGCTCGGTCAAAAAACTTAGACTATGCGAAACACAAACTTGGTGCGATTAACTGTTCATTTTCTTATTTTAACCGTTCTTTGTTCCTTATTTGTTTCTGACCGTTCTTTATTTCCTTTGCAGCTGAAATGTCAGGTGTTGGATTTCAAGCACTCTTCAAGAAGGCGAAGAAAGGGAAACGTGTCTCTTTTGCTGCTTCTCCTTCCCGTACTATAGATCTGGAAGGCGAGGAGAACCCATCCATTGTTGACAGGGGGACGAGCTCGTCCTCAAAGAAAAGGAACCGAGTCCAACAAACTGCGGGGACCAATGAGGTCGAGATCGATCACATTCCTCCCATTCCAAAGCGAAACAAAGAAACTCAGAGGAGATCGTCCCTCAATCTGGACGATCACAATGAAGCAGACTTTGATCGCTTCCGTGAAGATCCTCTTCTCTTTATGTCAGATGTTGCCAAGGCGACCTCTTCTAAACTTGCTCGTTACAAGGAAGAGGAGGCCGAACGTCAAGCAGGTATGCGTCTCATCCATCGTAATTTGTGGTTGGAGGGTGACCTCATAGATAAGACTGATAAATATAATTGTGCTCTCGATCGCATCACAGAGTGGCGGGCAGAATTGGAAGCCACCAAGAAGAAGCTTAAGGATGCTGAGACCGCCCTTCAACCAACCAAGGACGCTCTCAACACGGTCACCACTGAACGGGATGCTGCGGTGAATGCCAAAGTTGAGGCAGAGTCCAAACTGTCCTCCGAAACGACCAAAGTGACCGAGCTGACGACCAAGGTGCAGGGATTGGAAGGGCAAGTTAATGGTCTAAAATAGGACCTCAGCAACATGGAGTCTGCTCGTGACAAAGCTCTGGCCGATCTGGAGGCCCTTGAGTTGTCTACTCTTGCGATCGCCAAAGAGCGCTCTAAGAAGGCCGTTGCTCAGATTCAATACTGCTACCCCACTCTCGAGGTAAATCGCGAAATTGTGAGTAATGATCACTTCTTGAAGGACGGGCAGATCGTTCAACCTGAGGAAGAAGATGAGGAGGGGAACGTGGTGAAGGAGGAGACGGTCGTCTACAAGCGTCCTGAATGATTACCTGCAATGACACTCCAACGCCCAAGTCAGGGGAGGACGAGCAGAGTAACGATACTAATGAATAGTGTGTGTACCTGACAACTGACGCAATAACTCCTTATATAGTGTCAGTGGATTGCGGGTGACCATTAGATTACTGTATGGACCGATCAGGACCATTGATCTTGGTTCCTGCTCTTCTGGCCCCTGTAAATGGGCTGATCTCACTTCCCCTCTGGATTGGGCCTCGGCCCAGTCCAGAACAAATAGCATCATCTGCAAGAGAAGAACATACTGTGAAGAGAAAGATATTGACTCTATCAATGATCGCAATGAGCATTTCAACAAGAAGATTGAATGAGCCTTTGGCAAATAGACACTGGAGATTAAAAATAATCTTGAGCAAGGAACTGCGTTGCCCGACTGAGGGCACATGCTTATACACTGGTGTGTTGTTGTTTTGTCTTCTTTTTGTTTGTCTTCTTTTTGTGATACTGATCAGTTCTAAATGGTGGATTGCATCTTTTGGAGGCTTTTTTATAAGATGTAATATTATAGCTGAATATTATAGCATTGAGGAGTCAATTGTAAGTTCAAAAACTAAAAATACTAATGCTTGCTTCAAATATTGGTTCTTTTGAGTAGCAATCGTACCAGTCACATTATACGTAGGTATTTGAGTTCAAGGGAAAATCAATCCGGGTTCTTGAACCAATCACAAGACATCGTATTAATGTTGGACAGATTATTTGTACCATTTATACAGATTTGACTTCATGGATGGAAATTTCAAGTATATGTATACCTTTCGACGTTTATTTAAGCAAAGTTTAGTCTTTTCTTTTCAAATTAAAATTGGGATCTTCTGCATTGGAGATTTAATTTGTTATCCTTTGTTAAGGTTTTCAGAAGTTTTCATAAAATTTCCAAGCGATTGAAAAGAGTCCTATTAACTTGATGTTGTCATGTCCTTATAGGAGTTGCTTCTTTCTTTGCTCTGCGTACAAATATTACATGTCAAAAAGATTATCATCTTGTTTCTGGTAAAAATGTCTAATGTCATAGAAAATTTCGAACGTGAAGTGTTTGAGACAGAACATTACAAGACTTCAACAAGAAACACGGTATTTAAGAAAATGCGTGTTGGACTTTTTTGACTGATCATATGGAAAGAGGCATATTGTTTCTTGAACGATACATTTTGCTTGATCGTCCATTCCTTATGCAACAACTCTTGCTTCAAAATCAAAACTCAAAAAGAAGTAACCATAGAGGCATTAGACCATAGTAGTAGCTGCATTTTTGTTCCATTCCTCCATTTTTCCATACTAGTTTGTTATTTTTTTGACAAACTGTTATTGCCGCTGAAACTTTACAATTTACTGTTGAGTTTAGTGCAAGGTTGTTAAACCGAAGAGTTTACGAAGACTCGTGGAGGGTTTGTAGTCTCACTTGTAGACTTCTAAGAGTTTATAGACTATAAACTATAACATTAAAAAAACTGTAAATGTCATGTATACATAATAGAACACTAATTAACACAGAAGTAATTCAACATGAAAATTTCTAACTCCATAATAAAGCAAAAGATCAAAGTAGCGAACTATATAGATAAGATCCTACCTCACAGAACATTAAAAATTAAGCTCCAAAAGTGAAATCATTAAAAAACATATGTTAATGATAAACATTATGTGAGAAATAAAGCTAACTAGAAGCATAGAAAACAAACCAAAAACAATGATGAACAGAACAAGACGCTCAACAAACGAAACAAAAACAAACGACCAAAGAGCCAAACGAATCAGTGACAAACTAAACAAAGCACAGTGCAAAATAGAATAGAATTGAGAAGAAGAGAAGCACATAAAGTCGGAGTGAAGCATAGAAACTAAACATGACAGATAAGAAAGGTTGAAGAAGCCCTAAACTCAAAGCCAGAGTAGTTTTATGAACCATTTAGAAATGTGCAGACAAAGATGGACACAATTAAGTAGGAAATAAATAAATAGAGTGTTTTGGTTACTCTTATTAAAAAAACGACATTAGGCCATGGGTTTTGTGCATAACGAAACTCGTTGATTCGGTAACTCAACTCACAAGTCTATGCAAGTCTATCTGAGTTTGGCCAAACCTACCCGAGTTTAACTGAGTTTCAAGTAGAAAGAACTTTGTACAACGGTAACTCATTTTCTCTACCTAGAAACGTAACTCGTCTGAGGTAAGAATATGGCCACTCATAGGATGGTTGGTGTTGCTAAAGATTTAGGTTCTAGATGAAGGGTGCAAAATGTCCATGACCCTTCAATGTTTATCATATGTAAAATGCATAAATGTGGAAGTTTGACAAATGCTCATACATAATAAAATGACAATCACACAACACGACCAACAAAAATTAAGCAAATATAATTAATTTCATGCATGTAATATCAAAAGGAGTTTAGAGTTAAAACAACAAACTGACAAGTTGAAATTTGGACAAACGATGTTTGTCCTCTCACATCACATTATTACAAAACCCATCATAGTTAATTATCCGCATTGCCATAGAATGTGGATATTGGAGCACAAGTTGCTCAGATTTCAGAACTAAGGAAAGAAGTGAGAAATCCACATGTCTCTCCTCCGATTCTCTTCTTCTTCCTCAGGAGTAAAATCATTCTTGATGTTAAAGATCTGACGTATCCCTTCTGCGGTCTTTCCCCTGATTATTCCTGCCACATGCTCAGTTAACAAATTGAGAAGGTTCTCATTCTTCAGATATTGTGCTGCCTAAAAAACAACACAAGTCAGTCGAAAAAAAGATATCGAATTCAAAACAATTGCCAAGTAAAAGGATTTTAGTTGTGACTTTATTATGGCTTTCACCAAATTAGTTGTTTATGTACAATCATGTTTGGCATTCACTTAGGATTTGAGTCTAACTCAACTTCAACTTCACATTGCAAATAAGATTTCATCAAATCTTTAACTTCAAAACACCCCTCTAAACATTATGGTTTACAAAAACATATCTTACATAAAATATAGTGAGACATATTCAAAAACAGTGATAGTCGCATTCATGTAATGTGGGACTAATGTGGGACTTCTAAGTAACACCAATATATTAGATAAATTCATACACACAAGAACGTACAAATTGGGTGGGTATGTACCACATCCCTACCCAGAAATGTTTCGAAAGATTAAATACTCAATTTGGGTACATGATAGAAGCATAAAGCATGAACAAAAAATGTTATCATTTAATACCAAACATAAAATAAGTTTTTCTCTTTCTTTTGTTAATAGTGTTGATACTTTATATGTTTTCTTAAGGATTTTCCAAGTGTTGTAAGACTCAGGCTGAACCGACTGGTTCAACCAGAAACTGGACAGACATGAACCCCAAGTCGGTTCGGCCCTGTTGTTAGATCGTTTATGCATCAAAACCGGTGACGACATCATTGCACCAGCTTTGCGATTTACATTCTTATAACAAATATAATGTATATATCTTCTACTAATAATTATAAGTTTTAAAGAGACTGGTTCATGTGGCTCAACTAGTGACATCTGACTAGTGATCCAGTAGCTTGACTGAGCCAATGACCGTCTAAGTTACAAAACACTGAATTTCCCCCTATTTTCTACACTTCAGTTCTTAACTTTTGGCTATTTTAATATCACTTTCCTAATTTTATGTATATATTTTTTATTCTTTTTGATTTGTAATATAGAAATTTACGAATAATTTAATACCAATATTATTCTCCTATTCAATTAGTTCTTAGGGATTTGTAATATTGTTCTTATTTGATTTTTTTTATCTTTCATACAACTGAATCATGTTTATATAAAAAAGTATATATTTTATATATATTTTTTAAAAATTAACTGGTCCATATTTTAGATTTTTGAAAATCCTAATATTTATATCAATAAAATGGGTATGCGACACATGAAATAATAGTGATGCAAGAAAGGAGAGAAGAGAAGAAAAGAGAAGAGATGAGATGAAACTAACTAAGAGTAGGTCAAATATCGTGCCCAGGTCAATCTTAATGACTCCGCGTCCCAGTCATAGAGACTTTTCTCGAGGCACTTGGTAGACATCAACATGCTTCTTCACATACTCATCGATCTTGGATAGGGTTTTCCTAGATATGTCTGGTAAACTAATCTCATTTTGGCCTTGTTTCGCATTTCTTTAGGGTCTGAGATTCACTCACCAAAGCCTCATCGATTTCTAAGACTTCGCCTTCAGAACAAGTCACCTTCACCTTCTTCGATGGCGATGAAGCCATCTTACTCGCTTTAGGGTTTGAAAGTATACTACCCCTTTATTTACTTGATACTCTATTTATACGCAGTCAAAATACTTTATGATATCAAACAATAAATATTCAAAAATTCATTGAATATAGTTTTTAGTGGTCGAAGTACAACGTATAATGAAAAAATTATAAAATATAAAAAATTTAAAAGAATGAGAGGATAGCAAGTTTGAAAGAAAGGGGAACGAGAGGATAGAAATGAAAAGTAACGTATTTATTATAGGAATTTGAAATATTTAATAGAGTATATTAAATACTCAATAGTGTATTTAATGTTCTCATTTAAACCCTCTAAAATTAACGTAAATAGATATCGAAATAATTACTACTCCTTCCGTCCCAAAATATAAGTCCCCTTTAACCACTTTACAAGAATTAAGAAAATTAGTTTAGTTAGTGAATCTCATTAAATAAGCCTACTACTTATACTACTTTTCCAAATTTACCCTTTATATGTCATTTCTCTCTCTTTTAATTAATTACTTTGGTATTCCAAGCGTTGTAACCATAAAGAAATAATTAGGGGTATTGTAGCCATAAAGTAATAAATGCACTAGACAACTTAGAAAGGGGACTTATATTTTGGGACAAATAAAATTCTCATAAAGGGAATTATATTTTGGGACGGAGGGAGTATTTGTTAAAGGATTAGGACACCAAGAAGAGTTGGTCCGAGCGGTAGTTCGAATCTAATTCTAGGGTCTCAAGTTCTAGTTGTTCTCAGCGTAGTTTAGTACCCGACAAAATCGATGGTGTTCGGTACCTGGACGTCGGATCTGGGGTACAATCTGTGGTGCTTCCTGGAGCTTGAAGATTGACTTCGGATGGTCCGAGAAAGGCCATTCCCGCGCGTCGGGTGTGGGATACCTGCAAGCACTCCGATGCCTAAGTCAGCAAGGGAAGTGGAGAGGTAAGTATGTAATGAGTACGTACCTGGAAATGGAGGATTGCGCCTCTATTTATAGACGAAGCGCCGTTGCTGAGATGTTGGATGCGGGTGCGGGTTTCTCAACCGTTCAATATGGTCATCATGCGTATCGGGTCATCCCTGGTGCGGAAATTGGCCTAGCTGAACCTGTGGGCTTTCGGCCCAGTCCTTGAGCTCGGAGATCCGATGAGTCTTCTTCCTCTGATGGAGCGCTGAGCTCGGAGATCAGGGTAGTCTTCTGCCTCTGATGGAGCATTGAGCTCGGAGATCAGAGGAGTCTTCTTCCTCTGATGGAGCGCTGAGCTCGGAGATCAGAGGAGTCTTCTTCCTCTGATGGAGCATTGAGCTTGGAGATCAGAGGAGTCTTCTGCCTCTGATGGAGCATTTAGCTCAGAGATCAGAGGTCCCTTCGGCCTCTTATGGAGCGCGAAGCTCGGGGACCAGAGGGAAGGTCTTGGGTCGAAGTCGCTGTGGACTTTTTCCTTCGGCCTCTGATGGAGCCTCGTGCTCGGGGATTAGAGGGAAGGTTGCTCGCACGAGGCGAGATTTTGAGGGCTGCCGTGGGCCTGAGCCGCTGTGGGCCTATGTACACTTCCTGATCGAGCATTTAAGCTCGGGGTCAGGAAGGGCATGTGCGCATTCCGCGGGCCTACCTCAGAAGGTAACAGGGGCGAGATTTTGAGGGTCACCGGGGAACCTGGGCGTTAGTACGTATATAGCAAAATAAAAATTAACAGGGGAGTTCTGCAATCTTTTCTTATTGAAAACGGGTTAATACATTTGGGAAGTACATTTGTTTATTCCGTCTTCAACTTTCACCGCGCCCGACTTTCTTCCTATTCATTTTTCTCATTTTCCTGCTTTGTGACAGCGAGGGCTTGTTGTTTCTAGGCTTGCCGCTCCGACCTGAGGCATAGGTATTGGCATCTCCTCGCTTCGTCAAGGTCGGCCAGGACCGTGACTACCTCATCCTTCTTTGAGAAAAACTTCATCTTGAGGTGAACGGTGGAGGCGACGGCCCCGAGCTTCCCCAACGTCAGGCGGCCAACGATGCAGTGATATGGAGAGGTGCATGGAAGCACCAAGAACTTTGTCTTGATGGTATTCGAGAGTTTGGCTTGCCTGTACGTGACCCTCAGCTTGAGGTATCCCAAAGGCTTGGTCCTGGAGCCATTGAACCCAACCAAGTCGGAACCGTCTTACGCTGACAGGTCGGCCTCGGAGATTTTCAGCTTCGGGAGTAGGTCCTTGAACAGTATGTTGACTGAGGTTCCTTGATCAACTAAGATCCTTTTGACATCGACCCCGCCCAAGACGGCGGAGATGATGAGCGGGATTTCTTCATTTGGTTTTCCCTTGCGAAGGTCGGCATCGGTGAACGACAATGGAGGCCTGTTGGACTTAGTCAAGGTGGGAATCAGATCCCTTTCGATGCTCAAAATTTCCTGCCAGTGTCGCTTCACCGACCATTTTGTCTGCCCGACCTCGAAGGAGCCCCCGATGATTACCATGGCTACCCGCTGCCGTTGCCTCTTCGGAGCGTCTTCGGCCGAATCGCTGCTATCGTTATCGGGGGTTTTTGCCACCTCATAGACCACGGCCTTTGACTTTCGTGGCGAGCGTCGGGGAGATCGCTCCCTTTTCTTCTCGTCCGTCCTAAGGTATTGTTTCAGCTTCCCTTTCTAGATCAGGTCTTTGATGTCGTCCCTTAAGACCCCGCAAGCGTCCGTATCGTGTCCGTGACTCCTATGATACCTGCAGTAGGTCTTCTTGTTTGTGTTGTCACACTGAGAAATTGGCGCCGGCCACTTAATGTCACGGAACTCGGTGTTGGCGCGCTCGACCCGAATGCGTTCTCTTGGAACATTCAGATCGGAATACTCGGCGAACCTCCTTCGCCATTCTTTCGAGCCGGACCCGCGGTCCTTCTTCTTCTTATCTTTGTCGTCCTTCCCTTTTCCGGAAGTTTGACCTGTGTTGGGTGCATCCGCAGCAGACGCTTCTTCGTAATCGATATAGTGCTGGGTACGCCTCAAGAATTCGTCAAGTGTTTTTTGTTTGCGGAGGCAGTCGCTGATTTGAAAAAGGTTGCCCTTCCTGAGGCCGTGCCTCATGAACATTACCCTAACGTCGTTTGACAGCTGATGGACCTCATCTGCTTCTCGGTTGTACCTTTCTATATAGTCTCTCAACGATTCTTTTTCCCCCTGGCAGACCGCCCTCAGCACATCTTCTGACTTGGGTTTTACCCTCCAGGCCGAGAACAGCTTCGTGAATTGCTTCCATGATGAAATTGAGGCTGGGGGAAGATTCCGATACTACTTTAGTGCACATATGGTCAAGGAGAGGGGGAAAAACTTGCATCGGACATGGTCCGAGGCATCACGTTAGTCAAGCATCAGGTTGAAGGTATCCACATGCTCGTCGGGATCCCCCCTTCTGTCATACACGTTCAGCTGGGGAGGTTTCTCGAGGGCTTCAGAATGCGGCAAGTGGCGATTTTCGGGATAAAGGGGCTGGCCCGAATCGCTGATCCTTCTTTGACTTGTGAGGTGACGGCGGTGACGGACTTCGGGAGGAGGACGAGTCGGAGGAGGAATTGCCGGAGCCGTTCGTAGAATCCGACCTAGGCGGAGATGGGGGAGTCGGGGGCTTTCCGCGATGTTTCTCCCTCCGTACTGGGGAGATATCCTTTGGAGTTTCCCTATGCCGAGGTGGAGTTCGGTGTCTTCGGGATACGGCTGTTTGAGCCGGAGAGGACGGCAGTTGGATGGCGGACTAGAGAGCGGCTGCTTGTGCTAGGGCTTTGATCTCCAGTCGAGACTGTTCCTGCTGAACCAGGTCCCAGCTTCGTCGTTCCAGCACATCGAGGAGATGACTTACAGCCTGAAGCTGGGCAGGGATTGGGTCAGTGAGTGGAGCCGGGACTGGTGGAGGAAGTCGGCTCGAGTTGGGAATTGTCGATGCTTCCTCGTTGGGCAGTGTCTGAACGTGTCCTTCTGGTGTGCCTGTGACCTGGAGCTGGGCCACAGCATTTGCGCTCTGGGCCTGCAACTGAGCTTGGGTGGGTGGACGTCCTCGCGGAGGCATGAGTTAGGTAGGGATGATTTGTTTGAACACGGATGTGGATGAGTCTGGCGAGTGCGGGTTTGTCAACCGTTCAATGTGGTCATCATGCGTATCGGGTCATCCTTGGTGCGGAAATGGGCATAGCCTGATCCTATGGGCTTTCGGCCCAGTCCAGAACAGGTGGATACTACGCACTAACACGGAAAAAAGGATTAGAACCAACCATCTTTAATATTGAGAAGCCTAGGGTTATAATATCACTTGTAAATCTGAGATCAATATTGAGATCAACTTTGATCAAACACAAATAATTACTGTCTAGCACCGAGGTCCAAGTCAACCATCTGAAGTCAACTTCCGTTCCTCGCGGAACATTCCATCTCGAGCACACATCCCGTACTCCGGTACTGAACATTGGCGACCACAGTGGGAGCTATTCACTCGCTTCCGAACTCACTCTCAGTTGAACATGCCTCCGCGAGGACGACCGCCTACCTGATCCCAATCTCGGGTGCAGAGTGCAAACCCCGGGGTGCAACCCCAAGCTACTCTTGAAGGTCACGTTCAGACCGTGCTTGAAGAAGTCCCGGCAGTTCCCAACTCTAGCCGGCTTCCACCACCTGCCCCAGTCCCACAGATCAATGTCATTCCAGCACAACATCAAGCTGTCAGCCAACTCCTTGACGTGCTAGAGCGACACAGCCAAGGGTTAATGCAGCAGGAGATAGCCGCCATCGCCCGAGCTACCGTGGCCCAACACCAACCTGTGGACCGACTCCCTCAGCCTCCACCTCGAACCGTAGTTTCTCGGAGACGTTAGACATCACCTCCCCTAGACGACATCCCGAGTGACACCTCTCCAATTCGCAGGGAAAGACGGCGCGGTAAACCCCTGACTCCGCCATCACCGCCGAGATCAGAATCTCCTGGCAGCTCGAACAACCCTTCATCCAACTCCTCCTCTTCATCCCGAGATCCGTCTCTCCACAAGAAAGGAACTCATAAAGGTAAGTCAAAGAAAAAGGACGGAAGATCCCGGGCCAGTCCCTTCATCCCGGAAATCGCCAACTGCTGTATCTCGAAGTCCCTCGAAAAACCCTCCAGGCTAAACGTGTACGACGACAAGGGCGATCCCGACGAACATGTGGACACCTTTGATCTGATGCTCGACTACCGTGACGCCTCGGACCACGTCCAATGCAAGCTCTTTCCTCTCTCCCTGAGCGAGTGTGCCTTAAAATGGTACCGAGACCTCCCTCCGGCATCAATCTCGGATTGGAAGTAGTTCACGAAGCTATTCTCATCCTGCTTCACAGCCTCGAGGGTGAAGCCCAAGTCGGAAGACGTGCTGCAGGGGATCCGCCAAGGGGAAAATGGATCCCTAAGGGACTACATAGAGCGATACAACCGGGTTGCGGATGATGTACATCAACTCTTCGACGACATCAGGGTCTTGTTCATGAGACACGGCCTCCAGAAGGGCAGTCTCTTCCAGATCAGTGTTGGGCTACACAAACCAAGAACCCTTGATGAATTCCTGAGGCGAGCACAACATTACATCGACTACGAGAAAGCCGATGCCGCGGACATTTCCAACGCGGAACCGGCGTCGGGTAAAGGGAAGGGCTCTAAGAAGAAGGACTCTAGGTCCGGCACAAAAGAGTGGCGCGGAAGACATGCTGAGTATTCCGACTTCAACGCCACTAGGGAAAGGATTCTGGCCGAATGCGCCAGCACTGAGTTCCGAGACATGAACTGGCCGGCTCCGATTCCCCAGCGCGGGAACACCAACAAAAAAGCTTATTGCAGGTATCACAGGAGTAGCGGCCACGACACCGAGGCCTGCAGGGTGTTAAAGGATGATATCGATGACCTGATCCAGAAAGGAAAGTTGAAGCAGTATCTAAGGTCGGATGATAAGAAAAGGGAAAGGTCTCCCAAGCACTCACCATGAAAGTCAAAGGCCGCAATCAACAAGGTAACCAAATCCCCTGCAAACAGCAGCGACTCGGCAGAAGACGCGCCGAGGTCCCAAAGACCGCGACCCATAGCCATGGTGATCATGGGGGTCTACTCCATGGAAGTCAGAAGGACTAAGCGATCGATAAAGCGGCACTGGCAGGAGGTCCTCAATGTCGGAAGTGGTCCGGCCTCCCCTTTGATCAAGACAAACAGACCCCCACTATCCTTTACCGATTCTGAACTCCTCCGAGGCAAGCCCAACGAAGAAATTCCCTTGGTCATCTCTGCAGTCTTCGCTGGGGTCGATGTTAAGAGGATCCAGGTGGACCAAGGGAGTTCGGTAGATATACTATTCAAGGAGCTGCTCCCAAAGCTAAAAATCTCCGAGGGTGACTTGTTTGAATATGAAGGGTCCGATCTGGTGGGATTCAGTGGTTCGAAGACCCGACAAATGGGCTATCTCAAGCTGAGGGTAACCTACAGAGAAGACAAACTGTCAAGAACCATTAAGACAAGGTTCCTGGTGCCACCTTGCCCCTCCCCATTCCATTGCATTGTCGGTCGACCTACGTTGGGGAAACTCGAGGCCGTCGCCTCCACTGTCCACCTCAAAATGAAATTCTTCTCAGAGCAAGAAGAGGTGGTCACGGTCCCGACAGACCTCGACGGGGCAAAGAGATGCCAGTACCTCTGCCTTAAGTCAGAACGTCAAGTCGAAAAGCAGCAGGCACTTACAGTAACCAACCCAGGAGCCAAGAAAGAATAGTAAGGGCAACGACCACGACAAGAAATTGAAGACGACAGGAAAAAATCACTAAGCATTAAACTGTATTCGATCCGTCTTCAATAAGAAAAGATTGCAGAACTGTGCTTTCAATTTCTATTTTTATTGCTATGGGCGGACTAACACGCAAGTGATCCGTCTCCGGCGACGCCCCTTCTACCCGAGTCCGACCCGAGCTGTCCACTCGAAGGACAACGGTTCAAGGCGAGGCCCATGTCCTTCCCGACTCCGAGCTTAAATGCTCAGTCGGGAGGCGCACACTGGCCCACAGCGGCTCAGGTCCCAGTGGCCCTTAATCTTGCCTCGAGCGAGCAGTCTTCCCACTGATCTCCGAGCTCAAATGCTCCATCAGTGGCCGAAGGAAGAAGTCCCCAGCGACTTCGACCAAAGACCTTCCCTCTGGTGTCCGAGCTCCATGCTCCACCAGGGGCCGAAGGGACCTCTGATCTCCGAGCCCCGTGCTCCATCAGAGGCGAAAGACTCCCCTGATCTCCGAGCCCCACGCTCCATCAGGGGATAAAGACTCCCCTGATCTCCGAGTTTCGAACTCCATCAGAGGGCAAAGACTTCCCTGATCTTCGAGCTCTGCGCTCCATCAGGGACAACCAAAAAGAACTTACAACAGTTCGAGGAAAGACGCTAGGTAATCCTCCCCATTAAAGTCACTTGCAAACAGAAGATAAATAAATGACGAGATGATTCGAAATTAGATAAGCTTACATTTATATTGCAAAATATTACAAAAGGTGGGCCACTGGCCAGTATTTACATGTACAAAATAGTAAAAGAAACCAGGGAGACCAGTCCTCATTTGGATACCTCCGCCTCAGAGCTGAGGAAGAGCAGCTATGCTTGATCCAAAGAAGCACCAGGCACGGGCTTGACCAGGTTTCCCTCAAAGACTTCGTGCTGAGGGTCCAGCAGTTCTAGCGGCAGGTCAGGGCTGACCACGGCCAGAAGACTCTTGCACCTGTCAAAACCAAGCACGGCCGAACTCTCCACCTTGATCTCGGCAGCAGAGCACTCACCCTTGAGCTTTTTAGCCTCGGCCCAAAGAGCAGCGGCCTCCGCCTGAACTCGGATCTCCTCTGCCTTAGCCACCGCAAGTTGAGCCTGAATCTCCCCTGCCTCTTTTGCCTCGTTTTGGCCCGACAACAGCTGAGCCTCAAGACCGGCAATCTGCTCCTCGGCCGAAGAAAGAGAACTAATGGTAGCCTAGAGAACGCGGTTCTCTTCTATAAGCTCCGGTATCCTCTCATCCCGACAGTACTCTAGCTTGTCATTCCGGTCTTGAAGGTCTCCTTCCAACTCGCAGTTAATGGCTTCAGCCCTCTCCAACCTCCGAGAGAGCTTCAAAAACTCCGGGTCCGATTGCAACTCTTCAAGCTCCTGATACAACCTAAGAGTCGTCTCGGCAACTCTCAGGCATGTCTCTAGGTCGGCATCAGAAGGGATCTCAGAAGGGATCTCGGCCTCGAGCTCGGCCGACAAAACAAATTCCCTGACACCAAAACCAGTTTTCTTTTGGGAGGAGGAGGGGTTTCTGTAGCCACAGCAGTTTGTTTCCTTCTTGAAGAACCTGTGCCCGTTCTCCGCGTAGAAGAGCACTTTTTGAGTGGAACCTCGGCGTCAGGATCAGGAACGGGGCAAGTTGCCAGCACATCTACAAGAAAAAAGACAAGAGTTAAGACGCCGGGGGTAAGAAAATCGGAAAACAGACTTCGAAAACTCTACGTTACCTAGCAGTGACTTCAGCTCGGCAGCGGACTTGGCTCCAGCCTGGATAATATCAACACAAGGAACTTCAGCCTGGCCTTCAAAAGCTTGTCACCCCATTCCTGAAGGAGTTTATAACTCTCTCCTTCTTCACCCCAAAGGGACTTTGAATTCACCGAAAAGGTTTTGTTGAGTTGATCGTAATGATTCCCGTCCCAGGATAGAGAGAAATGGGGCTTCACCGGCTCCGACCCCTCATAATTCGCAATGGCTTGTTTTGCCTTCCTGTTTGCAGCACGGACGTAGAGGAAGAACTTCTTGAAGCCTTTGTTGGAATCGTTCACCAAAGTAAAGTAAGCCCGGTTCCGTACCCCACGGAGGCAAACCTGACCGTGGCGAGTAGGATCTTTCTTGTCAGGCTGACGAAAAACATCGAAGACGCAGAAAAAGACTTTTACGGATGGAGTACACCCCAGGTAGGCCATGACGTCCTCAAAAGCTTTAACATACCCCCAAGCGTTGGGGGCCAATTGAGAAGGGGCCACTAGCAGATGATCCAGCACACCCTGCTGGAATTCGGACAACGGAATCTTGATCCCCATCGTGTCCAGGAACCTCTTATAGAAGAAATACCTGACCTCCTTCGTTGGCAATCTGGTACAAGCGGGAAGCTGCCCCGGGTGTTCCAGCCTCCATTTTTTATCTGAAGGCGCGACAACGTGTGCCTCCAGCTCGGCGATTTCCTCAGCGTTCAGCTTCGACCTAGCGTCCACCACTTTCGCGGAAACCCATTTATACGAGCTCGGATCATACTGGTACTCCGCAGCATCAGGCCCAACTGTGTTAGAACCACGGACCTCGGGCATAGACCCCTGTGGAGACCCTTCTGAGCTGGAAACTCGCTGATCTTCCGCGGATGAGGTCGACATATCAACGTCGGACATCGGGAAGAATTTTTTGATCTCAGGGTTAGAATCTCAAGTCGGAACGGTTGCCGGAAAGAATCATAATTGACCTCGCGCAGGGAGAAATCTCAACTCGCTCAAAGATAACAAGTAAAAGAGTGGAGAGCTCACGTTGAGCTTAAATACCACAGGGGCTCGGAAAACGAACCGTCACGTCTAATCGATGCATCTCTTTAGATTCTGACATGGGAAACTGAACCGCAATTATGACCCCTGTCTCCCGAACGCCACCTGCTCGAGAAACTCGTGGCATTGCAACCACAACTCCTTCGAAGAAATTCGTACACGCCGAGGCCGGACTCTAGCACCTCTCGACCTCGACTTGGGGGGCCACTGTTCCGGACTGGGCCAAACCCCCATGGAGCTTGGGCCTGGCCCATTTTTGTGCTCCGTCACACCCATATCCTCATCCGACCCAAATCCAACAGTTGGAACTCATCCGCCCAATCTAACGGCTCGGGTACGACACCGAGGTCTATAAATGTATGATCCATCCGCTATTTCCAGGTACGTACTCATTCCTTCCACAGATACCTATTCTCTTCCCTTGCTGACTTAGGCATCGTAGTGCTTGCAGGTACCCCACCCGAGGCGCGGGAGAAGATCACCTCGGCCATACCGAGGTCCAAGTCAACCATCCGAAGTCAACTTCCCTTCCTCGCGGAACATTCCATCTTGAGCACACATCCTGTACTCCGGTACCGAACAATTCTAATTTGGGGTAGAAGAATCATTCTAATTTCTAATCTAGAGAGAAGAGAAATAATCAAATTGTCTACAAGACACCATATACACAAATTACGAAGTCAAGAGGAAAGAAAGATAAATATTAAAGAGGCTCTTACTAAGCATAAAGAGAAGGTAGAAAATATTTATGGTCTTAAGATTCAATTGGAATGTCTACACAGTCAATACAATCGTATCTAACATGCACGATCGTGCTTAGGGTGTTCGCGTGTCGGTTTGGATTGGATTTGGTCAAATTTATTGTCCGAACTAATTACAATTATTCGGTTTGGGTTGGTTTGAATTTTACTTTTTTTTCTCCGAAATCCGAACTAAACCAATCTGATATTAGATGAGTTAGTTCGGATTGAACTCACGAATATTAATTTTCTGAAATGCAAAAAAATAACATTTTTTTTAATATTCCGCACTTCTAAATAGTCAAAAAAATTAGAAATTAAAATTTAGACCAAAACAAACTCAAATCCTTTGATAGTCTTCCAATTGATAGTATTTAAATTTTATAACTTAATCATAAATTATTAAGATAAAAAGTCTAAGCAAATAAAATCTTGTGCTTCTAAAATTATAAAACTAGTATGACGTAGTATGGGCGGGTTCGGGTTCACGGGTTTTTTAAAAAAAAAAAATTGCCCGAACCAAACAACTATTGGTTGATTTGGATTTATTCGAGTTTGACCCGAACACGAAAAATATCAGAACCAAATATATCGGTTTGGATTGGATTGTTTGGTATGGATTTTCCCAAACCACTTGACACCCCTAATCGTGTTGTATCCGTTAGTCTACCCCCTAATCTATTATAGGAATTTCAAAAAGAAAAATGAACTTCAAATGTTTTCTTTAAAAATTAAAAGATGTTCTTGACATCTGGGTATTATTTGTTGCTTAAAAATAGTTTCAAATGTTTTCTTTAAATATTAACTTCAAACTAAGAATCGTTTGGGAAAAAATAAAAAAAAAATTGATACAAAAATACCAAAGACACACTTCAAAAAGAACTTTATGATATCATATGTTTTTGTCTGCGGACAAAGTGACAACACCACTTGTAGCAATTATTCATGTAGTTTTTTCCTCTCAGTGTATGCACGTTGGATGCCGTAGAAGTTTTGTTCATTCTCGTACGGTGAACCAAAGAGCCAAACGAATTGGTGACCAACCAAAAGAAGCCAAACACAATATATATATATATATATATATATATATATATCACAGGTTGAAGAAGCCATAAACTCAAAACCAGAGAAGTTTTATGAACCATTGAGAAAGGCACGAAAAAGGAAGGGCACAGGAAAGTAAGTATGAAATACATCAATTTGGAAGATTGACAAATAAATGCACCACGTTATATGACAATCAGACAACCAACAAAAATTAATTAAGCAAATATAATCCAAATTGTTCGGAACTGAGAAAAGAAATGATCAGAAAACAACATGAACATTCGATTCTCTTCTTCTTCCTCAGGAGTAAAATCATTCTCGATGATGAAAATTCGACGTATCTCTTCTACGCTATTGTGCCTGATTATTCCTGCCATATACTCGCATCCCAAATCGACAAGATTCTCAAGCTTGAGATAGTGTGCTGCCTAAAATACCAGACAAGCCAATCCACAAATAGGTATCAAAACAATTACCTAACAAAAGCGTTTCTGCTGTGATCATATAATGTTATTATGACTTTTACCAAATTAACTTATGTACAATCAATCATGTTGCAATGGCATTCACTTAGTTAACTGCTACTTATTCATCAATGGGACAAGTTGGGTGGGTATGTACCACATCCCTACCCAAAAATGTTTAGAAAGAATATATATATATATATATATATAGTCAATCCGGGTACATGATAGAAGCACATACCATGAACAAAAAATGTTTCATTTAATCGAAAACATAATATGTTTTTCTCTCTTTCTTTTTCTTAATAGTGTCGATACTTTATATGTTTTGTTATAGATTTTTTATATGTTTTCTTATAGATTTTTCCAGTGTTTTAAGACTCGGGCCGAACTAGACAGTCTGGGCAAGTTCAATCGGAAACTGGACTCGAACCTCTAGCCAGTTCAGCTCTGTTATTAGATCGTTTATTCATCTAGACTGGTGATGTCAACATTGCACCAATTTTGTGATTTACATTCTTATAAGAAACATAAGGCCCATGCTTTTCCCACTCCCCCTATTCACCACACACCCCAATCCTCAGATATTTTAATTTTACTCTCACGTGGAACAAGCTCCCAAATCTCTCTACGCAGTATTTTTTTGACGGTACAGTACCAAACTGGTCCGGTGCAAGAGCACCAAACAGGTTCGGCCCAAAAGCACCGAAGTCCCCGAAGTATCGTGTATTAAAAAGTCAGAATATATCAACTCAATTCATATATCAGTTTGTGGTTCACCCTATGGATTACACATGTCATGATTTGTTGCCACTACAATTCATATGTCATGATATGTGGTTCACCCCCATTGCCCAATGTTCATGAAGAGCCTAGAGAAGTCAACAAACTATAATAATATATCAATTCAATTTCCAACTATGGTACGGCTGTAGGCTATCGTACTAGTTCGGCAACATAGTGTCGTACTTGTTAAAAGTTGAACAATAAGGGGGAGGTGTACCAAGACACAAGGCACGACACCAATCAACCGTACCAGGTTTGGTACATTGACGCCGAACCCGTGAAATCTCAGAAAAAGAAAGGGATGCGCTGGAGCAATTTTATTCATTAAGGGTATTTTAAAAATTTCGCAAGATTTTGGGGGTGTTGGTGAGTAATGGGAGTGGGAAAAGTGTGACATCCGTGGCTGAAGAGGGCGGGGAGTGATCGCCGGTGCCCAGAAAGGTGGCATGGCAAAGAGCGGCTCCTGACAGCTTCAAAGCGAAGGGGCGCGTGAATGAACCGAATACGCACCGGAATGAGAGTGATCCTGAGGTTGTGCAGGTATGAGAGTGTACAGTTGAAGGAAGACTTAAAAGAATTGATTTGCACTACTTAACAAGATGCATCTTCTTTTCGGGAGCCCTTCCCATAAGAACTCCATAATTAAGCGTGCTTGACTTGGAGTAGTAGTGGGATGGGTGACCTTCTGGGAAGTTTCCTAGAAAGCATGCAAGTGAGGACAACACATGCTGAAAAGACTCGTGTTGGTTCGTGGGGGCATTCAACAGTTCTGGAAGAAGTCTGGGATGTTACAAATGGTATCAGAGCAACAGACCTCTCTCAGTACGGTGGGGTTCGGGGATGAACCAAGCGGAAGCTGGTGGGCATGTGACATCCGTGGCTGAATAGGGCGGGGGCGCGTGAATGAACTGAATACGCACCGGAATGAGAGGGATCCTGAGGCTGTGCAGGTATGGGACTGTACAGTTGAAGGAAGACTTAAACGAATTGATTTGCACTACCTATACCAACAAGATGCATCTTCTTTTCGGGAGCCCTTCCCATAAGAACTGCATAGTTAGGCGTGCTTGACTTGGAGTAGTAGTGGGATGGGTGACCTTCTGGGAAGTTTCCTAGAAAGCATGCAAGTGAGGACAACACATGCTGAAAAGACTCGTGTTGGTTCGCGGGGGCAGTCAACAATTCTGGAAGCAGTCTGGGATGTTACAAAAAGCATGAGCCAAATATAATGTATATAATTCTACTAATGATTATAAAATTTGGGTCAAACTTCGTACAATCCCCTAGCTACTCAGTAGACACCCCTTCACTCTCAAAATCCCCAAAATACCTTTTTCTATTATAACTGGTTTTTACTGGTTCAGACCACGCTGCTCCGAACCTCTTCTAATATAGCTGAAAGGAAAAAAAGGGTGTTTCTTTGCGTTGTTTACTGATTCAGACCACACTAGTCCGAACTGGTTCGGAGCACTACTCCTTGACTATAATCTCTCAAACAATATAATACCAATTTTAATATCCTATTCAGCTTAGTTCCTACGGATTTGTAATATTATTCTTATTTGGGCCACCTAGGAAGACTCTAAGGATGAGATCACTGGGTACAAAGACAAGGATAAAACTGATCATTTCTCATAAGTGATACTTAAATAAGTTTGTTACAAGATTCAACATGTGTGATATAAAGGCTATTACTCTGCCTCTTGCACCACAGTTTAGATTGTCTTCATCTCACGCACCTGACAATAAGGAAGACAAGGAGTACATGGAGATAATACAATATGCCAATGCCATTGGCACCATGATATAATCTACGGTGTGCTGCGGACCTGATATCTCAAATGTTATGAGTTTAACTAGCAGCTTAATAGGTAATCCTGACAAGGAGTATTGGCAAACAGTATAATGGGTATTGAGGTATTTGAAAGGGACTTCAGAGATGGGTCTAGTTTACCACAGAGGGAAGGATACTGCACAATCAGTAAAAGGGTTTGTAGATTCTGACTATGCAGGTAATCTTGATAAAAGAAGATCATTGGTAGGTTATGTATTTACCTTATTCGGTAATACAATCAGCTGAAAGGCTAATCTTCAACACATTGTAGCCTTATCTATAACTGAGGTTGAATATGTGGCACTTACAAAATCTATCAAGGAAGGTCTGTGGATACAAGGATTGGTCACAGAATAAGGTTTTTGTCAAAACCTAGTTTGCATTTCATGCGACTGTCAAAGTTCCTTTCACTTGTGTAAAAATCAGATGTACCATGAGAGAACCAAACACATAGATGTAAGATTTCACTTAAATAGGGACATTGTTGAGAAGGGTGGAGTTGATGTAATCAAAGTACACACAATTGGAAACCCAATTGATATGATCAGTAAATCAGTTCTAGTAAGCAAAGTTAGGCATTGCCTATACTTACTTGGAATTAACGTCAATTAAAGTGATCTATTGAATTTGGATTCGAGCATTCAATAATGATTTCACTATGAAGGAAAATTTGTACGAAGGTGGAGATTTTATGATTGGTAGAAATAGTTGTTGGCCTTATTTGTTTGGGTTCATTTTATCTGCTCTCTTGTCTTGCCTCGGCCCAAAATTGAAGCTAGTATCTCTCAGCTCTTTAACAACTACTCATTAGAGTTAGTTATGCAGTATACTAGTATTTTTACCTTGTAACCAATTTTTTTTTGGCGTTAGGGTCTTTATATACAAATTTTGCGTTGTATCTAATAATTCATTGTAAACAAAAGAAAATAACATGTACTGAGAGAAAACTTAGAGTTAAGAGAAAAGGATTGAGAGTGGGTTCTTAAGAAACTAGGAGATAGAAGTTCTGGTTCTTGAGAAGATCAAACGAGCTATAATCATTGATTCATAGTGGATTTTATTGCTCGGATTCAGTCTCCCGGAGTATGATTAATCTCCAAACTGGGTTACCAATTTTTCTGGTGTTTTCTCTCTTTGTTTATTCTTGCATTTACTCTAGGTTTCTGTTTCTGCATTTCATATATTTCCGCAAACAAGATTCCGCTTCATGTTCAATCTTAGAATTCAATTCATTTTACATTCTTTGCAATATCATTCAAAGAAACAAGTTACTGCCATTTTCTTAATTGATTTTTCATTTATGTTTGAACACATTTTTTTGGTATTCAAAACAGCAAGATCCATATTTTAGATTTTTGAAAAGACCAATATTGATATCAATAATATGGGTATGCGACACATGAAAAAATAGTGATGCGAGAAAGGAGAGAAGAGATGAAACTCACATTGAGTAGGTCAAAGAGCATGGATATGTCAACCTTACTGAACTCTGCATCCCAATCATAAAGACTTTTCTCACGACACTTGGCAGACATGTTAGCATCAATAAGCTTCTGCACATACTCGTCGATCTTAGATAGGGTTTCCCTAGATATGTTTGGCAAATTGATCTCAATCTGACCCTTGTTCCGCTTTTCTTCTATCAAGCACTTTAGGGTCTGAGATTCATTCACCAAAGCCTCATCGATTTCTAAGACTTCGCCTTCAGAACACGTCACCTTCACCTTCTTCAATGACGATGAAGCCATCTTATTCGCTTCAGAGATTGAAAGTATATTACCTTTTATTTACTTGATAATCTATTTATACACAATTAAAATACTTTATGATATTTCAAATAAATATTCAAAAATTCATTGAATATAGTTATTAGTGGTCAAAGTATAATGTACAATGAGAAAAAATATAAAAATATAGAAAATTTAAAAGAATGACGTCTTTAAGAAAAATAATTGAATATGATTGGATATCAATTTTGGAAAAAAAAGGGAAAGAGAGGATAGAAATGAAAAATAGAATATTTATTGTAGGAACTTTTTTTGGTCAAAATTTATTGTAGGAACTTGAATATCTTATATTTACATCAAGAGGTATTTGCAGCTGATGTGGCGCCATTCTTCAGCATTTTAGGAACAAAACTTTGTCACTTACAAAGACGACTTTCTTGATCTGGAGGCATTGTGCAAGTTTCATGCCTTCTCTAAGGCTTAGAGCTTCTGCTACTAGGGGAGATTGAGCAAAGAGACGGGCTGCCTGTAAGGTAAGAATTTGGCCTTGATGATCTCTGCCCACTATTGCATAATTTCCCTTACCTTTTGTTGCTGTGAATGCGACATCTGAGTTAATTTTAATCCAACCTTCAATCGGGGGTTGCCACCGTCTTGGTCTGTTGGTTATGTGGGCGTTCTGTGTTGGTCTGTTGGTTGTTGTTATTTTCTTGTATGAACTCAAAAGTCTGATTTTTTGCCATAATAAGAGTACCAGTAGGATTTGGTACCTTTGAGCTGAAGACTTTATCATTTCTCTCATTCCAAATGTTCCACATACCCTGCATTACAAGAGCCATATTTGTATTGACATCAATATCATTGTTTTTCCATGAATTCAAAAGGATTAGCCAATTAGGTAGATTTGTAACATTGTTGGCATTTGGTGTAGGGTGAAGACCCATACCAAACCAGTTAGGCTTAGTCCATTCACAGAGTAGTAGCATATGTTCTACTATCTCTGGTTGTTGCTTACAAATAGGGCATAGAGTATCCCTAGAGAGTTTCCTTCTAGTGAGGTTTTCTCTAGTTGGTAGGGCATTGTGACGGGCTTTCCACATGAAATGCTTGATTTTTTGGGGCACTTGAGATCCCCAGATTAGCCCCCAACATTCCTCCTGAATAGGATTAGATGTAGATACTTGATTATTCTGTGTGGGCTTGTTAATAAGAAAAAGCCTTATACCCTGATTTCACAGTATAGTTCCCCTCACTCGTGTGAGGCCAGAACAGAGTAATTGGGATTGAACCAAGATGTAGGTGTTTTCATTGCTTGAATAACAGTATTAGGGAGGAGGTTAGCTCTTAGGGCTTGAGTATCCCAGGTTAGGTCATCACTTACCAGGTCTTTTAGATTAGAGCAAGTAGCCCCTTGTTGCAAATGAGCCTTTTCTCCAGATGCTAGCCATAAATCTCTAGTGATAGATAAGTTGGTTGAAGCTCCCACATTCCATCTGCCATCTGTTTTTAAGAGGTCTCTTCCTGTTAGTAAGCTCTTCCAAACCCAAGAACTTCTTTTGGACTCTTTTGCATCCCAAAAATTAGTTGAGGGGAAATATATACCTTTTAGAGTGGATGCCCAGTAAGAATTGGGTTCTTGGATGATCCTCCAGGCTTGTTTTGTTAAAAGTGCAACATTCATAGCATCAAAATCTTTAAATCCCATTCCTCCTTCCTGTTTTGGAGAGCACATGATCTCGTTCCTCTTCCAATGTATACTGCGTTTGTTTCCAGCCTTACTTCACCAAAAACAAATAGCTGCAGCAGTTAGTTTATCACAAAAAACTTTAGGAAGTTTGACAATAGACATAATATAGCTAGGGATAGCTTGTATAACTGACTTAATTAATATCTCCTTCCCAGCAGGGTTGAGAAGGCTACCTTTCCCACCCTCCATTCTATTCATTACTTTTTCATGCAACCATTGGAGGTTTTGAACCTTTAAGCGCCCCCAGTCAGCTGGTATACCCAGATAATTACCTGGAGATGCCCAAACAGAAATATTGACAACATCAGTAACCCCGGTCTTTATGAGTGCAGGTGTATTTCCACCAAAAATGATACTTGATTTTGATAGATCGAGTCTTTTACCAGAGGCATTGGTAAACGTGTTGATAATATTGGTGAGAGCAGCAATACTTTCTAGTGAATCCTAAGAGAATACAATAGCATCATCTGCAAGAGAAGAACATACCGTGAAGAGAAAGATATTGACTCTATCAATGATCGCAATGAGCATTTCAACAAGAAGATTGAATGAGATTAAAAATAATCTTGAGGGAAGAACTGCGTTGCCCGACTGAGTGTGTTGTTGTTTTGTCTTCTTTTTGTGATACTGATCAGTTCTAAATGGTGGATTGCATCTTTTGGAGGCTTTTTTATAAGATGTAATATTATAGCTGAATATTATAGCATTGAGGAGTCAATTGTAAGTTCAAAAACTAAAAATACTATTGCTTGCTTCATATATTTGTTCTTTTGAGTAGCAATCGTTTCAGTCACATTATACATAGCTCTCTGTATTTGAGTTCAAGGGAAAATCAATTCGGGTTCTTGAACCAATCACAAGACTTCGCATTAATGTTGCACAGATTATTTGTACCATTTATACAGATTTGACTTCATGGATGGAAATTTCAAGAATATGTATACCTTTCGACGTTTATTTAAGCAAAGTTTGGTCTTTTCTTTTCAAATTAAAATTGGGATCTTCTGCATTGGAGATTTAATTTGTTATCCTTTGTTAAGGTTTTCAGAAGTTTTCATAAAACTTCCAAGCGATTGAAAAGAGTCCTATTAACTTGATGTTGTCATGTCCTTATAGGAGTTGCTTCTTTCTTTGCTCTGCGTACAAATATTACATGTCAAAAAGATTATCATCTTGTTTCTGGTAAAAATGTCTAATGTCATAGAAAATTTCGAACGTGAAGTGTTTGAGACAGAACATTACAAGACTTCAACAAGAAACACGGTATTTAAGAAAATGCGTGTTGGACTTTTTCGACTGATCATATGGAAAGAGGCATATTGTTTCTTGAACGATCAAATTTGGTTGATCGTCTATTCCTTATGCAACAACTCTTGCTTCATGTTACAATGTGATAAATGAATTCTCTGATATTATTGATGGTTAAAACCAGTATATATACAATCAGTGCTCAGAGTGCAAGAGCTGAGAACTAAAAGCTAGAAAACAAGGAAACTAAACTAACTATTAGTAAATAAATTTTACAATAGCATTTACAATATAAATATATCATCTAACAGCCCCCCCTCAAGCTAAACAATGAATGTCCTTCATGTTGAGCTTGGATAAGAACTGTTCAAAATGAGATGGATGGAGAGGCTTGGTATACATGTCTGCAAGCTGTGCCTTCGTAGGGACAGGCAGAAGGTGAACTACTCCATCCCGGACTTTGTCACGTACAAAATGACAATCCAATTCAATGTGTTTAGTGCGTTCGTGAGAAATTGGGTTTTGAGCAATGTGAATAGCTGACTTGTTGTCACAAAACACAGAGACAGTAGTAGCATGTTGCTGATAAAGATCCTGCAGAAGAAATAAAAGCCACTGAACTTCAGAAGTTGTGATGGAAAGAGCACGATACTCTGCCTCAGAAGATGAGCGAGAAACAACACTTTGTTTCTTTGACTTCCAACTAATCAAGGAGGAGCCATAAAAAATGCAGAAGCCTGTGGCAGACCTTCTGCTATCAGGGCAAGCTGCTCAATCTGCATCACTAAAAGCAGTTAATTTGTTATCTGATACAACATCAAAGAAAAGACCACGGCCAGGACATGATTTTAGGTATTTCAACACATGTAAAGCAACTTCCATATGAGGAACCAGAGGATTGGCAATGAACTGGCTATAAGAAGTAGATGAGCCTACCAAGCAGGGGCCTATAAGAAGTAGGATCCTCCATAGGATCACCAGTGTGACCACTTAATTTGAGATTGGGAACCATTGGGGTGGAGACAGGCTTACAAGCAAGGAGTCCTGCTTCTTCAATTAATTCAAGAGCATACTTGCGTTGAGAGACAACTATTCCAGCAGTAGAACGGGCAACTTCAAGTCCATGAAAAAACTTTAGAGTGCCTAAGTCCTTTATTTTAAACTCAGTGTCCAGAAGGTGTTTAACATTCTGGATTTCATCTAAGTTGTTATCAGTAAGTACAACATCATCAACATAAATGAGTAAAACAGTAATAGAAGAGTCTGATTTTTTGATTAAGAGGGAATAGTCATGTTTGGATTGGATAAAACCCAAGGGAAGCATAAATGAAATGAGTTTAGCATTCCATTGTCTACTTGCTTGCTTCAAACCATATAAAGACTTTTGAAGCTTGCAAACCTTATTAGGTGAGGAATTGGGAATACCTTGAGGGATTTTCATGTAAACTTCCTCTTGAAGGTCACCATGAAGAAAGGAGTTGTTGAAGGTGCCAATTGTGAGAAGCTGCCAGAGCAATGACAAGTCTGACAGTGGTCATCTTGACCACAGGAGAGAAAGTCTCAGAATAATCTACTCCCTCAAGTTGAGTGAACCCTTTGGCCACCAACCTAGCCTTATACCTCTCTATAGAGCCATCAGCCTTGTGCTTGATCTTATATACCCATTTGCAGCCTATAGGGTGTTTTCTAGGAGGTAAATCAGTGATTATCCAAGTAGAATTCAAGTCAAGATCTTGAATTTCTTGTTGCATAGCATCAAGCCAGCATTGATGCTTGGCTGCTTGAGCAAAGGACTTAGGTTCAGTTTGTGTGCTGATGGCTGCAATGAACAATCTATGGGAAGTAGCGAGATTATCATAGGAAATCTAACCAGATATAGGATAATTAATACCTAAGAAAGATTGATCAGCAGAAGAAACAGAAGGCATGCCACAATGAAAGTCTTGAAGGTATCAGGGTTTAGTTTTGACTCTACTGGAGGTTCTAAGAGGTGCAGTGGGATCAATGGTGAGAGGTGAAACTGTAGGTTGAGTGGAGGAGGAAAGTGATGAGGTTGAGGGATCTAAGGTAGAAGAATTAGGTAATGGTTCTTGAGGAGGAAGTACACAAGATGTAGTTGGAGTGGAAATTTCACAAGGTGTAGGTTGAGATGGAAGTGTACAAGTTGTATTTTGACTGGAAAGGTCAGAGGATATAGTGGGAGATGGAGGGGAGGCCAGTAGGTCAGTGAAGGCCACTTTGGATGGAGGAATGCATTGAGATGTTGATGGTGTGAAGGAAGATGATGTGGGAGGATAGGGGAAAATATTCTCATAGAAAGAGACATTTCTAGAAAGAAAAATCTCATGAGTATGAAGGTCAAATAGTAGGTAGCCTTTGACACCTTGAGAGTGTCCAATGTGAATGCACTTGCGTGCTCTAGGAAGAAACTTTGTTCTGTGTGATGTGAGGGCTGTGGCATAACAAAGAGAGCCAAATACACGTAGAGGGGATAGGTCAGGGATCTTATTGTAAAGAAGGTAATAAGGTGATTTGGAGTTAAGGGTGAGGGAAGGAAGCCTGTTGATGATGTGGATTGCATGATAGGTAGCAAAATCCCAAAATTGAATAGGTAAGTGGGATTGAAACATAAGAGAACGAGCAACATTCAAAATGTGTTGATGCTTGCGTTCAACTATGCCATTTTGTTGTGGTGTTTCCATACAAGATTTTTGGTGAATGATGCCTTTGGTAAGATAGAATTCAGGAATGGCAAATTCAGTGCCATCATTGTCAGATCTGATGGATTTAATGGTAGTGTTAAACTGAGTTTGGACATAAGCAACAAATTGTATTAAATGGTTCCTAGTTTCAGACTTGGCCCTCATCAATTTAAGCCAAGTAAACCTAGACTTGTCATCCACAATAGTTAAGAAGTATTTATTTCCATTCATAGATGGAGTGGCATAAAGACCCCAAATATCTACATGAACAATATCAAAAATGTGCAGTGAAGGTGAGTTACGAATAGGAAAAGCAAGTTTCTTTTTCTTGGCAAAATGGCAAGCGTCACAGTTTTCATTTGATATGTAAGGCATATTACAATGTTTTTTTTGTATAATGTGATAACTTGTGGGGGAGGGGTGTCCTAAACGGTTATGCCAAATGTCTATGGTGACAGAGGAAACAGAAACAGAGTTACAGTGTAGGGAACTAGGCTTAGCTAAAGCACACTGCGGGGTAACCTTCATTGTGTAAAGCTTTCCATCTCTTCTAGCATGGCCAATCACTCTCTTGGAGGGGATATCCTGTAACACAGCAAAATCACCATCAAAAACAGTTCTACATTGGATAGTGTCAGCAAGTTGGCCAACAGATATGATGTTAGAGTTAAAATCAGACACATAGTAAACATCATATAGGCTAATTGTTGGAGTGAGATGAATGGTGCCCTTGTAGTGTGTGTATCTTGTGTCTCCAGAAGGCAGTGTAATGATCAGAGGCTTGATGGCAAAGAAAGTGGAAAAGAACTTAAGGCAGGAGCAGATATGATCCGTAGCTCCACTATCAACAAGCCAAGTGACAAAAGATGTACCTGATGGAGCAGAGAGCACATTGTTCACACTGACCATGTTTGTTGAAGCTGTAGCAGTAGGAGGAGTGGCTGGAAGCAATGATAACAGGCTTTGCAGTTGTTCAACAGTGATATTCACAGGAGAAGATGTAGTTGTGGTGGCAGCAGGTGCTTCTTCCACAGAGACATTATTCACAGTCTTAGCAGTGTGCTTGAAAGCAGGTGGATAGCCATGTTTCTTCCAATAGGTCTCCACCGTGTGATTGGTACGATTACAATGCGTGCATAAGCGATTACCACGCGTAGCATAGGGTTTCCCTCTACCACGAGCCATGGGAGGAGGAGCAGAGGTCTGAACAGCTGCAATGGAGATTTCCGGAGCAATTGGAGTTCCGATTTGGCGTTCCTGTTGCAAAATCATAGCATATGCCTTCGCAAGGGGAGGAAGAGGTTCCATAAGCAGAATTTGAGATCGAACAACAGCAAAGTTATCATTCAATCCTTGAAGAAAGGACATTACAACATCACACTCATGATAATCAGTTACAATTTTGGCAACGTTGCAGCAACATGTACCAGGCGGAGCAAGGCACGCAGGAATAGGACGATAATTGCAGAGTTCATCCCATAGAATGCGCATTTTAGTGAAATAAGCAGTAACAGAAGTCTCACCTTGCTTCAAAGAGAAGATGTCAAGATGAAGGTGAGAGATGCGAGTATTATCACCTTGAGAGAAACGATTGCGCAGTTCCTTTCAAACGTTATAAGCATCGGTGATCCATAAGATGCTTGATGAAATCTCCGTCGAGACAGATCGATTGATCCACACGAGAGTCAGCATATTACATCTCTTCCATAGAGCAAATTTTGGATCGGAGGTGTCTGGGCAAACAATTGAACCATCAACGAAAGGGAATTTGTTCTTCATCTCCAACGCCATTGTCATGGCTTGGATCCAGCAGTGATAATTCGATCCATCGAGAACCGGAGTGACGAGAACGAGAGAAGGATTCTCGTTAGGGTGAATGTAGTAAGGATCGGAGTAATCCTTCGGTTAGGAGGAGCGCCGGCGAGGATTCTGGAGCGAGGAACCATTGGAATGGTTGGATTCATCGGAGGATGAAGATCCAGATGCAGAATCGTTGGGAGAAGCCATTGAAGGAGCGTAACAGAAAACGGTTACTGGAGGGAAAAGAAGAAGTGTTTGGAGAGAGAGATTTTCACTGATACCATGTTACAATGTGATAAATGAATTCTCTGATATTATTGATGGTTAAAACCAGTATATATACAATCAGTGCTCAGCGTGCAAGAGCTGAGAACTAAAAGCTAGAAAACAAGGAAACTAAACTAACTATTAGTAAATAAAATTTACAATAGCATTTACAATATAAAACATTGAATTTTCCGCTATTTTCTACACTCCAGTTCCCAACTTTTGGCTATTTTAATATCACTTTCCTAATTTTATGTATATATATTTTATTCTATTTGATTTGTAACATAGAAATTTACGAATAATTTAATACCAATTTTATTCTCCTATTCAATTAATTCTTAGGGATTTGTAATATTGTTCTTATTTGATTTTTTTATCTTTCATACAAATGAATCATGTTTATATAAAAAAGTATATATTTTATATATTTTTTAAAAAATTAACTGGTCCATATTTTAGATTTTTGAAAATCCCAATATTTATATCAATAAAATGGGTATGCCACACATGAAATAATAGTGATGCAAGAAAGGAGAGAATAGAATAGAAGAGAAGAGACGAGATGAGATGAAACTAACCAAGAGTAGGTCAAATATCGTGCCCAGGTCAACCTTAATGAACTCTGCGTCCCAGTCATAGGGACTTTTCTCGAGACACTTGGTAGACATCTTGGCATCAACATGCTTCTTCACATACTCATCGATCTTGGATAGGGTTTTCCTAGATATGTCTGGCAAACTAATCTCATTTTGGCCCTTGTTTCGGTTTTCTTCTATAAGGCGCTTTAGGGTCTGAGATTTACTCACCAAAGCCTCATCGATTTCTAAGACTTCGCCTTCAGAACAAGTCACCTTCACCTTCTTCAATGACGATGAAGCCATCTTACTCGCTTTAGGGTTTGAAAGTATACTACCCCTTTATTTACTTGATACTCTATTTATACGCAATCAAAATACTTTATGATATCAAACAATAAATATTCAAAAATTCATTGAATATAGTTTTTAGTGGTCGAAGTACAATGTATAATGAAAAAAGTATAAAAATATAAAAAATTTAAAAGAATGACGTCTTTAAGAAAAAAAATCGAATATGATTGGATAGCAATTTTGAAAGAAAGGAGAAAGAGAGGGTAGAAATTTGAAATATTTAATAGAGTATATTAAATACTCAATAGTGTATTTAATGTTCTCATTAAAACCCTCTAAAATTAACGTAAATAGATGTCGAAATAATTACTACTCCCTCCGTCCCAAAATATAAGTCCCCTTTAACCACTTTACAAGAATTAAGAAAATTAGTTTAGTTAGTTAATCTCATTAAATAAGTCTACTATTTATACTACTTTTCCAAGTTTACCCTTTATATGTCATTTCTCTCTCTTTTAATTAATTACTTTGGTATTCCAAGAGTTGTAACCATAAAGAATTAATTAGGGGTATTTTAGTCAATAAGTAATAAATGCACTAGACAACTTAAAAAGGGGACTTATATTTTGGGACAAATAAAATTCTCAAAAGGGACTTATATTTTGGGACGGAGGGAGTATTTGTTAAAGGATTAGGACACCAAGAAGAGTTGGTCCGAGCGGTAGTTCGAATCTAATTCTAGGGTCTCAAGTTCTAGTTGTTCTCGGCGTAGTTTAGTACCCGACAAAATCGGTGGTGTTCGGTACCTGGACGTCGGATCCGGGGTACAAGCTGTCGTGCTTCCTGGAGCTTGAAGATTGACTTCGGATAGTCCGAGATAGGTCGTTCGCACGCGTCGGGTGTGGAGTACTTGCAAGTACTCTGATGCCTAAGTCAGCAAGGGAAGTGGAGAGGTAAGTATGAAATGAGTACGTACCTGGAAATGGAGGACTGCGCCTCTATTTATAGATGAAGCGTCGTTGCTGAGTTGTTGGATACGGGTGCGGGTTTCTCAACCGTTCAGTGTGGTCATTATGCATAGCGGGTCATCCTTGGTCGGAAATGGGCCTAGCCTGCACTTGTGGGCTTTCGGCCCAGTCCTTGAGCTCGGAGATCAGAGGAGTCTTCTTCCTCTAATGGAGCGCTGAGCTCAGTGATCATTGTAGTTTTCTGTATCTGATGGAGCATTGAGCTCCGAGATCAGAGGAGTCTTCTTCCTCTGATGGAGCACTGAGCTCGGAGATCAGAGGAGTCTTCTTCCTCTGATGGAGCATTGAGCTCAGAGATCAGAGGAGTCTTCTGCCTCTGATGGATTATTTAGCTCGGAGATCAGAGGTCCCTTTGGCCTCTGATGGAGCGTAGAGCTCGGGGACCAGAGGGAAGGTCTTGGGTCGAAGTCGCTGTGGACTTTTTCTTTTGGCCTCTGATGGAGCCTCGAGCTCGGGGATCAGAGGGAAGGCTGCTCGCACGAGGCGAGATTTTGAGGGCCGCCGTGGGCCTGAGCCGCTGTGGGCTTATGTACGCTTCCTGACCGAGCATTTAAGCTCGGGGTCAGGAAGGGCATGTGCGCCTTCTACGGGCCTACCTCAGACCGTCGTCCGTCGAGTGGCCAGCTCGGGTCGGACTCGGGCAAGAGGGGCGAGATTTTGAGGGTCGCCGGGGCGCGTTAGTACGTAAATAGCAAAATAAAAACTAATAGGGGAGTTCTACAATATTTTCTTATTGAAAACGGGTTAATACATTTGGCAAGTACATTTGTTTATTTCGTCTTCAACTTTCACCGCGCCCGACTTTCTTCCTATTCCTTTTTCTCGTTTTCTGCTTTGTGACAGTGAGGGCTTGTTGTTTCTCAACTTGCCGCTCTGACTTGAGGCATAGGTATTGGCATCTCCTCACTTCGTAAAGGTCGGCCAGGACCGTGACTACCTCGTCCTGCTCTGAGAAAAACTTCATCTTCAGGTGAACGGTGGAGGCGACGACCCCGAGCTTCCCCAACGTCGGGCGGCCAACGACGCAGTGATATGGAGAGGTGCATGGCAGCACCAAGAACCTTGTATTGTTGGTTTTCGAGAGTTTGTCTTCCCCGTACGTGACCCTCAGCTTGAGGTAACCCAAAGGCTTGGTCTGGGAGCCATTGAACCCATCCAAGTCGGAACCCTCATGCCCCGACAGGTCGGCCTCGAAGACTTTCAGCTTCGGGAGTAGCTCCTTGAACAGTATGTTGATCGAGCTTCCTTGATCAACTAAGATCCTTTTGACATCGACCCCGGCCAAGACATCGGAGGTCGGCATCGGTGAACGATAATGGAGGCCTGTTGGACTTAGTCAAGGCGGGAATCGGATTCCTTCCGATGCTCAAAATTTCTTGCCAGTGTCGCTTCACCGACCGTTTTGTTTACCCGGCCTCGAAGGAGTAGCCCCCCATGATTACCATGGCTAACGGTCCGCTGCCGTTGCGTCTTCGGCCGAATCGCTGCTATCGTTATCGGGGTTTTTTGCCACCTCATTGACCACGACCTTTAACTTCTGTGGCGAGCGTCGGGAAGTTGGCTCCCTTTTCTTCTCGTCCGTCCTGAGGTATTGTTTCAGCTTCCCTTTCTAGATCAGGTCCTCTAAGTCGTCCCTTAAGACCCTGCAAGCGTCCATATCGTGTCCGTGGCTCCTATGATACCTGCAGTAGGTCTTCTTGGTTGTGTTGTCACACTGAGGAATTGGCGCCTACCACTTAATGTCATGGAACTCAGTGTTTGTGCACTCGGCTAGAATGCGTTCTCTTGGAACATACAGATCAGAATACTCGTCGAACCTCCCTCGCCATTCTTTCGAGTCGGACCCGCGATCTTTCTTGTTCTTATCTTTGTCGTCCTTCCCTTTTCCGGAGGTTTGACCTGTGTTGGGTGCATCCGCAGCAGACGCTTCTTCGTAATCGATATAGTGTTGGGCACGCCTCAGGAATTCGTCAAGTGTTTTTGGTTTGCGGAGGCCGACGCTGATCTGAAAAAGGTTGCCCTTCCTGAGGCCGTGCCTCATGAACATTACCCTGATGTCGTCTAACAGCTGATGGACCTCGCCTGCTTCTCGGTTGTACCTTTCTATATAGTCTCTCAAAGATTCTTTTCCCCCCTGGCAGACCTCCCTCAACACATCTTCTTACTTGGGTTTTACCCTCGCGGCCGTGAACCGTGCCGAGAACTGCTTCGTGAACTGCTTCCATGATGAAATTGAGGCCAAGGGAAGATCCCGGTACCATTTTAGTGCACATTTGGTCAAGGAGAGGGGGAAAAGCTTGCATCGGACGTGGTCCGAGGTATCACGGTAGTCAAGCATCAGGTTGAAGGTATCCTCATGCTCGTCGGGATCCCCCCTCATGCTCGTCGGGATCCCCCCTCGTGTCATACACGTTCAGCTGGGAGGTTTCTCGAGGGACTTCGGAATGCGGCGATTGGCGATTTTCGGGATAAAGGGACTGGCCTGGGATCGCTGATCCTTCTTTGACTTGTGAGCTTTCTTCTTGTGAGGTGACAGCGGTGACAGACTTCGGGAGGAGGACGAGTCGGAGGAGGAATTTCCGGAGCCGTTCGTAGAATCTGACCTAGGCGGAAATGTTCTTTGGAATTTCCAGAGCCGTTCGTAGAATCTGTGATGTTTCTCCCTCCGTCCTGGGGAGATGTCCTTTGGAGTTTCCCTGTGCCGAGGTGGAGTTCGGTGTCTTCGGGATACAGCTGTTTGGGCTGGAGAGGACGGTAGTTGGATGGCGGGCTGGAGAGCGGCTGCTTGTGCGAGGGCTTCGATCTCCAGTCGAGACTGTTCCTGCTGAACCAGGTCCCAGCTTCGTCGTTCCAGCACATCGAGGAGATGACTTACAGCCTGAAGCTGGGCAGGGATTGGGTCAGTGAGTGGAGCCCAGACTGGTGGCGGAAGTCAGCTCGAGTTGGGAATTGCCGATGCTTCCTCCTTGGGCTGTGTCTGAACGTGTCCTTCTGGTGTGCCCGCCGCCTGGAGCTGGGCAACAACAATTATGCTCTAGGCCCGTGACTGAGCTCGAGTGGGTGGACGTCCTCGTGGAGGCATGAGTCAGGTAAGGATGATTTGTTTGAACACAGATGTGGATGAGTCTGGAAGCAAGCGATGATGCTCCCACTGTGGTCGCTAATGTTCGGTACCTGGACGTCGGATCCGGGGTACAAGCTGTCGTGCTTCCTGGAGCTTGAAGATTGACTTCGGATGGTCCGAGATAGGCCGTTCCCGCACGTCGGGTGTGGGGTACCTGCAAGCACTCCGATGCCTAAGTCAGCAAGGGAAGTGGAGAGGTAAGTATGTAATGAGTACGTACCTGGAAATGGAGGATTGCGCCTCTATTTATTGACGAAGCGCCGTTGCTGAGCCGTTGGATGCAGGTGCGGGGTTTCTCAATCGTTCAATGTGGTCATCATGTGTATCGGGTCATCCTTGGTGCAGAAATGGGCATAGCCTGAACCTATGGGCTTTCGGCCCAGTCCAAAATAGGTGGATACTATGCACTAACATGGAAAAAAAAGGATTAGAACCAACATTGGTTAAAAAAAAAGGATTAGAACCAACCATCTTTAATATTGAGAAGCTTAGGGTTATAATATTACTTGTAAATCTGAGAGCAATATTGAGATCAACATTGGTCAAACACAAATAATTACTGTCTAGCACCGGGAGTGGGGGCTCGAACCCGCAACATTCCACCCCCTGTTTCTAACCCCACTCCCTGTGCTAGACAGTAATTATTTGTGTTTTACCAATGTGGATCTCAATATTGATCTCAGATTTACAAGTGATATTATGACCCTAAGCTTCTTAATATTGATCTCTCTCTTGCTTTTCTCTGCTAGCATTGTGCTCACACATACTCTAATTGATTCGTTTAAAAAATTAAAAATCCTTCTAGAATGCATGCACATTAAAAGAGGCTGCACATGTTACTGCCATATGGAGGTGCAACATTGATAGCTAGTGTGGACACTAGAATGCACATGTTACTGCCATATGGAGGTGCAACATTGATAGCTAGTGTGGACACTAGAATGCATGCAAGAAAGAAAGAATTACACAGCTGTTGCACTTTTGGGATATACATGTAGAGGTCAAGATGGGATGAAGATCAACATGGGTTGGCACTTTTGGACTTCCAGGATGTTCTACTTCCCTTATGCAGTGGTTTATTTATTTTGTTTTCTTGCTTTCTATAGTCAGTTGGTTTTCTTATTTTGGTTGTTGTATGTTTGTACTGTCTTTACTTTTAGGTGTAGGTGGATTGGATCTCACTTGAACTATAGTGTGTGATTCTCAATTGCTCTTCGTTGTTTTAAACTTGGTGTTTGTTGTTCCCAATAGCTTTAGCTCAGTGATGCTAGCTAGCTATTTGGCAATTAATATTATCATCTCTAATTATCGGAAAAAAATGCATGATCGTGCTTAGGGTGTTTGTGAGTCGGTTTGGATTGAATTTGGTCAAATTTATTATCCGAACTAATTACAATAACTCGGTTTGGGTTGGTTTGAATTTTACTTTTTTTTCTCCGAAATCCGAACCAAACCAATCTGATATTGAATGAGTTAGTTCGGATTGAACTCACGAGTCATACACTAAAATATTAATTTTCTGAAATGCAAAAAAATAACATTTTTTTTAATATTCCGCACTTCTAAATAGTCAAAAAAAATTAGAAATTAAAATTTAGACCAAAACAAACTCAAATCGTTTGATAGTCTTCCAATTGATAGTATTTAAATTTTATAACTTAATCATAAATGGTTAAAATAAAAAGTCTAAGCAAATAAAATCTTGTGCTTCTAAAATTATAAAACTAGTATGACGTAGTATGGGCGGGTTCGGGTTCACGGGTTTGTTTTTCAAATTTTTTTGCCCAAACCAAACAACTATTGGTTGATTTGGATTTATTCGAGTTTGACCCGAACACGAAAAATATCAGAACCAAATATATCAGTTTGGATTGGATTGTTTGGTATGGATTTTCCCAAACTACTTGACACCCCTAATTGTGTTGTATCCGTTAATCTACCCCCTAATCTATTATAGGAATTTCAAAAAGAAAAATGAACTTCAAATGTTTTCTTTAAAAATTAACTTCAAACTAAGAATCGTTTGAGAAAAAATAATAAAAAATTTTGATACAAAAATACCAAAGACACACTTCAAAAAGAACTTTAAGATATCATATGTTTTTGTCTGCGGACAAAGTGACAACACCATTTGTAGCAATTATTCATGTAGTTTTTTCCTCTCAGTGTATGCACGTTGGATGCCGTAGAAGCCATATTCGAATTGGTGAACCAAAGAGCCAAACGAATTGGTGACCAACCGAAAGAAGCCAAACACAACACACACACACACACACACATATATATATATATATATATATATATATATATATATATATATATATAAAAGGTTGAAGAAGCCATAAACTCAAAACCATAGAAGTTTTAGGAACCATTGAGAAAGGTACGAAAAAGGAAGGGCACCACGTTATATGACAATCAGACAACCAACAAAAATTAATTAAGCAAATATAATCCAAATTGTTCGGAACAGAGAAAAGAAATGATAAGAAAACAACATGAACATTCGATTCTCTTCTTCTTTCTCAGGAGTAAAATCATTCTCGATGTTGAAAATTCGACGTATCTCTTCTACGCTATTGTCCCTGATTATTCCTGCCATATACTTGCATCCCAAATCGACAGGATTCTCAAGCTTGAGATAATGTGCTGCCTAAAATACCAAACAAGCCAATCCATAAATAGGTATCTATTAAGAGTATAGCTCTTTAGCTTAGTGAATACACATATGACTCATCATACACCTCACTTGTATATCACACACTATAGAATTACATCCTGTAACTAACTGATTGAGATTATCCAATCAGTTAGAATTTCAATATGTGTATATAAGATACTCTTGTAAATTGAATCAGAATTAATGAAAGATGAATATTCAGTTTTACATACAATTGTTATAGCTCAAAACAGTTAGAAAGAAAGAGAGAAAGTTCACTCTATAATATGGTATCATTGTCATCGTTTCCTGGTGAACCAACCTCGCCGCAAGCTTCCGCCGCCGTAAACAACACGGTCAATTCATCTTCTCCGACGCGTCTCAAAGCCTCGTCGTTCACCGCAATTTCTGAGAAACTCGATGCTGATAACTACCTTCTCTGGTGTCAACAGGTGGAGCCTATCATCAAAGCTCACCGGTTGCACAAATACCTGGTTAATCCAGTGATTCCGGAAAAATTTCTGTCCGTTGAAGATGCTTCAACAAATCTTGTGAATCCTGCCTTCGAAAAGTGGGAACAACAAGATGCCTTGCTCCTATCGTGGCTCCAATCAACAATCTCCAAAGATATGTTTACTCGCGTCATCGGCAGTAAGACTTCTTCGCAACTTTGGGATAAAATTCATGAACATTTCCAGATCCACACTCAAGCTCGTGCGCGTCAACTCAGGAGTGAACTTCGAGCCACAACTCTCGAAGGATCTGCCATAACGAAGTACCTGCTCAAAATTCAAACGCTGGTGAACAGTCTCAGTGCCATCGGTGAGGCGATCTCGTCTCGTGAACACCTGGATATCATCCTCGAAGGTCTTCCACAAGAGTATGAGTCCACAATTGCTATTATCTGTGGCAGATCTAGTCCGATTTCAATTTCAGAAGTTGAAACACTTCTCCTTAGTCACGAATCGTGTCTCAATCGCTTCAACAAACTTTCAATTGCTTCTGCAAATGTTGCAACTGCATCAGCTGCTGCTTCCAAATCCGCGTCGTCATCAACAGGTACTCCGGCACAGGCGTTTGTTGCGCAATCTTCTGAAACTCCGAGTGACGACACTTCTGGTGGTTGGCGTGGCTCGCGCAATGATAACGGCGGACACGGTGGTCGTGGAGGTCGTGGTCGCGGTCGTAATAGCACTCAATGTCAAGTCTGTCACAAGTTTGGCCACGATGCTTCTGTGTGTTTTCATCGGTTCAAACGTGACTATAATGCAGGTGATTCCTCTGCACAAAGAACTCCTACTACTCCTATGTGGCCTTCCAACTCTCCTGGGTGGCCGTTCCCTCAGATATGGAACCAAATGCTGCAAACTCCTCCACGCCCTACCTACTCTCCGCAATCGTTCATGGCGCCTTACTATGGAACTCAGTTCTCCATGCCTGCTTGGTTTCCTCCATCGTTCACACCTCGTGCACCTCAAGCCTTAGTTGCCAACGCTAAAGCGCCTTCTGCACCTGCTGCTTCGCCTGATTTCTTTGCAGATTCTGCTGCCACTCACACCATGTCCAATGCCTCTCACTCTGTTCATCAACAAACTCCGTTCGTAGGGCCTGATCAGGTCACCATCGGCAACGGCCAAGGTTTGGACATTAAATCAATTGGTTTCACCCACTTTAGATCACCTACAAATCCTAAACGCATTTTGTCTCTTAACAATGTGTTACATGTACCTGCTCTCACTAAAAATCTGCTTAGCGTTCGTCAATTCTCCAAAGATAATGCCTGTTATTTTCAATTTAATGGTAGCAATTGTGTTGTTAAATCTCAGGATACTAATGAAACCCTTCTCAATGGTCCTCTTGATGAAAATGGCCTTTACAAGTTCTCCAATCTGCTGTCCAGACCTGTTACATCCACTGGTTTACCTTTACCTGTTAAGTCTTTACATTCTGCATCTGCCTTAATGACTGTCTTACCTAATATTAATGCTAGTTCCACTTCTGTATCTGCACACACAAATCTTTTCACTCTATGGCATTCTAGGCTGGGTCACCCTAGCACTGAGTCTCAAAGGATTGTATTGAAACTCTGTAACCTGCCATTTCATAATAAAACTATCTCTGATTTCTGCAATTCGTGTTGTCTTGGCAAAGCTCATAGACTACCCTCTCACACCTCCACACACACTACTGCAGCTCCATTTGAGCTAGTGTATGCTGACCTATGGGGCCCCGCTCCCTTTGTCTCAAGCACAGGTTATCTATACTACATTGCATATGTTGATTCCTACACTAGATATACTTGGCTTTATCTGTTAAAAAGAAAATCTGATGCTCTGGCTTCATTTCAAGTCTTTCATAAAATGGTGGAAACTCAATTTGGCAGCAAGATTAAGGCTCTGCAGAGTGACTGGGGTGGAGAATTTCGTTCTTTCACCTCCTTGCTACAGCAACTTGGCATTCATCACAGGAATATTTGTCCCCATACCCATCATCAGAATGGAATGGTGGAACGAAAGCACAGGCAGATAGTTGAAACAGGATTGACACTCATGGCACATGCATCACTACCTTTTGAATACTGGGATCACTCATTTCAAACAAGTGTGCATCTGATCAATAGGTTACCAACTTCTGCCTTACAGTTTGATACACCTTATCACAAGCTGTATAACGCTCATCCTGACTATGGATTCCTCAGAACTTTTGGATGCTCTTGCTTTCCTTTACTAAGACCATATAACCAACACAAGTTACAGTTCAGATCTGAGGAGTGCTTGTTTCTTGGCTATTCTACTTCTCACAAGGGTTATAAATGTCAGGCTTCTAGTGGAAGAATCTATTTGTCTAAAGATGTCCTCTTTAATGAACACAAATTTCCCTACAAGCAATTGATGCTCACTCAACCTTTAGCATCATCTCCCTCCACCTTTATCTCCCCAAATATACCTCTAGTATCTAATTCTCATATCACACCTACTCATCCCCCTGGTTTCCCTCCTATACCACCACAAACTCTTCCACAGTCACAAACACCATCTCCTCCTTCACATCATACACCTCATGCCTCTGTCTCCACCTCCAGCAATGAGCCCTCCACTGTACCACCACCTCTTCCTCCACAAAACACACATCCTATGCAAACTAGAGCAAAGAGTGGAATTGTCTGCCCGAAAATCCATCCCACACTCTTACTAGCTCATGTTGAACCAAAAACAGTGAAGCAAGCTCTTGCTAATCCTACATGGCTCACTGCAATGAAGGAAGAATATGATGCTCTCCAACGAAACAATACCTGGTCTCTGGTTTCCCTTCCACCATCAAGGAAACCTATTGGATGCAAATGGGTCTTCCGGGTCAAAGAAAATTCAGATGGCACAGTGAACAAATACAAAGCTCGTCTCGTGGCTAAGGGATTTCACCAACAGTATGGTGCTGATTACAATGAGACATTCTCTCCAGTTATAAAACCTGTGACTGTCAGAACTGTGTTAACTTTGGCTATTTCTCAGTCTTGGCCTCTATTTCAGTTGGATGTCAACAATGCGTTCCTTAATGGAACTCTTGAAGAAGAGGTATTCATGGTGCAGCCACCTGGCTTTGAGTCCTCAGACAAAACTTTAGTTTGTAAACTTAACAAAGCACTGTATGGCCTCAAACAGGCTCCCAGGGCCTGGTTTGAAAAACTCCAGAGTTCTCTCATTCAATTGGGATTTGTGGCAAGCAAGTGTGACCCTTCCTTGTTCATTCTCCACTCTGGTGGTCTCAAAGTATATATGTTAGTGTATGTTGATGACATAATTGTCACTGGCAGTGACTCTCCTTTCATCAGGCAACTCATATCCAAGCTCAATGCAACCTTTTCCCTCAAAGATCTTGGCAACTTGGACTACTTCCTTGGCATTGAAGTCAAGCAACAACCCAATGGTTCCTTGCAACTTACTCAGGGAAAATATATTAGAGACATTCTGCAAAAACACAATCTGCATGAAGCTCACAGCTTTCCCACACCCATGGTTGCAGGCAACAAATTGTCCAAGTGTGGCACAGCTAAATTTCATGATCCCTTCCTTTACAGCTCCACTGTTGGTGCCTTGCAGTATGCTACAATTACCAGACCTGACATCAGTTTTGCAGTGAACAAAGTGTGCCAGTTCATGGCAGATCCTCTTGACAGTCACTGGACTGCTGTCAAAAGGATTCTCAGGTATCTCAAGGGTACCATCTCCTGGGGTCTTCTGCTCAAGCCCATTTCCATTGCTCCTGTCTCTATCTCAGCCTTCAGTGATGCAGATTGGGGGTCTGATAGTGATGATAGACGCTCTACATCTGGTGCGTGTGTTTTTCTGGGCTCAAACTTAGTCTCTTGGTGGGCCAAAAAGCAAGCTGTCATCTCTAGATCCAGCACAGAGGCTGAATACAGAGCTCTTGCTCTGGCCACTACTGAAATTCTGTGGTTACAATCCCTCCTCACTGAATTGGGTGTTTGTAATGCCCTCAAATTATTTAAGGATAAAAAAAAAATTAGATATAGTTACTTAATATATATATATATATGTATATATATATATATATACATAAAAGAAACATGTAGTTAAAATAAATAAAGAGATATCTAAGAATATAACGTGGCTTGTCACTTGCGCGCGCAAGTGACAAGTTTTTTTGTTTTTTTTATTTCAATTTTTTTATTTTGCTTTTTGTTTCTTTTTTTTTATCTTCTTCTTTTTTTCAGGTTTTTTTGTTACTTTTTCTTTTTTCTTCAGTTTTTTTCTTTATTTTATATTTTTATAAGTACTTTATTGTGTCGAAAAATTTTAAGTGTTTAAATATATAAATTTTGTTCTTCAATAATCAATTAGATGGAAAAAATTAATTTCATAAAAAAATACGTAAAATGATATGCTAAAAAGTATGCTTTGGTGTACTTGATGGTGAAAAAAATTATTTTGTAACAAAATACGTAAAGTGGAATGTTAAGCAATGTGTTTTGAGGTACTTTGGGAATCGAAAAAAAATTAACTTTTCAAATATCAAAAGCTTTTTCGTATATAACCGGTTTGGTAAAAAACAATAAGTTTGTGAAAAAATACATTAAGTGCGATGCTGATAGTGTATTTTAGGGTACTTTAGGGTCCCAAAAAAAATTTTAGATGTTCAAATACACGAAGTTCGTTTCTCAATAACCTTTTCTTTTTAATTTTATAATATTCTTATTTAATTTATAGTTTTAATTTAATTTTTATTTACAGAAGCTTCAGTCACATTTACAATAGATCCCTCAGTCGCACACTTTCAACTTTCTAAAAATGCTTCTATTTTGTTGGTAATTTCCATCCAACCCAACACAATACCACGTGTTTCATTTTCTATTTGTGTTTTCTTTTTTATATTGCTCATTTTGCCCCAACGGGTATTAAAACCATTCTTTAATTTGTGTTTATATTTTATCTTTCTTTAATATTCGAGTACAGTGTTGCTGCATTGACTCCCATGAGAACTTCAGCCACATTTACAATACAACCTTCATGATCTTCTTTCGACGGGAACTTCAGTCACATTTACAATAAAACATTCATAATCTTTTTCAACTTTGTATAATTACTCCTATTTTATCATGGGTTTTCCTTCAACCATGCATGATACCCAGCATGTTTCACTTTTTAATTGTGTTGTCTTCTTTTTCTATTTATGGGTTAATTTTTTATATTTGCATTTGATGAATGTGGATTATGCTATTAAAATTCTTTAGACTTTTTCTTCTTATTTATCTATGGAGGATGTGCGTCTTTGTTAATATTCCTTTTAAAATTGATCTTTTTATTTATTTTATATTTATATTTAATTTTTATTCACTGTTATTAGATTTTATATTTTGCTAACTAACACCATTTGCCCAATGGGATAGGCTATCCTGGGGTACGTGAGTCGATTCCGTGCTCCTGAGTTTGATTCTCACCGTTGACAAACTCGGTGTTGGCCAGTGCGAAATTTGTTTTCAAGCACGATGGGATATTAGTCTTTCGAAAAGATTTAATTATACGATAGAATTTAGCCAGACTTCAGCCTTTTTTTTCTTTTCTATTCTTCCTTTTTTTTTCTTTTATATTACTTCACTTTTTTTATCTTCTTCCTTTTTTCCTTTACTTTTTTTTCCTTTTTTGTTTTTGAGTGCTTTTAGGGTGAGGGAACAAATCAAATTCCTCAGAACCATTAAATATGACTGTAGGATGTAGTATAAAAATTCATCAACGGTTGAGATTTAATACAAGTTGATTCAATCTTAACCACTAATAGCATTTTACACAATATCCTACGATCAATTTTAGTGGTTATCGATGACGGATTTAATTTGCTCCCTCAACCTAAAAGCACCATTTGGTTTTTACTTCAGTTTTTTCTTATTTTTTTTATATTTTAAAAGCTGCTTTACGGTCTCAAAAATTTTAAATGTTTAAATATGCAAATTTTTACGTAAATAAATATTTACGTAAGTCTCAAAAATATTTATTTACGTAAACTTTAGTCACTTTTACAATAGGTCCCTCAATCGTACTCTTTCAACTTTCTATAGGCGCTTCTATTTTATTTGTAATTTCCATCCAACACTACACGATACCACGTGTTTCACTTTCTATTTGTGTTTTCTTCTATGTTTTGGTCATTTCGTACCAACGGGTATTTAAACCATTCTTTAGTTGGTGTTTATATTTTTATCTTTCTTTAAAATTCGAGTACAACATTGCTGCATTGATTCCTGTGGGAACTTCAGCCACATTCACAATACAACCTTCATGATCTTTTTTCAACGGGAACTTCAGTCGCATTTACAATAAAATCTCCAAAATCTTTTTCAATTTTGTATAACTACACCTATTTTATCATGGACTTCCTTCAACCATGCTTGAAATCCAACGTGTTTCACTTTTTAATTATGTTGTCTTTTTTTCTTTCTAATTATGGGTTAATTTTTTTTATTTACATTTGATGAATGTGGATTATGTTATTAAATTTTTTTAGACTTTTTCTTCTTCTTTTATTAAAGGTTAATGTTCTATTTAAAATTTATAATCTTTTGATTAAAATTTATATTTATAATTTAATTTTTATTCACAGTTATTAGATTTTATATTTTGCAGACTAACACTATTTGCCCAATGGCACAGGTTACCCTGGGGCCCAGTAGTCGATCCCGTGCTCCTGATTTTGATTCTCACAGTTGACAAACTCAGTGTTGACCAGTGCAAAATTTGTATTCAAGCATAATGAGATATTAGTACGATAGAATTTAGCCAACCCCGTGCGGGAATTGCCGCACTTTTTTTTTTAACTTTAGTTTTTTTTTTCTTTTTATTTTTTTTGTTTTGTCCTCTTTTTTATTTTAATGTTTTCCATTTTTTCCTTTTTAATATTTTAACGAGTACTCTAGGGTCTCGAAAAATTTTAGATGTTTAAATATGCGAATTTTGTTTTTCAATTATCGATTTGGTGAAAAAAAGATTTAATTTCATGACAAAATACATAAAATGATATGCTAAACAGTGTGCTTTGGTATACTCGATGGTGAAAAAAAATATTTTTTTAACAAAATACGTAAAGTACGACGTTAACCCGTGTGTGTTGAGGCACTTAGGATTCAGAAAAAAATTATCTGTTCAAACACCCAAAGTTTTTTCCTCAATAACTGGTTTGGTCAAAAAAAATAATAGCTTTGTGACAAAATAGGTAAAGTGTGATGCCAACATTGAATTTTGGGGTATTTTAGGGTCCAGAACAAGTTTTATATGTTCAGATACGTGAAGTTTGTTCTACAACAACTTGTTTGACGAAAAATAAAAAAAAATACGTGACAAAATATGTAAAATGTGATGCCAAACAATTTGTTGAGTTACTTTAGGATTCAAATTTTTTTACATGTTCGGATACACAAAGCTCATTCCTCAAAAACCCGTTTGGTGAAAAATTTTTGTTACAAAATATGTAGTGCGATACTAAATAGTGTTTCTATGTGCTTCTATTTTATTCAAATATGCGAACTTTTTTCTTCAAAAATAGTTTCAACTTTGTATATGTGCTTCTATTTTATTGGTGGTTTTAAATCAAACTCTGCATGATATCTATACGTACGGGTTTCACTTTCTAATTATGTTGTCTTATTTTCTCTTTAATTATGTGTTAAGTTTTTATATTTACATTTGATAAATATAGATAACGTTATTAAAGTTTTTTAAACTTTTTCTTCTAATTGTCTATGGATGTTCAATTTCAATGTATTTGTTGTTATTAATATTTTTTACGTTTTTTTTCTTATTATCTGTGGATTTTGAATTTTAATGTCTTTGTTAATGTTTCTTTTTAATTTTATAATATTTTTATTTAATTTATGGTTTTTTAATTTAATTTTTATTTACTGGAATTTCGGCCACGTTTACAATAGATCCCTCATCGCCCTCTTTCAAATTTCTATAGGTGATTCTATTTTATTTGTGGTTTTCATCTAACCCTGCACGATACCCGCGTGTTTCACTTTCTATTTGTGTTGTCTTCTTTATTTTTGTCTTTTCGCATCAAACGGTATTAAAAACATATTTTAACTGGTGTTTAAATTTTATCTTCTTTCAACGGGAACTTCAGCCACATTTATAATACAACCTCCACCATCTTCTTTCAACTTTGTATAATTGCTCCTATTTTATCATGAGTTTTCATACAACCATGCATGATACCCACGTGTTTTAGTTTTTAATTGTGTTGTCTTCTTTTCTTTCTTATTATGGGCTAAGTTTTTATATTTACATTTGATAAATATGGATTATGTTATTAAAAGTTTTAGACATTTTCTTCCCATTATCTATGGATGTTTAATTTCAACGTTTTTTGTCAATATTCTTTTTAAATTTTATAATCTTCTTATTTAATTTATAGCTATAATTTAATTTCAATCCACAATTATTTAACTATATATTTTACAAACCAACATCATTGGTCCACTGGCATAAGCTACCTTGGGACACGGAGTCGACTTAGTGCTCCCGAGTTTGATTCCTGCAGTGGACAGAAAACTGTTGTCTTGAATGATTAGTTTATTAAAGAGGTTTTCCCCTTCCGATTTTACTTTAATTTTGCTAACTAAAAATTAGTCAACCCCATGCGTAGCACGGGTCAGGCGGCTAGTATAGATGGAACGTGGAACGTGATGTTAGAAAGGGAACTTCTTTCACACATATATAATATTATAAATAATAAGAAGTGGTCCAGATTTCATTATACTATAATTAAACAATTAAACTAATAAAATATGTATATATTATTAAAGTATAGAGTAGGAAGTGCCGAGAAGCTTCCCTTAATTTCAAACTAGCAAAACTTGAAAGGAAGAAACTAGAACAAACAAAAGGGAGAGAAGGTTAAGCAAGAAAGGAATCGTGGGAGATAGAACAGGGAGTGAGAGCGCAGAGATAGGATCAAAAGGAAAGAGAGTTTTGTTCATCGTTGAGGATTAGTATCTCTAAGGTATAGTTTAGATATAGTTAGTCAATGAAACTTGAGTTAACCAAAATTTAAGAGAGTTTTATATACTAAAAGGTAAAAAGAAAAACATCAACTAGGTGCCTTACCAAATCAAATCATAACAGAAACAGGGGCTAGCAATATATTAAATTTTTTATATCTTTTCTAAAGTACTAATTTAACGTTATCGTAATTTAGATTCAGAGAATCCATCCTAGCGGTATCGGTCCTCAATCTTCTCTCAACGGCTTAGGAAGTTGGTGAGTAAATAATGGTGACTATAACAAGTCCTTTTTACTTGTTAAACTTATTTTATATTCATTTGACTAAATACTTGGTAATATGATTTTATGACTTGAATACTTCTTTATTACCCTTTATTTGAAACACATTTTTGGGACATGGTAATATGATTTATGGCTTGATGACTTGATTTTGAGGATTCAGTTGGAATGTTTGAGCGCTTGAAATATAAGATTGTTATGAACTCATGCTTTCAAGAGTGAATGAATCTTTGGTTGGAATTCTGGGAGTAATAACTTGAAACTACCGATATACTATGATATTTTTCGATCGAGAGATTTTTATTAATATAAGTTTATATTATTGGAGTTTTGAAACGGTTTGGGGTAAAACTTTATCAGAACACTGCATGCTAACAGCAGTATGTGTTAGCCTTGGTGTACCATGATTTTCCTTGAGGCAGGGAGCCTACTATTATATTTTAGGCGGGGAGCCTATTATTGATATTTTCAGGCGGGGAGCCTACTATTGATACTTTGAGGCGGGGAGCCTATTGTTGATTTCAAGGCGGGGAGCCTATTATTGATTCTGAGGCGGGGAGCCTATTATTGAGATATTCAGGCGGGGAGCCTATGATTTACATTTACTGGCGGGGAGCCAATTTTTGTTCTGTATAAGTGTTACCCCTTATTGTCATATTATTATTTGATTTTATACGACTTACTCGATTACTTGATTAAACTATTTTTTGCTGAATCGTTTTAAAATCTATATTATCGTGTCCCGCTTGTTATGCTCTTCATTATTTGCTCACTGAGTGGTGACTCACATCGTCTCACTTGTATGTTTCAGATGGCTCGTGTCAAACTTGTTTCCCTTGTTAGAGTTTAAGGTCTTACTTCTTGGCGATGCTCTCTTCCAGGTTTTGGAGGGCTGCTAGTTACATTATCTACCTCTTCTTTTGTGTCCTTTTGTAATTAATTTTTAAAAATCAGTAGTGGCTCTGTTACATTACTGGGTTGTCTATTAGCTGTAAAATGTGATTCTGTTGGTCCATGTGAGGCCCTAATTAGATTGGTATTTTGTGTTATAACTACACAGGTGTATCTAATAGTTTGGGATGTCCATATTTTAGAGGAAGTTCTGCCAAAATTTTGGTAAGCATATATTTGAAGTATAGAAAGATTAAGTAAGTAAAATATGTTTTCGAAATAAGGTTGAATTTAGGGGAGGCTTGCCAGACTTGGGTGATGGTCTGTGTGCACCGGTCATGGTCCAATTTGGGTCGTGACAGTGTTCCATTCACCACTCTAACAGCATTTTGTGATAACCTAAGCACTATCTCTCTAGCTCACAATCCAGTTCTTCATGCCCGAACTAAGCACATGGAGCTTGATTTATTCTTTCTCCGTGAAAAAGTCCTCCAAAAGAAACTAAAGGTTACCTATGTTCCTGCGACTTCTCAGTATGCAGATATTCTGACTAAGGCCCTTCCTCCCTCACTCTTTGACGTCTTCAGATCCAAGCTAACTGTGTGCACTACACTTAGTTAGGCTTGCGGGGGAGTATTAAGAGTATAGCTCTTTAGCTTAGTGAATACACATATGACTCATCATACACCTCACTTGTATATCACACACTATAGAATTACATCCTGTAACTAACTGATTGAGATTATCCAATCAGTTAGAATTTCAATATGTGTATATAAGATACTCTTGTAAATTGAATCACAATTAATGAAAGATGAATATTCAGTTTTACATACAATTGTTATAGTTCAAAACAGTTAGAAAGAAAGAGAGAAAGTTCACTCTATAATAGTATCAAAACAATTACCGAGCAAAAGCGTTTCCGCTGTGATCATATAATGTTATTATGACTTTTAGCAAATTAACTTATGTACAATCAATCATGTTGCAATGGCATTCACTTAGTTAACTACTACTTATTCATCAATGGGACAAGTTGGGTGGGTATGTACCACATCCCTACCCAAAAATGTTTAGAAAGAATATATATATATATATATATATATATATATATATATATATATATATATCCAATCCGGGTACATGATAGAAGCACATACCATGAACAAAAAATGTTTCATTTAATCGAAAACATAATAGGTTTTTCTCTTTCTTTTTCTTAATAGTGTCGATACTTTATATGTTTTCTTATAGATTTTTCCAGTATTTTAAACTAGACGGTCTGGGAAAGTTCAATCGGAAACTGGACTCGAACCCCTAGCCAGTTCAGCCTTGTTATTAGATCGTTTATTCCTCTAGACTGGTGATGTCAACATTGCACCAATTTTGTGATTTACATTCTTATAAGAAACATAAGGCCCATGCTTTGTCCACTCCCCCTATTCACCACACACCCCAATCCTCAAATATTTTAATTTTACTCTCACGTGGAACAAGCTCCCAAATCTCTCTACGCAGTATTTTTTTTGACGGTACAGTACCAAACTGGTCCGGTGCAAGAGCCCCAAACAAGTTCGGCCCAAAAGCACCGAAGGCCCCCAAGTATCTTGTATTAAAAAGTCAGAATATATCAATTCAATTCATATATCAGTTTGTGGTTCACTCTATGAATTACACATGTCATGATTTGTAGCCACTACAATTCATATGTCATGATATGTGGTTCACCCCCATTGCCCAATGTTCATGAAGAGCCTAGAGAAGTCAACAAACTATAATAATATATCAATTCTATTTACCACTATGGTACGGCTGTAGGCTATCGTACTAGTTCGGCAACATAGTGTCGTACTTGTTGATAGTTGAACAATAGGGGGGAGGTGTGCCAAGACACAAGGCACGACACGAATCAACCGTACCAGGTTCGGTACATTGGTACCGAACCCGTGAAATCTCAGAAAAAGAAAGGGACGCGCTGGAGCAATTTTATTCATTAAGGGTATTTTCAAATTTTCGCAAGATTTTGGGGTGTTGGTGAGTAGTGGGAGTGGGAAAAGCATGAGCCAAATATAATACCAATTTTAATATCCTATTCAGCTTAGTTCCTACGGATTTGTAATATTATTCTTATTTGGGCCACCTAGGGAGACTCTAAGGATGAGATCCCTGGGTACAGAGACAAGGATAAAACTGATCATTTCTCATAAGTGATACTTAAATAAGGTTGTTAAAAGATTTAACATGTGTGATATAAAGGCTATTACTCTGCGTCTTGCACCACACTTTAGATTGTCTTCATCTCACGCACCTGACAATAAGGAAGACAAGGAGTACATGGAGATAATATGATATGCCAATGCCATTGGCACCATGATATAATCTACGGTGTGCTGCGGACCTGATATCTCAAATGTTATGAGTTTAACTAGCAGCTTAATAGGTAATCCTAACAAGGAGTATTGGTAAACAGTATAATGGGTATTGAAGTATTTGAAAGGGACTTCAGAGATGGGTCTAGTTTCCCGCAGAGGGAAGGATACTGCACAATAAGTAAAAGGGTTTGTAGATTCTGACTATGCAAGTAATCTTGATAAAAGAAGATCATTGGCAGGTTATGTATTTACCTTATTCGGTAATACAATCAGCTGGACGGCTAATCTTCAACACATTGTAGCCTTATCTACAACTGAGGTTGAATATGTGGCACTTACAAAAGCTATCAAGAAAGGTCTGTGGATACAAGGATTGGTCACAGAATTAGGTTTTCGTCAAAACCTAGTTTGCATTTCATGCCACTGTCAAAGTTCCATTCACTTGTGTAAAAATCAGATGTACCATGAGAGAACCAAACACGTAGACGTAAGATTTCACTTAAATAGGGACATTGTTGAGAAGGGTGGAGTTGATGTAATCAAAGTACACACAATTGGAAACCCAATTGATATGATCAGTAAACCAGTTCTAGTAAGCAAGTTTAGGCATTGCCTATACTTACTTGGAATTAACGTCAATTAAAGTGATCTATTGAATTTGGATTCGAGCATTCAATAATGATTTCACTATGAAGGAAAATTTGTACGAAGGTGGAGATTTGATGATTGGTAGAAATAGTTGTTGGCCTTATTTGTTTGGGTTCATTTTATCTGCTCTCTTGTCTTGGCTCAGCCCAAAATTGAAGCAAGTATCTCTCAGCTCTTTAACAACTACTCATTAGAGTTAGTTATGCAGTATATATAGCATTTTTACCTTGTAACCAATTTTTTTTGGCGTTAGGGTATTTATATACAAATTTTGCATTGTATCTAATAATTCATTGTAAACAAAAGAAAATAACATGTACTGAGAGAAACGTTAGGGTTAAGAGAAAAGGATTGAGAGTGGGTTCTTAAGAAACTATGAGATAGAAGTTCTAGTTCTTGAGAAGATTGATTCATAGTGGATTTTATTGCTCGGATTCAGTCTCCCGGAGTATGAGTAAACTCTAAACTGGGTTACCAATTTTTCTGGTGTTTTCTCTCTTTGTTTATTCTTCCATTTACTCTAGGTTTCTGTTTCTGCATTTCATATAATTCCGCAAACAAGATTCCACTTCATATTCAATCTTAGAATTCAATTCATTTTACATTTCTTGCAATATCATTCAAAGAAACTAGTTACTGCGATTTTCTTAATTGATTTTTCATGTCAGATTGAACAAATTTTTTGGGGTTCAAAACAGCAAGATCCATATTTTAAATTTTTGAAAAAACCAATATTGATATCAATAATATGGGTATGCGACACATGAAATAATAGTGATGCGAGAAAGGAGAGAAGAGATGAAATGAGACGAGATGAGATGAAACTAACCTTAAGTAGGTCACACATCGTGGTTATGTCAAACTTACTGAACTCTGCATCCCAATCATAGAGACTTTTCTCACAGCTCTTGGCAGACATGTTAGCATCAATAAGCTTCTTCACATACTCGTCGATCTTGGATAGGGTTTCCCTAGATATGTCAGGCAAATTGATCTCAATTTGCCCCTTATTCCGCTTTTCTTCTATGAAGCACTTTAGGGTCTGAGATTCATTCACCAAAGCCTCATCGATTTCTAAGACTCCGCCTTCAGAACACGTCACCTTCACCTTCTTCATTGACGATGAAGCCATCTTATTCGCTTCAGAGATTGGAAGTAGACTACCTTTTATTTACCCGATACTCTATTTATACGCAATTAAAATACTTTTTGATATTTCAAATAATAAATATTCAAAAATTCATTGAATATAGTTATTAGTGGACAAAGTACCACGTACAATGAGAAAAAATTTTAAAATTTAGAAAATTTAAAAAAATGACGTCTTTGAGGAAAATAATTGAACATGATTGTGAAAAAAAGAATATTTATTGTAGGAACTTGAAATATTTTATATTTACATTGAGAGGTATTTATAGTTGATGTGACACCAATTCTTCGGCATTTTAGGAGCCAAACTTTGCGCCGAATCCTCTTTTTCCACATGCCTTCCTGGTTTTTCCTTGCATGTCCAACACATGTCTTATTCTTCTTTTTGAGTCATCTTTCTTTTCTTGCATGCCCAAAACTTGTCTTCCTCATCTTCCTTTTGTTGCATGTCCAACACACGACTTCTTCTTCTTTTTGAGTCATCTTTCTTTTCTTGCATGCCCAAGACTTGTCTTCCTCATCTTCTTTTTCTTGCATGTCCAACACGTGTCTTCTTCCTTTCGAGACATCTTCCTTTTCTTGCATGCCCAACACTTGTCTTCCTCATCTTTCTTTTCTTGCATGTCTAACTTGTGTTTCTTTAGTGACAATGCAAAACTTCATCATCGTCATCTTATCTCTTCGGAAGCTTTCCTCTTCTCTCTATTTCTATTGCTTCATCCTCTCCCTACCCCAACTTATATGCCGTTGAATCCTTCCTCTTCCTTTTACTACATGCTCCACACACACAACTATGATTGTGACTGAGAGTCTTAGAATTTGATTTAGGCTAACTCAATCCCACAAAACCGGCTTATAAGGTGAGGGTTATCATTTCATTATATACTCTTTTGAGAGTATATCTCTAGTCAATGTGGGACTTGTTGGTCTTATATTCCCATTCCAGTTTTATCAGTGATAGGTTCATATCGGTATCTTATACCATCTGACTTAATTGTGAGGACATGTGAAGTATGATTGTAATGTGTTCAATTTTGTATGCTTCAGGCCTTATAGTTATTTGCTGTTATCTCAGATTCCAATGTAATCCAAATGCACGTTGACAATCAGGTTAACCAACAAAAATTAAGCAAATATAATCCAATGCATATTTTATTATGATGTCAAACGGAGGTTAGAGGATCTTATTATAAAAACAACAAACTCATGACAAGTTTAAATTTGCCCAAACGACATTTGTCCTCTCATTATTACAAAACATATGATTATGCATTGCCATAGAATGTGGATATTGGAGCACAAATTGTTCAGAACTGAGAAAATAACATCAACATTGCTCTCCTCCGATTCTCTTCTTCTTCCTCTGGAGTAAAATCATTCTCGAGGTTGAAAATCCGACGTATCTCTTGTACGCTCTTGCCCCTGATTATTCCCGCCATATACTCACTTCCCAAATTGACAAGATTCTCAATCTTGAGATAGTGTGCTGCCTAAAAACCCAGACAAACCAATCGGAAAAAAAGGTATCAAAAGCATATCTTACATGTCATATAGTGAGACATTTAACAACTATGTGAAATAAAGGGTGTTAAATTCAACAAGATTTTCCTAACACAAATTGAATAACATTCTTGGGGAAACAATACACAAGGAGAATCTAATAGTGGTCCATATGCAATAATTTTCAAATTTATTACACCGAACTCACAAATCCAGTTCACTGTAAATTAAGATGCATGATATTTTTTTGTCTACTTAGATCAAAAGGCAAATAAACACCACACACATTACTACCGGTCATACCCGACCCGGGTTCGAATCCGGGAGTCGATGTCCTCGTGTCGCTGAAATTGCCAAGGCAACTAATAGTGAGGAACAATTAAGATGCATGATATGACAAACAGAAGTTAAGACCCACAAAATTAATTAAAAAAATTAAGACCCACAAATGTAAATTTAAGGCAGATTATGAGAGACTTTTAACACCAATATTAAATAAATCCATACACACAACAAGAACATACAAATTGGGTGGGTATGTACCACGTCCCTACCCAAAAATGTTAAGAAAGAAGAGCTACTCAATTCGGGTACATTATAGAAGAACATACCATGAACAAAAAATGTTATCATTTAATAGAAAACATAAAATAGGTTTTTCTCTTTTTTTTTCTTAATGTGTTGATACTTTATATGTTTTCTTACGGATTTTTTAATATGTTTTCTTATAGATTTTTCCGGTGTTGGAAGACTCGGGTCGAACCGGACGATCTAGGCAAGTTCAATCAGAAATTGGACTCGAACCCCTAGCCGCTTCAACCCTTTTTTGTTGATAAGTTTGAACCAGTGGGGTCCACGACCCGAAAGAATAAACATAAAAAGAAATTGGCCCGAAAAACAGCAGTATATAACACTCGCTCAAAGACAAATTATGTCTCTGTTTCTTTCTGATCTGACTTTTGTAAGCGGGTCCTTGAATTTTCAGGAATTCAGTTTTTGTCTAGAGTTTGGTTGGTTATAACTCTTGTTTCAATGACATCTTCTGTCTTTGTCCCTTTATCTATCTATTGTTACTTAGCTTTTTTATTCTAGGGGTCTCTGTTAGGGGCTCCCTTCTATTGTGTTGACAGTAGTTTCTCTTTTGCCATGGGTTTTGGTCTAGTCCCCCCTTATGCATCTACACTAGTAACGACTTCATTGCACCATTTTTGCGATTTACATTCTTATAATATATATAATGTATATATCTTCTACTAATAATTATAAGTTTTAAGGAGATCACAGACAATGACAGGAAAAAACTGATCATTTCTCAAAAGGGATACTTAAATGAGGTTATTAAAAGATTCAACATGTGTGATTCAAAGTCTACTACTCTACCTCTTGCACCAGACTTCAAATTGTTTTCATCTCACGTACCTGACAATAAGGAAGACTTGGACGGAGTACATGGAGAGAGCGTCTTATGCCAATGCCATGGCAGCATGATGTACTCCATGGTGTGTTGCGGACCTGATACCTCAAATATTATCAGTTTAACTAGCAGATTAATGGGTAATCCTGGCAAGGACCATTAGCAAACAGTAAAATGGGCATTGAGGTATTTGAAAGGGACTTCAGAGATGGGTCTAGTCTATTGCAAAGGGGAGGATACTGAAAAATCAGTAAAAGGGTTTGTTGATTCTTACTATGCAGGCAATGTTGATAAAAGAAGATCATTGGGAGGTTAGGTACTTACTTTATGTGGCAATACAATCAGCAGGAAGGCGAATCTTAAACACATTGTAGCCTTATCTACAACTGAGGCTGAATATGTGGCACTTACAGAAGTTATCAAAGAAGGTTTGTGGATACAAGGATTGGTCACAGAATTTGGCTTTTGTCAAAACGTAGTTTGCATCTCATGTGACAGTCAAAGTGTCATTCACTTGTGTAAAAATTAGATGTATCATGAGAGAACCAAACACATAGATGTAAGGTTCCACTTTATTAGGGACATTGTTGAGAAGGGTGAAGTTGATGTAATCAAAGTACACACAATTGAAAACCCAATTGATATGATCACTAAACCAGTTCTAGTAAGCAAGTTTAGGCACTGCCTATACTTACTTGGAATTGACATCAACTAAAGTGATCTATTGAATTTGATTTCGAGCATTCAATAATGATTTCACTATGAAGGAAAATTTGTACCAAGGTGGAGATATGATGATTGGTACAAATAGTTGTTGGCCTTATTTCTTTGGGCTCATTTTATCTCTCTCTTGTTTTGCTTCGGCCCAAAATTGAAGCAAGTATCTCTCAGCTCTTTAACAGCTACTCATTAGAGTTAGTTATGCAGTATACTATTTTTACTTTAGTAACCAATTTTGGTTTTGGGGTTGGGGTCTTTATATACAACTTTTGCGTTCTATCTAATTATTCATTGTAAACAAAAGAAAATAACATGTGCTGAGAGAAAATGGAGAGTTAAGAGAAAAGGATTGAGAGTGGGTTTTTAAGAAACTAGGAGATAGAAGTTCTGGTTCTTGAGAAGATCAAACAAGCTATGATCATTGATTCATATTGGATTTTATTGCTCGGATTCGGTCCTCCAGAATATGAGTAATCTCCAAACTGGGTTACCAATTTTTGTGGTGTTTTCTCTCTTCGTTTATTATTGCATTTACTCTAGGTTTCTGTTTCTGCATTTCATATATTTCCGCAAACAAGATTCCGCTTCATATTCAATCTTAGAATTAAATTCATTTTACATTCTTTGCAATATCATTCAAAGAAACAAGTTACTGCGATTTTCTTAATTGATTTTTCATTTATGTTTGAACACATTTTTTTGGTATTCAAAACAGCAAGATCCATATTTTAGATTTTTGAAAAGACCAATATTGATATCAATAATATGGGTATGCGACACATGAAAAAATAGTGATGCAAGAAAGGAGAGAAGAGATGAAATGAGATGAGATGAAACTCACATTGAGTAGGTCAAAGAGCATGGTTATGTCAACCTTACTGAACTCTGCATCCCAATCATAAAGACTTTTCCCACGGCACTTGGCAGACATGTTAGCATCAATAAGCTTATGCACATACTCGTCGATCTTGGATAGGGTTTCCCTAGATATGTTTGGCAAATTGATCTCAATCTGACCCTTGTTCCGCTTTTCTTCCATCATGAACTTTAGGGTCTGAGATTCATTCACCAAAGCCTCGTCGATTTCTAAGACTTCGCCTTCAGAACACGTCACCTTCACCTTCTTCAATGACGATGAAACCATCTTATTCGCTTCAGAGATTGAAAGTATATTACCTTTTATTTACTTGATAATCTATTTATACACAATTAAAATACTCTATGATATCTCAAATAATAAATATTCAAAAATTCATTGAATATAGTTATTAGTGGTCAAAGTATAATGTACAATGAGAAAAAATATAAAAATATAGAAAATTTAAAAGAATGACGTCTTTAAGAAATATAATTGAATATGATTGGATATCAATTTTGGAAAAAAAAAAGGGAAAGAGAGGATAGAAATGAAAAATAGAATATTTATTGTAGGAACTTTTTTTTTGTCAAAATTTATTGTCGGAACTTGAATATCTTATATTTACATCAAGAGGTATTTGCAGCTGATGTGGCGCCATTCTTCAGCATTTTAGGAGCCAAACTTTGTGTCACTTTCAAAGACGACTTTCTGGATCTGGAGGCACTGTACAAGTTTCATGCCTTCTCTAAGGCTTAGAGCTTCTGCTGCTAGGGGAGATTGAGCAAAGAGACGGGCTGCCTGTAAGGTAAGAATTTGGCCTTGATGATCTCTGCCCACTATTGCATAACTTCCCTTACCTATTGTTGCTATGAAAGCGGCATCTGAGTTAATTTTAATCCAACCTTCAATTGGGGGGGACCGTCTTGGTCTGTTGGTTATGTGGGTGTTCTGTGTTGTTATTTGGTTGTTGTTATTTGCTTGTATGAACTCAAAAGTCTGATTTTTGGCCATAATAAGAGTACCAGTAGGATTTGGTACCTCTGAGTTGAAGACTTTATCATTTCTCTCTTTCCAAATGTTCCACAAACCCTGCATTACAAGCAGAGCCATATTTGTATTGACATCAATATCATTGTTTTTCGATGAATTCAAAAGGATTAGCCAATTAGGTAGGTTTGTAACATTGTTGGCATTTGGTGTAGGGTGAAGACCCATACCAAACCAGATAGGCTTAGTCCATTCACAGAGTAGTAGCATATGTTCTACTGTCTCTGGTTGTTGCTTACAGATAAGGCATAGAGTATCCCTTGAGAGTTTCCTTCTAGTGAGGTTTTCTCTAGTTGGTAGGGCATTGTGACAGGCTTTCCACATGAAATGCTTGATTTTTTGGGGCACTTGAGATCCCCGGATTAGCCCCCAACATTACTCCTGAATAGGATTAGATGTAGATACTTGATTATTCTGTGTCGGCTTGTTAATAAGCAAAGCCTTATCCCCTGATTTCACAGTATAGTTCCCCTCCTCGTGTGAGGCCAGAACAGAGAGTCATTGGGATTGAACCAAGATATAGGTGTTTTCATAGCTTGAATAGCAGTATTAGGGAGGAGATTAGCTCTCAGGGCTTGAGTATCCCAGGTTAGGTCATCACTTACCAGGTCTTTTAGATTAGTGCAAGTAGCCCCTTCTTGCAAATGAGCCTTTTCTCCATATGCTAGCCATAAATCTCTAGTGATAGATAAGTTGGTTGAAGCTCCCACATTCCATCTGCCATCTGTTTTTAAGAGGTCTCTTCCTGCTAGTAAGCTCTTCCAAACCCAAGAACTTCTTTTGGACTCTTTTGCATCCCAAAAATTAGTTGAGGGGAAATATATATCTTTTAGAGTGGATGCCCAATAAGAATGGGGTTCTTGGATGATCCTCCAGGCTTGTTTTGTTAAAAGTGCAACATTCATAGCATCAAAATCTTTAAATCCCATTCCTTCTTCCTGTTTTGGAGAGCACAGGATCTCCTTCCTCTTCCAATGTTTACTACGTTTATTTCCAGCCTTACTCCACCAAAAACTAATAGCTGCAGCAGTTAGTTTATCACAAAAAACTTTAGGAAGTTTGACAATAGATATAATATAGCTAGGGATAGCTTGTATAACTGATTTAATTAATATCTCCTTCCCAGCAGGGTTGAGAAGGCTACCTTTCCTACCCTCCATTCTATTCATTACTTTTTCATGCAACCATTGGAGGTTTTGAACCTTTGAGCACTCCCAGTAAGCTGGTATACCCAGATAATTACCTGGAGATGCCCAAACAGGAATATTGATAACATCAGTAACCCTGGTCTTTATGAGTGCAGGTGTATTTCCACCAAAAATGATACTTGATTTTGATAGATTGAGTCTTTGACCAGAGGCATTGGTAAACTTGTTGATAATATTGGTGAGAGCAACAATACTTTTTGGTGAATCCTGAGAGAATACAATAGCATCATCTGCAAAGAATAAGTGTGTTAAGTTACGAGCATTGTGGGCTAGTTGTAATCCTTTGAATGTTCCTTCAGTATTAGCTTTTGTAACCATTCTAGAGAGGACATCAAAAGCTAGGATAAAGAGGTAAGGAGAGATGGGGTCTCCTTGTCTCAATCCCCTAGTCGGAACTAGTTTCCTTGTTTTAAAGCCATTCACGTGATAGACATATGAGACTGTAGAGACTAGTTTCATAACTCTATCCACCCAAATATTACTGAAACCAAATTTTTTCAAGACTGCCTCCAGAAAACCCCATTCCAATCTATCATGTGCTTTATTCATGTCCAATTTTAGTGCAAGACCCCTCCCTAGACCTCTAGCTTTGCTTTTCAGAAAATGGAATGCCTCATGTGCCACAACCAAGTTGTCTTGTATTAATCTACCCCCCACAAAGGCACTCTGCTGGGGGGAGATCAAGGCATTCATGTGTGGTTTCAGCCTAAAATTTTTATGTTGAATGATAATCGAATACTCACCTGAAATAAAAATGGTTATACCGTGGAGGCGTTGATGTTATTTTCGGACCAATAGAGGCAGTGTGGTGTTTTTTTTTGTTGGCAAAACTAAAGGCTGTGATATTTTTGCGTTCAAAAGGTGTCAGATTCTTTCGCCTTACATTTTTATTTTTTTATGTTTCATTAGTCAAAGTAATCCCGAAAAGTTCTTGAATTCTAATTTGCAAGAGAAGAACATACCGTGCAGGATGGTAATCCCGAAAACTTGATGTTGTCATGTCCTTATAGGAGTTGCTTCTTTCTTTGCTCTGCGTACAAATATTACATGTCAAAAAGATTATCATCTTGTTTCTGGTAAAAATGTCTAATGTCATAGAAAATTTCGAACGTGAAGTGTTTGAGACAGAACATTACAAGACTTCAACAAGAAACACGGTATTTAAGAAAATGCGTGTTGGACTTTTTTGACTGATCATATGGAAAGAGGCATATTGTTTCTTGAACGATACATTTTGCTTGATCGTCCATTCCTTATGCAACAACTCTTGCTTCAAAATCAAAACTCAAAAAGAAGTAACCATAGAGGCATTAGAGCATAGTAGTAGCTGCATTTTAGCTCCATTCCTCCATTTTTCCATACTAGTTAGTTATTTTTTTGACAAACTGTTATTGCTGCTGAAACTTTACAATTTTCTGTTGAGTTTAGTGCAAGGTTGTTAAACCGAAGAGTTTACTAGACTTGTGGAGGGTTTGTAGACTCACTTGTAGACTTCTAAGAGTTTATAGACTATAAACTATAAAATTAAAAAAAACTATAAATGTCATGTATACATAATAGAACACTAATTAACACAAAAGTAATTCAACATGAAAATTTCTAAGTTCATAATAAAGCAAAAGATCAAAGTAGCGAACTATATAGATAAGATCCTACCTCACAGAACATTAAAAATTAAGCTCCAAAAGTGAAATCATTAAAAAACATATGTTAATGATAAACATTAGGCGAGAAATAAAGCTAACTAGAAGCATAGAAAACAAACCAAAAACAATGATGAACAGAACAAGACGCTCAAGAAACGAAACAAAAACAAACGACCAAAGAGCCAAACGAATTAGTGACCAACTAAACAAAGCACAATGCAAAATAGAATAGAATTGAGAAGAAGAGAAGCACATAAAGTCGGAGTGAAGCATAGAAACTAAACATGACAGATAAGAAAGGTTGAAGAAGCTCTAAACTCAAAGCCAGAGTAGTTTCATGAACCATTGAGAAATGTGCGGACAAAGATGGACACAAGTAAGTAGGAAATAAATAAATAGAGTGTTTTGGTTATTCTTCTTATTAAAAAAAAATGGCATTAGTATTAGATATATAGTTAGTTAGAAGTTAGGGAGATAGTTAGTTAGTAGTTAGGGAGATAGTTGGTAGTTATAAGTGAGTTTGTTATTAGTTGGTACATGCCTATAAATAGGCTTCATGTAGTCATTTTAGAAACACTCTTATCATTTTGTATCAATTCCCTTTGATGAATACTAAAGTCACCTTGAATCTGAATTCCACTGCATGTTCTTTTTCGTTTTATTAGTTTTCTTCTCATTCATTTCCTTTTCTACCTTTCTTATCCGCGTTGTTTTCTTTTTGCTTCGTGTTCTATGTTTTGTTCTTGAATTCGATATCGCATTTCCGTTTTTTCTGTGATTCTGATTTCATGATCATCGCATCACGATTTCTTCTTTTTGATTCTGATTATGCAATCTCTCTTCTTCTTTGATCTTGATTCAGAATCGTTCATCTTAATCTTGGTTCGATTTCACATTTAATCGCTTCAATATTACGTTACGATTTCATTTTCGGATCGCTTTCTTTTTACTATTTGTTTTTTTTATTGTTGAATCCATTTTGATTCTATTCTTCATCTTCTTCTTGCACTCTTCTCGTGTTATTCTGTTTCGCGATTTAATTTCGCGTTCGTCATTCTTCTGGATCAGTGTTGTTGCATCGCATTTCTGTATCATTTTTGATTTCGCGATTGGCAACTCCATTTCCTCATGTGCGATTTGCAATTTCATTTCCTGATTTGCATTTTCATCTTCTCGGTTGATTTGCGACTCTAACCTTCACTTTCTTGATTTCGACTCCCCATTTCTTGAGTTTCGATCTCAATTGCTCCGTTGTGTGTTCCGCATTTCCACACATCGCATTTTGGCGTTCTTTCACATCGTCGTCTTGCATTCTGCTTCGTTGTCATCCTCTCATTTTGATTTCCGATGATTGTGATCTGAAGCCGAGTTTCAATTTCATTTTGGATCGTGATATTCCTTTTCTCTTTGCGATTTTGATTTTCTGAAATTGTCGTCTCTTCTTGGATCGATTCTTGATCCAGTTTCTGTTTTTTGTTTCCGCAACGGAAATTTTCTGATGCACTCATGGGTTCACATGGCTTAACAAAGGGATCTTTATCATGTTTAAATCCACAAAGGTTCTGCTAGTGATGATAATGGGTGACTTTATCCCTGGTTTGAGAAGGAAGTATATGCTTGAATATATATCAGTTATACTTTTGGTGGTTGGCTTGATCCTAATTTCAGTGTTGTTGGTGTTGTTATGATTTCTGGTGGCATGTTACAGTGTACTGCTTTCAAGAAGCCAAGAAAGATGTTCTTGCGGTTCCTATTGTACCTAATTTTTCTTTACTCATAAGAATAATCAAGATGAATCTCAAACTACAATTAATGAGCAAATCAATGTGGAGTATAATGTTTCGCATGTGTACCACTCCTTGCTTGCATACAACATAGCTCTCAAGGGATTTGTCAAGGAATCAAGTGACGAATAAAGAGAGCATGTTGAAAATGCTTATGAAATATCAGTGCAAGTTTGTTGTAAGATCGACCCCAGTTGTGAATTCATTTAGGCCCTTGGTTGTTGTCAAAATTGGAGTTTAAAAGTTCAAGGCTCACAGTAGTTGATTAGTTATGAATCATTGTAATTATCCTTTGTTTTGATGTATCTCTCTATTGTTCATGTCAAGCTAGAAGTGTTGTGAATAACTTCTAGGTTGCAAGGGACTATTAGATATATACTTAGTTAGAAGTTAGGGAGATAGTTAGTTAGTAGTTAGGGAGATAGTTGGTAGTTATAAGTGAGTTTGTTATTAGTTGGTACATGCGTATAAATAGGCTTCACGTAATCATTTTAGAAACACTCTTATCATTTTGTATCAATTCCCTTTGATGAATACTAAAGTCTTTTAATCCTTTCTCTCTTATCTTCTATGGATACCATTTTCTTCAATAATAAGGCCATGGGTTTTGTGCATAACGAAACTCGTTGATTCGGTCTCAAACTCACAACTCACAAGTCTATGCACTATCCGAGTTTAACTGAGTTTTGTACAATGGTAACTCATTTTCTCTACCTAGAAACGTAACTCGTCTGAGGTAAGAATATGGCCACTCATAGGATGGTTGGTGTTGCTAAAGATTTAGGTTCTAGATGAAGGGTGCGAAATGTCCATGTCAATGTTTATCATATGTAAAATGCATCAATGTGGAAGTTTGACAAATGCTCATACATAATAAAATGACAATCACACAACACGACCAACAAAACTTAAGCAAATATAATCAATCTCATGCATATAATATCAAAAGGAGTTTAGAGTTAAAACAACAAACTGGCAAGTTTAAATTTGGACAAACGATGTTTGTCCTCTCACATCACATTATTACAAAACCCATCATAGTTAATTATCCGCATTGGCATAGAATGTGGATATTGGAGCACAAGTTGTTCAAATTTCAGTACTAAGGAAAGAAGTGAGAAATCCACATGTCTCTCCTCTGATTCTCTTCTTCTTCCTCAGGAGTAAAATCATTCTTGATGTTGAAGATCTGATGTATCTCTTCTGCGGTCTTTCCCCTGATTATTCCTGCCACATGCTCAGTTAACAAATTGAGAAGGTTCTCAATCTTTAGATATTGTGCTGCCTAAAAAACAACACAAGTCAGTTGAAAAAAAGGTATCGAATTCAAAACAATTGCCAAGTAAAAGGATTTTAGTTGTGACTTTATTATGGCTTTCACTAAATTAGTTGTTTATGTTCAATCATGTTTGGCATTCACTTAGGATTTGAGTCTAACCAACTTCAACTTCACATTGCAAATAAGATTTCATCAAATCTTTAACTTCAAAACACCCCTCTAAATATTATGGTTTACAAAAACATATCTTACATGAAATATAGTGAGACATATTCAACAACTAACTAGGTGAAATACAGTGATAGTCACATTCATGTAATGTGGGACTAATGTGGGACTTCTAAGTAACACCAATATATTAGATAAATTCATACACACAAGAACGTACAAATTGGGTGGGTATGTACCACATACCTACCCAGAAATGCTTCGAAAGATTAGATACTCAATTTGGGTACATGATAGAAGCATATAGCATGAACAAAAAATTGTTATCATTTAATAGAAAACATAAAATAAGTTTTTCTCTTTCTTTTGTTAATAGTGTTGATACTTTATATGTTTTCTTAAGGAGTTTCCAAGTGTGGTAAGACTCAGGCTGAACCGACTGGTTAAACCAGAAACTGGGCGGACATGAATCCCAAGTCGGTTCGGCCTTGTTGTTAGATCGTTTATGCATCAAAACCAATGACGACATCATTGCACCAGCTTTGCGATTTACACTCTTATAACAAATATAATGTATATATCTTCTACTAATAATTATAAGTTTTAAAGAGACTGGTTCATGCGGCTCAACTAGTGACCCATCGATCTGACTAGTGATCCAGTAGCTTGACTGAGTCAATGACCGTCTAAGTTATAAAACACTGAATTTTCCCCTATTTTCTACACTCCAGTTCCCAACTTTTGGCTATTTTAATATCACTTTCCTAATTTTATTTATATATTTTTTATTCTATTTGATTTGTAATATAGAAATTTACGAATAATTTAATACCAATTTTATTCTCCTATTCAATTAGTTCTTAGGGATTTGTAATATTGTTCTTATTTGATTTTTTTATCTTTCATACAAATGAATCATGTTTATATAAAAAAGTATATATTTTATATATTTTTTAAAAAATTAACTGGTCCATATTTTAGATTTTATATCAATAAAATGGGTATGCGACACATTAATTAATAGTGATGCAAGAAAGGAGAGAATAGAAGAGAAGAGAAGAGACGAGATGAGATGAAACTAACCAAGAGCAGGTCAAATATCGCGCCCAGGTCAACCTTAATGAACTCCGCGTCCCAGTCATAGAGACTTTTCTCGAGGCACTTGGTAGACATCCTAGCATCAACATGCTTCTTAACATACTCATCGATCTTGGATAGGGTTTTCCTAGATATGTCTGGCAATCTAATCTCATTTTGGCCCTTGTTTCGCTTTTCTTCTATAAGGCGCTTTAGGGTCTGAGATTCACTCACCAAAGCCACATCGATTTCTAAGACTTCGCCTTCAGAACAAGTCACCTTCACCTTCTTCAATGACGATGAAGCCATCTTACTCGCTTTAGGGTTTGAAAGTATACTACCCCTTTATTTACTTGATACTCTATTTATACACAATCAAAATACTTTATGATATCAAACAATAAATATTCAAAAATTCATTGAATATAGTTTTTAGTGGTCGAAGTACAATGTATAATGAAAAAAGTATAAAAATATAAAAAAATTAAAAGAATGACGTCTTTAAGAAAAATAATCGAATATGATTGGATAGCAATTTTGAAAGAAAGGGGAAAGAGAGGATAGAAATGAAAAAAAACCCATTTATTATAGGAATTCGAAATATTTAATAGAGTATATTAAATACTCAATAGTGTATTTAATGTTCTCATTAAAACCCTCTAAATATAACGTAAAGAGATATCGAAATAATTACTACTCCCTCCGTCCCAAAATATAAGTCCCCTTTAACCACTTTACAAGAATTAAGAAAATTAGTTTAGTTAGTGGGTTGTTTTTTTTGTACCCCCACCATCTTCCCATATACCCCCACGTACCTTGCGAAAAGACCAAAATACCCTTCACAAAATTTTAAAAACCCCAACATATCCCCAGTTAAAAAAAAAGAAGAAAAATTGGAAATCGGATATAGGTAAATCCGAATTTCCCCTAAAAATTTAAAATCGTATATATATACGATTTTCCCCTAAAAAGTTTAAAAAAATTAAAATCGTATATACCCCCACCCATAGGTATATAGGATTTGTAGCCCAAATAATAAATAAATAAATAAATCATTTAAAAAATTAAAATTATATTTTTTTTAGAAAAATAAATTAGATATGAATAATATAAATATCGGCTGTTTTTCGGTTCTGTTTAGGGTGTAGTTCGTTAACACGTGACGATGTTATACGTCGAGCGAATAATTTAGGCTAGAAATCGGTTTTCAGGCAACCTACTCCGATTGTAATGAAACCACAGCCATTAATTCCGAAAAATCTAAAAAAACTTGCATAGCCTTAGTTTGGTTTTATTAGATTTTTAGTGGTGTTTTTATAATTTTTAGATTAGTTTTGACTCTTTAACGGATTTTTAGTTGCGTTTTTATAACCTTTTTTAAAAATTTAAATAAAAAACAATTTTTTTAATAACAAATCGTATATACCTATGGGTATATACGATTTGTTAAATTACAAACCGTTTGTACCCCCACACCTAGGTATATACAATTTGTATTTTAACAAATCGTATATACCTCAGCCATACGTATATACGATTTGGTTTTTTAAATGTAATCGTATTTAAAAAAAATTATGTATATACGACTTTTTAATTTTCAAAGTCGTATATATCTAAGGGTGAGATATATACGATTTTGTCCAATTTTTTTAGGGGTATTTTCGTCAAAAAAAGTCTTGTGGGGGTATATGGGAAGATGGTGGGGGTACAAAAAAAAACCCTTAGTTAGTTAATCTCATTAAATAAGTCTACTATTTATACTACTTGTCCAAGTTTACCCTTTATATGTTATTTCTCTCTCTTTTAATTAATTACTTTGGTAGTCCAAGAGTTGTAACCATAAAGAATTAATTAGGGGTATTTTAGTCAAGAAGTAATAAATGCACTAGACAACTTAGAAAGGGGACTTATATTTTGGGACAAATAAATTTCTCAAAAGGGACTTATATTTTGGGACGGAGGGAGTATTTGTTAAAGGATTAGGACTCAAAGAAGAGTTGGTCCGAGCGGTAGTTCGAATCTAATTCTAGGGTCTCAAGTTCTAGTTGTTCTCAGCGTAGTTTAGTACCCGACAAAATCAGTGGTGTTCGATACCTGGACATCGGATCCGGGGTACAAGCATCGTGCTTCCTGGAGCTTGAAGATTGACTTCGGATGGCCCGAAATAGGCCGTTCCCGCGCGTCGGGTGTGGGGTACCTGCAAGCACTCTGATGCCTAAGTCAGCAAGGGAAGTGGAGAGGTAAGTATGAAATGAGTACGTACCTGGAAATGGAGGACTGCGCCTCTATTTCTAGACAGCGTCGTTGCTGAGCTGTTGGATGTGGGTGCAGGTTTCTCAACCGTTCAATGTGGACATCATGCATATCGGGTCATCCTTGGTGCGGAAATGGGCCTAGCCTGAACCTGTGGGCTTTTTGCCCAGTCCTTGAGCTCGGAGATCAGAGGAGTCTTCTTCCTCCGATGGAGCGCTAAGCTCAGAGATCAGAGTAGTCTTCTGCCTTTGATGGAGCATTGAGCTCGGAGATCAGAGGAGTCTTCTTCCTCTGATGGAGCACTGAGCTCGGAGATCAGAGGAGTATTCTTCCTCTGATGGAGCGCTGAGCTTGGAGATCATAGGAGTCTTCTACCTCTGATGGAGCATTTAGCTCGAAGATCAGAGGTCTCTTCGGCCTCTGATTGAGCGCGGAGCTCGGGGACCAGAGAGAAGGTCTTGGGTCGAAGTCGCTGTGGACTTTTTCCTTCGGCCTCTGATGGAGCCTCGAGCTTGAGGATCAGAGGGAAGGTTGCTCGCACGAGGCAAGATTTTGAGGGCCGCCGTGGGCCTAAGCCATTGTGGGCCTATGTACGCTTCCTGACCGAGCATTTAAGCTCAGGGTCAGGAAGGGCATGTGCGCCTTTTGCAGGCCTACCTCAGACCGTCGTCCGTCGAGTGGCCAGCTCGGGTCGGACTCGGGCAAGAGGGGCGAGATTTTGAGGGTCGCTGGGGAACCTGCGCGTTAGTACGTATATAGCAAAATAAAAATTAACAGGGGAGTTCTGCAATCTTTTCTTATTGAAAACGGGTTAATACTTAATACATTTGGGAAGTACATTTGTTTATTCCGTCTACAACTTTCACCGCGCCCAACTTTCTTCCTATTCCTTTTTCTCGTTTTCCTGCTTTGTGACAGTGAGTGCTTGTTGTTTCTCAGCTTGCCGCTCCGACTTGAGGCATAGGTATTGGCATCTCCTCGCTCCGTCAAGGTCGGCCAGGATTGTGACTACCTCGTCTTGCTCTGAGAAAAACTTCATCTTCAAGTGAACGGTGGAGCCGACGGCCCCGAGCTTCCCCAACGACGGGCGGCCAACGATGCAGTGATATGGAGAGGTGCATGGCAGCACCAAGAACCTTGTCTTGTTGGTTTTCGAGAGTTTGTCTTCCCCGTACGTGACCCTCAGCTTGAGGTAACCCAAAGCCTTGGTCCGGGAGCCATTGAACCCAACCAAGTCAGAACTGTCATACGCCGACAGGTCGGCCTCGGAGATTTTCAGCTTCGGGAGTAGCTCCTTGAACAGTATGTTGACTGAGCTTCCTTGATCCACTAAGATCCTTTTGACATCGACCCCGGCCAAGACGGCAGAGATGATGAGCGGGATTTCTTCATTTGGTTTTCCCTTGCGGAGGTCGGCATCGGTGAACGACAATGGACGCCTGTTGGACTTAGTCAAGGAGGGAATCGAATCCTTTCTAATGCTCAAAATTTCCTGCCAGTGTCGCTTCACCGACCGTTTTGTCTGCCCGGCCTCGAAGGAGTAGCTTCCCATGATTACCATGGCTACTGGCCGCTGCCGTTGCGTCTTCGGAGCGTCTTCGGCCGAATTGCTGCTATCATTACCGGGGGTTTTTGCCACCTCATTGACCACGGCCTTTGACTTCCGTGGCGAGCGTCGGGGAGATCGCTCCTTTTTCTTCTCGTTTGTCCTGAGGTGTTGTTTTAGCTTCCCTTTCTAGATTAGGTCCTCTATGTCGTCCCTTAAGACCCTGCAAGCGTCAGTTTCGTGTCTGTGACTCCTATGATACCTGCAGTAGGTCTTCTTGTTTGTGTTGTCACACTGAGGAATTGGCGTCGGCCACTTAATGTCACGGAACTCGGTGTTGGCGCACTCGACCAGAATGCGTTCTCTTGGAATATTCAGATCGGAATACTCGGCGAACCTCCCTCGCCATTCTTTCGAGCCGGACCCGTGGTCCTTCTTGTTCTTATCTTTTCCGTCCTTCCCTTTTCCGGAGGTTTGACCTGTGTTGGGTGCATCCGCAGCAGACGCTTCTTCGTAATCGATATAGTGTTGTGCACGCCTCAGGAATTCGTCAAGTGTTTTTGGTTTCCGAAGGTCGACGCTGATCTGAAAAAGGTTTCCCTTCCTGAGGCTCTGCCTCATGAACATTACCCTGACGTCGTCTGACAGCTGATGGACCTCGTCTGCTTCTCGGTTGTACCTTTCTATATAGTCTCTCAACGATTCTTTTCCCCCCTGGCAGACCGCCCTCAGTACATCTTCTGACTTGGGTTTTACCCTCGAGGCCGTGAATTGTGCCGAGAACAGCTTCGTGAACTGCTTCCATGATGAAATTGAGGCTGGGGGAAGATCCCGGTACCACTTTAGTGCACATTTAGTCAAGGAGAGGGGGAAAAGCTTGCATCAGGTCGAATGTATCCACATGCTCGTCGGGATCCCCCCTCCTGTCATACACATTCAGCTGGGGAGGTTTCTCAAGGGACTTCGGAATGCGGCAATTGGCGATTTCCGGGTTAAAGGGGCTGGCCCGAGATCGCTGATCCTTCTTTGATTTGTGAGCTTTCTTCTTGTGAGGTGACAGCGGTGACGGACTTCGGGAGGAGGACGAGTCGGAGGAGGAATTGCCGGAGTCGTTCGTAGAATCTGACCTAGGCGGAGATGGGGGAGTCCGGGGATTTCCGCGATGTTTCTCCCTCCGTACTGGGGAGATGTCCTTTGGAGTTTCCATGTGCCGAGGTGGAGTTCGATGTCTTCAGGATACGGCTGTTTGAGCCGGAGAGGACGACAGTTGGATAGCGGGCTTGAGAGCGGATGCTTGCGCGAGGGCTTCGATCTCCAGTCGACACTATTCCTACTGAACCAGGTCCCAGCTTTGTCGTTCCAGCACATCGAGGAGATGACTTACATTCTGAAGCTGGGCAGGGATTGGGTCAGTTAGTGGAGCCGGGACTGGTGGCGGAAGTCGGCTCGAGTTGGGAATTGCCGATGCTTCCTCGTTGGGCAGTGTCTGAACGTACGTGTCCTTCTGGTGTGCTCGTGGCCAGGAGCTGGGCCACAACATTTGCGCTCGGGGCCCGCGACTGAGCTAGGGTGGGTGGACGTTCTCGCGGAGGTATGAGTCAGGTAGGGATGATTTGTTTGAACACGGATGTGGATGAGTCTGGAAGCAAGCGATGATGCTCCCACTGTGGTCGCCAATATTGTTCGGTACTTGGACGTCCGATCTGGGGTACAAGCTGTCGTGCTTCCTGGAGCTTCAAAATTGACTTCGGATGGTCTGAGATAGGCCGTTCCCGTTCGTCGGGTGTGGGGTACCTGCAAGCACTCTGATGCCTAAGTCAGCAAGGGAAGTGGAGAGGTAAGTATGTAACGAGTACGTACCTGGAAATGGAGGACTGCGCCTCTATTTATAGACAAAGCGCCGTTGCTGAGTCGTTGGATGCGGGTGCAGGTTTCTCAACCGTTCAATGTGGTCATCATGTGTATCGGGTCATCCTTAGTGCGAAAATGGGCCTAGCCTGAACCTGTGGGCTTTCGGCCCAGTCCAAAATAGGTGGATACTACGCACTAACACGGAAAAAAAAGGATTAGAACCAACATTGGTAAAAAAAAAGGATTAGAACCAATATTGAGATCAACATTGGTCAAACACAAATAATTACTGTCTAGGACCGGGAGTGGGGGTTCAAACCCGCAACATTCCACACCCTGGTTCTAACCCCACTCCCTGTGCTAGACAGTAATTAGTTGTGTTTTACCAATGTGGATCTCAATATTGATCTCAGATTTACAAGTGATATTATGACCCTAAGCTTCTCAATATTGATCTCTCTCTTGCTTTTCTTTGCTAGCATTGTGCTCACACATACTCTAATTGATTCGTTTAAAAATCCTTCTAGTTTTGTAATTTCTCATTCCTCTAGGAGAATGCAAAGGGTATTCTTAGGGGAAAAAAGTGAAGAAGCCCAAATCAGTTTTTTTTTGGATGAAAAGCCCAAATCAGGTTAGCAACAACGACTAGGATCATTCTAATTTGGGGTAGAAGAATCATTCTAATTTCTAATCTAGAGAGAAGAGAAATAATCAAATTGTCTACAAGACACCATATACACAAATTACAAAGTCAAGAGGAAAGAAAGATAAATATTAAAGAGGCTCTTACTAAGTATAAAGGGAAGGGAGAAAAAATTTTATGGTCTTAAGATTCAATTGGAATATCTACACAGTCAATACAATCGTATCTAACATGCACGATCGTGCTTAGGGTGTTCGCGGATCGGATTGGATTTGGTCAAATTTATTGTCCAAACTAATTACAATTACTCGGTTTGGATTTGTTTGAATTTTACTTTTTTTCTCTCTGAAATCCGAACCAAACCAATCTGATATTAGATGAGTTAGTTCGGATTGAACTCACGAGACATACACTAAAATATTAATTTTCTGAAATGCAAAAAAATAACATTTTTTTTAATATTCCGCACTTCTAAATAGTCAAAAAAAATTGTCAAAAAAAATAGTCAAAAAAATTAGAAATTAAAATTTAGACCAAAACAACCTCAAATCCTTTGATAGTCTTCCAATTGATAGTATTTAAATTTTATAACTTCATCATGAATTATTAAGATAAAAAGTCTAAGCAAATAAAATTTTGTGCTTCTAAAATTATAAAACTAGTATGACGTAGTATGGGCGGGTTCGGGTTCACGGGTTTTTTAAAAAAAAAAATTGCCCGAACCAAACAACTATTGGTTGATTTGGATTTATTCGAGTTTGACCCGAACACGAAAAATATCAGAACCAAATATATCGGTTTGGATTGGATTGTTTGGTATGGATTTTCCCAAACCACTTGACACCCCTAATCGTGTTGTATCCGTTAGTCTACCCCCTAATCTATTATAGGAATTTCAAAAAGAAAAATGAACTTCAAATGTTTTCTTTAAAAATTAAAAGATGTTCTTGACATCTGGGTATTATTTGTTGCTTAAAAATAGTTTCAAATGTTTTCTTTAAATATTAACTTCAAACTAAGAATCGTTTGGGAAAAAATAAAAAAAAAATTGATACAAAAATACCAAAGACACACTTCAAAAAGAACTTTATGATATCATATGTTTTTGTCTGCGGACAAAGTGACAACACCACTTGTAGCAATTATTCATGTAGTTTTTTCCTCTCAGTGTATGCACGTTGGATGCCGTAGAAGTTTTGTTCATTCTCGTACGGTGAACCAAAGAGCCAAACGAATTGGTGACCAACCAAAAGAAGCCAAACACAATATATATATATATATATATATATATATATATATATATATATATATATATATATATATATAACAAAGGTTGAAGAAGCCATAAACTCAAAACCAGAGAAGTTTTATGAACCATTGAGAAAGGCACGAAAAAGGAAGGGCACAGGAAAGTAAGTAAGAAATACATCAATTTGGAAGATTGACAAATAAATGCACCACGTTATATGACAATCCGACAACCAACAAAAATTAATTAAGCAAATATAATCCAAATTGTTCAGAACTGAGAGAAGAAATGATCAGAAAACAACATGAACATTTGATTCTCTTCTTCTTCCTCAGGAGTAAAATCATTTTCGATTTTGAAAATTCGACGTATCTCTTCTACGCTATTGTCCCTGATTATTCCTGCCATATACTCGCATCCCAAATCGACAAGATTCTCAAGCTTGAGATAGTGTGCTGCCTAAAATACCAGACAAGCCAATCCACAAATAGGTATCAAAACAATTATCGAGCAAAAGCGTTTCTGCTGTGATCATATAATGTTATTATGACTTTTACCAAATTAACTTATGTACAATCAATCATGTTGCAATGGCATTCACTTAGTTAACTGCTACTTATTCATCAATGGGACAAGTTGGGTAGGTATGTACCACATCCTTACCCAAAAATGTTTAGAAAGAATATATATATATTCAATCCGGGTACATGATGTACATACCATGAACAAAAAATGTTTCATTTAATCGAAAACATAATAGGTTTTTCTCTTTCTTTTTCTTAATAGTGTCGATACTTTATATGTTTTCTTATAGATTTTTTATATGTTTTCTTATAGATTTTTCCAGTGTTTTAAGACTCGAGCCGAACTAGACGGTCTGGGCAAGTTCAATCGGAAACTGGACTCGAACCCCTAGCCAGTTCAGCCCTGTTATAAGATCGTTTATTCATCTAGACTGGTGATGTCATCATTGCACCAATTTTGTGATTTACATTCTTATAAGAAACATAAGGCCCATGCTTTTCCCACTCCTCTTATTCACCACACACCCCAACCCTCAAATATTTTAATTTTACTCTCACGTGGAACAAGCTCCCAAATCTCTCTACGCAGTATTTTTTTAACGGTATAGTACCAAACTGGTCCGGTGCAAGAGCACCAAACAGGTTCGGCCCAAAAGCACCGAAGGCCCCCAAGTATCTTGTATTAAAAAGTCAAAATATATCAATTCAATTCATATATCAGTTTGCGGTTCACCCTATGAATTACACATGTCATGATTTGTAGCCACTACAATTCATATGTCATGATATGTGGTTCACCCCCATGCCCAATGTTCATGAAGAGCCTAGAGAAGTCAACCAACTATAATAATATATCAATTCAATTTCCCACTATGGTACGGCTGAAGGCTATCGTACTAGTTCGGCAACATAGTGTCGTACTTGTTAAAAGTTGAACAATAGGGGGGAGGTGTGCCAAGACACAAGGCACGACACCAATCAACCGCATCAGGTTCGGTACATTGGCGCCGAACTCGTGAAATCTCAGAAAAAGAAAGGGACGCGCTGGAGCAATTTTATTCATTAAGGGTATTTTCAAATTTTCACAAGATTTTGGGAGTGGGAAAAGCATGAGCCAAATATAATGTATATAATTCAACTAATGATTATAAAATTTGGGTCATAATTCGTACAACCCCCTAGCTACTCAGTAGACACCCCTTCACTCTCAAAATCCCCAAAATACCTTTTTCTATTATAACTGGTTTTTACTGGTTCGGACCAAGCTGCTCCGAACCTCTTCTAGTATAACTGAAAGGAAAAAAGGGGTGTTTTTGTGCGTTGTTTACTGATTCAGACCACGCTAGTCCGAACTGGTTCGGAGCACTACTCCTTGACTCTAATCTCTCAAACAATATAATACCAATTTTAATATCCTATTCAACTTAGTTCCTACGGATTTGTAATATTGTTCTTATTTGGGCCACCTAGGAAGACTCTAAGGATGAGATCACTGGGTACAGAGACAAGGAGAAAACTGATCATTTCTCATAAGTGATACTTAAATAAGGTTGTTAAAAGATTCAACATGTGTGATATAAAGGCTATTACTCTGCGTCTTGCACCACACTTTAGATTGTCTTCATCTCACGCACCTGACAATAAGGAAGACAAGGAGTACATGGAGATAATACGATATGCCAATGCCATTGGCACCATGATACAATCTACGGTGTACTGCGGACCTGATATCTCAAATGTTATGAGTTTAACTAGCAGCTTAATAGGTAATCCTGACAAGAAGTATTGGCAAACAGTATAATGGGTATTGAGGTATTTGAAAGGGACTTCAGAGATGGGTCTAGTTTACCGCAGAGGGAAGGATACTGCACAATCAGTAAAAGGGTTTGTAGATCCTGACTATGCAGGTAATCTTGATAAAAGAAGATCATTGGCAGGTTATGTATTTACCTTGTTTGGTAATACAATCAGCTGGAAGGCTAATCTTCAACACATTGTAGCCTTATCTACAACTGAGGTTGAATATGTGGCACTTACAAAAGCTATCGAGAAAGGTCTGTGGATACAAGGATTGGTCATAGAATTAGGTTTTTGTCAAAACCTAGTCTGCATTTCATGCGACTGTCAAAGTTCCATTCACTTGTGTAAAAATCAGATGTACCATGAGAGAACCAAACACATAGATGTAAGATTTCACTTAAATAGGGACATTGTTGAGAAGGGTGGAGTTGATGTAATCAAAGTACACACAATTGGAAACCCAATTGATATGATCAGTAAACCAGTTCTAGTAAGCAAGTTTAGGCATTGCCTATACTTACTTGGAATTAACGTCAATTAAAGTGATCTATTGAATTTGGATTCAAGCATTCAATAATGATTTTACTATGAAGGAAAATTTGTACGAAGGTGGAGATTTGATGATTGGTAGAAATAGTTGTTGGCCTTATTTGTTTGGGTTCATTTTATCTGCTCTCTTGTCTTGCCTCGGCCCAAAGTTGAAGCAGGTATCTCTCAGCTCTTTAACAACTACTCATTCGAGTTAGTTATGCAGTATACTAGTATTTTCACCTTGTAACCAATTTTTTTTGGGGTTAGGGTCTTTATATACAAATTTTGCGTTGTATCTAATAATTCATTGTAAACAAAAGAAAATAACATGTACTGAGAGAAAACTTAGACTTAAGAGAAAAGGATTGAGAGTGGGTTCTTAAGAAACTAGGAGATAGAAGTTCTGGTTCTTGAGAAGATCAAACGAGCTATAATCATTGATTCATAGTGGATTTTATTGCTTGGATTCAGTCTGCCGGAGTATGAGTAATTTCCAAACTGGGTTACCAATTTTTTTGGTGTTTTCTCTCTTTGTTTATTCTTGCATTTACTCTAGGTTTCTGTTTCTGCATTTCATATAATTCCGCAAACAAGATTCCACTTCATATTCAATATTAGAATTCAATTCATTTTACATTTTTTGCAATATCATTCAAAGAAACTAGTTATTGCGATTTTCTTAACTGATTTTTCATGTCAGATTGAACACATTTTTCGGGGTTCAAAAGAGCAAGATCCATATTTTAAATTTTTGAAAAAACCAATATTGATATCAATAATATGGGTATGCGACACATGAAATAATAGTGATGCGAGAAAGGAGAGAAGAGATGAAATGAGATGAGATGAAACTAACCTTAAGTAGGTCACACATCGTGGTTATGTCAAATTTACTGAACTCTGCATCCCAATCATAGAGACTTTTCTCACGGCTCTTGGCAGACATGTTAGCATCAATAAGCTTCTTCACATACTCGTCGATCTTGGATAAGGTTTCCCTAGATATGTCAGGCAAATTGATCTCAATTTGCCCCTTATTCCGCTTTCTTCTATGAAGCACTTTAGGGTCTGAGATTCATTCACCAAAGCCTCATCGATTTCTAAGACTCCGCCTTCAGAACACGTCACCTTCACCTTCTTCATTGACGATGAAGCCATCTTATTCGCTTCAGAGATTGAAAGTAGACTACCTTTTATTTACCTGATACTCTATTTATATGCAATTAAAATACTTTATGATATTTCAAATAATAAATATTCAAATATTCATTGAATATAGTTATTAGTGGACAAAGTACCATGTACAATGAGAAAAAATATTAAAATTTAGAAAATTTTAAAAAATGACGTCTTTGAGGAAAATAATTGAATATGATTGGATACATTATATATGTGATCTCCTTAAAATATATAATTATTAGTAGAAGATATATACATTATACATTATCTTCTTTTTGAGTCATCTTTCTTTTCTTGCATGCCCAAGACTTGTCTTCCTCATCTTCTTTTTCTTGCATGTCCAACACGTGTCTTCTTCTTTTCGAGACATCTTCCTTTTCTTGCATGCCCAACACTTGTCTTCCTCATCTTTCTTTTCTTGCATGTCTAACTTGTGTTTCTTTAGTGACAATGCAAAACTTCATCATCGTCATCTTATCTCTTCGGAAGCTTTCCTCTTCTCTCTATTTCTATTGCTTCATCCTCTCCCTCACCCCAGCTTATATGTCGTTGAAGCCTTCCTCTTCCTTTTACTACATGCTCCACACACATAACTTTGATTGTGATTGAGAGTCTTAGAATTTGATTTAGGCCTAACTCAATCCCACAAAACCGGCTTATAAGGTGAGGGTTGTCATTTCATTATATACCCTTTTGAGAGTATATCTCTAGTCAATGTGGGACTTGTTGGTCTTATATTCCCATTCCAGTTTTATCAGTGATAGGTTCATATCTGTATCTTATACCATCTGACTTAATTGTGAGGACATGTGAAGTATGATTGTAATGTGTTCAATTTTGTATGCTTCAGGCCTTATAGTTATTTGCTGTTATCTGCATGCATTGCCATAGAATGTGGATATTGGAGCACAAATTGTTCAGAACTGAGAAAACAACATCAACATGGCTCTCCTCCGATTCTCTTCTTCTTCCTCAGGAGCAAAATCATTCTCGAGGTTGAAAATACGACGTATCTCTTGTACGCTCTTGCCCCTAATTATTCCCGCCATATACTCACTTCCCAAATTGATAAGATTCTCAATCTTGAGATAGTGTGCTGCCTAAAAACCCAGACAAACCAATCGGAAAAAAAGGTATCAAAAGCATATCTTACATGTCATATAGTGAGACATTTAACAACTATGTGAAATAAAGGGTGTTAAATTCAACAAGATTTTCCTAACACAAATTGAATAACATTCTTGGGGAAACAATACACAAGGAGAATCTAATAGTGGTCCATATGCAATAATTTTCAAATTTATTACACCGAACTCACAAATCCAGTTCACTGTAAATTAAGATGCATGATATTTTTTTGTCTACTTAGATCAAAAGGCAAATAAACACCACACACATTACTACCGGTCATACCCGACCCGGGTTCGAATCCGGGAGTCGATGTCCTCGTGTCGCTGAAATTGCCAAGGCAACTAATAGTGAGGAACAATTAAGATGCATGATATGACAAACAGAAGTTAAGACCCACAAAATTAATTAAAAAAATTAAGACCCACAAATGTAAATTTAAGGCAGATTATGAGAGACTTTTAACACCAATATTAAATAAATCCATACACACAACAAGAACATACAAATTGGGTGGGTATGTACCACGTCCCTACCCAAAAATGTTAAGAAAGAAGAGCTACTCAATTCGGGTACATTATAGAAGAACATACCATGAACAAAAAATGTTATCATTTAATAGAAAACATAAAATAGGTTTTTCTCTTTTTTTTTCTTAATGTGTTGATACTTTATATGTTTTCTTACGGATTTTTTAATATGTTTTCTTATAGATTTTTCCGGTGTTGGAAGACTCGGGCCGAACCGGACGATCTAGGCAAGTTCAATCAGAAATTGGACTCGAACCCCTAGCCGCTTCAACCCTGTTTTGCTGATAAGTCTGAACCAGTGGGGTCCACGAACCGAAAGAATCAACAGAAATTGGCCCAAAAAATAGCAGTATATAACACTCGCTCAAAGACAAATTATGTCTCTGTTTCTTTCTTTTTGATCTGACTTTTGTAAGCGAGTCCTTGAATTTTCAGGAATTCGGTTTTTGTCCAGAGTTTGGCTGGTTATAACTCTTGTTTCAATGACATCTTCTGTCTTTGTCCCTTCAGCTATCTATCTATTGTTACTTAGCTTTTTTATTCTAGGGGTCTCTGTTAGGGGCTCCCTTCTATTGTGCTGACTGTAGTTTCTCTTTTGCCATGGGTTTTGATCTAGTCCCCCTTATGCATCTAGACTAGTAACGACATCGTTGCACCAGTTTTGCGATTTACATTCGTATAACATATATAATGTATATATCTTCTACTAATAATTATAAATTTTAAGGAGATCACAGGGCACAAAGACAAGAAAAAACTGATCATTTCTCAAAAGGGATACTTAAATAAGGTTGTTAAAAGATTCAACATGTGTGATTCAAAGTCTACTACTCTACCTCTTGCACCACACTTCAAATTGTTTTCATCTCACGCACCTGACAATAAGGAAGACATGGACGGAGTACATGGAGAGAGTGTCATATGCCAATGTCATTGGCAGCATGATGTACTCCATGGTGTGTTGCGGACCTGATACCTCAAATATTATCAGTTTAACTAGCAGATTAATGGGTAATCCTGGCAAGGACCATTAGCAAACAGTAAAATGGGCATTGAGGTATTTGAAAGGGACTTCAGAGATGGGTCTAGTCTATTGCAAAGGGGAGGATATTGAAAAATCAGTAAAAGGGTTTGTAGATTCTTACTATGCAGACAATCTTGATAAAAGAAGATCATTGGCAGGTTATGTACTTACTTTATGTGGCAAAACAATCAGCTGGAAGGCAAATCTTAAACACATTGTAGCCTTATCTACAACTTAGGCTGAATATGTGGCACTTACAGAAGCTATCAAAGAAGGTTTTAGGATACAAGGATTGGTCACAGAATTTGGCTTTTGTCAAAACGTAGTTTGCATCTCATGTGACAGTCAAAGTGTCATTCACTTGTGTAAAAATTAGATGTATCATGAGAGAACCAAACACATAGATGTAAGGTTCCACTTTATTAGGGACATTGTTGAGAAGGGTGAAGCTGATGTAATCAAAGTACACACAATTGAAAACCCAATTGATATGATCACAAAATCAGTTCTAGTAAGCAAGTTTAGGCACTGCCTATACTTACTTGGAATTGACATTAATTAAAGTGATCTATTGAATTTGGATTCGAGCATTCAATAATGATTTCACTATGAAGGAAAATTTGTACCAAGGTGGAGATATGATGATTGGTACAAATAGTTGTTCGCCTTATTTCTTTGGGCTCATTTTATCTCTCTCTTGTTTTGCTTCGGCCCAAAATTGAAGCAAGTTTCTCTCAGCTCTTTAACAGCTACTCATTAGAGTTAGTTATGCAGTATACTATTTTTACTTTAGTAACCAATTTTATTTTTGGGGTTGGGGTCTTTATATACAACTTTTGCGTTCTATCTTATTATTCATTGTAAACAAAAGAAAATAACATGTGCTGAGAGAAAATGGAGAGTTAAGAGAAAAGGATTGAGAGTGGGTTTTTAAGAAACTAGGAGATAGAAGTTCTGGTTCTTGAGAAGATCAAACAAGCTATGATCATTGATTCATATTGGATTTTATTGCTCGGATTCGGTCCTCCAGAATATGAGTAATCTCCAAACTGGGTTACCAATTTTTGTGGTGTTTTCTCTCTTCGTTTATTATTGCATTTACTCTAGGTTTCTGTTTCTGCATTTCATATATTTCCGCAAACAAGATTCCGCTTCATATTCAATCTTAGAATTAAATTCATTTTACATTCTTTGCAATATCATTCAAAGAAACAAGTTACTGCGATTTTCTTAATTGATTTTTCATTTATGTTTGAACACATTTTTTTGGTATTCAAAACAGCAAGATCCATATTTTAGATTTTTGAAAAGACCAATATTGATATCAATAATATGGGTATGCGACACATGAAAAAATAGTGATGCAAGAAAGGAGAGAAGAGATGAAATGAGATGAGATGAAACTCACATTGAGTAGGTCAAAGAGCATGGTTATGTCAACCTTACTGAACTCTGCATCCCAATCATAAAGACTTTTCCCACGGCACTTGGCAGACATGTTAGCATCAATAAGCTTATGCACATACTCGTCGATCTTGGATAGGGTTTCCCTAGATATGTTTGGCAAATTGATCTCAATCTGACCCTTGTTCCGCTTTTCTTCTGTCAAGCACTTTAGGGTCTGAGATTCATTCACCAAAGCCTCATGGATTTCTAAGACTTCACCTTCAGAACACGTCACCTTCACCTTCTTCAATGACGATGAAGCCATCTTATTCGCTTCAGAGATTGAAAGTATATTACCTTTTATTTACTTGATAATCTATTTATACAAAATTAAAATACTTTATGATATTTCAAATAATAAATATTCAAAAATTCATTGAATATAGTTATTAGTGGTCAAAGTATAATGTACAATGAGAAAAAATATAAAAGTATAGAAAATTTAAAAGAATGACGTCTTTAACAAAAATAATTGAATATGATTGGATATCAATTTTGGAAAAAAAAAAAGGGAAAGAGAGGATAGAAATGAAAAATAGAATATTTATTGTAGGAACTTTTTTTTGGTCAAAATTTATTGTGGGAACTTGAATATCTTATATTTACATCAAGAGGTATTTGTAGCTGATGTGGCACCATTCTTCAGCATTTTAGGAGCCAAACTTTGTGTCACTTTCAAAGAAGACTTTCTGGATCTGGAGGCACTATGCAAGTTTCATGCCTTCTCTAAGGCTTAGAGCTTCTGCTGCTAGGGGAGATTGAGCAAAGAGACGGGCTGCCTGTAAGGTAAGAATTTGGCCTTGATGATCTCTGCCCACTATTGCATAACTTCCCTTACCTGTTGTTGCTGTGAAAGCGGCATCTTAGTTAATTTTCATCCAACCTTCAATTGGGGGTTGCCACCGTCTTGGTCTGTTGGTTATGTGGGTGTTCTGTGTTGTTGTTTGGTTGTTGTTATTTGCTTGTATGAACTCAAAAGTCTGATTTTTGGCCATAATAAGAGTACCAATAGGATTTGGTACCTTTGAGCTGAAGACTTTATCATTTCTCTCTTTCCAAATGTTCCACATACCCTTAATTACAAGATCCATATTTGTATTGACATCAATATCATTGTTTTTCCATGAATTCAAAAGGATTAGCCAATTAGGTAGGTTTGTAACATTGTTGGCATTTGGTGTAGGGTGAAGACCCATACCAAACCAGATAGGCTTAGTACATTCACAGAGTAGTAGCATATGTTCTACTGTCTCTGGTTGTTGCTTACAGACAGGGCATAGAGTATCCCTAGAGAGTTTCCTTCTAGTGAGGTTTTCTCTAGTTGGTAGGGCATTGTGACAGGCTTTCCACACGAAATGCTTGATTTTTTGGGGCACTTAAAATCCCCAGATTAGCCCCCAGCATTCCTCCTGAATAGGATTAGATGTAGATACTTGATTATTCTGTGTGGGCTTGTTAATAAGCAAAGCCTTATACCCTAATTTCACAGTATAGTTCCCCTCACTCGTGTGAGGCCAGAACAGAGAGTCATTGGGATTGAACCAAGATATAGGTGTTTTCATTGCTTGAATAGCAGTATTAGCTAGGGAGGAGATTAGCTCTCAGGGCTTGAGTATCCCAGGTTAGGTAATCACTTACCAGGTCTTTTAGATTAGTGCAAGTAGCCCCTTGTTGCAAATGAGCCTTTTCTCCAGATGCTAGCCATAAATCTCTAGTGATAGATAAGTTGGTTGAAGCTCCCACATTCCATCTGCCATCTGTTTTTAAGAGGTCTCTTATTGTTAGTAAGCTCTTCCAAACCCAAGAACTTCTTTTGGACTCTTTTGCATCCCAAAAATTAGTTGAGGGGAAATATATACCTTTTAGAGTGGATGCCCAATAAGAATTGGGTTCTTGGATGATCCTCCAGCTTGTTCTGTTAAAAGTGCAACATTCATAGCATCAAAATCTTTAAATCCCATTCCTCCTTCCTGTTTTGGAGAGCACAAGATCTCCTTCCTCTTCCAATGTATACTGCGTTTGTTTCCAGCCTTACTCCACCAAAAACTAATAGCTGCAGCAGTTAGTTTATCACAAAAAACTTTAGGAAGTTTGACAATAGACATAATATAGCTAGGGATAGCTTGTATAACTGATTTAATTAATATCTCCTTCCCAGCAGGGTTGAGAAGGCTACCTTTCCGACCCTCCATTCTATTCATTACTTTCTCATGCAACCATTGGAGGTTTTGAACCTTTGAGGGCCCCCAGTCAGCTGGTATACCTAGATAATTACTTGGAGATGCCCAAACAGGAATATTGATAACATCAGTAACCCTGGTCTTTATGAGTGCAGGTGTATTTCCACCAAAGAAGATACCTGATTTTGATAGATTGAGTCTTTGACCAGAGGCATTGGTAAGCTTGTTGATATATTGGTGAAAAGAAAATCAAACAGAAGAAATAGGAAGAAGAGAAGAGGGAGTCAGAGCAAGGAAGAAGAATATTCTCCTATGGAATAGAGTCGCACCACCCTCTCCGTCACCGCGAGCACCACCGCCACACCACACCGCCGCTCCGACCTCCCTCTCTTTCTCTCCCTGCCGCTGAAGCTCTCCATCCCACTATCTCTATCTCACGCTATTGTTAGCAGCGATATGGTTTTAGGGATTTCAATCCCAAAACCTCTAGCGTAAATGCTCTCTCTCTCTTTTCCTATTTTTTTGGTTTTTCTTTTTTACTTGTTTCTTCTATTTTTTTATTTTGTAAAAAGTAAATAAAAGTCCTATGTGTCACTTGCTATGCTATTTTAATACATACACACCTAAATCGTTTCTTTCTTTAGAAACAAAAGCCTAATTTTCAAAATATAGGGGATCGAGTCGGTTGTACAACCGGGTCAATCTGCTTTTTAGGGTAAATGAGTTGCACAACTCAAAAGTCCTAAAATCCCTATAAAAACAATAAAAAAAACCAACACACGAACATTTTCTACCCAAGAACTACGTAGCTTTGAATTCTCCATTGCACCTGGAGATACGTAGGAGCGGGGGCCCACTCCTGTCAAGCACAAAATACTAAAATTTTTATTAAGTCTTTTTTTCTTTTCAATTCACAATAAAAGGGTAAAATAAATATTTTCAAAATTAACATTCTTTTATACAACTAATTAGAAGATAACCTTCCTTAGGAAGGATGTCATGGGGTGTTGATACCTTCCCCACGCATAACCGACTCCCGAACCCAAATCTGGTCTCAAGGACCCTTATCCATTTCAAAGGGATTTTCCAATATTTGCCCTTAAACTAAGCTTTCGTGGCGGCTTCATTTTTGAACCTTCGAAGAATCCTTTCCCGGATTTTTCGGTCGCTACAATGCTCCTTGAAACCTCGAGGGTAGTTAAGTGCAAAACGTTTCATTTTCTTGTTCAGCAATCAACCTTAGGGTGGTTCTATAATCTACCAAGAGAATGCCTTCATTCTTACGAAGAACTCACTAAAACATTTAAGCTCGTTTTTCCACTAACCTTGTAATGGTAAAGAGCACCGCTAGTCTAGTTGGATTGCAACAGAAGCTGAGCGAAAGCTTGGCTGCATTCATGGGATGGTTCAACACAGAGATCAGCGGCCTAAAACATGGGCCATTCTCATACTCACAAGCCAGGAGAGAACATCCAACTATGAAAAAACTCTAACGTCGGGCTGTTGGATAAATTAACATGGAAGAGCTTACAACAGCCAAAACCAAAGGAAAGGATCCTGCTCACAATCCTCCAACAAAGGAAAAGGGATCTCGGGTCAGAAGAATTACTGAGGGAGACTTCACTCTCTTAACTATTGGAAGGGTCAAGGTCTTCTGAGAAGCTCACAGCGCTAACTTTTTAAGCCTACCCCCACAAAGAATCCACACAAGGGGCTGATCGAAACAATTATTAAGAGTACGACTGAGTACGTACATGGTCACATCACTGACGAGTACCAGTTTCTTTCACTGGCGAGTTCCAGTCTTTAAAATACAAAATTAAAAATTATTCGAGTTGGGAAATTAGAAACATATGTGGGCAGATGCGGAAGATAAGAGCCCAAAAGAAAGAACAACAATTGAGGTCGGGAAAGAGGTAGAACTCCTGGTTAGGATATCCTCGAAGGAGCGACCCCCACCCATAGAGAACCAAGTCAACTTGAATGCAATGAGATTTGCTGAAGAAGGTGAATCCAATGGTAGCCAAAAGAGATACCTCTAAGCATCAAAATCGGTCAATTTCGTTGCTCCAATACCCGAAGCTCTTCCTCCTATAACCTTTTCCGAGAAGGAGTATTGAGGGATAGGCCAAAATCAAAATGACCATATGGTGATAACAGTGGAACTTGCCAACTTCTCAATCCATTGAGCCCTCATTGATCAAGGAAGCTTGACAGATGTGATATATAGAAGGGCCTTTGACCTACTCAAGCCACTCACTTGGGTCATTAAACCTACAAGGGGAACCTAGTAGGTTTGTAAGGATCCTCTGCTCAAGTCACAACCTATTTCGATGTGCTGATAACCTTTCAAGATGACAACACGATAGAAGCTCATGTGCTCATCATAGAGTCCAACTGCATGACAGACAGCGCCTACAACACAATCACAGGGAGGCCCATCATCAACACACCGAGATCCATAGTCTTTAATCCCCACTTAGCTATGAAGTACCCTCTCAAAGATAGTCAGATAACTATCATCCAAGCCGACCAGTAAGAAGCAAGACAATGTTATGTCAATAGCCTGAGGAAAAGCCCCCAACAAGGAAAAAAGGAGAACTCCTCAAAGTTTAAATAGATCGTTGTGCAATGTTAGGACTCAACCCTTGAGGACACAATGAACGATGACCTATTCCGATCGATGACATCAAGCAAGTTGTGGTTGCTGGCCTAGGGGTAAAGGTAAAGATCAGAACTCAACTGCCTGGGTATGAAGAACACGCTCTGATCAAAATCCTGACGTGAAATTCTGATATGTTTGCTTAGAGTCCAGGAGACATGCTCGGGATCGACATTGAAAAGCATGAAGTAGGTCGAGAAAAGACCAATAAGCCCATGAAAGCAGGATTTGTGAAGGAAATTCAGTACCTGACTTGGTTATCCAATGTGGTCCTAGTAAAGAAAAGAAATGAAAAGTGAAGAATGTGCACCGACTTTATCGACCTAAACAAACTCTACCCCAAAGACTCTTACCCATTACTAAGCATTGATTCATTAGTAGACGAAACCTTTAAATACAGAGTTTTAACCTTCCTGGATGCTTACTCGAGTTACAACGAGATCAAGATGCACCCTCTTAACACTCCAAATACGACTTTCATGACCGACACTGCCAACTACTACAACGAGTTCATGTTGTTTGGAAAGAAGAATGTCAGAGTGACCTACAAACGCCTCATGGACAAACTTTTAGCAGACCACCTCGGTAAAAAAAAATAGAGGTTCACTTCGATGACATGGTGGTCAAGACCGGAGAGGGACCACACCATGACGAGCTCTTTTAGATATTTCAAGTAATGTGATAGAGTAAAATCAAGCTCAACCCTAATAAATGCTCATTTGGGATGCTCGCTGGAAAAATCCTAGGGTTCATGATTACTTATCGGGATATAGAGGCGAATTCAAACAAATACAAAACAATAATAAAGTTGGCGACCCAAGTTTTGTAAAAGAAATGCAAAGGCTCGCAGTCAGAATCGCCGCACTCTCGAGATTTATGACCAAATCATCTGACCGATCTCTTCCTTTCTACAAGGTGCTAAAGAATGTTGCTAAGTTCAAAGGAATCGATGAGTGTGAGAAAGCCTTCAGCGAACAAAAGGGTTCCCACTAAGAAAACCGCGTATTACAGGTGGATTTTTTTCCGTCGGTACAGTTCTGGCAGAAATTTCGTATTTTTGGCGGATTTTTTCGTTGGTAAAGATTCGGCGGAAAAAGATGGACTTTTCGGTGGATTTTTTTAAAAAAATATGATATACTTTTTTAAAAAATCCGCCAATAATTTTACCGGTGGATTTTTAAAAAAAAAGTAAATTATTTTTATTTTAAATATCCACCGGATTTTGGTGTTTTACCGGTGATTTTTAAAATTTTTTTTTTAAAATCCGCCGGAACCGTTTGAAAAATGCCTATAATTAAAACTTGGTTTAAATATGTATTTAGTCCCTGCAAATGTCCCTGTTTTTCGATTTAGTCCCTGCAAATTTTTTTTAAATACGTCCCTGCAAAATAACTTTTTTTTGAATATGCCCTTCCGGAAGTTGGAATTTTAAATACGTCCCTGGAAAATAACTTTTTTTTAAATACGTCCCTGCAAAATAACCTTTTTTTTAAATACGTCCCAACAAAAAAAAAATGGGATATTTTGCAAGGACGTATTTAAAAAAAAGGTTATTTTGTAGGGACGTATTTAAAAAAAAAAACTATTTTGCAGGGACGTATTTAAAAAGTTTATTTTGTAGGACGTATTTAAAAAAAAGTTATTTTGCAGGGATGTATTTAAAACAAAAGTTATTTTGAAGGGACGTATTTAAAAAAAAAATTGCGGGGACTAAATCGAAAAAGAGGGACATTTGCAGGGACTAAATACATATTTAAACCTTAAAACTTTCTTCTATACTTTTCGCATTCTCTCATTTAATATTTTATTTCTATCTCATTCTCTTCTACATTTTCTATATATATCTTATCTTTGTTCTTCTTCCTCATACTCTCCGATCACCATAAATTTCTCCACACACACACACACACACACACATATCTTCTACATTTTTCCCTTTCTTTTTCCTTCTCACTCCTTCATTCTTATTCTTTTTTACTTCTTCATTCTCATTCTCTCCGATATTATTTCTTCTAATACTCTCCTTCATTCTTATTCCTTCTTACTTCTTTATTCTCATTCTATCCTATATTATTTCTTCTCATACTCTTATTCATTCTTATTCCTTCTTACCTCTTCATTCTCATTCTTTCTTAATTATTTCTTATTAAATTAAATATTAAATAAAAAAATTGAAATTAACTTTTTTAAAAAAAAAACCGCTGGTAATGTGACATTTCCAGCCGATTTCGTGCATTTCCAACGAATTTTTTCCGCCGCTAATACGTGGTTTTTTTTGTAGTGTCCTTGCCTCACCTTCAATACTCACCTTACCTACCTAGGGAGCCACCTCACTGCTCTACTTGGCTGCAACGGACCAAGTGATAAGATCTAATGTAGATTTAGAAGATTAGGATCTTGAAAGTTGGCATTTAAACAATTTTCTCACACAACAAAATATGATGAACACCAACAACACAAAGTCAAAGACATAAAACTTACTTGAAAAGGAAGAATACAAAATGTGGAGAAGATAAAAATGGAAGTGAAGAATGAAGTCCACCGCTTCTTCCTTGGGAAGATGAAAAGGACACACTATCATTGAGCTCTCCTAGCCTCAAGGTTGTGCCCTCAAGGTTCTCATCTCAAGAAACCTTGGAGAATCAATGATGAACCTTCACCAACGTAAGCAAGTAGCCTCTAACCTCGGTGGAAGTAGTACAAGAGAAAGGTGAGAAGGGTAAAATTACAGTCCCCAAACTATACCATGGTTAGGGACCAACTCTATAGAAGAGGTTTTATATAACCACTCCAGATCTGTGTAGATCCCATAAGAGCAAAATACGTCATGAAGGAGCGCCGCAAAGAAATCTACGGTAACCACTGTGGAAACCAGACTCTAGCTACAAAGATCCTCCGAGTAGGGTATTATTGGCCTATTGTGAGGACTGAATGCCTATCCTATGTCAATAAAAGCGATAATTGCCAAAAACATGCTAGGAAATTCAACTCTCACCAGAAAGATTGCATGAGATCCCTGAGCCTTGGCCTTTCAATACATGGCGGCTCGACTTGCTTGGACCCTTTCAATACATGAGGGCTCGACTTGCTCGAAACCTGAACAATGAATGCTTCTCGTTCCGCGGCCCACTTGGTCCTCTCTCTCTCTCTCTCCACACATTGAATGAATATTTATTAAATTTTGTCTAGTGGCTGCCATTTTATAGAATTTTAGCCCTTTCTTCCAATTAAATTTTGACATGGCGAAATAAGATTCATCTTTTCAATTATAACAAGTCAATATGTAGAGGCAATTATTTTATTTTTTTGACATATTTTTCAAATATTATTTTTATACCCATTACCATTATATAACTTTTAAATATTTTAAAGAATAATTTATACCCGTGCAGTGCACGAGTAAAACACACTAGTTTATTACATTGTTCACTTATGTTACAATTACAGTTCTTTTTAATATGTATATGAATCATATGTTAATTATTTTGTTAAACATTTACTATAAATCTACTCATTTAAAAGTTATCAATTTTATCTATTAATCTATAATTTTAATATTTGTTTGCAACTTAATTTGTCTATATATTTACAAACTATATTTTGGTAAACGTTAGAAAGGAAAGAAAATAAGGAAAATCAACGATATACTTAATTTGTCAGAAAAACATTATACTTATCTTGGTGGCTTAAATATATGTTATCCCTCTGCAAATATCCTCATTTTCCATTTACCCACCTACAATTTTTTTTTAAAACACCTGAAAATATTAAGTGTTTCTAGTTAGTTGTATGATGACTTGGCTGCCATGTTAGATTGACACGTTTATATCTTCTAGGGTTTAGGTCTTCTTCTTCATTCATTCCTCATTCACTCTGATTCTTCTTATTCTATCTTCGTCCCTCTTCTTCTCTCTTCTTCTATCTTCTTCCATCTTCTTCCATCTTCGTTAGTTCACAACAATGGCAACAAGCAACACCTCTTCGAATGTTGTATCAAGGCAAGGGCAAGCTCAACTCCCTGTTTGTGGATGTCGCGAGCCAATGTGTTTATGGATTGCTAACACTTATGAAAATCCTAGAAGAAGATCCTGGAAGTGTGTTAATTGGGGGGTAAGTAATATGGTTGATTTTAATTCTTGTTCTCAGTTGATTTTTTCAGTTTTCTATGTATGAAACATTGCCTGAGATCTGACAGAGATCTTCTCTGTTTTTGTGAATCTGTGTAGAAGCGAATAAGCTACAAGTTGTTTATTTGGGATGATGAACTAGATCTTCATAGAGTAACCATGGTGACAGTTTCAGAAACAAATGAACCTAAGGCTAAAGAGTTGGAGTCAGCAACAAACACATTTGCTCAATGTAAATGTGGTGACATTTTCAAGGATTGGGAGTCAAAGAAAGTTTCAAGGCTGAAGCAGAAGTTGTTGGATGAGAGGAAGAAGAGGAAGTGGATTCAAGCAATACTAGTTTTAGTCATTTTGTTTGTAGCATTTAAGAAATTTGATTTGGTATAAAAAATAGGGTTTAGGGATCAGTATTATAATCTTAGTATTTGTGTTAGAGTTTATGTTATTGTAATCAAAGGCAATATGAATGGGTTGCATTAGGAGCAATGTTAGTGACAATCCATTTAATTTCCATGTAAACTATTGTTTAATTATCAATGAAGTTTAAGTTTAAGTTTGTTTATCAATCCAAGTTTAAGTTTGTTTAGTAATTCTGTTATCTCTTAATCTCTTAATTCAAAGTAAATGGAGTTAACTTTGTTTATTAAGCCAGTTTATAAATGGACCAAGTATGACAATATTACACAATTAGTAACTATAATTCATTCAAGTGATGATACAGTCATATGTTCCAAAAGGTACACACCACCATACACATTGCTAAAACAAAATTGACCAAGTCAGAATTACAATTTACCAAGTAGTGGAACTCCTAATTACTTGACTTTCAAAATGCATGACTCCCAAAGAAACTGAATACATGACTTCATTCTTGTGTTAAACACCCATCATTGTTGATTTCTTCACCATCTTCAACCATCAGTGATTGTTTGGCTCACTACCAGGACCAGTATAAGGTAGTACACTTTTCTTGATCCTTGTACTAAATCTAGTCCTCTTGACATTCAGGTTCAATTTCTTGTAACTGGAAGTTTTGGGATTCTTTGAGCTGGTGGTTTAAAAGGAAGTGAAGCAGATCCCCATGCTCGTGAAACATTTGGAGCAGCAGAAACAGTAGGTAACACAACAGGTTTCACACCAGTCACATTCACAGCAGAATTTGCAGACACGGTCTCATTAACTTGAGCAGAACCAGTTACATTAACTGGTGTATCAGAAGCAGCATTTGCAGACACAGTCACAGCAGGTACCACACCAGTTACATTCACAGCAGAACCAGTTACAAGTACTAGTGTATCAGCAACAGAATTTGCAGACACAGTTTCATCTTGAGCAGAACCAATTACATTGGCAGCATCTTGATCATTGGAACCCTTTGGTGGTTTTTTCTACAAAATGAAAAAAGAAAGACTTGATCATTGGAACCCTTACTTACAAGTGCCTTAACCACAATTGGCCTTACATGTCACCCTTACTTTGTAACTCTCCTTTTTTTTTCAAACACTATCTCGCTACCATTTAATATTGATCACTCTCTAATTGCCTCTCTATATTCTGTCAGACTTTTAAATTCTAAACCAACCTTAAACTTGTAGTCTATGTTAAGCTCCTCAACCCGAAACTTCTCATATTTTGGACACTGACTTTTCTCATCACCTTCTTCATCTGGGTCACTTGAATCCAACTCCTCAAACACATAATCATCATCTAGCTGACCCACCTCCTCAATTGGGGTACTAGAGCTAGAACCATCTCTTTTTTTGGTGTTCTGTTTGCCCTAGATTTCACTCTATAATGAGTACCATTTATCACAACTCTTGATCCACCAGGGGATAAAATAGAAGTTGGCGGGCCTCTAGGTGGTGTAGGAGCTATAGATGGTGTAGAAGCAGGTGGTTTTGGAGCTATAGGTGGTGTATCAATTTGTGCTTCATCTCCAAACCCATCATCTTTGCCAAATGTTCTCTCTTCCTCACTATCATCCATATGAATACCATTAAGTTGATCTTCACTATCACTCTCATTACCATCCTCACTTTCTTCCCCATTAGCATGTTCAATTATAGAACCTTGTTGTTCAAAATGCTCAATGTAGATATGAACATCAACTTTAAACTTAAGTGCAAACTGAGCTATTTCTAATGCGTCCTCATCACAAATAAATCTCCTAAACAACACCTTTTCCTCAACTTTCCACCATAGTCTAAAATTACCAGCCTTAAACCCCAATTCATTCACAATACCTACAGCTTCAAAGTAGCTTCATTTATCAACATCCTGCCCTGCCACAACTACCTTACCGCCCCCTTCATATTCAAGTATCAAATTTTTCACAAACTTCCCTCCATGGTGGAACACAACCGTAATAGACATCACTGTATAAGCCAACAAAATCGTACAAATCAAATAGGGCTATAATGGACATTTCATGCTAAATTTTAGACCTAAAATAGACATTACCACAACCCCAAACAAGTGGTCAACAATCAAAAGCAGTAAAGATTTCCTAGACAAATCAATACGACACCCAACACATTCAATATTGACTCCATCAACACACATTTGCATTGTTGTCTTATTTAACGTTTTAACGCTAACTCCGTTAAACAGACTCTTGTTTGACTAGTTGACCGTTGAGTTGGCATGCCACCTAGGATAATTTCACTAATCATACAATTTTTTAATTAATTATCATTAAAAAATAAAAACTCTAAAATTTCATTATCTTCAAAAAAAACTCAGGAATCAAAAAAACAAATACTTTTCACATTTTCCAGTACAACAACACACACAACTCAAAGCTCATTCATACTGCATCATTTCGGATTCATCTGCAACCTTCAAAATTCTACTCTTGTTCATGATTTGGTGATCGCCTTCCACTCAACTCATAAATTGATCGAGCCTTCAATGTTAGGAAAAAATTTAATCAAAGCTTGCATCAGTACGTAACACTCAAATCATAGCTCACGCGTTGAATGATTGTCAACGAGTTGCAGAGAAGCTTCCGCTCCAATGTTCTATCATCTATATTAAACCCAAAGGGAAGTGAATCTGCTTCACTATTTGTAATTTGGGGTTTTTTATTTTAGGGATTTTTCATGCGAAATTATTCTTGAATCAAAACGAAATCTGCTTCAGAAATTGATTCTATAATCAAAACGAAATCTCATTATTTGAATATGAAATCTGGGCAAAATGAATTAAAAACCCAGATCTGCAATCTCTCTCTCATTATTTTCTGCAAACGTAAAGAAGGTTGAAGATGAACATTTAGATTTTATTTTATTTTTGAAAAAAATATATATATAAATGATGACTAGGACGTACACATCAGCGGTCAAATAGTCAAACACGAAATTTTTTAACGGAGTTAGCCTTAAAACTTTAAAGAGGACAACAGTGCAATGTTTTTAAAAGTTAAGGGACCTATTCTTATCACGAAAACATAAGGGACCTAATAGAAAACGGAAAATAAGTTAAGGGACATCGGATGATATTTTACCAAAAAAGTACATATCTTAGTAGAGGTGTTCAAAATCAAATCAAACCAATAAAAAAAAGCAAATCGGACCAACTCACGTTGAAAACCGCGAAACAGATATTTATTGAATCTGCTTGGTTTTTTAATTAGCCAACCGAGCGGTTTGGTTTGGTTGGCGGTTTTTATTACACCACCCGAACCAAACCAAACCAAACCAAACCGCAAATAATATTAATTAAACAAATTTATTTTTAGCAAACAAGCTTAAGCCATTTCATTCATTAAGATAGAGTTGATACAAGAAGGAATAAAAACATGCTCTTGGTGACTAGCATAAGATTGAGCCGCCCTAGCTAAACTATGAGCAACACAATTGACTTGTCTTCTAATATAACTGATGGTACAGTTTTGAAAATGAGAAAAATACTCCTGCAACTATAAATAATAGCTCCAAACTCGTTAGGAAATCAAGCTCAAAATCAACATTATGAACATCCAGTTGAGTCATCCAACGAAGAGCTTCCAATAAACCCATAGCTTCAATTTCTTGAGGTGTCAAGTAGCCATCAAACCAAAGTGTTTTAGCTTTTATAAAAATGTCGTCATGGTTGCGAAGACACATACCTAAGCCAAAATGCATCGATTGTTCGTACCAAGCTCCATCTATGTTGCATTTGACTCTCCGTGCCACTGGTCTTGTCCCAGAATTCTGGTCTGCACTGATGGTGGCTGCTGCTGCGGTGAGGACGCTGGCTCATGCTTCTTTGATACGTCCAGCCAGCAATAAAGGATCGGACTTCATGTAAAGCTGCTGCAATTGATCTATCACAATCATTCCATATTTTATCATTTCTAAGCTTCCATATACACCACAAACCAGCTGCTAAATCAACTTTAGCTTCAGAATTTAAATTGTCCAGTAGCTTAAAAAATAGTTCAACAGCTCCTTCAGCAATTTCAAATTCTGGTGAGATACTTTCCCAAAAAAAAATGTTTGTAGCTGTAAAAAAAATTCGAAAGCAATTAAACTATTATGTTTATTTAAAAAATGTTTTTTTGACAATATTTAAAAATTGTTAAAATCATACATATTGTCTTCTATATTTAATATTTTTGACAATTATTAGATCTAATAAGAACGTTAGAGTGTCTAGTTTTGTAGGATCTAGTCCTACAATCAATTCTTCTTATTCCCTTTTTTTACATGCAACATTTTTATTTGGAATTCTAAGCATAAGAAAGGAGAAAAGTTACATTTATCCATAAGATATTGCACCATTATTAGGAATAACAAATGTCAAATACAAATGACATTTAAATAAGATAATGATAACATTTACAACATCAATGATCATCACCACAACTTTTCTTGTACCAATGTGAATCATTCACTTCTAGGAATGAACTTCAATTTATTGAGTGGTTTCTGAGTATTCTTTTCAATCACCATATCGCATAATCTTCATTCATAATATTTTTGAAAATATTTTCTCATTTTGATAATTCATGAGAATATTTGAAAGATCAAATAGATACTAGTTCATAATATTGATTTCTTTCGCTTCAAAACATACTAAGATCAAATAGATCTTATAGATTGCATTCATTGTTTAATAGTCAGGTTCTTCATGAACTCGATCACAAATCTTCACAAATAGTGATAAAGAAAATAATTCTTTGTGCAATCGTAGTTCTTCAGGAACTATACCACAATACTTCTTCAATGATGATCAAGAAAAACCCATACTATATGAGCAATACTTCAGGGATGCTTGGATTTTAAATTTTAAGTTCTTCAGGAACTATATCATAAAATAATGATACATAGAAACAATTATTTGTGTGATCCTTCAAGGATGCTTGGATAATAGATTTATTGTTCTTCAGGAATTATATAACAATTTTTTTATCAACAATGATAAATAAATACAAAATGAGATAAAACATAAAATGAGATAAAACATAACCAAGATCACAAATAAAAAATAATGGGAAGAAGAAAAAGAAGGAGAAGAAAACTTATTTTTTTAATAGATCCTCAGGATGATTATGCCTTCAATCATATGGTAGAGCTTCGTGCTGATAACATGTTATGAAATTAACCTTTACTTGAATAAGAACAAATATGAGACATCATGGGTCCGTTTGGTTTGCAAACAGGAAAGTACTGGACAGCACTGGACAAGCTTTTGTCCAGTACATTGTTTGGTGAAAAATAGACAGCACAAGCAAAAAAATGTAAATTTTACTATAATTCTCTTTATAATGTTTATAACGATTTTATATAACATATATCATAATGTAATTAAAAAATTATAAATAAAAACGTACGATGGAGAACATCGAAGAGAGAGAGAGAGAGAGAGCGGGGGGGAAGGAAAGAGACAAAGAGAGATGAGGTAGAAGGGTCATTGTTGCACCCCGAAAAAAAATCCGGTTTGGACCTTTCATTGTACAACGTGAAAATTTGTGAAGCCGCCATCAACATTTTTATTTAGGGACCAAAACATTGAAAAAGGGTCCTTTTTAAGGCGGGTGGCCCTTTGAGAACTAGAGATGTAAGTTCGGGGGTCGGTTAGGTGTGGGGAAGGTATTAGCACCCCACACCTCCTTTCTACCGAAAGGGAACCTTTAACTTGATGTGCGGTTTTGACAGAGTTGATTTGAAACAATTCATTCTACTTCTTTTTTTATTTGAGAAAATGTTTTTGAAAACGGGGGGAAAAAAGAATCTTTTTATTATTTTTTAAAAGTGTGCTTGACGGGATGTGACCCGCTCCTACGTATCTCCCGGTGCGATGGAGAATTCAAAGCTTACGTAGTTCTCTTTAGTCGAGAAACTTTGTGTTGGTGTTTTTTATTGTAGGGGTTTTCGGTCCTAGACTGTACAGTCCACTAGACCTAGAACAAAGACAACCCCGCCTGTACAGACGACGTGCCCCCTACTTATTGAAAATGTTTTTTTGATTAAGGAAGAAAAAGATTTGTTGTGAGGTTGGTTGCTTTTATTTAGCAAGTATCTTAGGCTCGCCCGAACTGTACAGCTCGCTAACCCTAAGACGCTAACCAATACCGGATGTACATCCGACTCGATTCCTTGCTCATTTTTTGAAATAGGGTTCAAGTTGTTAATTACTTGTTTTAATTCTCATAAGTATCCCAAGATGTTTGAGCTGTACAGCTCCGATCTTAGGACGCTAGACAACACCGGCCGTACGTCCGACTTGCCTCCTTATGAGTTTTCAAAAAGGTTTATTGTTGATCTTAGAAAGAATTTGATTGTCTTATGAAAACAATTTGAGAAAAGATTGAGTTTGGAAAAAGCTTTAGAAAATGATTGATTTGAAGAAAGGAGAAGGGAGTTTGAGGGTGACATTGGTCACAAAAGGTTTGTTGGGATGGCGTGGCATCCAAAAGGAAAAGAAAGTAGAACATTCAATCAATTTCCAAGCCAAGAACCAAAGTGCAACATTTAAAAAATTGCAAGCAAAGCAATCAACAATGTAAGCATAAGCATAAACATTACCAATTACAACATTTGAGCACAAGAATGACACTTAGTCATCAACATCTAATGGCATGCATATGTAAGATCAACATTAACCAAATAGGTTACAAGAATAGGCACACAAATAGATAATGCAAAAGTTTAATTCAATTAGGTGTCAACACAAGATAAGATACAAGGTTGAATCCCTTTTGGTAATCCTTGACATTTGAGACAATGCACAAAGGCATAAGTGTCTAGTCCTTTTACCAAATCATCAACACAAAACAAATTATTAACCTAGAATGAACATCGCATTTGCATGATCACAAGTGACCAAAAGAAAGCAATAACAAGTCATTTTATAGCCAAAATTGATTAATCAAGTTAGAGAACTAGCATTTGCATTTTCAAGCAAGAATTGCACAAAGAAAATTGAATCATCTTAGGCAATCCTCATCACTTAAAGTGAAGTGCACTAGGCACAAGTGAGAGTCCTCTTGCCAATCATCAACATATAACAATTTGCAAGCAAGATACAATCAATTAGCATCAAAATAACTTGAGAAAACGTTTTTGATCACAATTGCAAACCCATTTCACAAGAAAATTAACAAACCCTAATTCTAGTCATGATTTGCGAAGCATCACATCATTTTATTCAACAAAAATGCAAGATCATAGTAAAAACAACATAAATCACAATTTATTCAAGGGTGAGAAGCATTTCAAGCACCCAAACCTCCCACGGTGTTTGTCAAAATGCTTGAGACACCTCTCACCAACAACAATCAACAAATCAACAATATACCAACACTAAAATGCATGAATATGGTAGGATGCAAGATTAGAAACATGATTTTTACATTTTGATGCAAAAAAAACTTAGTGAATGATGCAAGAGTTTTGAGGTATACCTTGAATCCAACTTCATAAATAAAGAGTATGAAGAGAAAACCCACAAACCAACTAGATCTTCACCAAAACCTTGCGCAACTTGCCTTGTTCTTGAGATTGGATGATGAACACTTGAATCTTGGAAGAAGAGATGGATGATATATGAAGTAGGAGTTAATATGAGATGGAAAATGGAAGTGAAATGAAGAAAAATGGAGGAGGGAAAGGTTGTTGTGATTTCGGCCAAAGGAGGAGAGGAGAGGAGAGGTTTGTGTGCTAGGGTTTTGTGAATGAATTGTGAGGCCAAAAAAAGGTGTCTTGTGAGGTGAGGTTAATAGGGTATATATAGAAAGCAATTAGGTTTAAGGGTAGTTAGGTCATTGTGCATTAGTTGTGCTCTAGGATTTGATTTTAATTTTGAATCAAAGGCTAGGATTGAGGCTCACATGGATTGAGGACATTGAGAAAACACAAAATGAGAGAATAGAGAGGGGGTGGCGCATAAACATTGGGAGGGGTCCTTGGTGACCAAGTTTTGCAAGTTGTCATATTGTACTATTGTACTATTATATGACCATTCCATTATCCCTTCATTTTTGATTATTCTTCTTAGGATAATTGTACAAAAATACACCCAATTTAGGCCACATACAAGGTATCTTGAGGAATATGCCATTTTATGAGATCACCATGACCAAAAATATCATAAAAACCTCATCTTGAAATTTTTGTAGAATATTCCTTTTGATGCCTTTTTTGAATTTGAATTTTGTGCACAATGTATGCATGCATGCGCATACATACATACATGACCAAAAATGTTTTGCCTCAAATAAATTTCTCTAAAATTGCACAATGATTCTTGATGAGAAATTATCTTATTTTTGACAATGACCAAAATACCCTTTTGCCCTAAAAACCTTTTTTTAACAACAAATGCATTTCCACTCTAACAATGAATTTAAAAGCCCTAGAATGACTTTTAAAACCTAAAAATGCATGCACAATGCTCTTCACTCTTCAAAATAAAATCACACTTCTCAATTTATTTATTTTTTTGCGGAAAATTAGGGTTTTAAACCTAGGCGGACAAAATTAGGGTATGACAGTCATGAAACGAGAAAATATAAAAGAGATGAGAAGTAGAGAGGGGGGAGAGAAACAGAGATAAAGGAGATAGAACAAGAGGTGAGAAAGTGTTAGAGAGGTAGAGAAGAATGGGATAGGAGGGAGGGAGGGAGGGAGGGAGGGGGGGAGAGAGAGAGAGAGAGAGAGAGAGAAATTATTGAATAGGAAATAAAAATAATATTTTGGTATTTTTTTGAGTGATTAGGAAGTTGTACTGTGGGACAGAAAGTTGTACTGTGGTTTTGTTAGGTACAGGAATGTAGGTCTTTGTCCAGTCTCTTGCCCTCATTTCTGTCCAGTACTGCGAACAGTTTTCAAATCAAACAGGGTACAACTGGAGTTGTCCAGTCCCTTACTGCTTAGCGAATCAAACGCACCCCATATAAGAGAATAAAAATGAAGAAGAGAGAATGAGAAAGTCTTTCCATTATTCTCATCACAAGTATACATTTACACTAACATATGAGTCCTATTTATAGGACACAAAAAGTAAATGAATGATCAACATTAAGATCCACTAATAATCCCACAATAATGGGCTGGTGGAAAATGAAAGATTAGAAATATGGACATCCACTAAACTAATTATTCATAACAAATATTAAAATGTAAAATTTTCTCTATATGAATCTCTATATTATGGGGTCTCAATTTTATTTAACGAGACAAATTATATTTTTTTGACATACGGGGTCTCAATTTTATTTAACGAGACAAATAATATTCAGGATTGGATGTTTATAAAAAACAAATATTCACAATTGAAACGGTGATGATAGTGATACATTCCTCTTTCCAATATGAGATGAAGAATTTCATCACGCCAAAAAAAAAAGAGATGAATTTCGTTAAATTAATATAACAGATTAATAGGTTTTTGTTGTTGACAAGGGAATTTTTATTTTTTATAAAAAGGTAGTTCCGATGCCGGGAATCGAACCCGGGTCTCCTGGGTGAAAGCCAGATATCCTAACCGCTGGACGACATCGGAATTGTGTGACAGTTTTGTTTAACTAAATTAAATAGTCAATGTATACCCGCATTCTAGTCCTTTCTCCCAATTTTTTACAATCATTTTCTCCGCAAATCAAAATGATAATAAGAAATTTTACATTATAAAGGATGAATTATGCTAAGATTAGTGCTTATTTTACTTTCTAGTGAAAAAACTCCTCTTCTCATGACCCTTATCATTTGATCATCCATGCCTCTGCTTGACATGGGAACTTGTATTATCTGCATAGCTTCAAAAGAAAGAAAAGTGGACTCAATTAGGTTTGCCACTGTATGAAGCTCAGAATTTGAAAGTTTCACTGTCCATACTTTATATATTCAAATTGATAAGGTAACCAATTATCCTGTCAAATATTGATGCAATAGCCATCGCCTACCGTCCAAAGCCCTCCCTTTTTCAAAACCCAAATTGCATGGCGAATACTTCTCCACGCGAAACTCTGATTATGATCCACCTTAGAGATCAAAAAATCACCTCTTGGGAAATACCTTGCTTTGTAACACAAGGCTAGCAAAAAAATTGGATTTGACATTAAGCGCCGAACTTTTTTTGCAAGAAGTGCTTCATTAAAAGCTCTAAAGGTTCTGAATCCCAAGCCTCCTTTTTTTGATAAGCAACATGTAGACCACTTCACCTGGTTCATCTTCTCTTCACCATTTTTGCTACCCCACCGAAAATTTCTAATAAGTTTTTCAATATGATTGCACAATTCTGTTGGTAATAAGAAACAGTTCATGACATAATTAGGAACTGATTGGGCAACTGCTTTGATGAGAACTTCCCTACCAGCTGAGGATAATATTTTCTCCTTCCAACCCACAGTTTCTTTTGGTCAAACACATATTTTTTTACCTTCCCACAAAAGAAGGTAATCCCAGATATTTAGATTGAGTTTCCACCGCCTTAATTTGAGTCCATCCTTGGAAAACAATTTTTCTATCTGTAGGCACATTTAGACTGAAGGAAATCTCAGACTTTTCAAAATTAATGAGTTGGCCAGAGACATCTTGGTAAAGTTGGAGAATATCGTTCACACATTCAACATTTTGTTGATTATCCTGGCAGAAAATCAAGCTATCATTCGCAAAAAATAAGTGACTATTCTCAAGAGCCTGTCTAGCAATACGGATTCCCTAATTGTTTTTCTTTCTTGAGCCTTAATTAACAAACCTGTGAAGACTTCTGAACACAAGACCCCGTTGAGGTGTGAAAGCGTTACAAAGGCTAACATTTAATAACACTGAGAAAAAAACTGTTGATACACACATATTATGACCAAAAAGCACCAGTTATTGTTTCCTCTTCGCCTAGTGGTTTAGAGCTTCATTTAAGTGTGAATGTTTTAGATGTATCCTTTGTTAGGTCCTAGTTTCTTTTGTTTCTTTTCTTTTGTAACAAAAAAAAAAAGAGCAGCAGTTATTTGAAAATCTCATGCTTAAGAAGTATTAGATCTTACCTAATATAGTCATGCTTGCTTCTTCCTATGCCGGTCTCCAGAAAACCATTGGCTGCTACTTATGTCCATGTCTTGAATTAAAGCATACACCTCAGTGGAAAACATCTACTATTGCCAAACATCTTCGGTGCCGGTTAGAGTGGGGAAATGCTAAATTTCCCCATCAAACACAAATGCACTTTTGCACCATTGATTTATTATATTTATATTGTGTGGATGAGATTTGTGAGTTGGTATTTGTTTCTCTTATTTAAGTCCTACTTATACTCTATTTAATAAGAAGTCCTTGGATCCCACTCAAGTTTGTCACGTTATTGTTATTTACTTTTTTTTTTTACATTTATTTAGTTTCTATTCTTTTAATTGCTTGTTTTTGTGCAGCAGTTTTTCTTGTTGTTGTAAGTTCTAACGTTTCTTTTAAAGATTGTTTTTTTTTGTTTTATCTAATTTTTTAGTAAAAGCTCTATAATTTTCTCTTGTTTAACATAATTGCACTTTTTTCTTTTAAAAAAGAGTAAATTTATTACTTTTTTGTCAACTTAGACGAAATGACAAATAAACACAACACACATACTTCCATTGTTCACACCCGGTTCGAAACCAGGATCCAATCTGTTGGAGCTCGACCGTACACCTCTCAACAACATCAACCATGAGTTGATTTCGTCTTTTGTGGAGAGGTGGCATTCTGAGACCAGCTCATTCCACATGCCGTGGGGGGGAGACGACTATTACTTTGGATGATGTCTCCATGTTGACCCACTTGCCGCTTAATGGTGCAGTTTTGGAGAACCAGTTGTATTTTTCTGAGGCTGATGCCATTTCAATGCTGGATTTAATTATGAGTATTTCCCCATCAGGTTGTTCTATGCTTCCCCGACGCAGACTTTCAGGGACACTTCTAGGCAGACCCCCTGTGGCAGGTCTCTGCGATAGTTGTATTCTTATCCGTATTTTTGTTGTATATTTGTACTTGTATTTGATCGAATTTATTATATTATGGTTATCGTATTTTTTAGTCGTATTCGTTCTCGCGTTTGTTATCGTTTTCGTAGTTTAGCGCAATTCGTTATTTATTGTAACAATTTAATTTTTTTTAAAAAACAAATTTTAGGGATTTTTGGTAAAATGGGGGTTAAAAAAAGCCTACGTGGCAATTACCCGCGCTGATATGTCTATTATTAATGCTTATGTGGCTACATAAAATATTATCCAAGCCATTTTTATTTAATTTTATTTAGTTCATCTTCCTCCTTACATCATTGAACACAAATCAACCACCACCAAATCTCTAATTCCTACTGCTCATAATCAAACAACTGTTGACCACACTGACCAAAACGAGATTCAAACAACTCTTGCACCTACAAATGAATCATTGAAACAGGGAAAAGAAACGGGAAAATAAAAAGTTGCCGGTGATGATCCAATAAAATTATGATTTAGGTTTGCTTGTATGGTTGAAAAGAGAGTAACATTTAGGGAATGAAGGTTCGATTTGATGAGCTCTGCAAAGTTATTACTATGGGAGGGATGGTGGATCTTTCTTTCCAATGCTATTCTAACTGTTTCCTTCCTCACACGTTGGCGACGAAGGCAAGCTATCGTTTTAAAGAAAGATAATAAAAGGAAATTGGTATTAAACATAAACTAAAGAACCCAGATTGAAATTAAGGTTCTCCTATTCTATAAAACTAGGAAATTTGGGGGGAAATGTATGAAATTAGGGTTCATGAAAAAGAAAAAGAACAACAATTGATTTTGATTTTTGTAAGAAGAAGGAAGATGAAGAGAAAGAAGAAGGAAAGGGTGTTGTTGTTTCTGGGTTCATAGAAGATGATGTTCATCTGTTTTTTTTTTTCCTTTTTTTTCAATAAAAAATATGAGTCAGCTCAAAAAATGACATGTTGGACCTGCCAAATAAGCATTTAACTGCCACATAGGTTTTTTTTGTAACGGCGTAGGATGGAAAATAAAAAAAGACCGACGGTGTAAACGTTACTTAACTTAAAGGACTAAGTTGGTACAAAAATACATAAAGGACCAACTCGTTACAAATAAATAACTTAAAGGACCTCTTGTATAATTTTGTCTATTTTTAATGTACGGGATATAATTTTCTAATATTAATATAATTCTGAGGTCTAACTATAATCTCTACAACTTTTGAGGTGCTTTTTAAGAATCAACAAAAAAACTGGTTATATTGGCTATAGTTAGAATGATAAATCCGGTTCTACCAAATGTGGATACCACTAAATGTGACACCCTTTACCCCGAAAGTAATTATGAGTAAAAAGTTACGAAAATGAGTAAATCTGTTTTTTTAAAAATAACCAGCAATTCATTTTCTGAAATTGTTTTCGCAAGTAAAGGATATCACCAAATTACTCAAATCATATAAACACGATTCTTAATAATATAAAAGACTAAAAAGATAAAACTTTTCTTTCAATACAATAACTAAAATGATGTGAACTATAATATTCCAAAAAATGCAACCCAGATCCCGATAATCAGAGCAATTAACCTTTAATTCAATTAAATAAAAAGTAACATCAACACATAGTATCACACTACAAGCTTCGTGATCTGTAGTGATCATATCTCCACCGCTGCACTGCTACTCCAACGATACCTGGAAGCCAATCTAAAAAAGTGGTGCACGGGTGAGAAAGAGCGTCCAAACCATATAAGACTGGGACTAAAACAGCAAAGACAACCACAATCCATCAAATCAATATCAAACAGTCACTCTCAAAGAGTGACAAACACAACATGTCCATACAGCAAGACGTCACAGAGTGAAGCCACACAGGGCTCTACCTAAAAAGTGATGAGGTCACATCACACAGTAAAAATCACTAAAGTATACACGACAAACATAACCTGTATACTCGATTAATCATCAACTGAGATCATCATCTTCAAGGAACGTAGAATACCACACCAGTGAATCCAACGAACATACCACACGTGCTCGGTTATTCATCAACTAAGGTCGTCCTCATGAATCTGGTGCAACGTCGAGAAGATCCTACCCACTACTCCGCGATAATTCAGGATCCATCTAACTCTTGGTAAGCGGATGCAAGTGCCCTCACATCCCGGGAAATAGATAGAGTCTAGTCAGGGTACCCCAGTGTTTTATGGAACGCCCCAGTAGTGCCCCACTTAGGACCCCCCCACTGGGCCTACCCGCAAGGCCGGGTCGTGGCCGTCTCTAATACTACTCCCATAATCGTTTGCTTACCACCCCACCTATCATCATCCCTACCATCCTTGAGGTACGGCTCGCCCATACTGCGACGAGTCCTTGCCCATACTGCGACAAGGTTCCTCCTATACAATTTCAACTATAGAGGTACGGCTCGCCCATACTGCGACGAGTCCTTTGCCCATACTGCGACAAGGTTCCTCCTATACAATTTCAACTATTGAGGTACGGCTCGCCCATACTGCGACGAGTCCTTGCCCATACTGCGACAAGGTTCCTTCAACAAATCTCGATCACGGAGATACAGCTCGTCCATACTGCAACGATTTCTTGCCCATGCTGCGACAAGATTCTTCAACACGAACCAACTCGTTAATCATCGGCGAAGGATAACTTGCCCATTGTGCGGCAAGTCTCCGATAACAATACGCTTAACGCAAACCAACAATCACCAGAATCACAAAGGTCAAGTCATTCAATGACTTTACCAGTTCCAAGTCAAACTTGGCTACATTGACGAATATCGAAATATCGATCGAGAACTTAAAAACTTCGCATCATTTAGTCTTACCTATCGTTCTAATCCATGAGCACCTCATTTACAGATATTCAAATTATTACAGTGCAATTACAGTCCTTTAAATCATCTACAGACATTAAATTATTACAGTCATCCAGAATAATCACAGTCATCTAATTATTTACAGACCCTTAAATAATTACAGTCATCCAAATTCAATAGACAATATAAATAATGGATAAATAAATACAAGCAAAATATGAATAGCGATAATCAACACTATTCTAGTCCTATCCCCTATTAAAAAATATTATTAAAACACATAATTACTAAGATGCACAATATTTCACAAAAATTACTATTATATTCATGAATAAACCAAAAACGTAGCAATACGAAAATCGGGGTGTTACAATTCAACCCCCCCCTTAAAAGAAATTTCGTCCTCGAAATTTCATAAGCTCAAGTCCAAAATAAAAGAAGGAATACTTGAAGTGTTCAAACATTCAGGAGAAAAATCTAAACCTTGTCAAAGTCACAAGAGAGGATGAGTCGATGACATCAAGGCAGGAAATGAAAGACATTAACGAAAGACATAGAATGTCGCACGACAAAAACAATTTGACCAAAAATAGTGAACACTTAATGTACAAAATACCTCCAATATATTCCGGAATGTAAACTATGTGTCGGCCTAACACATCCTTACACACAAGACTCTATCGAAGTATACTCTTCCACGTAAATATCCACCAGTATCACAACTCAAGAAAAATTAGTCATGACACATTTTGAAGCAAGGAAATTTTGAACTAAGAATGAACAGAGAACTTTGCTTACTCAAATATCTAATACAATTTTGAGTAATAGATGGGTCAATGAAAAGAACATTTAAATTGCAAGGAAAATAAAGCTAGAAAACAAAAATAACTTTGAGATTTCGAAAAGAAGAGACAAAACATCGAGTATAGACACACTGTTAGTGAAAGAGTCTAACAGAAGAATGAGAACAGAGTCTGAGACTTTAGGGCCTCAAGTCCCTAGAAAGCCATGAGACATTAGTCGCTATAAGAGTAACTAATGAACTCACGTCGCAATATATGACATTGTAGAATCCTAAACGCCACATTTCCCAGCAAGCATAGAGATCAATTCTAATGATATTAAATGAAACTCACTAAAAAAAACAAAGCAATGGAATATATTAATAATGCAAAAATAAAGCCAACATTAAAATGACTACAGCTAATCGTAATCATCATGAAACTAAAAGAAAGCAGTAATTACAGCACGCAAAAAATCACTATTTTCAACATTGCAACACGTTCTTGGGTGAAGAAGCAACTCAAAATAAAATAAAAATAAAACAATTAAATAAAACACTCAGCAGTCACGTAGAAAACTTAATAAAAATTAAATTAAATTATACATCTCACAGCATCTAGAAATAAACATTAGTTTAAAAGAAGTTCACAAGCAGTCGTATTACACATTTATTCTTAAACGTCAAAACTACATAACACATATCATAAAACGTAATAACGAAAACTAAAGTATAAAAACTTAGAGACTGTACACAATCAGAGTTCATAGTCACAGGCCATATAACATGGAGGTTATGAAAGAGTTCACAAGGACGCGGAGTTCACAATATTACACATCGAGGACAATTAGAAACATAAAACAAAACAAGATAGAATAATATTGACGTAAAAATATGACCAACATTTAAAACCTTTACATCTCATTACACTCATAAAAGTAAAAGAAATCGGTAATTGTAGCAGAAACAGTGACATAATGCTCTGAGTACCACAATGCATCAACAAGACAATTGAAATGAACATGAAAGCAAGATAAAATTAAATATATTACAACAATATACAGAACTTATATGTTATAAACATGATGACCTTGAAACTTATTGGTGTTGCTTATATGAAAACCAAAAGAGCTACAAACAAAAGTGAAAATCATATCCTATGAGTGCAATTCATAAAGGTATAAGAATGGGGACTCTGAGTGGGTAACCTCTACCATCAAAAGAGAAATCAAGTCAAAACACTGAATCATATTTTTCTTCCTGTCACTAGTTAGCAGCTTTTAAGGTTCAATGACAACTTACATGTTACCGATCTATCAACTCCTCCTACTTCCTACAAGACTATTAAACGGAGCAATATTCTTGGTTGTAATGTATCAACTAATCAACTAATAGTTACAATCACTAAGTTTCAGCAGAATATAAATGCAAGTGAGCAACAAGAAACTAGCATAATATAATACACCAAAAACATGTTGCCATAGGTGGCCATGTACAATACTTACTATAAAATTAAATCAATTGAAAAAATTAGACAGGTGAGCATATTCACTTAAAAAAATAATTTACCAAAAGTTTCACAAACACTCTTTGACTGGTAATTTTATCAAGGCCACAGATAAGGCATAAATCATATCAGGCAAAGAAGAATACAAAATAAAATAACGATAATAATAGTAATGTAAACCATAGTCTAGAATTTGAAATCATTGCGTATATTTATATAATAAAAGAAGGCATATATTGATCAAAACACTGTGACACGTAAGCAATGAGGTAGAACTTTACAATAATTAGTAACACAACTCCATGGAGCACTCACTCAATCTACAACATTAATACAATAACAATTAGATAAAATAAAAGTACACTTTGACAAATGATTTTAAACAAGACTTGGTGCTAACTAAAATAGTAAATCACACCGCGAACATTTAACAATAACAAAAATTGGTTTAACATATGATTATAAATAGTCTCAGTAAACATTTTAATTATGAATTGCAAAACCACGTAACACAAATCATAGAAAAATAAAGCTACAAAAAATAGATCACAGAAACACAAGGTCGCATTAATTTTAAATTCAGAAAAGTAGGAAGGTTACAAATCAATACATAAAAGAACTAGAGTTCACATAGAAAAGACACGATAGGCACACAACACATGGCCTAAGAATAAATCGAGCTCTATGAAAATCACTTGGATTCTAACTTTTGCTATCTACTATAACGTTGATAATCTTTCCTAAGAGTACCTATCACTCACCCTATTATCTTGAAGACTTAACCAACTAATTTGGCCAGCTTCACGACTATCAAGAATTAACTAAGCAATGCATGTAACTCTATCAGAGTCCACACATCGGAAACACAATAAATAGCACAATAAAAAAATTATTTTGAACATTTTAAAAAATGGATTAATTATCTATTAAAATGATAAATCCGTTTTGAATTAAAAAAATTATTTTATTTAAACTTTTTAAAAAAGGTTATAAAAACACCACTAAAAATCCGTTAAAGAGTCCAAACTAATCTAAAAATTATAAAAACACCACTAATAATCTAATAAAACCAAAATAAGGTTATGCAATTTTTATTTAGATTTATTGGAGATTATGAAAAATTCGAAAATTAATAAAAAATAGTAGGTTGCCCAAAAACCCATTTTTAGCCTATATTATCTAGCCAGCGTACAACATCATCACATGTAACGAATATCTACACACTGAACAGAACCAAAACATCACTTGTATCCATATTTCTTTTATTTTTTAAAAAACATTAATTATAATTTTTTGACAGATTTATCAATTTTATTTTGAAATACGAATTTATCTATTTAATAGATAAATCCGTTTTGAAAAATTGCAAAACGAATTTAACTATTAAATAGATAAATCTGATTTTGAAAAATTGCATAACAGATTTATCTGTTTAATAGATAAATCCATTTTGGAAATTTTCCAAAACGGATTCATCTATTAAATAGATAAATTTGTTTTGCAATTTTTCAAAACCGGATATATCTATTTAATAGATAAATCCGCTTTCAATTTTTTTTGCAAAACAAATTTATCCTAAAAATAGATAAATCCGCTTTACATTTTTTAAGGTGTAAAACAGGAATAAAAAATTTGTGTGGGGGTATGGTGTCTGATGTGGGGTATAAAAAATGCAACCCTTAGTTTAATCGCGTGCTAGCCGAAACAACGGTTCAAGAGTTGAAGTAAAAGAGAACTAATTGGGCCCAACAAGGAAAGAAGATTGATTTTACCTTAAATTCAAGTGGTGTGATTCCTCAACTGAATTGGTCGTGAAGGTAGCAGAGTTGCTCATGAAATTGCTTCCCTCGCTTCCAAAGGACTTCTTCGAGAGAATTGGACTACGAAACCTCCAAATCCTATCCGCTCACTCATCGTAAAGGATTGCATGCATCTTATGCTTGAACTTACATAATTGAGTTCCTCTGGCGTTCCCTAAAAAACTCTCAGTGATATTACGTTGAAGGTTGATGATAAGTCCAAAAATAGAGTGTTTTTAGTGTTTAATTTGAATAAAGATTGTGGGAATTTAGTTCTATTATTGAGCTATTTTACTACAAGATGTTAGTTTTTTATTTTCAGGGAGTACAATGAAGAAAGGAAGGAATTATGCGTGAAAAAGGCCAAAGATCAAAAGAGAATAAAGGATGGTGCTAAGCAAGGAAAAATAATGCAAAGCAAGGAGAAAAATAGGGCCAAGACACAGAGAATATGGCACGGTCCGTGCCACAGGTCGTGCTCAGCTAAAAAGCCAAGGAATTTCAACCTGAAAAAGTAGCACGACCCGTGCAGATTTAGCCCGACCCGTGCAACCCTTAAAAGTTCCAGAAACTCATGTTTTCTCACTTGGCACGACCCGTGCCAACTTAGCACGACCCGTGCGAACCCTCAGAATGCAGGAATCAGTTTCAAACTCTCCATTTTCCTCTCTTAGTGGTTTTTAATGATTACTTATGCGAATTTATTTCATTCTCCACTGATCATAGGCTATATAAAGCCCTCATTTCAGATGCAAAAGGGCCTGAACTACATTTGTAATACTTGCACTTTGATACTTTGTTAATCTAAGTTTTCTTTAAGCTTTTGTTCTCTAAATTTCTTCTCTTGTTCTATTGCTTCCTTTTACTTTCAGTTTTTATATTCTTGCACTTTACAATTCCGCTCTCTATTGCTTTCTTTACATTCTCGTTATTTATATTTCAGTTTATATTTTATGTTTTCTATTTCTTCTCCCTCATCTACTATGATCATGTGTGAGTAGATTTTCTAGTCTTGGGATTGTGGGACACAATCCCATAATGGATCCCTAAATCAATTCCAAGGCTAGATTTTATCTTATTAGATATTAAACCTAATCTAACCTCGTTGTAATAATTCATATATCAAATGTCAAGCGAAGTACCGAGAGGTGAAGCTTGACATTGGATCCACAAGGTTAGACAAGGCAATCAAACATGAAAATGCTTTTGATCGTCTTGGGACAATATAAGGTTGTACTTAATGGGTCTCTGCGGTGATCAACCATGAGAATAGGCTTGATCACTGTTTCGAGACACGTTCTAGTATTCCGAAAGGAAACTAGAATTACACCAAAAGAATACCTTGTCTTTAGAATAATTTCAAAATAAGATAAAGGATAGCTAAGGGATATTTAGGTTCAGTTATTGCGATTCACCACAATCCTGAGACATTTTTATATTCTAAATTTTAAATCAACAATTACTCTCTTTCCTAAAGAATATTCCTTTCAGCTAATCAAAACTAAAAATTAGATTGGTAATTGCTTAACTCCCTGTGGGATCGATACTTTTTACTACTCGGTAGAATCGTGCGCTTGCGGGCCTATTGTTGCACCCCGAAAAAAATCCGGATTGGACCTTTCATCGTACAACGTGAAAATTTGTGAAGCCGCCATCAACATTTTTTATTTAGGGACCAAAACATTGAAAAAGGGTCCTTTTTAAGGCGGGTGGTCCTTTGAGAACTAGAGATGTAGGTTCGGGGGTCGGTTAGGTGTGGGGAAGGTATTAGCATCCCACACCTCCTTTCTACCGAAAGGGAACCTTTAACTTGATGTGCGGTTTTGACAGAGTTGATTTGAAACAATTCATTCTACTTCTTTTTTTATTTGAGAAAATGTTTTTGAAAACAGGGGAAAAGAAGAATCTTTTTATTATATTTTTTTTTTAAGTGTGCTTGACGGGATGTGACCCGCTCCTACGTATCTCCCGGTGCGATGGAGAATTCAAAGCTTACGTAGTTCTCTTTAGTCGAGAAACTTTGGTGCTTTTTTTTATTGTAGGGGTTCTCGGTCCTGAACTGTACAGTTCACTAGACCTAAAACAACAAACATCCTCGCCTGTACAGACGACGTGCCCCCTACTTTTTGAGAATGGTTTGAATTACTTGAAGAAAAGGATTTGTTGTGAGGTTGATTACTTTTATTTGAGCAAGTATCTTAGGCTCGCACGAACTGTACAGCTCGCTAACCCTAAGACGCTAACCGATCCCGGATGTACATCCGATTTGATTCCTTACTCATTTTTTTAAAAAAAAAGGGTTCAAGTTGTTAATTACTTGTTTTAATTCTCATAAGTATCCCAAGATGTTTGAGCTGTACAACTCCAATCTTAGGACGCTAGTCAACACCGGCCGTACGTTCGACTTGACTCCTTATGAATTTTCAAAAAGGTTTGTTGTTGATCTTTGAAAAAATTTGATTGCTATAGAAAACAATTTGAAGAAAAAGTTTTAATTTGAAAAATAATTTGGAAAAAGAAATGACTTGAAGAAGAGAGGAAGAGAATTGGAGGGTGATATTGATCACAAAAGTTTGTTGGGATGGCGTGGCATCCAAAAGAAAAAGAAGTAGAGAATTCAAATCAATTTCCAAATCAAGAACCAAAGTGTAAACTTTAACAAGTTGCAAGCAAAACAATCAACAATGCAAGCGTAAGCATATACCTTAACCATTACTACACTGGTGCTCAAGAATGACGCTTAGTCATCTAACATTTAATGGCCATGAACATGCAAGATCAACATTAACCAAATAGATTGCAAGAATAGGCACACAAATAGATAATGCAAAAGTTTAATTCAAATAGGCATCAACACAAGATAAAACACAAGGTTGAATCCCTTTTGGTAATCCTTGACATTTGAGACAATGCACAAAGGCATAAGTGTCTAGTCCTTTTACCAAATCATCAACACAAAACAAATTATTAACCTAGAATGAACATCGCATTTGCATGATCACAAGTGACCAAAAGAAAGCAATAACAAGTCATTTTGTAGCCAAAATTGATTAATCAAGTTAGAGAACTAGCATTTGCATTTTTAAACAAGAATTGCACAAAGGAAGTTGAATCATCTTAGGCAATCCTCAACATTTAAAGTGAAGTGCCTAAGGCACAAGTGTGAGTCCTCTTGCCAATCATCAACATAGAGTAATTTTGCAAACAAGTTACTAACAAGCAAACCAAAATTTTCAATCAAAGCACAAGGTTGTGTTGAATCATCTTAGGCAATCCTCATCACTTAAAGTGAAAGTGCCTAAGGCACAAGTGTGAGTCCTCTTGCCAATCATCAACATAGAGTAATTTGCAAGCCCAAATTTCTTTTTCTTTTTCTCTCCTTTTTGCTTTTCTTCTTTGAGTGAGTGCTAGCCCTCAGTAAGCTAACAAAACGGGAAATCAACCGGTGCCAACCCTCAATAAGCCAGCAAAGGCAGTAAACGAAAGCAGTAAAGAAAACAGTAAAAAGGTAGCAACCCTCTATAAGCCGACACCAGAGGCTGCCTAAAGCCTTTTAACGAACCGCGCACGATCCGAGTTTGCACTTGGGCTTGGGGAGCACGTGGGCTCAAAGGGGTGGTCTTCAGAGCGACCAAGGGGGGGGGGGGGGTACAATACCAAGTCTAGATCTCGATACTTCCCTAGGACTGCGCCATGTCTTAGGCCGACACAACTATCCTTTTCGACTGGACCTATTGCGGTCAAAGGGACTTACTCGCAGCTCGAATACGAAGTGAAGTCAATCTTCTGGGGGACACGTGGGTCCAAAGGGGGATCCGCAAATCCAATTAGTTTTCTTCAGTTGGTCAATGCTGCCACACTGATCCACAGTACCTGCATACGTTAGCAGATGCAAGGCATAGTACATGGAGCATGGGTGCATGTTATGCAAAAGCATGTTATGCGAGTGCGTGTGATGCGAGTGCATGCGATGCGATGATTTGATGAATGCCGTGAAAATGCTTTTGATTTTCTTTTGATTCTTCTTGATCAGCTTTCTTTTTTCTGATCGTTTTTTTTTTGCTCTTGACTTATTTTCTCTTTGCTGGTTCGACCGACCCGTGACACTCATGGCACAAGACTGGGGAACTTATTAGAGTTGCTGCGGCGCACGGGCCGGGTGCAGGTTTGCTTTATGATTTGCCATCTGAAGTGATTGATGGGCGCAATTATTTTCCTTGCAACATTAATTTGTTTTTGAGAAATCACTTCCTTCCCGTGACTTTTGGGGATTTCGCAATGATTGCAATGCTCTAGGATTTATGCACATGTTTTACAATTCAGTATTACCATCATCATAAAACGTTTATTTTGAGCTGAAAAAGCAGAAAATAGAAAAGCAAACAGATATGAGAAAAATTGAACTTTATTGATGTGGAAACCGGTCGTACAGAAAGTTACGCCGACTGTTCAATACATTTGAAAATTTAAACTGCAAAAAGACACAAAAAAGAGAGAAAAGCTAGTTTCTAAATGTCCGTCTCTGTGGAACAATGCCAAACATTTATGTCCTTGACCTTGATCACCCCTCTATCCAAACCTTCAGGAGTGCTGTATGCCCTTGTTTATTTTCATGCCCAAGTTTTCTAACCCTAATTTTTGCCTGGATCGCCCTTTGCGGGTTTTCAATCCACCGGGTCGCTCTGATTTTGCCTAGGCCGCCCTTTCGGGTTTTCAACCTAGCGAGCTAATTCTTAGTTGGCTTATCTTTCTCTTTTTTGTCTATTTCTTTCAGGCATAATACTTCTTCACCGAATCTGAATTGACTGGGTTTCTGAGTTCTTCACCGTCCATGTTGGTGAGTATTAGTGCTCCTCCAGAGAAGGCTTTCTTGACCACATAAGGTCCATCATAAGTGGGAGTCCATTTTCCTCGGGGATCGCTCTGAATGGGCAATATCTTTTTGAGCACAAGATCTCCCTCGTTGAACTCTCGAGGGCGAACTTTCTTGTCGAAGGCCGTCCTCATCCTCTGTTGATACAGCTGTCCATGACACAAAGCTGCAATTCTTTTTTCCTCAATGAGATTTAACTGATCCAGACGAGCTTGTACCCATTCAGCTTCTTCCAACTTGGTTTCCATCAATACCCGCAGGGAGGGTATTTCAACCTCAATAGGGAGGACTGCCTCTGACCCATATATTAGAGAAAAAGGGGTTGCCCCAGTTGAGGTACGCCCTGAAGTGCGGTATCCGTGCAAAGCAAAAGGAAGCAACTCATGCCAATCTTTGTAGATTACCACCATCTTTTGAACTATTCTCTTGATATTCTTGTTGGCCGCTTCGACTGCCCCATTCATCTTGGGTCGATAGGGGGAAGAATTATGATGCTGGATTTTGAATTCTGTGCACAGGTCTTTCATCATCTTGCTGCCCCAGCACACACCCCATCGAATTGTCTAACACGGTTAGGTACAAGATCAGCGGTCTTCCGGACACCGGTGGCATCAGAATTGGTGGATTCTGAAGATACTCTTTAATTCTCTCGAAGGCTCTCCGACAATCATCGTTCCATTTGGATTCTTGGTTCTTGCACAACAGCTTAAAGAGAGGCTCGCAAGTGGCTGTCAGTTGGGATATGGACCTTGAGATGTAGTTCAATCTCCCAAGAAAACCACGGACCTCCCTTTCAGTCTTTGGTACTGGCATTTCGAGGATTGCTTTGACTTTATCTGGATCAACTTCTATCCCTTTCTGACTGACGATGAACCCCAGTAGCTTTCTGGATCTTACACCGAAGGTGCATTTAGCTGGGTTTAATCTGAGTTTGAACTTCCTTAGACGTTCAAAGAGTTTTTGCAGATTCACAATATGCTCTTCATCAGTCTTGGATTTAGCAATCATATCATCCACATACACCTCGATTTCCTTGTGCATCATGTCGTGGAACAATGTCACCATGGCCCTCTGATACGTCGCACCGGCGTTTTTGAGTCCGAAAGGCATCACCTTATAGCAAAAGGTTCCCCAGAGAGTTATGAAGGTTGTTTTCTCCATATCTTCCGGAGCCATCTTTATCTGATTCTATCCTGAGTATCCGTCCATGAAGGAGAATAAAGAGTGTTGGGCTGTACTGTCCACCAGAATATCAATGTGGGGTAGGGGGAAATCATCTTTGGGGCTGGCTCTGTTCAGATCCCTGTAATCGACACACATCCTGACTTTCCCGTCCTTCTTCGAAACCGGGACGATATTGGCAACCCATTGAGGATACTTGGCAACCGCTAGAAACCCGGCATCAAACTGTTTCTTTACCTCATCCTGGATTTTCAACCACATCTCTGGCTTCATTCTTCTCAGTCTTTGCTTTACAGGCGGGCATTCTGGCTTTACTGGCAACTTGTGCACAACAATATCGGTATCCAACCCAGGCATATCTTGATACGACCATGCAAAAATGTCAACGTAATCGCACAGGAGCTGAATTAACTTCATACGATCACTATCGTTCATTGCGGTACCGACCTTAACCTCTTTCTTGTTCTCATCTGTACCCAAGTTGATTACCTCAGTTGATTCTCCGTGAGGCTGAATGACCCTTTCTTCCTGTTCCATTAATCTCATTAGTTCTGGAGGAGCTTTCCAGTTGTTCTCAACATCTCCCTCAGTTTGATTAATTGGATGATCAAAGTCAAAATATGGATCATCGGCATTGTTATTTTTAGAGATAATTATTGTTGATCTGCATTTGCAGAGGCAAAAAAAAAGCAGAATGAAAGGCGAAACAAACAGGCAAAATAAAATAAAGCGGAGAAGACACATGAAATTAAGAGAAATGATTTTATTGATGAATTTCAAAAACAACGTTTTTATTGATGATGATGATGATGATGATGATAGCAATGAAGATAAAAACATGCGTGCCCCTAACAACTTATCCTATGGCCTTGGGCAGAGCCACAGGGGTGCATTACAAATTATTACTTTGAATTAAAAGCCACGGGAAAGTCAGCAGCTTCCCAATTCTTCAACTTTTCACCGGCAAAGCAACGGCGGACTAGGCTGGTATCACCTTTTTCAGCTCCAGGACCATCCCCAATGGCAGCGATTTGATTAGGGTCCAGCAACCCTGCACTCTTAAAGCTCTGGCGAATATCACAGATAGGGATCTTTTTTGACCAAGGATCGTGGCCTCTCAGTTTGGCCAACCACCTGCTCTTTCTTTCCTCTGCCATCCCCTTTCTCTCGGCTTGATTAGGATGGTACCCCAACCCACAACGGTCTCGATTTTCCTTCAGTTGAATAGGCGCAAGAATCCCCTGACCAGTCTTGCCTAAACCACATCCCACCTTGTATCCTTGTTCTATCATGATCTTGGCGACCATTTCCTCGTTTCTTGACAATTTTGACCCTGGTGACGGAAGCTTACTCCCTCCGAATACAGCATTAGCAATTTCAAGGGACTGAAAGGAGGTCTCCAGAGATTCCTCAGCGGCTTCCACATAACGGAATGGGGATGGCTCGTTGACTAACATTTCTTCTTCACCAAACACAACAACAATCTTGTCATCTACCACAAACTTGACCCTCTGGTGTAGGGAAGAGGGAATAGCTCCCGCCATGTGAATCCACGGTCTCCCCAACAGGCAGCTATATGATGAAGTGATGTCCATGATCTGGAAATTCACATAAAAGGTCTCCGGCCCAATCTGAATTGGGAACTCCACTTCCCCTAGCACTTCCTTCTTCGACCCGTCAAACGCTCTCACCAACGTCGAACTAGGCTTCATATAAGAGCAGTCCACATCCACTTTGTCCATGGTGGACTTCGGCATGACATTTAGTGAGGACCCATTATCAATCAAAACCCGAGCCAACACATAGTCTCCGCATTTGACGGAGATATGCAGAGCCTGGTTGTGCTTTCTTCCTCCTGGGGGTAACTCATCGTCAGCAAAAGTCAAATGATTAGCTGCCACGATGTTTCCTACAATCCCATCAAACTGACACACAGAGATATCTTCAGCGACATGGGCTTCATTGAGTACTTTCATCAGGGAAGTCCGATGAGCTTCTGAACTGAGCAGTAACGACAGCATAGAGATCTTGGCTGGAGTTTGTTTCAACTGATCAACAATTTGATAATCACTTTGTCTGACAATCCTTAAGAACTCACTGGCTTCCTGCTCTGTTACTTTCTTGCCCTGGGTATCCTCTGATACTTTCTCTTTTCCTTTTCTAACCCTGTCCTCAGCATCTTTAGACGTTTTAACCCGAAGAGTTTCCGGAGCATACATACGGACGCTTCTCGTCATTCTACCCACTCCTGATATATTGGTGACAGAAGATGCGCTTGGAGAACTCTCCACTGGAGGCAAAGTACCATATTTCCACGGCACAGCACTATCTTTCTCATATGGAAAGGGAGCAGGGACCTCAATGACTATGGGCTGAGCTTTGGCTTGAACTTGCCTCGGATTGTAATCATATAAAATCTCAATTGGCCTTCTGACTTCTTTGCCAATATTAGACTGAAGGGTCATCACGCTTTCTTCTGTTTCAAAAGTAGCTACCTGAACTACACGGCGGTCCATCAAGTCTTGCAAGATCTGCTTAAAAACTTCACAGACCCCTTTACACAGGGAATCAGCACACCCATTCTCCTGAGGGGGAATGAAGGTGACAACTCCATCAGGGTTTACAACGGCGGTGGCCTCAGCACTGGCCCCACCTTTCAGATTCCTCAGCATACCCATCATTTCAACCATCTGGGCCTCCATAGCCCCTACCTTATCCTTCAAAACCCGGTTTTCTTGAGCTAGCTGCTCGGGGTTGAGTATCTCTATAACCGGATCATCCGGACCCGAGTGGTAACTCTCAACCTCAATGTCCGGATTTTCTTGATTCTCTGCCATGAGCCTTGCCTGTAGACGAGTGTAGTAACGGTGATGGCGAACCAGCTTGCCTTTTCTGTTTGTTTAAACATTTATTGTGTAAGAGCCTGAATGAATAGATGCATGGATGCATGAAATGAATGGATGCATAAGTATATGTGTATGCATGCGATGCAAAATGCGTTTTTTTTTTGGTACCTACAATTTCCCCGGCACTGGTGAGAATGCATGCAAAGTGTATGAATGGATGCATGATGAAAAAAAAATAATATTTTCAACATAACAGTTTTTCAAAAGCTAGAAATTCACATACATTTTTTTGAAAATTTTCGGTAGCAGGGGTATGCAGCTCCTTTGTGCCCTACAAGGTTTCTTAGAGACAGGGTCTACAGCTATTTCTACGGGTACACACTTCAAGGATAGCACTAAAAGAAGGACCCTAAATAAGGTTCCTAGAGCCAACGACCTCATCTGAGAGCACCGATCCCAGGGACGTACGTCCAAGTGATGATGTCTTCAATCAAAGCCAAACTCTAGGTGAAGTCTTCGCAACCACCCAACAAGACGTACGTCCAGTGAACAGCCACTAATGACTTCGTTCTAGCTAAGGTATGCTCTAGCCCGGGTATAGGGCTGTCTCACCAAGAAATAAAGGTAAAAAGTGCAACGTGGGTGTAGGAGCACAATGATAAATATACCCCCCACCTGCAAGGAAAAACCGAAAACAGTCCAGACAAGGAGTTGTCTACCCTAGAGTTTTGCAAACACATATCATTTCAACATAAGCAAGTAAACTACCCTAGGGTTTCAACAATCATATGCACCGCTTACCTCGAGAAAGGGTGCCAAGAAGAGGGGACATAATAGAATCGGGGAAATGCAGGAACTTACCTCGAAGAAAGGGAGCGAAGAAGAAGGGATCATAGTAGAATTGGGGGAATGATGCATGAGCTTACCTTGAAGAAAGGGAGCGAAGAAGAAGGGGACATGGTGATTGGAGAAATGCATGATCATATTAAACATATAAACAAAAGAAGATGAAAGGAGAAGAAGGAACAAGAAGTGAACATAGAAGAAGAAGAGTCAAATGCACATGAATGCAACATAACAACACGAGAATGCAAGAGAACATTCAAACATCAGAAAGAGAGAAGAAAAAGAAGGAGAATAAAAGAGAGAAATAGAACAATCACATTCAAATCAAACAATTAAACCGCACATCAAGTTAATTAGGCCTGACCCTCGTTTTAAAAGGAAAGTCCCCAGTGGAGTCGCCAGCTGTTGCACCCCGAAAAAATCCGGATTGGACCTTTCATCGTACAACGTGAAAATTTGTGAAGCCGCCATCAACATTTTTTATTTAGGGACCAAAACATTGAAAAAGGGTCCTTTTTAAGGCGGGTGGTCCTTTGAGAACTAGAGATGTAGGTTCGGGGGTCGGTTAGGTGTGGGGAAGGTATTAGCATCCCACACCTCCTTTCTACCGAAAGGGAACCTTTAACTTGATGTGCGGTTTTGACAGAGTTGATTTGAAACAATTCATTCTACTTCTTTTTTTATTTGAGAAAATGTTTTTGAAAACAGGGGAAAAGAAGAATCTTTTTATTATATTTTTTTTTAAGTGTGCTTGATGGGATGTGACCCGCTCCTACGTATCTCCCGGTGCGATGGAGAATTCAAAGCTTACGTAGTTCTCTTTAGTCGAGAAACTTTGGTGCTTTTTTTTATTGTAGGGGTTCTCGGTCCTGAACTGTACAGTTCACTAGACCTAAAACAACAAACATCCTCGCCTGTACAGACGACGTGCCCCCTACTTTTTGAGAATGGTTTGAATTACTTGAAGAAAAGGATTTGTTGTGAGGTTGATTACTTTTATTTGAGCAAGTATCTTAGGCTCGCACGAACTGTACAGCTCGCTAACCCTAAGACGCTAACCGATCCCGGATGTACATCCGATTTGATTCCTTACTCATTTTTTTTAAAAAAAAAGGGTTCAAGTTGTTAATTACTTGTTTTAATTCTCATAAGTATCCCAAGATGTTTGAGCTGTACAACTCCAATCTTAGGACGCTAGTCAACACCGGCCGTACGTCCGACTTGACTCCTTATGAATTTTCAAAAAGGCTTGTTGTTGATCTTTGAAAAAATTTGATTGCTATAGAAAACAATTTGAAGAAAAAGTTTTAATTTGAAAAATAATTTGGAAAAAGAAATGACTTGAAGAAGAGAGGAAGAGAATTGGAGGGTGATATTGATCACAAAAGTTTGTTGGGATGGCGTGGCATCCAAAAGAAAAAGAAGTAGAGAATTCAAATCAATTTCCAAATCAAGAACCAAAGTGTAAACTTTAACAAGTTGCAAGCAAAACAATCAACAATGCAAGCGTAAGCATATACCTTAACCATTACTACACTGGTGCTCAAGAATGACGCTTAGTCATCTAACATTTAATGGCCATGAACATGCAAGATCAACATTAACCAAATAGATTGCAAGAATAGGCACACAAATAGATAATGCAAAAGTTTAATTCAAATAGGCATCAACACAAGATAAAACACAAGGTTGAATCCCTTTTGGTAATCCTTGACATTTGAGACAATGCACAAAGGCATAAGTGTCTAGTCCTTTTACCAAATCATCAACACAAAACAAATTATTAACCTAGAATGAACATCGCATTTGCATGATCACAAGTGACCAAAAGAAAGCAATAACAAGTCATTTTGTAGCCAAAATTGATTAATCAAGTTAGAGAACTAGCATTTGCATTTTTAAACAAGAATTGCACAAAGGAAGTTGAATCATCTTAGGCAATCCTCAACATTTAAAGTGAAGTGCCTAAGGCACAAGTGTGAGTCCTCTTGCCAATCATCAACATAGAGTAATTTTGCAAACAAGTTACTAACAAGCAAACCAAAATTTTCAATCAAAGCACAAGGTTGTGTTGAATCATCTTAGGCAATCCTCAACACTTAAAGTGAAATGCCTAAGGCACAAGTGTGAGTCCTCTTGCCAATCATCAACATAGAATAATTTGCAAGCAAAGTACATAACGACCAACATTAAAACAATTTGAGAAATCATTTTACTCACAATTGCAAACCCCTTTCACAAAGAAATAACAAAACCCTAACTTATTAGAAACTTGCGAACCAAAACATAACCAAACAACAATTTCATTCAACAAATCCACAAAATCAAGCAAGCAAATGACACTAGCAAGACTTAGGAACATTTATTCACAAGATCCAAGCAATCAAACACCAAAATCAACAACTATTCATATTTTTTTGATTTTTGTGAAAGTAAGAAGACATGAAAAATGAATATTGGCAAAATCAAACAACATGTTTGGACATGGGAACTTCAAAATCAAGCCTCAATAACAAGATTGCATAAAGAAATGCATCAAAACTCGATTAAACCTATTTTATACTAAGGGTGCGAAACATTCATAGCTTCCTAACACAATTTTATTTCACAAAATGCAACAAACAAAATGATAACAACACAAATCACAATTTATTCAAGGGTGAGAAGCAATCTCAAACACCCAAGCCTCCCTAAGTGCTTGTCAAAATGTTTGAGACACCTCTCACCAACAACAATCAACAAATCAACAATATACCAACACTAAAATGCATGAATATGGTAGGATGCAAGATTAGAAACATGATTTTTACATTTTGATGCAAAAAAAACTTAGTGAATGATGCAAGAGTTTTGAGGTATACCTTGAATCCAAGCTAATAAATAAAGAGTATGAAGAGAAAACCCACAAATCAACTAGATCTTCACCAAAACCTTGCGCAACTTGCCTTGTTCTTGAGATTGGATGATGAACACTTGAATCTTGGTAGAAGAGATGGATGATATATGAAGTAGGAGTTAATATGAGATGGAAAATGGAAGTGAAATGAAGAAAAATGGAGGAGGGAATGGTTGTTGGTGGTTTCGGCCAAAGGAGGAGAGGAGAGGAGAGGTTTGTGTGCTAGGGTTTTGTGAATGAATTGTGAGGCCAAAAAAAAGGTGTGTGTGAGATGAGGTTTCTAAGGTATATAGAGAGAGCAACTAGGTTTAAGGGTATTTAGGTCATTGTGCATCTCATCTCACTCTAGGATTGCATTTAAAATTTGAATGGAGGGTGAGGATTGAAACACACATGATGAGGGACAAAATGAAAAATTGGAGAGGAAATGGGGAGGGAATGGCGCAACATTGGGGTAGGGTGTGGTCTTGGTCACCAAGTTTTGCAAGTTGGCAATTGTACCATTGTACTATCCATGAACCCTCCAATTATCCTCTCAATTTTGATTATTCCTTTCAAGATAATTGTACATAAATCTAACCATTTTGAGCCACATACAAAGTATCTTGAAGAATATGCCATTTTATGAGATCACCATGACCAAAAAGTATCATAAAAATCATATCTTGAAACTTTTTTTTGTAGAACATTCCTTTTTGATGCCTTTTTGAATTTTTTTGTGCATAATGCATGCGCATGCATATATACATGACCAAAATGTTTTGCTTCAAATAAATTTCTCTAAAATTGCACAATGATTTTTGATGAGAAAATATCTTATTTTTTAGAAAATGACCAAAATACCCTTTTGCCCTAAAAACTCAAAAATGCATGCACAATGTTCTTCACACTCTTCAAAATAACGCCACACTTCTCAATTTATTTATTTTTGTGGAAAATTAGAGTTTTAAACCTAGGCGGACAAAATTAGGGTATGACACCTATCAGTTGACAAAGAACTGAGCTTCGATCGTGTTGTTCAGGGTTTGATCAGAACTTCGTTGTGCTTGCTGTCTTGCCTTCTCGCGAAAGTGAAAAATAACGAGTCTAGGGTTTTTGCTGTTTAAGGGTTGTCTGCATTTTGATTTCAGTTTCTCTCTCTACCTGTTTATCGGTGGAGAAATAACTTTTGATAATTAATACTCTAGCTGTCCCTGACAATAGTCCCGTTTGAATAAACAGCTTAATTAACAGCTTATGCCATAAGCGCTTATTGTATAAGTGCTTATGCATAAGCTGTTTATATAATAAACAATAAAATAATGTTAAAACTATTTTTCTATAAGCCTTAAGCTGTTTTCATAAGCTATCTCGAGGAGCTTATGGAAATTAGTTGAAAACAACTTATGAACAAGTCATGAGCTGTTTCCATAAGCTCTCCCAAACAGTTTTTTAAGTGCTTATAGTAGTAGATAAACCCAAATAAGCCGATCCAAACGGGCCCAACAACTAATAGTATTGGTTTGGGTTAGTTCCGGATCAAGGTTGTTTGTACCCATGTGTTGTATTTCTTTTATCATGTCTCCAGTAATTGAGCCCAATTTGTATGTTTGGTGCCAATTAACTATGGGTCTGAGGCCAATTGTAATTGTTTGGTTTGGGTCTTGTCCACTTAAAGTAATCAAGCAATTGTATGTTGACAAAAAAAAGTTGTGCGAATCCCATGGAATTAAAGTACTTCTTGTTTTTTGACCAAAAAAAAGTACTTCTTGTTTAAATTAATCAAATAAATGAAGTTGAAGTAGAAAAATGGGCTACATAATGAAATAAAATGCCACGATTTTAGGCTATACTTTGTCAAGCATATGACAGTGTGGGAGGAAGCGTTGCATCAAAATATGGCTACATTGGGTGCAAGAATAACATGAGAAAGACATCCATAAACCGGAACATAGCTGGTGGAGGGTGTACACGACTAGTGGAGTAACTATTAGCTGACTCACAATTGTCGTGATTGATAGGGGTTAGGTTTCAACTTATTTATAAGTACCAATTGTACATAGTGGATTAACATAATTACATCAATACAAACTCAGTTTTCTATGCAATTTATCTTTTTAATTTTTACAGTTAACTCTTGTCATAAAAACATTAATTGACATGCAATGTTTTTTTTCCTAGCCCAAATTGGTCCTCCTTTAGCTATTATGAAATTGTAAAGAAAGAGACATATTCATCCATGCAATTTTGGGTCACATTAGTCACTAGTTATCATCTTCTTCAAATGGGTGGTTTCTGGAAACTAAAAACAAGAAACGAGCAGCAAATGCAGAAGAAGAAAGAACACAATCATAAAAGGAGAAGATGAACCCCATTTTTTTTGTTTTGGTTCATGTTTTTGTGTGATTCTTATTTGCATTTTCTTTTTTGATTTCTGTATATTCAATGTTGTTTGGCATTTCTGTTTTACAAAAATAAGAACCATGGACGGAGGCAGAATTGTGCAGCTGCGGGGGCGAGTTAGAAATATTAAAACTATCCAAAATATATATATTTATATATGTATCAACTTCCGTGAATTATCACATATATATTTAATCCAAAAATGTTAGGTACATTAGTAATTAATAATCTATTAAAATACACAACACCTCTCATGCATGTCACGAAAAAAGAAAAAAGAGTAACATACAAATAGAAAAACAGTCTTCAAGGGCGAGCAACAATAACGACTGTCTCATCACCTTTGTTGGCGGGCGGCTTGACAATCTGTCTGTCCATAATCACATGATCTTCGTGGACGACCTTGGGATCGACCTCGAGTCTCGGGTGCAGAACCGTACCTTGTGGGTCTTGGGCTAGACCGAGCTGGTGTTTGGTCGCTCTGTTCGGTGATGGAGTCGGGAGCAGAGCCCAGGACAGGTTGTACCTGCAAGACACTCCAACGCTCAAGGAAGGGGATAAGAAGTCAAAGCAGGATATGAAATGGGTGGAAAAATGTACCTGTCGGTGGGGGTTGACCCGTATTTATAGAGGTAGGTGCTATCGGCTGGCCGTTGGATTAGGCGAGTCTATCTGAGCCGTTGATATCAATCTTCGCGCGTCTCACTTAGTGGCTTGAGTGGAAAGTGGATCATGACCGTTCTCGGCCCAGACAGGAGGGTTTGACCATCGGACCAGTTCGGAATAGAATCTAAACTGAACTTTCTAGCAATGTTTTTAATTATTAGAAGGTGGTAAATGTTACCTTGTGTTCTGCACTGTACTTCCGACCTTGAAGAGCGATCCGAGGTAGTTAGTGGTTGATATCCTTAGTCAATGACCGTATCCGATCCTGCTGGTGTTGTACCTGCAAAATCACTCCGATGCTAAAGTTAGTGGGATAGTCTTAACGAAGTGATAAATAAGAGAATGCTTACCATTAATGAGGCAATGAATGTTGTATTTATAGAGTGGGGTGGGGTTGATTCCAATGAATCAGGACCGTCCGATCTGGTGGTTTGATCTGAGCCCTTGATGTTTGGACTGGGCCCTTTGATATTGGGCTTTTGTGTGGTGTGAATAGATGCCAAAAAGGGGGTGTATATGGCAAAAAGCATATCCATAACAGTTGCCCCCCAAGTCAGGTCGTCTTTAGAGGCGATCTTGACTTGTTCGGATATGAAGCTTTCTTTTTACCGATGTTTAAACATGGTTTCTGATAGTGGCGAAGTTTTACCGACGTTAAAACTTGGTCTCTGAAGGTGGCGAAGTTTTCGCCGATCATAAAAAAGAAGAAATTTTGAATTGGCGCAACTACCTGCGTTCCATGCTTATGATTTTTGATCCAATCAAAATTATGATCGGAACCGCGTAACTACCTACGTTCCACGCTTATGATCGGAACCGCGTAACTACCTGCGTTCCACGCTTATGATTTTTGATCCAATCAAAATTATGATCGGAACCGCGTAACTACCTACGTTCCACGCTTATGATCACAACAGCGTAACTACCTGCGTTCCACGCTTATGATTTTTGATCCAATCAAAATTATGATCGGAACCGCGTAACTACCTACGTTCCACGCTTATGATCGGAACCGCGTAACTACCTGCGTTCCACGCTCACATCAATAGCTTCCAACGCACGCTCACACCTACCAAAGCGTCACCATCATTAGCCGCCATTGGGAAACGCGCTCTGACAGACGCAATAAATGCAAATGCGCCAATTCAAAATTTCTTCTTTTTTATGATCGGCGAAAACTTCGCCACCTTCAGAGACCAAGTTTTAACGTCGGTAAAACTTCGCCACTATCAGAAACCATGTTTAAACATCGGTAAAAAGAAAGCTTCATATCCGAACAAGTCAAGATCGCCTCTAAAGACGACCTGACTTGGGGGGCAACTGTTATGGATAGGCTTTTTGCCATATACACCCCCTTTTTGGCATCTATTCACACCACACAAAAGCCCAATATCAAAGGGCCCAGTCCAAACATCAAGGGCTCAGATCAAACCACCAGATCGGACGGTCCTGATTCATTGGAATCAACCCCACCCCACTCTATAAATACAACATTCATTGCCTCATTAATGGTAAGCATTCTCTTATTTATCACTTCGTTAAGACTATCCCACTAACTTTAGCATCGGAGTGATTTTGCAGGTACAACACCAGCAGGATCGGATACGGTCATTGACTAAGGATATCAACCACTAACTACCTCGGATCGCTCTTCAAGGTCGGAAGTACAGTGCAGAACATTGGCGACCACAGTGGGAGATCTCAAAACCAAGATCTTCTCCCCTCACCTTAATCAATGACGACTCGAAATCTTCGTTCCAAGGCAAACAGCCACACAGTGGGAATCCATCCGGACCCTATCTTGAGACCGGTCATGCCCCATTTGGCCGAACCTCAGGCAACCCCGGACGGATTCGTTCAAAACCTTCCAAACTCCGATCAAGGGCGAGCCCAACATCAAATTCCGGACCTCGTTTTGGTATCCGGAAGCTCCGCAAGGAACCGCGTACCTCCTCAAAATCAACTTTCTGTCCCGGCCGATGCTGTCCAACAGCTCGTCCTACTGCTTAATCGACATGAATTGGCAAACCAAGAGAGGAGTTACCGATTTACGGATCTTGAAGCACAGGTGGCGGAGCTCCGAGCTCGGAATATTCCGGATCAGGTCTCGCCCGACTGAGATTCCCCCAAAAGAAGAAATCCGGCTCGAAAGCGCCATCGATCTCCCCCCAGAAGGCGACACTACCATCGCTCTCCTCCTTTCCCGTCTCTAAACTCTGTGTTCCAGCACTCGCCCAATATCTGGGACTAATCGACGTTGAGTTCGGTATAGAATTAATGACGGTTTCGAGGTCGGGGATCCCTGTTACCTCGGCCGCCACCCCTTTGTAATGCACGCACTTACCTTTTTCGATCCCATCAAAAATATAAGTGTTGCCTTTCTTATCCCAACAAAATTAGAAAGCAAAATATGACCGCCTAAATGTCTCCTTCTTCAGAAGAAACTCTTGGACCGATCTCATAAGATCTCCATACGTGGCCAAAGCAGTCGCAACCCTTAGGGGCGAGTTCAATCCGGGTCGAGTCCTGGTAAACTGCCCAAAAGGTACGAAAGGTCCTTTAAGGATTTCTCCTTAAATCGATCATTGGCCTTAGTAGCCAAGAACCCTAATGGACGAGTTAAATCTGGGCCGAGTCCTGGTAAACTGTCCTTAGGCCCGATCTTACGAGGGTTCTCAACAGGTCTTCTCTAAAATCGTTTGAAGAGCTCCTCTCAAACCTTTTTAAAACCTACGAGAATTCTCAACAAGTCTTCTCTAAATCGTTTGAAAGCTCCTCTCAAACCTTTTACTACCTACGTTCCACGCTTATGATTTTTGATCCAATCAAAATTATGATCGGAACCGCGTAACTACCTACGTTCCACGCTTATGATCGGAACAGCGTAACTACCTGCGTTCCACGCTTATGATTTTTGATCCAATCAAAATTATGATCGGAACCGCGTAACTACCTACGTTCCACGCTTATGATCGGAACAGCGTAACTACCTGCGTTCCACGCTTATGATTTTTGATCCAATCAAAATTATGATCGGAACCGCGTAACTACCTACGTTCCACGCTTATGATCGGAACCGCGTAACTACCTGCGTTCCACGCTTATGATTTTTGATCCAATCAAAATTATGATCGGAACCGCGTAACTACCTACGTTCCACGCTTATGATCGGAACAGCGTAACTACCTGCATTCCACGCTTATGATTTTTGATCCAATCAAAATTATGATCGGAACCGCGTAACTACCTGCGTTCCACGCTTATGATTTTTGATCCAATCAAAATTATGATCGGAACCGCGTAACTACCTACGTTCCACGCTTATGATCGGAACCGCGTAACTACCTGCGTTCCACGCTCACATCAATAGCTTCCAACGCACGCTCACACCTACCAAAGCGTCACCATCATTAGCCGCCATTGGGAAACGCGCTCTGACAGACGCAATAAATGCAAATGCGCCAATTCAAAATTTCTTCTTTTTTATGATCGGCGAAAACTTCGCCACCTTCAGAGACCAAGTTTTAACGTCGGTAAAACTTCGCCACTATCAGAAACCATGTTTAAACATCGGTAAAAAGAAAGCTTCATATCCGAACAAGTCAAGATCGCCTCTAAAGACGACCTGACTTGGGGGGCAACTGTTATGGATAGGCTTTTTGCCATATACACCCCCTTTTTGGCATCTATTCACACCACACAAAAGCCCAATATCAAAGGGCCCAGTCCAAACATCAAGGGCTCAGATCAAACCACCAGATCGGACGGTCCTGATTCATTGGAATCAACCCCACCCCACTCTATAAATACAACATTCATTGCCTCATTAATGGTAAGCATTCTCTTATTTATCACTTCGTTAAGACTATCCCACTAACTTTAGCATCGGAGTGATTTTGCAGGTACAACACCAGCAGGATCGGATACGGTCATTGACTAAGGATATCAACCACTAACTACCTCGGATCGCTCTTCAAGGTCGGAAGTACAGTGCAGAACATTGGCGACCACAGTGGGAGATCTCAAAACCAAGATCTTCTCCCCTCACCTTAATCAATGACGACTCGAAATCTTCGTTCCAAGGCAAACAGCCACACAGTGGGAATCCATCCGGACCCTATCTTGAGACCGGTCATGCCCCATTTGGCCGAACCTCAGGCAACCCCGGACGGATTCGTTCAAAACCTTCCAAACTCCGATCAAGGGCGAGCCCAACATCAAATTCCGGACCTCGTTTTGGTATCCGGAAGCTCCGCAAGGAACCGCGTACCTCCTCAAAATCAACTTTCTGTCCCGGCCGATGCTGTCCAACAGCTCGTCCTACTGCTTAATCGACATGAATTGGCAAACCAAGAGAGGAGTTACCGATTTACGGATCTTGAAGCACAGGTGGCGGAGCTCCGAGCTCGGAATATTCCGGATCAGGTCTCGCCCGACTGAGATTCCCCCAAAAGAAGAAATCCGGCTCGAAAGCGCCATCGATCTCCCCCCAGAAGGCGACACTACCATCGCTCTCCTCCTTTCCCGTCTCTAAACTCTGTGTTCCAGCACTCGCCCAATATCTGGGACTAATCGACGTTGAGTTCGGTATAGAATTAATGACGGTTTCGAGGTCGGGGATCCCTGTTACCTCGGCCGCCACCCCTTTGTAATGCACGCACTTACCTTTTTCGATCCCATCAAAAATATAAGTGTTGCCTTTCTTATCCCAACAAAATTAGAAAGCAAAATATGACCGCCTAAATGTCTCCTTCTTCAGAAGAAACTCTTGGACCGATCTCATAAGATCTCCATACGTGGCCAAAGCAGTCGCAACCCTTAGGGGCGAGTTCAATCCGGGTCGAGTCCTGGTAAACTGCCCAAAAGGTACGAAAGGTCCTTTAAGGATTTCTCCTTAAATCGATCATTGGCCTTAGTAGCCAAGAACCCTAATGGACGAGTTAAATCTGGGCCGAGTCCTGGTAAACTGTCCTTAGGCCCGATCTTACGAGGGTTCTCAACAGGTCTTCCCTAAAATCGTTTGAAGAGCTCCTCTCAAACCTTTTTAAAACCTACGAGAATTCTCAACAAGTCTTCTCTAAATCGTTTGAAGAGCTCCTCTCAAACCTTTTACTACCTACGTTCCACGCTTATGATTTTTGATCCAATCAAAATTATGATCGGAACCGCGTAACTACCTACGTTCCACGCTTATGATCGGAACAGCGTAACTACCTGCGTTCCACGCTTATGATTTTTGATCCAATCAAAATTATGATCGGAACCGCGTAACTACCTACGTTCCACGCTTATGATCGGAACAGCGTAACTACCTGCGTTCCACGCTTATGATTTTTGATCCAATCAAAATTATGATCGGAACCGCGTAACTACCTACGTTCCACGCTTATGATCGGAACCGCGTAACTACCTGCGTTCCACGCTTATGATTTTTGATCCAATCAAAATTATGATCGGAACCGCGTAACTACCTACGTTCCACGCTTATGATCGGAACAGCGTAACTACCTGCATTCCACGCTTATGATTTTTGATCCAATCAAAATTATGATCGGAACCGCGTAACTACCTGCGTTCCACGCTTATGATTTTTGATCCAATCAAAATTATGATCGGAACCGCGTAACTACCTACGTTCCACGCTTATGATCGGAACCGCGTAACTACCTGCGTTCCACGCTCACATCAATAGCTTCCAACGCACGCTCACACCTACCAAAGCGTCACCATCATTAGCCGCCATTGGGAAACGCGCTCTGACAGACGCAATAAATGCAAATGCGCCAATTCAAAATTTCTTCTTTTTTATGATCGGCGAAAACTTCGCCACCTTCAGAGACCAAGTTTTAACGTCGGTAAAACTTCGCCACTATCAGAAACCATGTTTAAACATCGGTAAAAAGAAAGCTTCATATCCGAACAAGTCAAGATCGCCTCTAAAGACGACCTGACTTGGGGGGCAACTGTTATGGATAGGCTTTTTGCCATATACACCCCCTTTTTGGCATCTATTCACACCACACAAAAGCCCAATATCAAAGGGCCCAGTCCAAACATCAAGGGCTCAGATCAAACCACCAGATCGGACGGTCCTGATTCATTGGAATCAACCCCACCCCACTCTATAAATACAACATTCATTGCCTCATTAATGGTAAGCATTCTCTTATTTATCACTTCGTTAAGACTATCCCACTAACTTTAGCATCGGAGTGATTTTGCAGGTACAACACCAGCAGGATCGGATACGGTCATTGACTAAGGATATCAACCACTAACTACCTCGGATCGCTCTTCAAGGTCGGAAGTACAGTGCAGAACATTGGCGACCACAGTGGGAGATCTCAAAACCAAGATCTTCTCCCCTCACCTTAATCAATGACGACTCGAAATCTTCGTTCCAAGGCAAACAGCCACACAGTGGGAATCCATCCGGACCCTATCTTGAGACCGGTCATGCCCCATTTGGCCGAACCTCAGGCAACCCCGGACGGATTCGTTCAAAACCTTCCAAACTCCGATCAAGGGCGAGCCCAACATCAAATTCCGGACCTCGTTTTGGTATCCGGAAGCTCCGCAAGGAACCGCGTACCTCCTCAAAATCAACTTTCTGTCCCGGCCGATGCTGTCCAACAGCTCGTCCTACTGCTTAATCGACATGAATTGGCAAACCAAGAGAGGAGTTACCGATTTACGGATCTTGAAGCACAGGTGGCGGAGCTCCGAGCTCGGAATATTCCGGATCAGGTCTCGCCCGACTGAGATTCCCCCAAAAGAAGAAATCCGGCTCGAAAGCGCCATCGATCTCCCCCCAGAAGGCGACACTACCATCGCTCTCCTCCTTTCCCGTCTCTAAACTCTGTGTTCCAGCACTCGCCCAATATCTGGGACTAATCGACGTTGAGTTCGGTATAGAATTAATGACGGTTTCGAGGTCGGGGATCCCTGTTACCTCGGCCGCCACCCCTTTGTAATGCACGCACTTACCTTTTTCGATCCCATCAAAAATATAAGTGTTGCCTTTCTTATCCCAACAAAATTAGAAAGCAAAATATGACCGCCTAAATGTCTCCTTCTTCAGAAGAAACTCTTGGACCGATCTCATAAGATCTCCATACGTGGCCAAAGCAGTCGCAACCCTTAGGGGCGAGTTCAATCCGGGTCGAGTCCTGGTAAACTGCCCAAAAGGTACGAAAGGTCCTTTAAGGATTTCTCCTTAAATCGATCATTGGCCTTAGTAGCCAAGAACCCTAATGGACGAGTTAAATCTGGGCCGAGTCCTGGTAAACTGTCCTTAGGCCCGATCTTACGAGGGTTCTCAACAGGTCTTCTCTAAAATCGTTTGAAGAGCTCCTCTCAAACCTTTTTAAAACCTACGAGAATTCTCAACAAGTCTTCTCTAAATCGTTTGAAGAGCTCCTCTCAAACCTTTTACTACCTACGTTCCACGCTTATGATTTTTGATCCAATCAAAATTATGATCGGAACCGCGTAACTACCTACGTTCCACGCTTATGATCGGAACAGCGTAACTACCTGCGTTCCACGCTTATGATTTTTGATCCAATCAAAATTATGATCGGAACCGCGTAACTACCTACGTTCCACGCTTATGATCGGAACAGCGTAACTACCTGCGTTCCACGCTTATGATTTTTGATCCAATCAAAATTATGATCGGAACCGCGTAACTACCTACGTTCCACGCTTATGATCGGAACCGCGTAACTACCTGCGTTCCACGCTTATGATTTTTGATCCAATCAAAATTATGATCGGAACCGCGTAACTACCTACGTTCCACGCTTATGATCGGAACAGCGTAACTACCTGCATTCCACGCTTATGATTTTTGATCCAATCAAAATTATGATCGGAACCGCGTAACTACCTGCGTTCCACGCTTATGATTTTTGATCCAATCAAAATTATGATCGGAACCGCGTAACTACCTACGTTCCACGCTTATGATCGGAACCGCGTAACTACCTGCGTTCCACGCTCACATCAATAGCTTCCAACGCACGCTCACACCTACCAAAGCGTCACCATCATTAGCCGCCATTGGGAAACGCGCTCTGACAGACGCAATAAATGCAAATGCGCCAATTCAAAATTTCTTCTTTTTTATGATCGGCGAAAACTTCGCCACCTTCAGAGACCAAGTTTTAACGTCGGTAAAACTTCGCCACTATCAGAAACCATGTTTAAACATCGGTAAAAAGAAAGCTTCATATCCGAACAAGTCAAGATCGCCTCTAAAGACGACCTGACTTGGGGGGCAACTGTTATGGATAGGCTTTTTGCCATATACACCCCCTTTTTGGCATCTATTCACACCACACAAAAGCCCAATATCAAAGGGCCCAGTCCAAACATCAAGGGCTCAGATCAAACCACCAGATCGGACGGTCCTGATTCATTGGAATCAACCCCACCCCACTCTATAAATACAACATTCATTGCCTCATTAATGGTAAGCATTCTCTTATTTATCACTTCGTTAAGACTATCCCACTAACTTTAGCATCGGAGTGATTTTGCAGGTACAACACCAGCAGGATCGGATACGGTCATTGACTAAGGATATCAACCACTAACTACCTCGGATCGCTCTTCAAGGTCGGAAGTACAGTGCAGAACATTGGCGACCACAGTGGGAGATCTCAAAACCAAGATCTTCTCCCCTCACCTTAATCAATGACGACTCGAAATCTTCGTTCCAAGGCAAACAGCCACACAGTGGGAATCCATCCGGACCCTATCTTGAGACCGGTCATGCCCCATTTGGCCGAACCTCAGGCAACCCCGGACGGATTCGTTCAAAACCTTCCAAACTCCGATCAAGGGCGAGCCCAACATCAAATTCCGGACCTCGTTTTGGTATCCGGAAGCTCCGCAAGGAACCGCGTACCTCCTCAAAATCAACTTTCTGTCCCGGCCGATGCTGTCCAACAGCTCGTCCTACTGCTTAATCGACATGAATTGGCAAACCAAGAGAGGAGTTACCGATTTACGGATCTTGAAGCACAGGTGGCGGAGCTCCGAGCTCGGAATATTCCGGATCAGGTCTCGCCCGACTGAGATTCCCCCAAAAGAAGAAATCCGGCTCGAAAGCGCCATCGATCTCCCCCCAGAAGGCGACACTACCATCGCTCTCCTCCTTTCCCGTCTCTAAACTCTGTGTTCCAGCACTCGCCCAATATCTGGGACTAATCGACGTTGAGTTCGGTATAGAATTAATGACGGTTTCGAGGTCGGGGATCCCTGTTACCTCGGCCGCCACCCCTTTGTAATGCACGCACTTACCTTTTTCGATCCCATCAAAAATATAAGTGTTGCCTTTCTTATCCCAACAAAATTAGAAAGCAAAATATGACCGCCTAAATGTCTCCTTCTTCAGAAGAAACTCTTGGACCGATCTCATAAGATCTCCATACGTGGCCAAAGCAGTCGCAACCCTTAGGGGCGAGTTCAATCCGGGTCGAGTCCTGGTAAACTGCCCAAAAGGTACGAAAGGTCCTTTAAGGATTTCTCCTTAAATCGATCATTGGCCTTAGTAGCCAAGAACCCTAATGGACGAGTTAAATCTGGGCCGAGTCCTGGTAAACTGTCCTTAGGCCCGATCTTACGAGGGTTCTCAACAGGTCTTCTCTAAAATCGTTTGAAGAGCTCCTCTCAAACCTTTTTAAAACCTACGAGAATTCTCAACAAGTCTTCTCTAAATCGTTTGAAGAGCTCCTCTCAAACCTTTTACTACCTACGTTCCACGCTTATGATTTTTGATCCAATCAAAATTATGATCGGAACCGCGTAACTACCTACGTTCCACGCTTATGATCGGAACAGCGTAACTACCTGCGTTCCACGCTTATGATTTTTGATCCAATCAAAATTATGATCGGAACCGCGTAACTACCTACGTTCCACGCTTATGATCGGAACAGCGTAACTACCTGCGTTCCACGCTTATGATTTTTGATCCAATCAAAATTATGATCGGAACCGCGTAACTACCTACGTTCCACGCTTATGATCGGAACCGCGTAACTACCTGCGTTCCACGCTTATGATTTTTGATCCAATCAAAATTATGATCGGAACCGCGTAACTACCTACGTTCCACGCTTATGATCGGAACAGCGTAACTACCTGCATTCCACGCTTATGATTTTTGATCCAATCAAAATTATGATCGGAACCGCGTAACTACCTGCGTTCCACGCTTATGATTTTTGATCCAATCAAAATTATGATCGGAACCGCGTAACTACCTACGTTCCACGCTTATGATCGGAACCGCGTAACTACCTGCGTTCCACGCTCACATCAATAGCTTCCAACGCACGCTCACACCTACCAAAGCGTCACCATCATTAGCCGCCATTGGGAAACGCGCTCTGACAGACGCAATAAATGCAAATGCGCCAATTCAAAATTTCTTCTTTTTTATGATCGGCGAAAACTTCGCCACCTTCAGAGACCAAGTTTTAACGTCGGTAAAACTTCGCCACTATCAGAAACCATGTTTAAACATTGGTAAAAAGAAAGCTTCATATCCGAACAAGTCAAGATCGCCTCTAAAGACGACCTGACTTGGGGGGCAACTGTTATGGATAGGCTTTTTGCCATATACACCCCCTTTTTGGCATCTATTCACACCACACAAAAGCCCAATATCAAAGGGCCCAGTCCAAACATCAAGGGCTCAGATCAAACCACCAGATCGGACGGTCCTGATTCATTGGAATCAACCCCACCCCACTCTATAAATACAACATTCATTGCCTCATTAATGGTAAGCATTCTCTTATTTATCACTTCGTTAAGACTATCCCACTAACTTTAGCATCGGAGTGATTTTGCAGGTACAACACCAGCAGGATCGGATACGGTCATTGACTAAGGATATCAACCACTAACTACCTCGGATCGCTCTTCAAGGTCGGAAGTACAGTGCAGAACATTGGCGACCACAGTGGGAGATCTCAAAACCAAGATCTTCTCCCCTCACCTTAATCAATGACGACTCGAAATCTTCGTTCCAAGGCAAACAGCCACACAGTGGGAATCCATCCGGACCCTATCTTGAGACCGGTCATGCCCCATTTGGCCGAACCTCAGGCAACCCCGGACGGATTCGTTCAAAACCTTCCAAACTCCGATCAAGGGTGAGCCCAACATCAAATTCCGGACCTCGTTTTGGTATCCGGAAGCTCCGCAAGGAACCGCGTACCTCCTCAAAATCAACTTTCTGTCCCGGCCGATGCTGTCCAACAGCTCGTCCTACTGCTTAATCGACATGAATTGGCAAACCAAGAGAGGAGTTACCGATTTACGGATCTTGAAGCACAGGTGGCGGAGCTCCGAGCTCGGAATATTCCGGATCAGGTCTCGCCCGACTGAGATTCCCCCAAAAGAAGAAATCCGGCTCGAAAGCGCCATCGATCTCCCCCCAGAAGGCGACACTACCATCGCTCTCCTCCTTTCCCGTCTCTAAACTCTGTGTTCCAGCACTCGCCCAATATCTGGGACTAATCGACGTTGAGTTCGGTATAGAATTAATGACGGTTTCGAGGTCGGGGATCCCTGTTACCTCGGCCGCCACCCCTTTGTAATGCACGCACTTACCTTTTTCGATCCCATCAAAAATATAAGTGTTGCCTTTCTTATCCCAACAAAATTAGAAAGCAAAATATGACCGCCTAAATGTCTCCTTCTTCAGAAGAAACTCTTGGACCGATCTCATAAGATCTCCATACGTGGCCAAAGCAGTCGCAACCCTTAGGGGCGAGTTCAATCCGGGTCGAGTCCTGGTAAACTGCCCAAAAGGTACGAAAGGTCTTTTAAGGATTTCTCCTTAAATCGATCATTGGCCTTAGTAGCCAAGAACCCTAATGGACGAGTTAAATCTGGGCCGAGTCCTGGTAAACTGTCCTTAGGCCCGATCTTACGAGGGTTCTCAACAGGTCTTCTCTAAAATCGTTTGAAGAGCTCCTCTCAAACCTTTTTAAAACCTACGAGAATTCTCAACAAGTCTTCTCTAAATCGTTTGAAGAGCTCCTCTCAAACCTTTTACTACCTACGTTCCACGCTTATGATTTTTGATCCAATCAAAATTATGATCGGAACCGCGTAACTACCTACGTTCCACGCTTATGATCGGAACAGCGTAACTACCTGCGTTCCACGCTTATGATTTTTGATCCAATCAAAATTATGATCGGAACCGCGTAACTACCTACGTTCCACGCTTATGATCGGAACAGCGTAACTACCTGCGTTCCACGCTTATGATTTTTGATCCAATCAAAATTATGATCGGAACCGCGTAACTACCTACGTTCCACGCTTATGATCGGAACCGCGTAACTACCTGCGTTCCACGCTTATGATTTTTGATCCAATCAAAATTATGATCGGAACCGGGTAACTACCTACGTTCCACGCTTATGATCGGAACAGCGTAACTACCTGCATTCCACGCTTATGATTTTTGATCCAATCAAAATTATGATCGGAACCGCGTAACTACCTGCGTTCCACGCTTATGATTTTTGATCCAATCAAAATTATGATCGGAACCGCGTAACTACCTACGTTCCACGCTTATGATCGGAACCGCGTAACTACCTGCGTTCCACGCTCACATCAATAGCTTCCAACGCACGCTCACACCTACCAAAGCGTCACCATCATTAGCCGTCATTGGGAAACGCGCTCTGACAGACGCAATAAATGCAAATGCGCGAATTCAAAATTTCTTCTTTTTTTATGATCGGCGAAAACTTCGCCACCTTCAGAGACCAAGTTTTAACGTCGGTAAAACTTCGCCACTATCAGAAACCATGTTTAAACATCGGTAAAAAGAAAGCTTCATATCCGAACAAGTCAAGATCGCCTCTAAAGACGACCTGACTTGGGGGGCAACTGTTATGGATAGGCTTTTTGCCATATACACCCCCTTTTTGGCATCTATTCACACCACACAAAAGCCCAATATCAAAGGGCCCAGTCCAAACATCAAGGGCTCAGATCAAACCACCAGATCGGACGGTCCTGATTCATTGGAATCAACCCCACCCCACTCTATAAATACAACATTCATTGCCTCATTAATGGTAAGCATTCTCTTATTTATCACTTCGTTAAGACTATCCCACTAACTTTAGCATCGGAGTGATTTTGCAGGTACAACACCAGCAGGATCGGATACGGTCATTGACTAAGGATATCAACCACTAACTACCTCGGATCGCTCTTCAAGGTCGGAAGTACAGTGCAGAACACCTTGCACTAGTTATTTTATCCTTTTTATTTAGGTATATATTGCTAATCAGTTGTTGATTTTCAAAAAAAAAAATCAATTTATGATTATCCCTGGTATTTATTAATTGAGAAGTGTTTTCCATCTTTCCTTCAGTAACATATCTAAGTATTCAAGCTACTATAGAACTAATTAATTAGGTCAGATACCTCTAGCATACATAGCATGCATATCATGACGGTAATATATATTGGGATAGGGGGGGCTGGAGCCCCTGGAAGGTATGCACGTCCCTCCGTCACTATGGATCTCAAACCAGAAACCATTTTTGCTAGCAATCAGAGACAATGTGTCCAAAAGTTGCAAGGACCAATATGTTTCAAAATTTTGGAATAGCTAAAAGAGGGACCAATTTGGGGGGTGAAAAAATACATTTCACGTCAGTTAATGTGAGGGGTTGAAAGATAAGGTGCCATGTATGAGACGTTTGTTAATTGTTTTAAGTTTAAATGGATGGAAGGACTGACTTGTCTTATTTTAAAAATGTCAATGACTAATATGTCCCTAAAAAATTGTCAGAGACTAACTTGTCGCGCAACAAAATTGCTATGTACTAGTTTAGTTATTTAGTCTTTTTTTGGTGAATTGTTATTTAGTTTTTTTCTAATATCTAATTTCTAAAATATAAAAATTAAGTAAAATTATAGTAATTTAACTTAAATATTATAATTGTAAAAATATTTTAAAAACTTCATAAAAAACTTCATATGAGAGTTGATTTTAGGCCTGGATACTTATTTGATGACCTGTCTGAATTATGTAAGAAGATGATAGAGGTTTGATTAAAAAAATAATACAGTGGTCAATGGTTGTGAAGGTGATGTTTATGTTCCAACACTGATAACGGAATGTGTGATGTGAGTGTGACACAAATAAAAACAAAAGCAGAAAATAAAAAGACTTTTTTTTGGTTATATTTAAAATTAAAATATCTTCCTACAAAAGCAACAAATAAGAAAGAAAAAAATACTAACGTTGGCAATTTGTCGGTCGATCGGATGACCCCACCCACCACCACATTAAAAACCACGACAATGGTTTTTGGAGCGGTATTGAAAAATAGTTAACGTTGGCATTTATCCGCTAGCTAGCTTATATAGAAGTTTTTAAATAATTAATGTTGTAAAAAAAGGTATTTTTATACTTAGCTTAAATATATTAATAGCACCTTAATTTGTCTATATATGGCTTAAAAATATGAAAGCATTATAAACGGAGGGAGTAGTTACTTATTTTCTATTTTGTCAAAAAAAGTTACTTATTTTCTATAACAGCAATTTTTATGTAGTTGTAAAAAACAATTTTTTTTTGACAATTTTTATTTTGAAAAAACTTAACAGTAATATTTTTTTTACCAAAAAACCTAAAAGTGATCTTGTACACTAGGAAAATCACTTTTTTTTCATATAAAAATGGGCAACTTAATTTATCTGACAAAACAAAACTATTATTATTTTTTCAAAAATGGCTTAAATATGTTTTAGGTCCCTGCAAATATAGCGTGTTTTGATTTTAGTCTGTGTAATTTTTTAAAAAAAAGTTCCCTATAAAATCAACTTTTTTTAAATAAGTCATTATGTTGGTCAAACATTACAAAAACACAGTTGACTACTAGAAATGTTATGTGTAATTTTTTTTTTCCATTTTAATTTATTTTAAAAACTGATTTGGTTGTTGTAAAAAAAAACCTGATTTGGCTATCGATTTGATGATGTGTTATTTTTTTAATTTTTAGTTTCTTTAAAGGTGAGTTGGCATTTGAGGTGGGTAGTAACTCTTCTTCCTTTTTTTGACCAAAGTAACTCTTCTTCCTCTTTATCTTCTCCCATAAGCCATAGAAATGAAGAGAAGCTTCATCCTCCCTCCCATGGCCGCCACCCAGCTTCTTGGTCGCGCAACGTCTCTGTCCGCCCACATTTGGCCAAAATAATAACATATTCGTCATCCTCACATCAAAATGATGAATTGATGATTCTTGTTAATGAATGACGGGTGGGTGTTGTTCCTCTTATTTGATGAATGAATAATGAATTGAAGAAAAATGATTGTTTGTGAAAGAGAATGAGAATAGAGAGATGATGAGTTCTTGTGGGTAATCAGCAGAGAGGGTTGAGAGAGATGGAGAAGAAAGAGAATAATAGGGGAAAATGTTTTTTAATTTCAATATTATGTGGCAAGCCATGTCATAGATAAAATAATTATAAAAGAAAATAAAATTACATCTCACAATTCCGTTTGACACATAAGCAGTTTTTGTAACAGTGTGTTAACATAGGGACTTTTTAAAACAAGTTGTTTTTGCAGGGACATTTTTAAAAAAATCGCAGAGACTAAAATCAAAACATGTTATATTTGCAAGGACCTAAAACATATTTAAACTTTCAAAACTTTCAGCGGTGGTTGGAGTGGTGGTAATGGTCATAGTCTCATAGACTCATAGTGGTGATAGAGTAGTGGTTGACGATGGTCAGAGTGGTGGCTGACGGTGGCCAGAGTGGTGGTTGACGGTGGTCAGAGTGGTGGTTGGCGGTGGTCAAAAGTGGTGGTTAATAGTGGTTGATGGTGGTGAGATCGGTGGTTGATGGTGGTCAAAGTGGTGGTTGATGGTGGCCAGAACGGTGGTCGGAGTGGTGGTGCATGGTCAAAGTGGTGGTTGACGGTAGTCGGAGTGGTAGTTGGTGGTGGTCAAAGTGATGGGTAATTGTGGCCAGAGTGGTAGTTAATGGTGGTTAAAGTCGTGGTTGATGGGTCGGAGTGGTTGTGAGTTTCTGGTTTTGAAATTGACCAAAACCTGTTCATGTAAAATAGGGTTGAGTTGGTTTTTTTCTTAATTTCAAAACAGGTTTCCATCAAAACTCAAAACCACAAAAATAGGTTTTTATAATTTTTGTTTCTGTTTTTATTTCATCCACCTCGGATCATCAATATATTTGACCACCACCAACTATCACTCTGACCACCACCAACCACCACCGACCACCACCAACCACCAATCCGACCACCGCCAACAACCACTCCAACCGCCTTCAACCACCATCAACCAACACTCTAACCATCGTCCACCACTATTTTGACCACCAGCAACCACCACACCGACCACCACCGACCATCATTCCGACCACTACCAACCACCACCAACCACCACTTCGACCACCAACGATCACCGCAAACCGCCGTCAACTACCACTCTGACCTCCACTTTAACCACCGTCAATCACAACTTTGACCACCAACAACTGCCACTCCGACTATTGCCAACTACCACCGACCACCACTCCGACCACCGCCGATTACCACTCCGACCAGGGGCGGATCTAGGTGTTTGTCAGGGTGGTCAACTGCACACCCTGAAAAAACATTATTAGTACCAATCCTCTTATTAAAAAATAATATTAGCACCAATATCGTATTAAAAGAATATTTTGCACACCCCAAAAATATTTGTTTGTATTGAATTCTTAGTTTCGCACCTATCTAATACACTATACTCACACTCTTACATATTTTTAATTTTCTCCCTCCCCGCGTTTTCTCACTCTCAAACATATTCTTCTTTCTTCTCTTCCTCCTTTATTATACTTGTAGCAATGCAGGTGTTTAAAATTTTTTGCACACCCTACCTCAGGGTCCTAGATACGCCACCGACTCCAACCACCATTAACCACCACCCTGACCACCATCCACCACCAATCACCACTCCGACCACCGTCATCCACCACTTTGACCACCACCAAAATTTACTCTTATGTTTATGATGAATATTTATTCTTATGTTTATATTTGAAAGTGATTTTGATTTTTTTTTTTGAAAATTTCTTAACTGAGAACAGAATTTGGTTTTGATTTTTGATATTTTTAAAATTCAAAACAGAAACTAGTTTTGGTTTTTGAAAATTTCAAAACAAAAAACAGAAAACCACCCCGAACGGGGCCTAAAATTTCAAGTACTGGATTCGAATTTAGGACATTGATTAAACAAAAAGAAGATTAAACCATTCCATTCAAGCGCTATTCGGTGGCAAATGAAACTAGTTGAATTAACCTTTTCACCTTTTTTTTAAAAATAAACTTCTTTTATTGCATAATAGTATTGCTTGCTTAATCCGGGGGTGTGGTTGAGCGGTTGGGGCTCATCCTCCCTTAACCAAGTGTCGAGGGCCAATCCTCGCCTTGGGTATGAAGCAACTTTAAATCCCTGGGCCAGCTGTCCCATCCTTCGAGGTCCCTCCGATCCAGCAAGGGGATTAGTCACTGCGTTCGACAGTAGATACCTTGGTCTAAAAAAAAAAATAATAGTATTGCATAATAGTACTATAATAAGTGAATTAATCAATTCTGTTAAAAACAAAATGAATTAATAAAAAACAATAAATCAATTTTTTTTTCTGAACCTCAATTATTGTTTCTCAAGTTTGTGAAATCCAGTCATATAATGAATTGATTAATTATTATACATTTTTTCGTATCAAATTTAAATTTCAAAACTTAAGAATGCAAACGTTTCTTTTTTATTTGCACGTTTCCTTTTTTGTTTGCATTCTCTGGTTCACTAGTTCACCCATTATATGTGAACCAAACAAATCAAAAAAAAGCCTTTCTGCGTTCTTCATCTTCTTCTCTACCTTTCGTCAATTCAGAACCCCCAAAACCCTAGATCAAACGCTACCACCACCGTCTCGTGATTTTCGGTGGTTGAAATTCGCGTTCTCTGTTACTGAAATTTGAACATCTTGGAATTATTTTTTCCTGGGAACGTTCTGATTTCAATTTCAGTTTCTAGGGTTTTGTTTAAGGGGTTAGAAATGGGAAGCAGAAAGGAAGAAGAAAAGAACGAGAAAATTATTAGAGGTCTTATGAAGCTTCCGCCAAATCGAAGATGTATCAACTGTAATAGTATGGTAAATTCAACTCCTTGTTTTGTTTTTTGTTTTTTGAAATTTCTTCTTCTTTTGTTTGAAGAAAGTGCGTTTTGGAGTTCATTACCTTTCTGTTTTGGGGTTTTTGTGTTTTGCGATTGATTTGAAGTTTGAAGGATTAAACCTTAGGGTATAGTTGCTGAGAACTAAGATGGTTTGAAAATGTCTAAGGAATTTGAAAATAAAATTCTTAAATTTGAGTGTGGATCCCCAAAGTTACAATGTTTTTGAACTCATATTCAGCATTTTACAAGAAAGGAAATAAAATTAATCATATGATTTTCTTTTTCACTACAACCTTTGCATGGGTGTAAAATTTTACCATGTTATGCTCTAGGAATTTAGGAGTGATTGTGATTGTGATTTGTGAAAAGAACTTTTGAAGGTTTGTTCACGTTATATAAGGTCACTCCCAGTTAATTGAAATGCAACTATTTGTACAGGGACCTCAGTATGTATGTACAACTTTTTGGACCTTCATTTGCATAACTTGCAGTGGAATACAGTGAGTTCCTTTTCATCTTATTAACTCTTGCATTGTGCTCCTTGTTTCTTTTTTTGGTGCTGTCCGGAATGTTCAAATGTGTTTAATTGCTGGTTGAGCTCCCCAAATTGTTTTTAAATACATGATTTTGTTAGAAAATTAGCATGTTTGGTTGTAATATCTCAAATTTGGATTGCCTCTAAACATCAGTTTTGAAGTGAGAAAAAGTAGCTTTCATTCTAGGTTCTTTACTCAGCTTTACATTAAATACTCAATGTATATGCCATTTTTTTTTACAAGGGCGCTGGTACCTTTCCCTACTTAACCAGTACCCTCAAAAAACAGATACCAAGCAAATGTCCATGCAGACAATGACTGTTTCTTCTGGTTTAAAATAATATTGAACATGCACTATTTTAATGATATTTACATTTGTACTCCATTTTCCTTGTTGAAACTGTCTTTTTTGGACTAGATGATAATGATATGAAAATTTCTTTATTAGGATTTGGAATTCTTTTGAATTTCTATTTTAGATGAAATTTTAAGGAAAAAAATGCAGCCTTATTTGACTGTGATCTAAATTCAATTCAAAAATTACCTGCCTTCTTTGTGTTCCCCTGAATTGGACATTATATACTGCTCCTGCTGTCTACTATTCCTTTTTAGTGATGTTTTATGCCCATTGCACCATTCCGTTGGTAGTAGTTATATTTGTTAATTGGTAATAATGTATTCTTAAAAGCACCTGTTTATTTTCATGTCACGCAGCCGTGAATTTACTCATCGTGTGAAGTCTGTGTCAATGGCAAAATTCACTTCACAAGAAGTTGATGCTCTTCAAAATGGCGGTAACCAGGTACAACGGTCAATTTTATTGTGGTGCTACCTTGATTTATTTCCTGATAAAGGGTGAACTTTCTACATAACATTTGTGGCTATTCCTTGTTGAAATGAGATTTATTGGTGTTTCAGCGTGCAAGGGAAATATATTTGACAAATTGGGACTTTCAGAGGCAGCGGTTGCCAGATAGCAGGTTCAATTATGTAGTTTGGTGTTACAGTTATTAAATTAAAATGACATATATATATATATATATATATATATATGTATAGATATAATACATTTCATTATTTCATTATGTGACATCAAGTTATGCTTTTGCAGCAACGTGGATAAAATAAGGGAGTTTATAAGGATTGTATATGTGGATAGAAGATATGCTGTGGCAAAGTCTTCTGAAATGCCTCCAGGAAATGCGCAGGCAATTTTTCTTTTAGATATCGATTGTTTTCCTGAATACATACATATATTGCTAAGCCTTGTCTCATTCTTTTTTCTATGGAAATAGAGAACTGGGTTTGTGATTATATGTAGGGTGTATGAGTAAATAAATAGTTGATAATTGAAAAGTGTGAGTAAATAAATAAAAAAATAAAAATAAATGATTATGGTGATCCCACTGATCTTCTTTTCCTGTTATGAGTATTGGTGTTTAATAGAAACTTATACTAGTGAAGTTGAATGACAGCTTAGGAATCACTGAAAATTCAGTTGGACATAATTAAATGTACCAATGGCGTCATAATCCAAGTTAATTTCTAACTTTAGTTAAATGCTAAACCTTTGATGTCTGCAAATCTCTGTAGAGCCCTGTAATTCTTGACGACGAGATTAGGCGTGCCAGTTCTTATCATTCATATTCACAAAGTCCTCCATATGATAATCAATATGAGGATCGGCGCTATGGTAAACAAGCAGGTGCTCTGACGAGGAAGCCTGGTTCAGATAAAGTTCGTTATGATGGGAAGATTTCTAGTATTATCTACAGTCCTGGTCGCTTCAGTGATCACACATCTGATGAAAGATTTGCAAATGAGAGATCTGGTCCGAGAATGTCTGACTTTTCTGTCTCTAGTGGTTATGAGAGATACAAATCAGATGCCAGTCCATCCTATCAGCGTTCTGGTTCTAATTCAAGTGAAGATGTGTGGTCTCAAGCAAAAAATGCATCTCTGGAAATTAATGCTGGTGCTTTGAGACATTCAGATGGAATCCATCGTGTGCAGGTTTTTTTCCCTCTCTCTTGCTTATGATACATAATTATGCAAGCTTGCTTGAAATAGTTTTTAATTTTTCTTTACCAGTAATATTATATCAAAATATTATGGGAGTGTTTCAGATGCAGAATAAGTTTTATTCTTTTTATTTTTTGATGAGCATAAGATCTATTCTTGTTTGCACACCAATATTGTGACTCTTTTAATGCCATATAAATCAAATGAGAAGCTATGTATCAAAAATTCGTTTTCACTTCTAATCGACCATATTGGTTTGGCGTGTGTTTGGATACACATTTCAACAATCAAACTCGTGCCCGTGCCGTGGAAAATTTGCGTAATCGAGAAGCTCCAAATCCAAGCTTCTGCTTGGATGTCGAAAGTGGCTGTGATTTTGGAAAATACCCGCCGAACCAAACACGTGTTTAGTCATTGGAGTATTGGAATGTTTTTTAGATGAAATTCTGGATGAAACTAATTATTTAGTAATAATGTAATGCAAAGAAAGTACTTATTCGAGCAAAGGTTATTAGAGCAAGGAGGAAGGTAGGAATGGTAAAAATCTAGGAATGGGAACAAGGGAACTATGTCATAGTTTAGTGTTGAATTACATTTTATAAAGATAGTAGGATCACCTCTTTACGGAAGCAGTTTAAAGGGTAATAATATCTGTACTCATTTCGAGTGATTCGTTTATTATTTAGTAATGTAATGCAAAGAAAGTACTTATGTTCACTTTGAATGGCTGTCTATTTGTTTATTTATTTATTGCATTGCATTCGAAGTGCTTCTGGTCATATTTTCTTAGCAAGCTGATCATGTAATTCTCCCATGTCTTTTACACGGCTTCAATTTTTATTCTTTCCCCAGAGCGCTTCATCATTGCAACCAACTAATAGCAACCTTTCGACCTTAAGATCATACAATTCTGGTGGTTTAGTTGACTTCTTCACAGAGCCTGTCCGACCTTCAGGATCTCTTCAGACTAAAGCATTAGGGATTCCCCGTCCATCTGGTCCTACTAGATCTGTTAGCGTGGACCTTTCTACTGCACCAGTGGCATCAGCTTCATCTGTTGATCTTTTTCAATTACCAACCACATCATCTCAAGCCCCGTTGGCAGATCTTTTTCAATCATCTAATATGTCGGCAGCTTCATCTTTGAAAGGAGATCAACTTGTGCAAACACCCCAGCTCGCATCTACACCCGTCTTTGGGGATCATATGAAAAATGTTCCTGGTGCAAACTCAGATGCTTGTATCCCTAACAATGAAGGGTGGGTAACATTATCTGATATGTCAGCAGCTCCATCTTTCATTGTAAATCAACATACGCAAACAGCCCAAGTTGCATCTGTGCCCATCCTTGGGGATCTTATGAAGCATCCTTTGTCTATACCCTCAGATACACCTATCCCTAAAAATGAAGGGTGGGCAACATTTGATATGCCTCAGGGCACTCCATCTACTGCACAAGTGGAAATTACGGATGCAGTACCTTCAAGGGCTGAATCTTTGCAGGATCGATTTGATACATTTTCAACCTTAGATGCAAATATGCAATGGCCGTCTTTTGAAACTTCTAGTTTCGGTGGACCTTCTTCAGATATATCTAATATTTGGCATGATGGTGTGTGGAATGGAGAAAAACAAGTTTCGGTTTCGGCAACAGACACTCAAGTGAGTACAAAAGATTTGGTCCATGGTTTGTTTTGCATTCTTGTACTAAGATGTAAAACTATTCACATTTGATATGCTATTCTCCACACGAAATGGGCAGTGTCCTATGCTTTTGTTACCCATCAAGTTTTTAGCGGTTATAGAATAAAGTTTTGATTGCAAGGTTTTGTATGTGCTTGAACAGCCTTGGAATGCATTTGAAGATTCTGGTGTGCGTCTTCCTGTCGATGTCAATAGTCAAGGATTACAGTTGCACAGTTTCCCACCAGCTGATAATCAAATTTTGTGTTCAAGTGCTTCTGAGGTTGGTGAATGCTTTCTGTATTACTATAATTACCATAATAGCCTATATGGTCTGAAAGAAACTCACACACTTCTTTTTGTTTCCTTTTTTCTTCTCCCTCTCTAAAAAAGAACCAGGGACCTGATAAAGATGGAATCCAAGGTGTTGTCCCTATTGGAGGATTTGATAATGTTAATCATGATTTCCCATCACATGTAAGTGACTCATTATATCTTGCAACAGGCTATTTCTAATGTTTTTTCTTAGGTTGATTGAGATTTTTTTATTTGATGTGGGTAGTTTTTTTTATTTATGTTTTTAGTTATTAATTTTCCTCTTTTACTTCAGGGAGATATTCATCCTATTGGAGGATTTGGTAATCATGACATCCCATCACATGTAAGTAACTAATCGTATCTTTCGCTGTGCTTTCTCTAATGATTTGTGCTCTTAGGTTGATTGGATTTTTCTTTTATTTGACGTGGGTAGTGTCTTAATAAATATTTTTGGTAATTAATTTAATTTTCTTTCTTTCAGGGAGATAATCAACCTAATGGTGTCATTCGTAAATCAACTAATCCATTTGATTACCCCTTCGATTCTGATGTAGATCAGAGCAATATGGTATGCCTTGCATCTATTCTGCCTTGTAACTTTATCCTAGTGTGTGATGATCAACTTTTCTATTCTGCCTTGTAACTTAATCATGCTTTATAGTTGAAGTGAGATGCTAACTTCATCCTCAGTTTCCTATTATCTCTAATTTGTTCGGTGTTCCAATTGCAGTTCCTTGATATGAGCTCTTTACAAGCTGCTCTGCCAGATCCCCTCTTGCCTGCCACCTTTCATGCAGGCGTAGCTGAACCCTGGCTCCCTCACACGACAGTGAACCCATATATTTCCTCTGCAGGAGAAGGTAGTCCTAAACATTTGTACTGAAAGTCAAACAACATTAATTTCAAAAACTTTAATCAATGTTTGTTGCTTCTTTTATTTCCTTTGCTCACAGTCTAAGTAGTTAATGCAATTTAATGCGTCACTACGGTTAGTCCTACTCTTATTTTGATTCAATTATGTAGGTGGCTTGTCCTTCATGGCTGTGCAAACACCAAGTTCTCAATTGCAGTAAGTTGCATTGCTTACACAATATTTTTGTCTCTGCTATTTGCTATCCCAATTTTTTCCTGGCGAAATCTATTGACACTTGTAATCTTTGTGGATCTCTTTTGTTTTAGTAGAATTGGAAATTTTTGGCATTTGGAAATGTGGTGTGACGTTTTTTCTTTTTTTAATCAAACACGCAGTACAAGATGTACTTGGTCCGCAGAGATATTACATGTAGTCAGTGGATGGTTTAACTACTCTGTCCATAAAACCAACACCATAAATGATTACTGTTTGGCATTACTAATGTTACTTTAAGGTTAATTATGTTTTAGCCCCCTAACTTAGGCTAATGTTTGATTTTGGTCCCTAATGTTTACAAAAACATTTTTTGTCCTCAATGTCTTACAATCAGGGACGGATGTAGGTGATCCATATTGGGGGCACTTGTCCTCACTCCTTTAATTAGTTTTTAACTAAAAAATTGATATGCTATTACTTTGCCCCCAGATGAAATATTTGGTTTGCCCCCACATAGCACACTAACAAACCTAGCTGCAAGTCTCTCACTGAATATGGCCTAGTTACTAAAAGTTTTTAATAATTGATAATAATAATAATAATAGCATAATAGTTGATATGATATATTATTAAATATCTATATGTTAAAGTGCTTTATACATGTTGGAAACAATGATGCTCAGTACTTTATATATAACTCTAAATTGCTTTTCATCTTTTAAAAAAAGGCATTTTCTTTCTTTAAAAAATGAAAGGGAAATGGAAATAGCATAGGATAAACAATTATTTTGGTCCCTGAATGTGTGATTTGTTGTCATTATAGTTCTTGAATGTATCAAAATTACAAACACGTCCTTCACTGTCTCCTTTTTAGTAGTTTTAGGGACTAAATTGATTGACAAAAAAATACATTTGCGGACCAAAACGACTAACAAAAAACACATTTGAGGACCAAAATGACTTACTAACTAAAGAGACACTTGGGTTGGGGATATATGTTTGCGAATTCGATATATTAATTCAAGGACTATGATAGCAGCGGTTCACACATTTAGGGACTAAAATGACTGTTTATCCAAATAGCATATGTGCTATGTTAGAAAAAACAACGCGATGTGTAGCAAATGAATGAAAAATGCAATGACTTTGCCCCCACGAATTGAAAATTCTAGATCCGTCCCTGCTTACAATATTCTACAATTGGTCCTCGTTGATTTATTTTAGTCATAATATATTTTGTTTGCTTGTTTTAGTCTCTATAATATTGAGGGTGAAATATATAGTTTTTGAGTTGAATTTGTATTAGACGAAAACTGAATGTTTACTAACCTTTACTTTTAATACACAATTGATTCATACTGCGAATATCACAAGGGAGGGAAGTGTATATATATATATATATATATATATATATATATATATATATATATATATATATATATAGGTAGAGAAAGATCCTTAGTGTATGTTTAGTTAGATTTTTGCATTTTTTCGGCCCTTCATTGATATTCTTGGCTATAAAACCTTTAAAATATGGAGCAATTTCTTTTGTTTTCATTCGAGTTGCATATTGGCAGGAACATTCAGGAACCAGTTGCTTCGTTTGGAGGAAATCCTTTTGCCTAGGGCCATTTTTTAAATTGTACTATTATTTTAGAAATTTCTGTAGCCTATTTAGTTACTGAGTGGAGTAATTTTAATGCTTTTTTAGATCAAAGTGTAACTCATTATTCCACTCGAGAAAGGCCTTGCGATTGGTAGGCCCTGCTATATTCGGGCCATATATTTTTAACATTGTAATTGAACTGACATTATAGTTGGAGTTCTTGATTAGTGTTCTGGCATGTGTTGAACTTCATGCAATAGGGTTTTATTTCATACTAGAGTTTTAGTTCTTAAAGTATATGAGAATAATAAGTTGTTGAAGTTTAGTGAAGTTCATCTAAATTGTTTTAAGTTTTTTTAGTAGTTCCTTACGGAGAGACCAATAAGATGAATAATGTAATTTTAGTAAGGGACAACTCTTAAAACTTTTTTTTACACAGCTATTTTAAAACTTTAGGTTCCAATAAATGAATTTTACTAATTTTAGGATTTTAATTGTTTTTTTTTAAAAATATTTTAGGCCATGTAGGGACTAAGTGGAAAAGATGTAAGTTTAAGGATTAAGTTGAGGATTTACTTTTTGATATCTCAAATCTAATCTATTGGGGGTATTTTGCATTGACCATAATTGTTATCGTTATTGTAATTTTACCATATTAACCCCTAGCTTTATGATGTTCTTGAATGGTTTTTCAAAAGCTTGTTGAGATAAAACACTGATGCTGGTAAAAGTTGTTACTCCCTTCGTTCCTAAACTTTAGTCCTTTTGACCTCTCTTTTTTGTTTCAAAATTTTGGTACTTTTGAGATACCAATGTACGATTTACTTAATTTTTTCAAGTTTACCATTTATCTTTAATTAATTGTCACTATTCACAATATTAACTCTTTTGGATTCTCAAGTTAGTGGACTTCTTGAAGCTAGTTAGAGTGTTGCTTTATTGATTTATTGTTTTCTTTTCTCTTTCCAATAATTCCAAAAAAATAAAATACAAATTGGGTATTAATGCTACAAAGGGGTACTTTAGTAATTAGGTATTACAAATTTATGATTTCTTAATTTGTGTGAAACACTCCAAAAAGACCAAAGTTTAGGAACAGAGGGAGTAATATTTAGTTATTGGTTATTTCAATTAGTGTTATACGACAAAGTCAAAGTTATGAGTTGGTTAATTCCTTTGCGTTTTTCCTTAAAGTAGATAAAAACCTATATTCCCACATACACAAGTTTATTTCAATTAATCCCTCAAGTCTAAAAAATATAAATAGTCTCTAAAATTTGTAAAATTCATTTAATTCATTCCTTATAGGTAGTTAATTAGCCTTATGGATAAGTTTGTTTTGGTGCACTTGCTCACCTCTGCGTGCAATGATTTGATTTTTAATTACTCTTACTTTCATACTACTAACATTGCTTAAGCATGTTTAGGAAAATTATTGACATGGGATTTGGGATAATGTGATGAGGGCATTTCAATTAGCAAAATGCAGTCTTGAATATCTTTTAAGATGTTGTCTACTCTTGTGATCCCAAATTTCATTCTTGTGTTCAAGAACCTAGGTTTTAGTTGGATTGGGTTTGCATGCAGTCAGGCAGTCGACATTTCAAGACCTTCTGATTAAAATTGGATGGTCTAGATTTTAAATTCAGAATTTAATATTAAACAAATCAAAAACTGTTCCTTTAAATGAGGTCTCTCAGATCATAATCCAATAGCTTTGGGATCGCCGATTGCACGACTGTATGGCACTTCAACTGCACCTAATCCAATTCAGTTTTAGCCATCTTGAGGTTCTTCACTTTTACGTACCTTGACGATACTTTTACAGAATTAAGAAACTTGAAGGCTGAAGCCCATAACCGGGGGCACCACAATATTGAGGAACACATTAATGACACAACGACGCCTTTGAAACATGAAGCACCGAGAAGTAGCGAGATATTGACCCGATAAGGAAAATCAGTAATGGAAAAATAAAGATCATCATAGAAGCAGTGGTGGATAAAAAAAATAGTCCATAACGGTTTTTTAATCAAAGTTGATGTGTCACTTCTCATCAGAACGGTGTTCCATCTATGTGTGTTACATAAAAAATATATTTGTAATTCAACTTTTAAATGAGATATTTGACACGTGTCGTACGAGTTTTCTAACAAGCATTGAACCGGAGATATATCAAAGGAAAAAGCAACATAAAATTTTCCATATCCAAGAGGCCCTCTAAATACCATAACATGATAATGATGTGTCTTTTGGAAGAAAGTAAAAGAAAAAACATTTGTTATGTTCAATATTTGACGGGTGCTTCTAAGGTGAGGGATTCACTAAGTCCCTCATCGGTGAGCCACTAAAATTAATGGTAACATATAGTATAAAACTTCATCAATGGTTGAGATTTAATACTGGTTGATTCAATCCTAACCACACATAGTATTTTACACATTATCTTACAGTCAATTTTAGTGATACACCGGTGAGAGATTTAATTGATCCCTCTCACTCTAGAAGCCACCATATTTGTCGCATATAAAAATTTAACAAAATTCAATGAAAGACAAGAAAAATGATAAATTTCAATTCACCTTTATGAAATCAAATTGTTCTATTAAGTTATACCAAATGCTACATAATTATCTGTATCACCAAAAATTCTTAGGCAAATGTATTGACTTTAATCCATTCTCTATACTTGAAGGGGACTTAAAATACCTCTTAGACTTATTTAGCTTCAATTTAATAGCAGGAACTTTACGTGCAACAGCTTGCCAAATCATTTGAACAGCATCTCCTTCCTTAGCTGGAAATTGATATTCAAAGAAATGTTCAACTTCTTTCAACTTATTCCACATTTTTGTCCACTCTTCTTTGCTTATACCTCTTATGAAATTTATGAGATATTTTTCTTTGATAGCATCACTTGAACGAACAAATATGCAGAATTCTGTGTAGTCAAGTACATCTTCAAATGGTAGCTCAATTTCATCACTGATTATTACTGGGACACAATGGCTGGCAATTGCGTCGAATAAGCGATTCGATGATGGCGTATCGCCTGCTATGTTTAGACAGAATTTCGATGTTCGCATTCCTTCTGTTGCTTTCTTTATTCCATTTTTTTGTATGCTTCCAAATGAAAAATGTATATCTTTTTCATCTTTTAGAAGATAATATAGTTCTTGTCTTACATAACCTCCCTGAAAGAGAAGAAAAAGAAATTGAGTTAATAAGCACAATGGTATAATTACATGCAAAATAGTGAGTTTTTTTTACCATTCATGCACGTTTCTATTAGATAACATATAACTATTGTTGAGAATCATACATGGATGTGATATGATCTGAAAAATAGTTAATAAATAGGAGACGTCCCTCACTCTACAAGTCAGTTTTATAGGGTTGAGTTAGGCCCAACCCAAATTCTAAGACGGTTTCAAAACCAATACAAGATTTGTTGGGCCACCTGCTATCGTGCCATTTGGGTCACGCTCCAGTTGTCTAGTCCTGTGCGTGAGGGGTGTGTGTTGAGGGTCCTACATCGGGTGTCATATGTCCTGAAGAAGAGTTTATGAGTGGGAGATACCTCACTTTACAAGCCAGTCTTATAGGATTGAGTTAGGCCCAACACAATTTCTAAGATGGTATCATAGCCTATCTAAGATTTGTAGGGCCACGTGCTATTGGGCCACTCGAGTTACGCTCCAGTTGTCTAGTCCTGGGGGTGAGGGGTGTGTGTTGAGGGTCCCACATCGAATGTGATATCGCCTGAAGAAAGAGTTTATAAGTGGGAGATATTCCTCAATCTACAAGCCGATTTTGTTGAGTTTAGTTAGGCCCAACCCAAATTCCAATTAGCTATCAATGTTGAATAACATGAGTACAGAACACATAACAACAGTAATCAAAATCCTTCAAGCAGAAAAGAATAGGATTAACTTGTATGCAGTAATTGTATGAGGGTACTTGCTAGAAGTATTATTTCAACAGAAACAAGTCTAAGTGTTGCAACCATGAAATAAGATCAATTCTTTTCTTTGGAATATTCAGAAAATGCATGATGACAAAATAGCTTATATGAAGATCTTCCAATGTCTTAAAATTTACCCAAAAAGCATCTTACTATACTATACTAAGCTGAGCAAAATTTGACATATTACCAGCTAGAAAAATTAAAGATCTGGGGTGGTCCCTATCTTAATTATATATTACTTGGTTTAAATTCTAAATTATTTTCTCTCAGAAGCAAAAACAGCACATAGAAAAAAAAATCAAGAAGTTAAAGAAGAAGGACTTACATCTTTTCTATAAATAGCTCCTTGAAAGTACAACAATGTTGAACGGCTATCAAAGGTGGAATCATCATTGACATATGAACTGATTAAATGCTTATAAGGAGCAATCACATCCTTTTCAACATTTGCTATATTTGTAGGATATCTTCCAAAATCTGATAATATAAATGTAGCAGGCCACAATTTCATTCTTGCATCAATCATACTATTAGGATGATGTGCTAATATCAAATGATCTCTTCCACCTGATCTCTTCCATTCCTCTTGAGAAGTCACATATTTCACTAACTTTTCTTGTAGTATCATGTTCTTCGTCTTCTTCGCTTGTGGATTAGTCTTCGAGTATCGGTTATAGCTTAGGGATGAAAAGAATGGCACGAAAATGATATCGGCTTCACTCGAGTTTCGAACTCGGATTACTGTCTTTGCTTTAGGACCTTTAGGAACTTCTGAAGCTAGAATATCTAATGTAAGCCAAAATTCTATACTATGTTGTAAATTTAGACCTCCGGGGTAACCGGGTATTGAAGTTCTTATGTTAGGCCAGACACTTTTTGCGGTTGGATTCCAATTTAAGAGTCCAAAATGAAATTCATGTGGTAAATCATACATGTAAACCTTTAGAAGATAATCATCATTATTATTACACTTTCTACCTTTGTTTATTTCAAGCTTTGTCTCATCTTCCACATCTTCACTATCTACAAGGATTGCTCGGTTTCCAAAAGAGGACTCGATATTCTGCTTCTGCATTTGTGGCTTTGAGCCTTCAAAAGTTGAGAAAATCTTTGAGTTTGGTAATAAGTTGTGGTCGATGAATTGAGGTCGACTCGTGGAATGCAAAACGAAGAACCATGACATTAGAAACAATGTTGATGTCATTGTGAAGAAGAATAGCAATGTCTTCTTGGAAACAATAGTCTTCATAGTAGACGCATTTCTCTCTGGCATTGTGATCAAGTTTTTGTATAGCGGTCGTGGTTACTGTCACGTGGTGATTGTTGATATTGTGGTAAATTACAATCAAATGCAGCTGATGCAACTTTAATAGCAATCTAGTTGCAATCGCGACCCAGATCACAGTTGTGGACCTTTTTTCCTACTCCAAGTACTAACTCAACAACTCTCTATTTGGTACAATCATAACAATGATTCACTTTGCAAGGTCTTGAGATATAATGTACACAAGACAAATATGAAGGTATTCAATAATCCAAGAAATAGTTACAAGGTTGATTCAAACAAAAGTTTTTCCCCTACCATTGATTGATAATACTAACCTGAGATGTTATCAGTGATTGTAAGCTGCATAAATGGCATGAAGAAAAGGTCAACAAATTAAAGAATATGAAGAAGAAAAGAAAAGTGTTACTATAGTTATTGAGAAAAATGAAACCATGTGTATTGTTTGGAGTGGAATGGAAGAAGAGAGCGTGTGAATAGGATCTAACGTTGGAAGCGGTCTCCTATGCTTTGAAATGCTCTATTTTTGTGCCTCTGATTAATACTTTTTTGAAGAATAATAGCATTCAACTCTCTGCTTTTTTTTTCCCTCTTAATAATATAAAAGTAAGTAAGTTGGTTCTTCGAAATCACCAATGTTAGAGAAAATCTTAAGACATAGAACGTCTTCTCAATAATAAAATATTGGTGAATACTCCACCCCAATACTCTAGAATTATGTTGGGTTGGCACCAATTTTACAAGTATAGGCACTTTGAAGATATTAGACTGAGTTCTTACCACTGAGCTAGCACCTCAAGTGTATTTAGATAATGAATTTGAACTTTAAAATTAAATTAATAAAAGAAAATGCGAATCACTAATTATCTTAATGCGTGTAAACATGATGCAATTTACTTATATTTTATTATCTCCATGATTTCTTTTTTTGAGTTTAATCACAACACACGGTTAGTGTAACTTTTTTTACACTCAATCAATAACAATTTATGGTATGAGTGTAATTATTAGTTGACTTAGTTCTTTTTAATTACATGTTAACTTATAATTAGTCGATGATGTAGAATATTTATAAATCGACAATGTACATAAATTAATTTTCTTACATATATTTTATTTTTATTTTTATTTTTATTTTCTGCCCCGCATCTTACAAATCATATAATAATAAGATTATACTAAGAAATGAATGTTTTTCCACGGCGAGGCGATGGATCCAAGATATACAATGTAATAAACTAATAATATGAGGTGGGGGGTTGTTTAACCAAAGTGGAAATTTTTAATATTCAAAATCCTAACATTGAGACGTTTGAGGCTTAGTTTTATTGTTGTTGTTATGTGGGGTGGATATTATTTGAGGAAGGTAACAAACAGTTTTTCTTTCTGTTGATTTTAAAAATTTATTTAGGTAAAGAAATACCATAGTGGAACTAATATATTACTCCCTCCTTCTTGTGTGGCGCATGTGAGAGCTTGTGAGGTTGTAGTTTCAAGTTTTTTCTTTTATGTTTACTAACTCTTTTACTCCTGCGATGCACGAGACAAAAACTTCATTTAATACATAAATATTGTAGTATTGTTTGAGTGAAGATAAAAGTTAACTATATCTTGTAGAAGTATGTCACAATGGATAAAAGCCCGATAAAAAATGGTAATTAGCCCATAAACTTGTAATTGACTAAACTGCTTCGAAATTCGCAATTTTGACGGTCAAGACATCCAAACTAGGTTTCGAGCTCGACATAAGAACTATAGATATGCTCCTTCCTTTCCAACGCATGCTTGCACGCCCCAATCGAATAACCACAGCCAAAATTATGACCTTTAAATAAAAAAGGGTCAATATGAAAATAATTCCCATAATTAATTACGAAAATACATTAACGCTCAAATAAGACCGAAATATTAGAAACATGCTAAGACTTAAATATTAGGTACAGAGCATAAACGAAAACACCAAGTGCAAACCTATAAAATACATTGATCAACCTTCCATAGAGGGAATTATCAGGCGACTCCTAAGAGGCCTAATAGTAGTTAGTCGTTCTGAGGAGTTATAAGTTTATTCAAGGTTGAGAGATAAACTCCTACATTTGTAATCTTTGATAAAGATAGTGGAAAGTTCTTCTAGTATTTTAAGGGACTAACGTAGCTAGCAGGTGGCGGTGAACCAGTATAAACTTGTGTTCCTTTTACTTCCTTTTTTAAATTGCTTTTAACAAACTATTTTCATTGAAAATCATTTTAAGAAAATTCTATTTATGAAAAGCGAAAAGATTTTGAAAACACAAATTCAAACTTCCCTTTGTTGTGTTATGTCACGTTAATTTATACTTGTTCACTATCACCTGATAGCAACATCTAGTCTCTTTTACAACATTAAAAGGATTTTCACTGTTTTAAAGAGTTACTACATCAAGAGTATCCTAAGCCAACCTTAGCAATACTTTTAAGTTCTTAGAACGACCAAATACTGTTAGGTCTCTAATTAAGGTTTCGCCACAACCGGTAAAGATTACAACTTCAGAAGAGTTTGAAAGATGTTAACAAAAATACTTCTCTTGATGAGAGGTTAGAAAATATGAAAGCTTTTAGATATACAATGGAAATGCTTTCAAAAGAAAAAGAATTTTGTTCTTGTCTCAACTTCAGCTTTAGTGTGCTTTGAATATTCACAATATGTGCAATAGTGTTTCACCTATTCCTTTCATAATCTCTTCAAATATGTTAGAGTGAATATATATATATATATATATATATATATATATATATATATATATATATGTATGTAGAGATGAGAATAGTTTCCTTGAGGTTTGATCCAACTTGAATACAATCGCTACGACCTAGCGAGGGTTCATTAGAAATACCAAAACCCATTAATGCCTGGTTCTATGTTGATATTGTATGTGCACGACTTTCTTTTTCTGTTAAAAGTAGTGTTGCACTCGAGACATCGTACAAAGGTCAATTTGAAATATCTTTACCAGGTTATTTATTTTGTTTTGGGCACCACTTGAAATAGTCTTCATCCTATATTCCTTTTGTTTCCTCGTACTATAATTTTTGTCTACAGTGACCATTTACTTTGCCTTTGAGTTGTTGAAGACACCCCGTGATACGTACACAAGATGCAATCAATAAAAAGAAACACACTTCAGCAGACAGAGTGTCAATAGTGGAGCATACTGATTTACTGTCACTTGCCTAATCCTCACAACAACAACAACAACAACAATTAGCAAAAGAAGACACTCGTTACTGTTGGAACTTTGACGAATTATGTGAATTGAAAAAGTCCCACATTAGATGGAATAGACACTATGAGAGTGTTTATAAGTGGGAATCTCATCCATTCCGTTGGCCCCCAAGGGTACCCAGTTTTGTGGATGGGAGGACTCACACAAAGTGACCACCACTCACGCGCGCCGCTTCCGTCTGCCCGGCCGGTCCGGGCATGGGCTTTGTGGTGTATACTTATTTTTGTCGGAAAATATTTTTTAATTCTTTTGACTGTTGACCAACCGTTTCACTGTTGACTAAGTAAAAATTGTAACGATTTTTCGCATTTAATTATTTCGTAATAGTTTTTTTTTTAATTCCCAACGGATATTTTCTTGAAAGAGCCGTTGGCTCTTTAATCCTCTCCAACGGCTACCTCTCATCCTCCACCTATAAAAGGAGCTCTCACCTCATTTGTTACTTACACCAAAAAAGTTGATGCACTTCCAACTTTTCTCTCACACCTCTAAACTTTCTTTTCTTCTATAGAAAGCTCGAAGCATTTTCAAGCTTATTTTCATAAGAGTGGTTTTCATAACCATATAGAGGGTGTATCTCTAAGAGCGAATTTTCACAGTGTAGTGAACTTTCGTAGCAGTTTCGACTTAGCTGTTTTTATCCTGGGGACGTCGTGATTAATAGCCTGCTTGCACCTTGGAGTAGTGCTACAAAACACCTTAAAGAGAGAGACCTAGTCCATGTCTCATCCCAGTAATCTCTTCGGCTTGATTTTTGAAAAACAGTGTTGTTTGGGAAAAGTTCTGGCTAGGAAAGGCTTGGTTCTTAAAAGTATCCGTTGTGACCTACCTCTCTTTCCAGGGAATCTACTCGAACTAACATTTTTAAGACATTTTCAAATCAGCCATGACAACGGAAGAAATTACTTGTGCTGGTTCCGCTGCCTCTGACTTCAACAACCCATTCCGGTTTGAGAGAGCTCACTTCAAACGTTGGCAACAAAAGATGCATTTTTTCTTAACTGTAAAAAAGGTTTCCAATGTCTTGACAAATGAGATTCCAGTGGCAAATGAAACAACTGAACATGGTAAAACATCAAAAGAAATACTCCTATGGAAGGAGCATGACTATCTCTGTAAGAACTTTATTCTTAACGGACTAACTGATGATCTTTATGATTATTACAGTAAGTCTTCCAGGAATGCTTGGGATGATTTGAAAATGAAATACTTCTATTGAACGAGAATAATTTTCTCTATACAGTTTATCAATAGAAAGAGAATGGTTTTCTCTATACAGTTTATCAATGGAAAGAGAATGATTTTCTCCATGCAGTCTAATGACAGAAATAGAATGATTATCTCTAATTTTTAATTTTACGAAAAGAGAATAATCATTTCTATAAGAATGGATTTTTTCATTCATATTTTTTGGATTTGAAGTTGCATATTTTTTACTCAATTTTTTTTTGTTTAACTCTTAACGGTTAATGATTTTATATCATAGAATTGCTTTTGTTCTCAATAGCAACAACATTATTTTTTTGAGAAGTTACGTTTTCACGATATATTGCAATATATTATATTGAAAACTGCAATATAATTTTCTAGAAAACCTTTCAAAATTAAAACTGTAATCAGGTTCAAAAGAACAACAACTTGAATGGGAACCCCCGAATTTCCCATATTCTAAACTTCAACTACCACCTAGAAATGACACTGCTCCTCCATTTAATTTTTTCAATTGCGAGAGACCAGGTCATATGACACGCAAGTGTAGGTACAGGCCAAGCTCTGCCCCACAGGCTAACCTGACTAAATAGCAATCTGTTGCTATAATTTCTTAAATCAACATTGTTGTGAAATGAGAAAGTTGGTGGATGGTTACTGGTTTCGCTCGCTGTGATAATGCTATGTTTTGAACATACACCGTTGCTGAAAATAAGAAAAGTATGTTGAGTCTGGTGAATTTTTTTTAAACAATGATATTTTTTTAACACACTGTTTTACTTCGTCTATCGGAAGTTTTGTACACTATAGTAATTTTTACACGCGTTTGACTTTCACGTGTAAACAAATGCATTCTTTTCAATAAGAGCCAGATAGCATTTTTCAAAAGTTATTTTCTTAACAGACTTAAGGACCATGAAGGTTTTTTAATGGGTGAATTGGAAGAAGAAATCTATATGGAGCAACCTGAAGGTTTTTTAGTTCACGGGCAAGAGCACAAGGTCTGTAAGTTGGATAAGTCTTTGTAGGGTCTCAAACAAGCTCCTAAACAATGGCATGAAAAGTTTGAGAATTTGATAATATCGAATGGGTTTAAAGTGAATGGAAGTGACAAATGCATTTATTACAAAATCGAAAATGACATTTGCACTATCACATGTCTCAAAATCGAAAATGACTTACTCATATTTGGATCAAACATTCGTGCTGTAAATAAAGAGATGTTGTGCAACAACTTTGAAATGAAAGGTCTTGGAGGAGCAAGTGTAATACTTGGTATTAAGATCACTAGGTCTGAGAAAGGGATTTCTTTGGATCAATCTCATTATATTGAGAAGATCTTAAAGAAATACAATTATTTGGATTGTAAACCTGCTTGTCCACCATATGATCTAAGTGTCAAACATTTTAAGAACACTGGTGACAATGTTAGACAAGCGGAATATGCGAGCATCATTGGCAGCCTAAGGTCTGTCACTGATTGTACTAGACCCGACATTGCCTATGTTATGGGATTTCTATACAGGCTTACTAGTCGAACTAGTATAGAGCATTGGGACGCTATCGAGAGAGTCATGAGATACCTTAAAAGGACCATGAATCTCTGCCTACATTATCAGAGATTTCCAGCTGTACTTGAAGGATACAGTGACACAGATTGGAATACTCTATCAGATGATTCCAAAGCAACTAGTGGCTATATATTTAGTATAGCTGGTGGTGTTGTCTCCTGGAAATCTAAGAAACAGACCATATTGGCTCAGTCCACTATGGAGTCCGAAATGATAGCATTGGAGATCGCTAGTAAAGAAACCAACTGGTTGAGATGTTTACTAGCAGAGATCCCTTTATAGGAAAAACAGATGCCAGCTGTGTTAATCCACTGCGATAGTACCGCGACTATTGCAAAAATAGAGAACCGTTATTTCAACGGTAAAAGACGACAAATATGTCGACAGCACAACACTTTGAGAGAATGTCTCTCAAAAGGAGCTGTGAGAGTGGATCATGTAGCACTAATCATAAGTTAGCTGATCTATTGACGAAAGGCTTAGCTAGGGAGAAAGTCCAAAATACATCACAAAGGATGAGACTACTGCCATTAGAATCACGAGTCACTCACGATAGTAACCCGACCTAAAAGATAGGAGATCCCAAGAATTAGGTTCAATGGGTAATAACAAGTTGTGAAGTGATAAGAGATGAACATGCTATTATAAGTAAAGAAGCATGATTCCTGAAGCGACGTAAGGTTGAGGTAATAGAAACTCTTAATGAGATATATACTCTATGTGGAGTGGAGTACCTAGCTACAGGAGTACTTTTGATAGACTCACCTTTGTGAATGTGGAAGTGGGGCCGCTTATGGAATCGTTAGGAGGATTCCTAGAGCGTTCACTAAATTGGGATAGACGTGCAGGGCCATAAAAGCATGGGCTTATAAGAATACAGCCATGGAAAAGGTTGTGTGTGGTTTTGATTTTAGAAATAGAGTTCAAGACTACGAGTCACTCTTGGTGAATCTAAATCCTAATCGCTATGCAAAGGTTCAAGTCGTAAGACACCTCTGTTTATGCACAATCTTTTGGAAGCGTTTGACGTTACTTCTAAAACTCCTTTTTAAATTCAAGTGGGGGATTGTTGGAACTTCGATGAATTGTGTGAATTTAAAAAGTCTCACCTTGCATGGAATAGACACTATGAGAATGTTTATAAGTGGGAATCTCATCCATTGGGTTGGGCCCCAAGGGGTACCCAATTTTGTGTATGGGAGAGGACTCACACAAAGTGTCCACCACACACGCGCGCCGCCGCCGTCTATCCGACCGGCTCGGCTCGGATGGGCCGGGCTTGGGATGTGTGATGTATAATTTTTTTTTTTCAAAAAATATTTTTTAATTCATTTGACCGTTGACCAATCGTTTGACTGTTGACTAAGTCAAAATTGTAACGGTTTTTTGCATTTTTTTCTTAACGATTTTTTTTCTTTAATTCCCAACGGATTTTTTCTTGATAGAGTCGTTGGCTCTTTAATTCCCTCCAACGACTACCTCTCATCTTCCACCTATAAAAGGAGTTCTCACCTCACTTGTTACTTACACCAAAAAGTTGACGCACTTCCAACTTTTCTCTCACACCTCTAAACTTTATTTTCTTCTCTAGAAAGCTTGGAGCATTTCCAAGCTTATTTTCTTAAGAGTGATTTTCATAACCATATAGAGGGTGTATGTCTAAGAGTGAGTTTTCACAGTGCAGTGAACTTTTGTAGCAGTTTCGACTGGACTATTTTATCTTGGGGAAGTCGTGGTTGATAGCCTGCTTGCACCTTGGTGCAGTGCCACGAAACGTTTAAAGAGAGCGACCTAGTTCGCGACTGATCCTAGTAATCTCTTCGGCTTGATTTTTGAAAAACAGTGTTGTTTGGGAAAAGTTCTGGCTAGGAAAGACTTAGCACTTAAGAGTGTCCATTGTGACCCACATTTCTTTCTTGGGAACCTACTCGAACTAACACCACAATAGAGTGTCAAACAACAATAGTGGACATATTTCCCCACAACAAAGTGTTAAAAAATGACAAACACTCTAAACCAGAGCAGGGTGTCAAACAACATCAGACATTTTAGGCTCATCTCTTATCTCGTTTGTATAAACTTTATTCAAATCAACAAATTCTATCCATATCGGTTATATCATATCTCCCTTCTAGCTAAATCGAACAACATTCATGTCCATTATCAATATTCAATCAATCCTCTTGTATGATGCAATAAATTAATAGCATTTGACCAACCAACCAACCTATGATCTATACTCTAGCATAGTTTGTTGGAACTTGGTGTTGTTGTGAACTGAAAAAGTACCACATTCGATATAACATAGCTCAAACAAATATTACTAGTTACATTACAATCATGCAAACACATATCATCAAACATCCTAAGGCAATAAGAAGATGAACTATAGTGTTGCAATGGGTGTATTACTAGGGGTGTATAAATTATCCCTGGTTACAAAACCAATCCATAACCATGAAACATCTATTTGATATAACCAGTTTCATGACCAAAGTAGTGTAACCAGTTATTATTTTCCAAAATCGGTTATGTAACTGATTATATTTGTAACCGGTTTTTATAACCTATCCATAGAAATGGCATCTGTGTTTCAATAAAAACTGGTATAATGTTGTGGTATAATTAATAGAAATGGCCTCGGTGTTTCAATTAATAGAACTGTGTGCGACATCCGACAGTGATCAAAGCAGCAACAGACAGAAGATGATTGGAGCGGCGGCGGATGGATGGTGACAAGAGCGGTAGCGCCAGACAGATATTGTTCGGAGCGGCAGCGACGAACGATGATAGGAGTGGGTGCGACGGATGGTGACCAGAGAGGCGACGGCGAATAATGACCGGATTGGTGATAGTGGCTGCTTGGTTAAATTCTCAGGCAAAGCCACTTCGATATCCAATGGAAATCCATCACATAACCGGATAAAAACCATAACCATTTTTTAAAATTTGAAATAACCAGATAAAAATCAAAACCCTAGTTTTTTCTTCGAGATGTCGGTATGCTTATCTACATAAGGTCTTATTATAAAACTAGTCTACCTATATGTAATGTCACCCACAGAATGTGAACTTACAAAGGTAAATATTTTTTGGTTGGGAGGTCTTTGACCCCACTCCGGTGTCTAGGGGAAATGGGCCTTAAATAATACGGAGTTCGCCGAGAGGTAAGTAAAGCCTGGCTCCAATTTGTTCCATCGCCAGGGATCTAACCTGGGTGCTAGCCGAGTCTGCCCCTTAAGATGGAGTTCATTAACCACTTGCACCCAAGCTTGGAGTTTTCAAAGGTAAATCAAATAAAAAGTTTTTAATTTCATTCATTTGAATAAGGTTTAGATATGTTTATGGTCCCTACTAAATTGGGTCCTTCTTTGAGTCCCTACATTAACGAAATAGGCGTTTTGATCCCCAAATTACTTTTCCGTTTTCATTATTAGTCTCTGACGTTAAATGATGCTGATTGTGTAACGAAAATCTAACTTTGTTTTTACACGTTTAATTTTTTTAATCTATGTGGCACAATTAAATTAGGTGTCATCCATTTTTTACTCCTTTACTCACGTTCTCCCTCATCTCACCACAAGCTCCCAAATTCCACATACTGACTCAAAATTGTCCTCTGATTCCGATTTCAGCCTTGGTTCTGTCGATTCTACACATTGAAAATGATAACAGTGAGGGAGATCAAGCTGAGAATGAAAAATATACCAAGCTTTGATTCTATTTAGGAGAGACAGCGCACACAGAGTGTGATGCTCCTGTGATCGTGTTCATCGCCATGGATATTGTTGCGATAATGCAAAGATCCTGAGACATCAAATTAGAGAATTTAGGTTTGAGACACTACAACAAAAAAGATGTTTTCAGGCCATTAATTGTCGACCATATGGTAAAAGCCGGTAAATTAGCTACTTAAATTAGCTACACCGACATCTATACAATAATTGCCAGTGAAACTAAGTTTTTTTTTTTAAAAAAAGAAAACTAGTGAAGCCCGTGTCACTAGTGAAGCCCGTGTCATTTCCTCTCAATTTCAACTTCACTCTCTGTATCATGCGAATGAGAAGGGGTTTCAACTTTACTCTCTGTATCATACCCTTCACTCTCAATTCTCTCAAGCCCTTCTCAGTTTCAGCTTTTGATCTCACTCTCGCTCACTCTGGATCTCACTCTCGCTCACTCTCGATCTCGCTGGATCTCACTCTCGCTCACTCTCGATTTCACTCTCGCTCTCGTTGGATTTCACTCTCGCTTGATTTCAATAACAGATTGAAGACATCAATCACAGATCGAAGAGCTTCTACATTCACCATTGGTAACTTTTTCGTTAAACCCTAACGTCTTCTCCTGCTAAGATTTCGTTTATCTTCTAATTGATTCAATCAATTATGTATTTGGTTAGGTTTCTCAATTTGTTTTTCGAATTTGTGTAACTATGATTTCCTTACTTGATTAAAATATCAATTTGACCTAAGATGCAAACTATATTCTGATTATTTTTTTATTTTTTTATATTTAATATAATTTTTGTGATCATATTAGGGATTTTGATGCATTTTCTGATTATCTCAACCTTCTCATTGCAATTTTTCTTTCCTTTCTCCCATATTGTGTTTGCATTTTGAACTTGAGTGTTACAATTTCTTGTTAGGTTATGTTTTAGCATAGTTCAATTTACTTGCTCAGGGTTTAATTAGAGTTCAGCGTTTCTATCAAATCACTATATCTGATAATTGCCTAAACTTATATTTGCTTCTTTGATTTTGATTCAAAGCTAAATATCCTTGCAAAATATATTTCATACTTAATTTGATGCAAAATCTGTCTAAGGTGTATGTAACACCCTGGGCCCTTTTCTGACTTAGTAGGCTACCCACAAGTGTACATCATGACCTTCTCTACCCCCCATGTAGAGTTTTTGCCTTCCGTGGGAATCGAACCTTGTACTCTGGGGCTTAAGTACAAGTTCAATGCATTCCCACTACCAATTGAAAACCCTGGGCCCTTTTCTGACTTGGTAGGCTACCCACAAGTTTACATCATGACCTTCTCTACCCCCCATGTAGAGTTTTTGCCTTCCGTGGGAATCGAACCTTGTACCTGGGGCTTAAGTACAAGTTCAATGCATTCCCACTACCAATTGAGCTACTAGTTCAATTGGTAGTATGAATGCATTGAACTTGTACTTAAGCCCCAGGTACAAGGTTCGATTCCCACGGAAGGCAAAAACTCTACATGGGGGGTAGAGAAGGTCATGATGTAAACTTGTGGGTAGCCTACTAAGTCAGAAAAGGGCCCAGGGTGTTACAGTGTAAGGGTTGTATCAATTCTAATTTATATTCAGAATTTGGCTTATATCATATCTGGTTACCAGACCACTACCTTAGACACAGTTTGTCTTTTACCACAACAGCTAAAACTATAACCATTTAGTTTTAGCACTAATTTATCTGTTTTGCAGGTTTAGGATTTGCTTATTATCCATATCCTTGGAGGGTTCTTACATCTTTTTTTTTTTTTATGTTTAGTAGATTGCATTTTAATTCTGGAGGATGAGACAAATGTTGGATTTGTGAATCATAATGTAATAAGAGTGACTTCTAGAAATGTTTGTTATATTTAGTAGATTGCATTTAAATTTAGGAGGATGTGACAATTGTTGGATTTGTGATTTGTGAATCATGATGTAATAATGGTGACCTTCGATTGTATGAATTAACTTTGTTTTCTTTCATGTGTTAATGATGAAATGAAATTCAATCTTCTTATGTCACAAGAAAAAATTTAATGAAATTGTTAACCCAATCTTTAGTCTAAAAATTTGATGATAAACAATAAGAAAAATGGATGATAAACATGGACAACAGTATTAAACTTTAAACGGCGATAACAATTGCCACTAATATTGGAGTGATTGACATTTTAAAAAACCCATTTAGGGGCTATAAAAATTGCCCCTAAAAGTATTATTTTTAGCGGCAATTAAACAATTCTTTACCAGCCTTCTTGTTAATAGTCGGAAAAACTTTTAGCGACACTGGAAACACCGACCATCATGTGAATGCCGGTAAACATTTTAGAGGCTTTTTTTAGTGTCGGTAAAAGCATTTTTTATTGCCGCTAAAGACATCTTTTGTAGTAGTGAGAAGGTGGCGGAGAACACAAAGAGTGTAATGGTGAAGTGAAGAGGGCAACAAAGAAGGTATAAATATATAGCTGCTTCCTTGCTTGAATGCTTTGCGTTATGTAGCATTTGATTCGAATTTAAAATAAAATTGAGAATTTGGAACAAGAAAGAAATAGAGAAAATTGTGATGTGCAGTGTTCACCAATGGCGTTCGCATCACCATCATCATTGCAATGCATCGCTGCACGCCTCCATGAGCGGCCACCGGTTCAACCACTCTCTCTGTCACGAACGCCATGCCTCTGGGTTTCCTCATTTTCCTTTTACTTTTTTAGCCGTTGGATTAATCCAACAAATGATATTTGATGAAGAAGAAAGATGCGTATAATAACTGACATGTGGATGCCATGTTTGCTAAAATGCTTGTGTGACAATGCTGACTCGGTCTTCAGTTAGTGTAAATAACATCAAAGACTAATAATGGCAACGAAAAAAATAAAATAGGGACCAAAACGTCTATTTCATTAATGCAATGACTAAACTTAGGAGGTCTCGATTTTGTATGGACCCATAAATATTTTATCCTTTGAATAATAGTAAAAAAGACATAAATTTGGAATGTAAAAGGTGAAAATGACATATAGGAGAAGATGTATTTATTCATTATTTATTTATTTATTTATTATGATTACTACTATTAATATTTATATATAATTACTTAATCATTAAGTTTTTGTTATTTAATTATTGTAAGAAATGATGTTTTAAAGATATTTTTTTGATAAGTAAAAGAAGTTTTATTGAGATAAATCTAGTTCTAGCATCATTTGTGCGGACTCTACCCATTAATAAAGTAAAATGACAAACTATCATCACTTTATATCTTTCAGTAGTAGGATACCCGTGCATACGCACGGGTGCTATCGTGTTCTTTTTATAAATGAACTTAGACAATATTTAATAGTCTGAACACTACCCCGTGAAAATAAAGACAAAATTAAAGTAGATAAAAGATAAGTTTCAAATGAAAAATAGATAAATATTAAAATCTAAAACTCTAAAAGTATTATTTTAGTTTATTAGTAAATGAACTCGAGTGTTTTTTTATGTATCAATTTTGTTATTTCATTGTTTCAATTGATTGTTTGAATTGATTAGTAGATTATTGTAGGTAGTAAAAGATAGATAGTAGATTATCAATAAGAAATATTTATCCAGTGTTTTTTTAGGTATTAACAAATATTTTTCAAATGTGTTTTAAATATTAATCGGTTTAAATATTAAGCCTTCTTGTTTTTTTAGATAATAGGTTTATAGTGGTCTTTCAAAAATTACAATTATCAATGACAAATATTAATCCCATGTTTTTTATATACCACTGCAGGTTTCCCGTGTTTTTTTATATATTGGTGTAGTTATCTCGAAGTTTCAGTTGATTAATTTAGTTGATTAGTAGATTATAGTAGATAGTAAAAGATAGATAGTAGATTATCAATAAGAAATATTTATCCGGTGTTTCTTTATGCATCAATGCAGTTATCTCATAGTTTCAATTGATTGTTCGAGTTGATTAGTAGATTATTGTCGGTAGTAAAAGATAGATAGTAGATTATCAATAAAAAATATTTATCAAGTGTTTTTTTAGGTATTAGTGACAAATATTTGTCACGTGCATTTTAAATATTAATCAGTTTAAATAGTCATTAAGCCTTCTTGTTTTTTCAGATAGTAAGTTTACAGTAGTCTTTCAAAAATTACAATTATCAATGACAAATATTAATCCCATATTGTTTTATATACCACTGCAGTTTTCCCGTGTTTTTTATTATATTAATGCAGTTATCTAGTAGTTTCAATTGACTATTTTAGTTGATTAGTAGATTATAGTAGATAGTAAAAGATAGATAGTAGATTATCAATAAGAAATATTTATCCGGTGTTTCTTTATGCATCAATGCAGTTATCTCATAGTTTCAATTGATTGTTTGAGTTGATTAGTAGATTATTGTAGGTAGTAAAAGATAGGCAAAATATCTCCCCGGGTCCCTTAACTTATTTATTTGTAACGAATAGGAGAAGATGTATTTATTCATTATTTATTTATTTATTTATTATTATTACTACTATTAATATTATTTTATTTATATATAATTACTTAATCATTAAGTTTTTGTTATTTAATTATTGTAAGGAATGATGTTTTAAAGATATTTTTTTTGATAAGTAAAAGAAGTTTTATTGAGATAAATCTAGTTCTAGCATCATTTGTGCGGACTCTACCCAATAATAAAGTAAAATGACAAACTATCATCACTTTATATCTTTCATTAGTCAACTTAATTAGTCCTCAAATATATCTTTTATTGAGTTTGGTCCCTAAAATTACGTACAGAAATAAAATTAAAGATAATTTTAAAATTTCAGCGTATTCTAGCATTATATACACAACACCTGACACATTTAGGGGAAATTTTTTTTAAACCCACAACATACTTTTGGGTTTTTGCTCAACACCCAAAAAGCTAAAGCACAATAGAAAAAAGAGAAACTAAAAAGAGTAATAACACCTACCCCCACACAAACGGTTATTGAAACGCTCTGCACTGGCAACCCACACAAACGGCTCTTGAAATGCGTGCGCATCACACACTCGTGTATCAAACAGTTTTCTTAAATTATTTAAAGTAATATTACTTTCCTAAGATAAAAAGAAAACAAATTAATTGACTCAAATGAACAGACTCGAGTAGGCTCTACGCTTTCCTCACCCTCTCTGTTGTTGTTTGTTCTCTCTCCCTTTTTAACCTTTGGAAATAAGATGAACAATAATAAAAAATAAAAATCCTCATTTTTTTTATTTGTGCCTGAGTTCTCTAAAATGCCCCATTTCTTCATATCTTTTCATTCATGTAACTGAACTTCCTAAGAAATCCCTCCCTCTCTCTCTCTCTCTCTCTCTCTCATATTTTAGCTGTTTGTCTCTCTTTCTCATAGTGACCGAGTCTCTCAATGTTTGAATCTTACTGAATCGCTTTATCTTTTGATTTTCTTTTCCTCTGGTTTTCTATTCTCACCTAAAAAGCTCTGCTTTTTTGTTAAACTCTTTTAACTATTAGCATTGAGAAAGAAAAAAACTCGTTTTTTAGTTCAAAAGTTGAAGCCTTTTTCTTTCTTAATGAGTTCACTAAACATGAAAAATCCTTCAACTACTCTTTCTTCTTGTTCTTCGGATCTGGTTCCTCAACTTTCCTTATTTAACCCTACTAGGGTGATGGATCAAGTTGAAAGCTATGATATACCGTTTCAGGGTGAAGGGGAAGAAGGATATTTTGTGGATAAGAAAAATACGTTGCCTTTGAAATTTGACGGGGAAGTTGATGCTAACACTTTCTCTCCTACCGAGGAAATCGACAATACTAAGCTATGTGTTAGAGGCCGTTGGAAACCAATTGAAGATGCAAAGCTTAGAGAGCTTGTAGCTCAGTTTGGTCCTCACAAATGGAACAACATCGCTGGGCATCTTCATGGAAGATCAGGTATTATAATTTAGAACTCCGAAACTCATAATTTTGTGAAGAACCCGTTTGTTATAGATTAAAAAAAAATGATTTTGATGATAAATAATTTAGAGATTTTTTAAAAAGGTAGAAGTTGTTTTATGTTTTTGCATAATGAAAATCACTTTTTTTAAAAAAAATGATTCTCTAAATAAATGATTTTTATGAGAAGCTATTCAAAACAGATTCTCATTTGAAGTTATTTTTTAGATTATTTTCAGATTCTAATTATTTTAAAAAGCTGTAACAAATGGATAGAAAACTTTAAGTGATTATTTTATTAAAAAAGTGATTATTTTTTTTCTAAAAACTATAACAATTGGGTGAATTGCTAAAGTCCATTTTTCAGTTGATTTTTTTCCTTAAATTTTGTTAATAGACTTTTTGTTACAAAAAAGTATTTCTTTGATGCAATAAGAAAAAATTTCATTTTTAAATTTCAGTGTTGTTTTTCTATAAAAATGTATGTGAAAGTGGCACCTTATGGTTTATAATTGTTGTTGTGTTGTTCAATGGTAACTAATTGCAGCGAAAAGTTGTAGATTGAGGTGGTTGAATCATCTACATCCTTCAATTAACAAAACATCATTCACTGAGGAAGAAGATGAGAGGCTATTGGCTGCTCAAAATGTGCACGGAAACAAATGGGCCATCATTTGTAGACTCTTCCCTGGAAGGTCGGACAATGCAGTAAAGAACCATTGGCATGTGCTCATGGCAAGGAAGCAAAGGGAAAAGTCAAGTTTCCAGAAGAAAAGAAAGACCATATCTGAAAGCCCTTCAAAGGGTTTCAAGAATATTACTTTGTCAAACAATAATCCAATCAGTGGATCGACCTTCTCAAGCACATCAATATGCACCAACCTCTCCCTTACTACTGTGCCTTTTCAATTCCAGAATCCCATTCAGAATTATCAAACATATGAATCACAAATAGGTATGTTTTGGTCCATTATTTTGGCAAGTAGCTAGAAACGTCAACACACCACTTATAATATTGTAAAGAATTAATGCCAAATATTACACATTTAAATGAAAAATAGGATTTTTTTTTTTAAAATTTGTTGTAACATTAAGATATTGTGGAGGTTTCAGGTATGCCAGGAGGAAGTAAGGGGCCAGCCAAGGATTTAGGTATTGACAAGTTATTCAGTGCTGAGTCAGTTTCTACCAACAGGAACAATGAAGCAATTATGGGGGAAAGTGAAAACATGGGGAATAAACTCAAAGTGCCATTTTTTGACTTTTTTGGAGTAGGAAATACATAGAGAAATTATTGGTCAAGTAATCTATGCTCAAAGGGTCAAAAGGCTGAAGAGGTAAAAGTGGAATATGTGTTAAGAACTAATGGTAAAGAAATAGTGGTAGTTAGTAAAGAACAGTGGGCATTAGTTTTGTGATGTTGTAGGTTCAATCTGCTCTTTTTGTGTACTGTTTGTTGTAGGTTCAATCTGGGTGTGTGGGTGTTTGTGATGTTATAACTGCCTTTATTTTGGATTAATTGAGCAAACATCAATAGACAATATTTGGGTTGTTTCGATGAGTTCAAGCTAGGCTTGTACTACAAGTCTACAACCACCAACTATCATTTTTTATATATATATATATATATATATATAATTTGCTAGTACATTTCGTTATAGTCATCAACTATCATTTGCAGCAAATTATTAACAGTTTTATTAAAATAAATGGAAAAAGAAAACAAGAATAGGCATGGTGATGACCTATCCAGGAATCATCTTATTTAAGGTCGGCTGTTTTAGATTTACCATAGAAAAGCTAGTTTTTGTAGAATTAAATTTTGGGTAACCAATATGGTGAGTATATAAAGAATGAAAGAAATTATGGGTAAAATAGTAAATTGATATATGACATTGAGAGATTCAAAACCAAAAGCTAGTTTGAGATAAAGTGATAATTAAGCGATTAAGCCTCATTTTCCTGAATGAAAAGGTGAGTTGATTCCCTTCTCAATCCAAACTTTGTTTTAGTGGACATCTCAAACCATATAACCCAACTTGAGCTTTTATCCCCTCTTTTTTTTATCCCATCTTTAGTTTTATATTAAGCTCTATTTAGCAAGGTGAAACTACTAGCATTTAGAGATTGCTTGTAGTGGATGAACTTGTAGATACAAAATAGAAGTGTTTGGCAACCTCTAGCACATAGTTATTTTTCACTAATTTATAACGTTTCTCCAAACACTACTTGAAGTAGCGTTTCAAATTATATCTTACAGGCTTTCATTTCTCTCTCTTTTTTATCCTTACTATTTTAATTAAATTGTTTATTTATCATATACAAAATGAATGGTCTCTCTTTTTATGGACTAATTTAAAATGCTCATTTTTTAAATTTTAAATTTATAAATTTGTTCGACCGATAATATTACCAAACATTTTTATATTCACACTAATAGCTTATTCGCTATAAGTTAGTTTATTTGTTATCTGCTATTTTCTAACAAATAGTACTTAAGCCGGCCACCTCATGTTTAAGAATAGTTTAAAATCTCCACTCCAATGCTAAAATTACTCAAGAACCCAAAAACAGTGTTTTAAAAACAGGCTCGGACCGGCCGGTTGGACCGGGAACCGGGCTCATGACCATCCCAAGTTGGCTTGTCGATTGGAAACGCAGTTAACCAGGCTCTAACGTGTTGACTCGGCGGTTGAGCCCGAGTGAACCGACCGAGTGATGCCAAACTGGACCGCGAGCGAACCACTCCTGCCTTGTGGGTTTTGGAGATATATTCAACAAAAAACCATGGTGGGATTTGAACCCCTGAGGTTTTGAAAGTAGATGCTAGACGCTACCATGAGGCTACCAAACTTGTTGGATATATTCTTTGTTCATATCAAATATATATAATTGACACCTCTTTTCATAAAATTGAAAGTATGTACACGCTCATCCTCATGTCAGAGGTTGTAATATAAATATTATGTGAAAAACATATAAACAAATTTATTAAATATTAAGTTATAAACTTATGAAATTTATTCTAAATATTTATTGAAGCCTGATATGAACTTTTAAAGTATAGAATAAATTTTGTAAACAAAACTTTAAATAGTAGTTATCTTAAAATTTAATTAACATATACCAAGTAAATAAAATACTCATAGTGTGATATTTTAGCAAATTAAGTTTTTTTTTGACCAAGCAAATTAAGTTTATAGGTATGAAATTTATAAGTCCTGAAAATTCAGGAATTTGTTAACTAGGACCGGGTCATGGTCATTCGGTTCAACTGTCGACCCCTCAGTCTGACTCTTGATCCAATGACTCGGTACCTTCACCGAATCGATTACCGATCAGAGTTTTAAAACATTGCCCAAAAGTCGACCACATCTCCGAAATTTCCCCTTAATGCCTCATATCCTCGTTTCCACTTTTTCTGTTATTGGCTTCTACAAGAATGAATATTTAAATGTTATTTTTGGAGTAAGAGTTATCCACCCTATTCTCTATGTCATTGCACTTGATCAATGATGCAGAAAATAAGACCCTGGTCCTTACATTAAACAACCACCTAAAGAACAATTGTTAGAGATGTCTTCAAGACATGATAATCATCGATGTCACAATTTGTGACACAAGTCATCTAAAGGTTATTATGGACCTCAAAACCCAAAGACCCAATAAGGAAAGATTTGATTTAAGAATAACCTAAGGAAATAGTTGAATTGTTACAGCTTCAACTTAAGATGAGTATGTAACTCAATGACAATATGATTTTTTCGACTGAAATTATCTATTTCGCTTGATGTTGGAGAAGATGCATAATACATGAGGGAACATGATAGAAAACTTGAGGACTAGCAGTAGACAAGTTCGTCTTTGCAAAGATATGAGCAAACTTGTTAACATTTTTTTAAATCAAAAAGTGAAGTGCAGAAGAATCACAATGATAGAAGGCATCCCCGTTAGGCTGACACCCCTCCTAACAACAATCATCTCCAACACTTTACAAAGTAATTATTGATAATGTTACGATTGGTTTCTCTTTTTGAGATAGGATCGAACACGAGTCTGGTGATAAAAGAGTTGTGTTATGGAAAATGGAATTGGATCCGTTTATTAGCCTCTCAGGGCTGTATTTATATTACAAGGGTATTAAATGGCAGTAAATATACATTATGGTCGAGTTGATCGTAACAGGCTGGTGGAGGGAAATCAGGGATATTTCCCCATGATTATGCTTCACTCCTTTCTAGGAGAAGTAGAGGTGAGATGTTTTGGGGCAGATCGGTCAGTCTTTAGGGACGGTCCTTCGAGAGCCGAGCAAATGTAGGAATTGGTCGGTCCGGATGGGAACAGAGCCCTTCGAACGGTTAGCGTGGAGCGCGAAGTCGTTCAAACAAGTGGAGCTCGACTGTGTCATAGCCCTTCAGTTTTCGAACCTTGGTCTTTGGCGCTCAACTCTTTGGTTCGAGAAGCGAGGTTCTCGATGTTGGTCATAAGTTCTTTTGTTGACTGACATCTGATTGATTTGATGGCTTGACCGTCTGACCTTTGACCCTCGACCATTGACTGCATCAGTTTATTCATTTGACTTTTCGTTTCTTGTGCCCTCATGAATGCTGGGCTGGCAACCGACCTCATCTCCCCGCTATATATAGCGTTGGGTACCTTATTTTATGCTTCTTCCTTCCTTGCTCCTGCTACTTTTATTCTTTTCCTGTATTATTGGCGTTATTGTGTTCTGGAGCGAGGTCGGGGGTTAGTCTTGAGGAGACCCCACCATGCTTGGTGGTCGTTGGAGGGGAACGAGGCTTTGGTCCCTGATCTTCAATGGCGCACTTTGGCGGTAGACTTCTGTCGGGCGCGACGACTTCTTTCTCGGGGGTACTCAGTGAACTCGAACGGTCTTCTCCGGTCAAAATGATTTTGGGTAGCTGGTGGGGGGAAGGTTCTTCGTGAGAGCCTTAGGCCGGCCCCACTGCTCCCACACGAGAGACCATTTGTTTTTGTGCAGCTCCTCTAGTTCGCTGCATACGGTCTCTTTGTTCCTATTGCTTTCCGTGAACCTTTCTGCTACACGAGACCTGCATTTAAGAAAAAGCACCAAGGATGGAGGGGACTTGTTAGCTAATAGGACAAGTGCAGTGCATGTTTGTGTAATTTTATATTTTCCCCTTTTGTTGGTGGACCGAAGGTAATCTTCGTTTACGATTAATGTTATAACCGTCATTTCTGCCTTTGTTTAGGATTTCGCCCGAACGGAGTTTGTTCTTTTTTTTTTACACTTGAGACATCGATGTATCTCGCTTTGAGATTTTTGTGATTAGAATGCCTAAGCTCCCAACGGGGTGCGTTCCCGTTGGGACTTTTTGATTATTGTGGGCTTGTTTGCCTCGTGTTTTGTGCCCGAGGGTGCACGTCGGCTTTCGCCAGTCTCCACTTGTTGGGTATTTATAGTTTCCCTTTAGAGAAACATTGGTCGTTAGGTCGTGTTGCAAAACCTATCTTGGTTTTGCCTTTCGTCTAAGAGGATTCCTCACGGTGCGACAAGTGCGTCAGCTTTGCTTTTTTCCCGCAAGGTTTGCGTAAGGGTCGGGCAGAGGCTCATCAGCCTTGCCTATTGCCTGTCGGTTCTTGATTTTTCTACCCGAAAGTAACATCGAGACGTTGCTCGGTTCTTACTGGTTTGGGACTTTCGTCTGGGATTGTTAGGCACATTCTAACTTTTTTGTTGAGACAGCGAAAGTGTTCCACGTATTTTATTGATGCTGACTATGTTGGAGATGAATTGGAAAGAAAAAATTACATTTTGAGCTTATAGGGTATTGTGATGCTGACTATGTTGGAGACGAATTGGAAAGAAAAAGCACAAATGGTTTTTGTCAACTACTGGGGGAGTCACTCATCTCATCGTCATCGAGAAAGCAAAGCACAATTGCCCTCTTAACAACTGAAGCTGATTTCGTGTCTTGTTTTTTTGTTTGTTTATTTCTTTGGTAATAGTTTCTTTTTCTTTTTTCAAAAATAAAAAAATTGCAAAAATAGGCGCCTAGTCGTTTGCCCGAATAGCTCTCTTCTTTCATTCCCTCTCTCATCTCCATCAATAACTTCACAACAACTACAATCTAGGTAATATCGCCCATAACCAATTCAAAGTGATTAAAACATCACTCTCTCATTCCTGTTGCGTTAAAAACACACTTACAACAAGTGTTCTTTTTCGCAGAAGTAGTTTAAAAGATTATCGTCTCCACAGGGATTAATTAACAAATACCAAACTAGTCAAGATTATATATTGTTTATACTGACAAATAGTTTTATGTTATAGAAACAAACTAAAAAGAATAAATAACAAGAATTAAAATACTAGATTTAATTAATGAAGAGAGGTCCAGCGTCACGGTTTCACTTGCAAGATTCGATTCCTCTATGTCCGATTCTACTTGAATTCCTTTATTTTATTAACTCATTTGGACATTCGTGATTAATATTTTTTTTCCTAAATTAACCATTGTTTGGTCATGCAAGAATTTAAATTTATGAAAAGCATGAAGAACAAAAAGGTTGAATGATTGGAAGACTAAATTAAAGAGATAAGAATAACTTAGAAATAGAGAAAGTCTTAATCTTTGTCTTCAATCGTCTTCTTTTACTCCAAAGCTCTCTCTCATGGTGTCAAGAGCGGTGCCGAAAACTCTTTTTCTCCTCTCCTATGCGTTGTCGTCACTATCGTTTTTTTCCTCCTTTTGTGTTAGTGCACGCGGCTCCTAAATTGTGTGAAAAATACGGCCCCCCATCTCAATTGATGTTATCCTCTTTTTAGTTCTTCAAACCTAGGGTAACTTGCTCACCAAGTTGATTGCATTTTTGTCTTCTTGCTCACGTGTCTTCTCAATTTTGGTGATCCATTCTTTTTTTAATTCCCTTCTCAATCTTTAAATTTCCAGCCTAAACATACACACACACACACACATATATATATATATATATATATATATAACTTTTATGTGGTTCTAATTTGGATTCTTATTCTTTTTCTTACTTTCTTCTTTTCTGCAAAATAAAGAGAAAATTAAGTCGGCAATGTATATTATTACTAATAATTGCTCCAAAAATAATCCAAAATTGTCTACAAAAATGCACTAAATTGGATTTTATCAATTCCCTCTCAATCTCACTTCGTAATATCCAGAAACTAACGCAATTCTCTCTCAAAATCTCCAAAATTCAAATAGCATAAACAAAGAACATTGGTCCTACTCCTACTGAACCAAATCCTCCTTCACAACCTTCGAAACCAGTAATGGCTTCCCCAAACTTCGTAATCTCATCTCCATCGCGTCCTGCAAGTTTAAACACACTCCTTGTGGCAATCCTAGACGATCAATGAAAGTGAAGTCTAACACTTCTTCTAGAACCAATACCGCAGACTCCTCAATGCAAAGCAAGGCGCACCTTAGTTTAGAAACGAGACTTCCCTGTACACGGTAAAAAACTCAACACAAACACGAAGAGAGTAAGAAGAAAATGGTTGTGGATAATGGAAAGTGAAAGGTTTCAATGTCTCAAAATGAAGGAAGTTAATAAGGGTCAGGGTAGTAGAAAACGAAAGAAACCAGAAAGGTCCTAATAGATGTCAAAACTCATTGTATTAGGAACAGTCCTTTCATACCATTTTTCTTAGAGCAAGGTCATTTAAGAAAGTCATAACAGGTGATTCTATTCTACTATACCATCTCTACCAAAACATTTCGATTAGCCTTCCTTTCCTCATGCTCCACCATATCTTCAACATCAACACTATTAGGGCTGGTAGGGCTTACACTTTCAATGCCATATGGAATGGCATTATTTAGAACCTCAAACTCATGGGAATAGAGGTATCTACACCAGTAGAGGAGATGAAAGGAAAGAAGAAGAAGGAAAAGAAGACAACAAGGTTGTATGACGTGTTTGGAGAAGGAAGTAAGGAAGAATAATATTTTAAAATAAGAAGAGAGAAGTGAAGCAAGAGGAGAAATGACCCACCGAAGGTTCAAAAAGAATAAGAGCATAGTCTTGATAAAGTTCAGGACAAAGAGGAAAGTGCTGTGAAGAATGCCTCTGTTGATGAATAAACCCTATATGACAAGCAAGAAACTCTAAAACCTCTTCATCATCAACTAAAGTTGTCAGAGATAAGCCATTGAGGTTCAACATAAGGCCAAATGAAATAAAGATCTGGAAGATAGATGTTCAAGAGGCCTATGATACACAATAAGTTCAACTTTTTAGGATATCCACTATCAGTTATCGCTATAAACTCGTTTGTCCACTACCCACTATTATTACTATTATTTTATTCATAATTACTTAATCATTAGGTTTTGGTTTTAAGTTCTGTTAGTTGAGTTTAATTTATATGCATTGTTGTCGTAAAATTATTTTACATAATTATTAAATAATGTGTTACTATCTCATTTAATGAGTTTAAAATATATAACTTGTCATACTAGTTAAATTATGTGACAAGACATCGTTAGATGTATGTGTAAAATATTATTTATCTTATAGTGCATAAAAATTAAATTCCTGTTAACTTCTTTTTGTTTCTGTTTTTCAATTTCATCTCAATTAGAGGGTAAAATGATAAACCATCCTCACTTAACAAAAACTTATTTGAATTTGGTCTAAAAAAAATTCATTTATTGTATCTTTCGTTAGTCAATTTAGTCCTTAAATGTTGTTGAGTTTGGTCCCTAAAATTACGTACAGAAATAAACTGTAACATCCCAGACTCCTTTGAGAACTGTCGACTGCCCCCACAAACTACCACGTGTCTTTTCAGCATACGTTGTCCTCACTTGAATATTTTTTAGGAAACTTCCCAGAAGGTCACCCATCCCTCTACTACTCCAAGTCAAGCATGCGTAACTATGGAATTCTTATGGGAAGGGCTCTCGAAAAGAAGATGCATTTTGTTGGTAAAGGTAGTCCAAATCAATTCTTTTAAGCCTTCCCATACCTGCATAGCCTCAAGATCCCTCTCATTCCGGTGCGTATTCGGTTCATTCATGTGCCCCTTCGCTGGAAGCTGCCATGAGCTGCTCTTTGTCTGTGCCACCTTTTGGGCACCGACGATCACTCCCCGCCCTCGTCAGCCTCGGATGCCACATTAACTCAAAGATAATATTGAAATTTCAATGTATTTTAGCATTATATACACAAAACCTCAAACATTTAGGACAAAAAATAATGTAAAACCCAATTTAATCTGTTTTCAGTTTTCATAATCATTCCAACATATTTTGGATTTTTGCTCAACGGCCAAAAAGCTAAAGCATAATAGAGAAAAAGAGCAGTTAAAAAGAGTACTAATACCTACCCCCACACAAACACAACTGGAAACGCTTTGTGCCATTGGAAACGCACACAAACAATTCTTGAAATATGTGCGCAACACAAACTCGTGTATGAAACCGTTTTCATAATTTATTTAAAGTAATATTACTTTCCTAAGATAAAAATTAAAAGTATTAACAAATTCAAATAAGCAGAATCGTGTGGGCTCTACGCTTTCGTCACCCTTTTTGTTATTTTTTCTCTCCCTTTTTAACTATTGGAAATAAAAAATGAACCGTTTTAAAAAAATCATCTTTTTATTTGTGTTTCAACTCTTCTTTAAAAGGCTCCCATTCTTCATATTTTTCATTCATGTCTGAACTTCATAAGAAATCTATCTCTCTCTCCCTCTTTCATAGTCTCTCTGTTCATAAGAAATCTATCTCTCTCTCCCTCTCTCATAGTCTCTCTGTTAGTCTCTCTTTCTCTTAGTGATTGCGTCTCACAGTTTCAGTCATGGATTAAAGAGATATGAAATATTCAATCTTATAGAATCTTTTTATCCTTTGATTTTCTTTTTCTCTGGGTTTCTTTTCTCAACGAAAAGACTCTGCTTTTTATTTTATACTCTTTTAACTACTGGCATTGCGAAAGAAAGAAAACCCAATTCTGATTTCAAAAGTTGAAGTGTTTTTCTTTCTTAATGAGTTCACTAACCATGAAAAATTCTTCTTCTAGTTCTTCCCATCTGGTTCCTCAACTTTCCCAGTCTAACCCTACTGGAATGATGGATCAAGTTGAAAGGTATGATATACCCTTTCAGATTTTGAGCCCTAGTGTGGTCCAACCCCATGCAAACATGGTTACAAGGAAAACCAATGGTAAAGGGGGTGAAGGATATTTTGGGTATGAGAAAAATACTTTGCCTTTGAAACTTGTTGAGGAAGTTAATGCTAACACTTCTTCTCCTACTGAGAAAATCGCGAATACTAAGATTGGTGTTAGAGGTCATTGGAAACCAACTGAAGATTCCAAGCTTAGAGAACTTGTAGCTCAGTTTGGTCCTCAAAATTGGAACAACATAGCTGAACATTTTGAAGGAAGATCAGGTATTATAATCCAATACACCAAAACTTATTTTTGTTGTGGGCTCGTTTGTTACAATTTAAGAATTAAGTGATTTTGATCTTAAATAATTTAGAGATTAGTTTTAGATATTTTTAAAAAAAGTAGAAACTATTTTTTGTGAAGCTACTCAAAACAGATTCTCTTAAAGAATTTTATCGATTAATTTAAGATTCTCGTTATTTAAAACAAATATGTAACAAACGCATAATTTTTTTTAAAAATTACTATTTTATTAAAAAATGTGATTATTTTAAAAAAAAAAAAAGAAAACTATAACAAACGGGCAACATTGCTAAAGTTCATTTTTCAATTGATTTTTTTTCACTTAAATAAGAAAAAAAAATTCAATTTTGAAGTTCAGTACTGTTTTACTATAGAAATGGATGTAAAGTTGCACTTGACGGTTTTTAATTGTTGCTGTATTGTTGTATGGTAATTAATTTCAGGGAAAAGTTGTAGATTGAGGTGGTTAAATCATCTACATCCTTCAATTAACAAAACATCATTCACAAAGGAAGAAGATGAGAGGCTATTGGCTGCTCATAATGTGCATGGTAACAAATGGGCCATCATTTGTAGACTTTTCCCTGGAAGGTCAGACAACACAGTGAAGAATCATTGGCGTGTGCTCATGGCAGGGAAGAAAAGGGAGCAGTCAAATTTCGATAAGAGAAGAAGGTCCACATTTCAAAGACCTTCTTCCAAGGGATTCGAGAATATGACTTTCTCAACAGTTAGTGGGTCAACCATTTCAAGTAGTTCAACATGCACCAAGCTCTCCCTTAATCTTCTGCCTAATCAATTTGAGAATCCTATTCAGAATTATCAAACATATAATTCACAAATGGGTATGTTTTAGTCCATTATTTTCGCGTACAAGTTCTCTATCACCAAGTTTTTTAAATCAGAGTCACAGACACATCACAATTTTTAATATTACAAAGAATTAAGAAAAAAATAAGGTTAATGTAACAACTTTTTTAATACGAATTACGGCCAAATATTACGATTTTGAATACAAAATAATATTTTTTAAAAAACATGGGCATAACATTTATGTATTGCAGATGTTTCAGGTATGCAAGGAGGAAGCAAGGAGCCAGCTGAGGATTTTGGAAATGAGAAGTTATTCAGTGCTATGAAGAGTTATGGTCACAAGGGGAAGCTTGAGATGAGTGTGGATCAATCAAATCAAGCCATTCTGGGGGAAACTGAAAATATGGGGGATAAACTCAAAGTGCCATTTATTGACTTTCTTGGAGTAGGAAATACATAGAGAAATTGTTGGTGAATTAGTCTTTGCTCAAAGAATTAAAAGGCTGAAGAGGTAAAAGTGGAAGATGTGTTAGGAACTGGTGGTAAGGAAATAGTGGCAATTAATAATGAACATTGTAGGTTCAATCTGTTTTTTGTGTACTGTTTGTTACATAAAAAGCTAACTAGCTGTAGAAAAATGTGTCTGCGATTCCGTGTAGGGGATGTGCGTGTGTGTGCGTGTGCGTCTGTGGGTGTTATCTTATGAGTTATAACTCATTAGCTGTAATAAAATTATTACTGCCTTTATTTTGGATTAATTAAGCAATGTTGGAAAACATGGCATGCAAGTGAAATTAGAGAGAAAACCCTAAAAGTCTATTATATTGGAAGTAGTGAAATTTTACAAATGAGAAAAGATGATTACAAATGAGTCTATCATCTACTTTATATAGTAACCAACTAATGGGCCTTATTACTAACTAATGGGCTTACTATCTATATTTTAACAGCATTCCGCAAGCTGGACAGTGTTCACAACACTTCCAGCTTGAGGTAAGCAATACAAAATACTATCAAAGTAAAAAAAATAAAGAGCAATCCGAATTGGTAGTAGTTGAGGTGCATAGCTCCTAGAAGTTTTCGACCAACTCTTGGGCCCCTTCAAGCTTCTTCCAGCGTTTCCACAACATTCACTCCAAAAGAATCAACAAACTCCACTCTTGGGCATAATCATCCAAGTGCCAAAGAAGTCAACAAAAGCTTAACCATCAGGTAGAAACCATAACTCAAGGTTTAACTACTCGGAGGAAGCAACAATCCAACACTTAACCATCAAGCAAAAGCCACAACTCAAGGCTTAATCACTTGAAGGAAGCAAAACGCTTAACCACCATAGGGCAGAAGCAAACATCAACAAGGCCATAGGGCCAAAAGCTTAACCACCAAGCAGAAACTATACCTCTCAAAGCTTAACCACTTGGCAGAAGCACATGGCAGAAGCACAATAATCTAATGCTTAACCATTTATAGAAGAAGAATAATCATGCTTAACCACCATAAACAGAAGCTAAAAACAAGCAAATAAGGCAAAAAACATCGAAGCAACCCAACAACAACAGACTATTATGCTTCAAAAACAAGCCCAAATCTTCAATTTCATTTCCAATTTATCCCTTGGAGTTTCCAAACAAAAAAAAAACAAACACATTTTCAAGAAAGAAAGGCTTCCATTATAACAGAACCAACCAAGTAACCAACATGAACAGGGGCGGATCTTCTCAAGGGCTGGGGAGGGCCACGGCCCGCCCTAAAAAATGTGAAATTACTAAAATACATTTTCAAGAAAGTCTTCCATTATAAAAAACAAACACATTTTCAAGAAAGAAAGGCTCCAAGAATAGCCACTGCTCGAACAACTTGAAGCTTCGCTGTAGAAAATTCTAATCCCAATGCATCATATGGGGGAAAGTGAAAACGTGGGCGATAAACTCAAAGTGCCATTTTTTGACTTTTTTGGAGTAGGAAATATATAGAGAAATTATTGGTCAAGTAATCTATGCTCAAAGGGTCAAAAGGCTGAAGAGGTAAAAGTGGAAGATGTATTAGGAACTAAGGGTAAAGAAATAGTGGTAATTAGTAAAGAACATTGGGCATTAGTTTTGTGATGTTGTAGGTTCAATCTGCTCTTTTTGTGTACTGTTTGTTGTAGGTTCAATCTGGGTGTGTGGGTGTTTGTGATGTTATAACTGCCTTTATTTTGGATTAACTGAGCAAACATCAATAGACAATATTTGGGTTTTGTTATTTTGTGGTGTACTATTTTTTTCGAAGATGGAATTGGTGTGCAAGAGAACACAATGATGAAAGGAGTTCAAGCTAGGCTTGTACTACAACCACCAACTATCATTTTTTTTAGGGTTAAATATGTTTTTGTTCCCTATAAATATAGCGATTTTTGTTTTTAGTCCCTATAAAATTTTTTGAGCACTTTTGGTCCCTATATTATTTACCGTTTGCATTCTTAGTCCCTGCTGTTAGTTTCCACTAACGGTGCTGACGTGGCATTGCTTATGTGTCATATTTTAATATGCTGGCAGCCACATCTCATTTCCACGTCATTTTCTTAATGACACGTAAGCTACACTTTGGAAATAAAAAAAATTTAAAAAACACAAAATTCCATTTCTCTCTCTCTCTCTCTCTGTTCATGCTTCATCTTCTTCAATCCGATCTGACAAAACAGATCGAAATTCTTCTAATATATTTACAAATCCAAATTCTACTATCTTCGGAGAAATGGGTATCGTTTTTATCATTTTGGGGTTGTTCTTCTTTTGCTAGGGTAACTGTGGCGGTGGGGCTGCATATGCGTAAACGACGATGCAAGATACAAGTTTTTTTAGCAGAAAAACAAACCTATCAATGCTAATTATTTGTTCCATAAATTATAGATACACAACCCAACAGAAAAGTAAAGAATCATTCTGCAAATTCATGGATTTAGATCTGGACACGATAAATGCAATGGGGAGAGTTTCCGCCTCTGAGACGACGGCGACACATGCCGATGACAGTGGCAACGAAGTCCTACGTTTAGCATTGAATAGAGAGCTATATATTTTCTAAGTGCTGTTGAAGGATGTTTGGATCTGGAAATTATGTGCAGCAGATGAAGAAGATGAACAAGGTCCCTTTTTGTTTAGATTTGGTGCAGCAGATTGTTTTGTTTTGAAGATGAACAAGGTTCCCTTGAGATTAGTTTTCTAATTGCCATAAAACCCATGAATCAGCAAGCAATAGTAGAATGATAGAACAATATTGTTTTGAATGATGAACGCTGCTTTGTTTTTTTACCCTTTTGAATCTTTCTTTTTTACCCAGCAAGCAATAGTCTTCTTAATCTTTCTTTTCTGTTTTTAATTTTCGTTTGTAAGTTTTTGTTTTTTGGTTTTATTATTTCCAACATGTAGCTTACATGGCATTAAGAAAATGACGTGGAAATGACATGTGACTGCCAACGCATTAAAATATGACACATAAGTAATGCCATGTCAGCACCGTTAGTGGAAACTAACGGCAGGGACTAAAAATGCAAACGGTAAATAATGTAGGGACCAAAAGTGTCCAAAAAAATTTATAGGGACTAAAAACAAATATTCTATATTTATAGGGACTAAAAACATATTTAACCCTTTTTTATATAATTTGCTAGTACATTTCAGTGTAGTCATCAACTATTATGTGCAGCAAATTAACAGTTTTATTAAAACAAAAGGTTAAATATGTTTTTGGTCCCTATAAAATTTGGGTTTTTTAGTTTTTAGTCCCTAAAAAATTTTTCACCAACTTTTAGTCCCTATAAAATTTGGATATTTTGCTTTTAGTCCTTGAGGACTTTTAATAGCGCTTTTTTGACCTATTATAAGGGTTATTAAAAGTCTTGAGGGACTAAAAGCAAAAAAGCAAAAAAACGAAAATTTATAGAGACCAAAAATTGGTGAAAAATTTTTTAGGGACTAAAAACAAAAAACCCAAATTTTATAGGGACCAAAAACATATTTAACCCTAAAATAAATGGGAAATGAAAACAAGAATAGGCATGGTGATGACCTATCCAGGAATCATCTTGTTTAAGGTTAGTTGTTTTAGATTAACCATAGAAAAACTAGTTTTTGTAGAATTAAATTTTGAAAAGACCTAAATTATTTTAGATTTATTTTCGGGAATCATATTGTATAAATAAGATTAAAAGAATTTTGGTTTGTTAGAATGAAGTAAACTTAACTTAAAGATAAATAGACCAAAAAAGATGGAAAAAAGAAAACACACAAATCAATAGTAAAAGAAAAACCAATGCAACAAAGAGGACAAACCTGAAGTTTTTAACGGATTAAATTTTTTGAAAGAGGGAACGAACAATTTGATGACAATAGTAGGTGAGTATATAACTAATATGGTGAGTATACAAAGAATGAAAGAAACTATGGATAAAATAGTAAATTGATATATGACTTTGAGAGATTCAAAACCAAAAGCTAGTTTGAGATAAAGTGATAGAGTGGTTGACGGTGGCCGGAATGGTTGTCAGAGTGGTGGTTGGTGGTGGTTGGACGTGGTCGATGGTGGTTGGCGGTTGTCTGCTGTGGTCGGAATGGTGGTTGACTGTGATCGTCGGTCGTCAGAGTGGTGATTGGTGGTGGTCAAAGTGGTGGGTGGCGGTGGTCAGAGTGGTGATTTGTGGTGGTCAAAGTGGTGGGTGGCGGTGGTCAGAGCTAGTTTGAGATAAAGTCATAGAGTGGTTGACGGTGACCGGAATGGTGGTCAGAGTGGTGGTTGGTGGTGGTTGGACGTGGTCGGTGGTGGTTGACTGTGATCATCGGTCGTTCGAGTGGTGATTGGGGGTTGTCAAAGTGGTGGGTGGCGGTGGTCAGAGTGGTGGCCGCTGGTGGTCAAAGTGGTAGTTGACGATGGCCGGAGGTGGTCAAAATGGTGGTTGGTGGTGGTGGGAGTGGTAGTTAGTAGTGGTGAGATATATTGATGATCAGAGGTGGATGAAACAAAAAACGGAAATAAAAATTATAAAACCTATTTTTGTGGTTTTGAGTTTTGATGGAAAACTGTTTTGAAATTTATAAAAAAACCAACTCAGCTCCATTTTACACGAACTGGTTTTGGTTTTGAAATTGACTTTCAAAACCAAAAACCAGAAACTCACAACCACCCCGAACGGGCCCTAAACGATTAAGCCACATTTTCATGAATGACATGATTCACTTCTCAAACCATATAACCCACGGATCGGTAATCTGTGTTTTAAATGGGTAGATAAACATTATGTTATATACTGGTCAAAGAAATTGTTCCGGACTGGGCCAAACCCTTTGCTGGCTTGGACCTGGCCCATTTCCGCTTCCCATAACGTTCGTATCCGCACTCCGAATGTACCCAACGGTCAGGATCTATTCCACGCATCCAACAGTCCAGGTACGACACCTCATCTATAAATAAAGGCTCAGCCCTCCAATCCAGGTACGATGGCAACGAAACAATAATAATAATAGCCAAATTATGCCACACTACGCTCACGATCCGGAGCACCTGAGCACAACGAGCTCGGGCTCTTCATCACGCACCTCAGCACCCGCCGAGCTTACATTCTGCACATCTTTATGACCTCTCTATTATCCTTCATCTCTTTCTCATACTGACCTGGGCGTCAGAGTGTCTTGCAGGTACCCCCCACTTGGCGTGGACGGAATACAACCTCGGACATCCTAGTCTTTGCTTCTGACATCCGAGTCCAGCACTAGTTCGCAAGAATCTCTCACTGGAAGCATTCAAGCAATTGAGCCCCGGGTTCGGGTGCCTCAACATCGTACTCCGGTACCGAACAAAAATATATTATGTTATATATGTATTATTTGATGCCATTTAAAATTTATCTTCAATTTATTTTTATGCATATTAGAAAGTTTTAGAGTTAGGAAAAAAGAACTCTAAATTGTAAACATAAAGGGAACGAAATTCATAAATCAAGATGGTTTATTTACCATATTATTAGTGACGGAAACAGTCCCCTCAACAATTAGTGTGGGAATAAATTCCTCTATAATTAGAGGGGGAAAATATTTCTCACAAATTTCATCACTAATTAGTGACGGAATGCTAATTTCTTCAATGTTGTCTATCCTTTTGTGACGAAATATTTCCTCACAATTAGTGACGGGTTTTATTTTCCCTCACTAATCATTTTGTGACCCCATATATAGTTACAAATCTTTGGTCGTCACAAATTTCGTTACTAATATTGTTTGTGACCGATTTTTATAAATTAGTGAGGGATTTCTTACCTCCTTCAGACTCCGGTTCTCCTCGGAATAGGCTACGAAGTTATGATCTCGGTAAGTATTTAACTCGCGACATATTTGAATATATTTGCCTTGTAAAGATATATTTTCAGCATCAAGGGCGGAGATCTTACCTCGGAAGCGATCAGTCATCTTTTCCGTCGCCAGCTATCGCTGCTCCTTGATGACCCCGGCACCAGTTTGGCCAACCCTGATACAGGCTTCAAAGTCGGCAAGGGAGGCCTGCCCTGTCCCCGAATCTTGTTGCGGCGTCGGAGATCGAACCGCAGGAGAGTTCCGTTGAGAGTCCCAGAATCTTCAGAGTGGGACTTGCCCGCATGCTTATCTGATGGGCCAGTCCTGGTGGCCGACCCAGAAGGCTTGTTTGCTACCTTCTGTGCAGGTGTATTTTTATCTATCGTGACCGTGGTATCAACCCCGACCACTTCGAAGACGGCATCCAAGTCTAGCTCGTCCATTTTACCTGCAACAACAAAAAGATGAGTCAACAACGATGATGTGCCAAATCCGACACAACGCAAACAAGCAAGAAAGGATTAAAACAGATTACAAGTGGCAAAATATTTATTCAATTTGGCCTTGGACTCGGCCACGGCGTCTAACATTGAGCCGCAATGAATCGATGGTCGGCCTTGACAATCTTTCCCCACTTGTTAAACAACTCATATGATTTCCTCTCTTCTCCTTTCAGCTTTTCAGGATTCGACATGTAGCTCTGGGTGCGAATCTCCACTCCGTCTCGGATATAATGCTTTTGATCCCAGAACAGCGGGAAGTGCGGCCTTTTCAGCTTTTGGTTCTCAAAATCAGCAACGACAAGCTTTGCGGCACTACTTGAAGCTCGAATAAAGAAGAAATTCGGCTTAAAGTCCCGGTTCGAGTCATTGACCGCGAAGAAGTAAGACTGGTTTGCGTTGCACCTCAGTCCGACATGCCCGTGCCTCTTGCCCTCAGATTCGGCCTCCGGAGAACGGAGCACGTTGAAGAAGCAGAAGAAGACCTCCGCAGTTGGAACCTTCCCGAGGCGCTCCATAACCAGCTCGAAGCCTCGGACGAAGCCCCAACCGTTTGGCGTCAGTTGCGAGGGGGCCACATGCAAAAACTGCCGCACACTTTTCTGGAACTCGGTCAATGGGATCCAGATTCCCATTGTCTCCATTACAACTCCATAAAGGAAGAAGCCGACTGCATCGTGCTCCATGCACACCGGATATTTGTTAGCGTCCATAAGTTTCCACTTCTGATCAGCAGGGCCAGTGATGAATTTCTCGTGGTAAGAAAGAGGTTTGTCCGGCCTCAACCCCGCGACGGTATTTCAAATCCTCGTTGCCACCCAGGGGTACTGATCTTCAACCAGGACTTCGGCATCCTCCGCCTCGGCCTCAACTTCCAGTTTAGCTTCAAGTTCCTCCGCCCTAGAGGCAACCTCGGCATCTTCCATTTCCGGGTTCTCCTAGATAGTGCACTCCGAGATTTGCAGAACCAGCTCCCTGGCCGAAGCATCCGACGCTGCTGGAGAAGGAGCGTAGGTCGAAGACATTAGAGAAGGGGCCCCCTTAGGGGCCGGCATCGGTTCTCCAGTTTCCGACTTCTGCAGAATTAGTTTCCCAGGCGGTATTCCTGGCGCCGGTCGTTCCTCACTCCTAGTTCGGCCGATGATCTGCAAGGGGAGGACGACTCTATCACTTAATCTACTCGTATCGTGTTTTCTATCTTAATTCATAGCAGTATACGTCTGGGCCTAGGGCATCCCCAAAGCTGGATGACTCCTCCCCTTGGAGCAAGCGACGACGGTCACCGACCTGGTGACATCGGCCGCTACTAGAATGCTGAAGGTACTTAAACAGATCTTGTACAAGAAAACTAACCTTTGCTCAGGAATGTTCTGTTGTCGGACTGAATGATGACCTCGCGGGCAAGAATCCCAGAAAATAACGTCGACGGTGGAGTAACTGATCTCGCGCGTTTGGTACCCGAGGGTGCACGTCGGCTTTCGCCAGTCTCCAGCTGTCGGGTATTTATAGTTTCCCTCTCATTCCTGTTGCGTTAAAAACACACTTAGAACAAGTGTTCTCTTTCGCAAAAGTAGTATAAAATATTATTATCACCACAGAGATTAACTAACAAGTACCAAACTAGTCAAGATTATATATACGGACAAATAGTTTTATGTTATAGAAACAAACTAAAAAGAATAAATAACAAGAATTAAAATACTAGATTTAATTAATGAAGAGAGATCCAGGGTCACGGCTTCACTTGCAAGCTTCGATTCCTCTATGCCTAACTCTACCTGAATTCCTTTATTTTATTAACTCGTTTGGTCATTCGTGATTAATATGTTTTTTCCTAAATTAACCCTTGTTTGGTCGGTCATGCAAGAATTTAAATTTATGGAAAGCATAAAGAACAAAAAGGTTGAATGATTGGAAGAATAAATTAAAGAGATAAGAATAACCCAGAAATAGAGAAAGTCTTAATCTTTGTCTTCAATCTTCTTCTTTTACTACAAAGCTCTCTCTCATGGTGTCAAAAACGGTGCCGAAAAACTCTTTTTCTCCTTGCCTATGCGATGTCGTCACTATCACGTTTTTCCTCCTTTTGTGTTTAGTGCACGCGGCTCCTAAATTGTGTGAAAAATACGGTCCCCCATCTCAATTGATGTTATCCTCTTTTTAATTCTTCAAACCTAGGGTAACTTGCTCACCAAGTTGATTGCATTTTTTTTCTTGCTCATGTGTCTTCTCAATTTTAGGGATCCATTCTTTTTTTAATTCCCTTCTCAATCTCAGTTTCCAGCCCATACATATATATACACACACATACATACATATATATATATATATATATATATATATATAACTTTTAAGTGGCTCTAATTTGGATTCTTATTCTTTTTCTTACTTTTTTATTTTCTGCAAAAAAAAAGAAAATTAAGTCGGAAATGTATATTGTTACTAATAATTGCTCCAAAAATAATCCAAAATTGTCTATAAAAATGCACTAAATTGGATTTTATCAGTTCCCTCTCAGTCTCACTTCGTAATATCCCGAAACTAACGCAATTCTCTCTCAAAATCTCCAAAATTGAAATAGCATAAACAAAGAACATTGGTCCTACTCCTACTGAACCAAATCCTCCTTCACAACCTTTGAAACCAGTAATGGCTTCCCCAACCTTCATAATCTCATCTCCATCGCGTCTTGCAAGCAGTTTAAAGACACTCCAAGTGGAAATCCTAGACGATCAATGAAAGTGAAGTCTAACACTTCTTCTAGAACCAATACCATAGACTCCTCAGTGCAAAGCAAGCGCACCTTAATTTAGAAACGAGACTTCCCTGTACACGGTAAAAAACACAGCACAAACACAAAGAGAGTAAGAAGAAAATGGTTGTGGATAATGGAAAGTGAAAGGTTGCAATGTCTCAAAAGAAGGAAGTTAATAAGGGTCAGGGTAGTAGAAAACGAAAGAAACCAGAAAGGTCCTAATAGATGTCAAAACTCATTGTATTAGGAACAGTCCTTTCATACCGTTTTTCCTAGAGCATGGTCATTTAAGAAAGTTATAACAGGTGATTCTATTCTACTATACCATCTCTACCAAAACATTTTGATTAGCCTTCCTTTCCTCATGCTCCACCATATCTTCAACATCAACACTATTAGGGCTGGTAGGGCTTACACTTTCACTGCCATATGGAATGGCATTATTTAGAGTCTTCAATCCCTGCAAAGTTCCCATTTCATGTGATGAAGGAACTGTTGTAAACAAGGTTTTCACAGCAAAGAACCTCAAATTCATGGGAATAGAGGTATCTACACCAGTAGAGGAGATGAACGGAAAGAAGAAGAAGGAAAAGAAGACAACAAGGTTGTATGGCGTGTTTGGAGAAGGAAGTAAGGAAGAATAATATTCTAAAATAAGAAGAGAGAAGTGAAGCAAGAAGAGAAATGACCCACCGAAGGTTAAAAAGAATAAGAGCATAGTCTTGAGAAAGTTCAGGACAAAGAGGAAAGTGCCGTGAAGAATGCCTCTGTTGAGAAGAATGCACCTAAGGAATAAAAAAACCTCTCAAGAGAAGGGTCTCTCTTTAAAAAAGGATACATCAAAAGTCTCTGATGATGAATAAACCCTAATTGACAAGCAAGAAACTCTGAAACCTCTTCATCGTCCACTAAAGTTGTCAGAGATAAGCCATTGAGGTTCAACATAAGGCCAAATGAAATAAAGATCCAGAAGATAGATGTTCAAGAGGCCTATGATACACAATAAGTTCAACTTTTTAGAATATCCACTATCAGTTATCGCTATAAACTAATTTGTCCACTACCCACTATTTTTTTAAGGAATTGAGTTTAAATAAAAAGTATGAAATACTTAATACCTTACAAGTCTCATGGTTCTTTAGGTAGAGAAAAAGTTATAAATTTATTTCATTTGAATATACTAAAACTATACAACAGAAAAAAAAAGGAAGACAACTCTTTAAGTATGAAATTAAAAAGACATAAATTTGAAAAGTAAACGTGAAAATGGCAGATAGGAGAAGATTTATTTATTCAATATTTATTTCTTATTAGTGCTATTATTATTATTATTACTATTATTTTATTCATAATTACTTAATCATTAAGTTTTTGTTTTAAGTTCTGTGAGTTGAGTTTAATTTATATGCATTGTTGTTGTAAAAATATTTTACATAATTATTAAATATTGTGTTACTATCTCATTTAATGATTTTAAAAATATATAATTTGTCATACTAGTTAAATTATGTGACAAGACATCGTTAGATGTATGTGTAAAATATTATTTATCTTATAGTGCATACAAATTAAATTCATGTTAACTTCTTTTTGTTTCTCTTTTTCAGTTTCATCTCAATTAGAGAATAAAATGATAAAACATCCTCACTTAACAAAAACTTATTTGAATTTGGTCTAGAAAAACTTCATTTAATGTATCTTTCGTTAGTCAATTTAGTCCTTAAATGTTGTTGAGTTTGGTCCCTAAAATTACGTATAGAAATAAACTGTAACATCCCAGTCTTCTTTGAGAACTGTCGACTGCCCACAAACTACCACGTGTCTTTTCAGCATGCGTTGTCCTCAGTTGAATGCTTTCTAGGAAACTTCCCAGAAGGTCACCCATCCCTCTACTACTCCAAGTCAAGCATGCGTAACTATGGAATTCTTATGGGAAGGGCTCCCGAAAAGAAGATGCATCTTTTAAGCCTTCCCATACCTGCACCGCCTCAAGATCCCTCTCATTCCGGTGCGTATTCGGTTCATTCACGAACCCCTTCGCTGGAAGCTGCATTAACTCAAAGATAATATTGAAATTTCAATGTATTTTAGCATTATATACACAAAACCTCACACATTTAGGAGAAAAAATAATGTTAAACCCAATTTAATCTGTTTTCAGTTTTCATAATCATTCCAACATATTTTTGGATTTTTGCTCAAAGGGCAAAAAGCTAAAGCATAATAGAGAAAAAGAACAGTTAAAAAGAGTACTAATACCTACCCCCACACAAACACAACTGGAAACGCTTTGTGCCATTGGAAACCCACACAAACGCTTCTTGAAATATGTGCGCAACACAAACTCGTGTATGAAACCGTTTTCATAATTTATTTAAAGTAATATTACTTTCCTTAGATAAAAATTAAAAGTATTAACAAATTCAAATAAGCAGAATCGTGTGGGCTCCACGCTTTCGTCACCATTTTTGTTATTTTTTCTCTCGCTTTTTAACTATTGGAAATAAAAAATGAACCGTTATAAAAAAATATTTGTGCTTCAACTCTTCTTTAAAAGGCTCCCATTCTTCATATTTTTCATTCATGTCTGAACTTCATAAGAAATCTATCTCTCTCTCTCCCTCTCTCATAGTCTCTCTTTCTCTTAGTGATTGCGTCTCACAGTTTCAGTCATGGATTAAAGAGACATGAAATATTCAATCTTAAAGAATCTTTTTATCTTTTGATTTTCTTTTTCTCAGGGTTTCTTTTCTCAACCAAAAGACTCTGCTTTTTATTTTATACTCTTTTAACAACTAGCATTGCGAAAGAAGGAAAACCCATTTTTGATTTCAAAAGTTGAAGCCTTTTTCTTTCTTAATGAGTTCACTAACCATGAAAAAATCTTCTTCTATTATTTCTTCTAGTTCTTCCCATCCGGTTCCTCAACTTTCGCAATCTAACCCTACTGGAATGATGGATCAAGTTGAAAGGTATGATATACCCTTTCATATTGTGAGCCCTAGAGTGGTTCAACCCCATGCAATGGTTACAAGGAAAACCAATGGTAAAGGGGGTGAAGGATATTTTGGGTATGAGAAAAATACTTTGCCTTTGAAACTTGTTGAGTAAGTTGATGCTAACACTTATTCTCCTACTGAGAAAATCGAGAATACTAAGATTTGTGTTAGAGGTCACTGGAAACCAACTGAAGATTCCAGGCTTAGAGAACTTGTAGCTCAGTTTGGTCCTCAAAATTGGAACAGCATAGCTGAGCATTTTGAAAAAAGATTAGGTATCATAATCCAATACACCAAAACTCATTTTTGTTATGGGCTCGTTTGTTACAATTTAAGAAATAAGTGATTTTAATGTTAAATAATTTAGAGATTAGTTTTAGATATTTTTAAAAAAAGTAGAAGTTGTATTTTGTGAAGCTACTCAAAACAGATTCTCATTTAAAGAATTTTATCGATTATTTTAAGATTCTCGTTATTTAAAACAAATATGTAACAAACGCATAAAAAACTTTTAAAAATGATTATTTTATTAAAAAAGTGATTATTTTTGAAAAAAAAAAGAAAACTATAAAATAACGGGAAAAATTGCTAAAGTTCATTTTTCAATTGATTTTTTTGATTTTAATAAGAAAAAAAATTCAATTTTGAAGTTCAGTGTTGTTTTTCAATAGAAATGGATGTAAAGTTGCACTTGACAGTTTTTAATTGTTGCTGTATTGTTGTATGGTAATTAATTACAGGGAAAATTTGTAGATTGAGGTGGTTAAATCATCTACATCCTTCAATTAACAAAACATCATTCACTGAGGAAGAAGATGAGAGGCTATTGTCTGCACATAATGTGCATGGTAACAAATGGGCCATTATTTGTAGACTCTTCCCTGGAAGGACAGACAACACAGTGAAGAATCATTGGCGTGTGCTCATGGCTAGGAAGCGAAGGGAGCAGTCAAGTTTCGATAAGAGAAGAAGGTCCACATTTCAAAGACCTTCTTCTAAAGGTTTCGAGAATATGACTTTCTCAACTGTTACTGGGTCAACCATCTCAAGTAGTTCAACATGCACCAAGCTCTCCCTTAATCTTTTGTCTTATCAATTTGAGAATCCCATTCAGAATTATCAAACATATAATTCACAAATGGGTATGTTTTATTCCATTATTTTGGACTAAAAGTTCTCTATCACCAAGTTTTTTAAATTAGAATCACATGACACATCACAATTTTAATATTACAAAGAATTACAAAAAAATAAGGCTGATGTAACCACTTTTTTAATACGAATTACAAAAAAATAAGGCCAAATATTACAAATTTGAAAACAAAATAAGATTCTTAAAAAAACTTGGGCATAACATTTAGGTATTGCAGATGTTTCAGGTATGCAAGGAGGAAGCAAGGAGCCAGTTGGGAAGTTATTCAGTGCTATGAAGAGTTATGGTCACAAGGGGAAGCCTGAGATGAGTGTGGACCAATCAAATCAAGCAATTCTGGGGGAAACTGAAAATATGGGGGATAAACTCAAAGTGCCATTTATTGACTTTCTTGGAGTAGGAAATACATAGAGAAATTGTTGCTGAATTATACTTTGCTCAAAGAATCAAAAGGCTGGAGGTAAAAGTGGAAGATGTGTTAGGAACTGGTGGTAAAGAAATAGTGGTAATTAATAAAGAACATTGTGGCATTAGTCTTGTGATGTTGTAGGATCAATCTGTTCTTTGTGTATTATTTGTTGCATAAAAAGCTAAGTGAAACTGAAGAAAAATGTGTGTGGGGGTGTGAGTTATAACTCATTAGCTGCAATGAAATTATAACTGCCTTTATTTTAGATTAATTGAAACACAAATAGAAAAATCAAAAATGAAAATTTGTCCAAATAGATAAAAAAAAAAATCACACAGAAAATATATGGATGAAAAGAAGAGGACAAACGACACACATGTATGAGTGACTAGTCATAAAAAAGTAAGGGTGGACAAGTAATAAATAGATGACTTTTAACAGACAAAGATATTTATATTAGTAGTTGCTCAATAAAACATACACATATCATTAGTCAATATATGTTCATCACGTTGTAGAAATAAACACTTGTAATCAAATCACATAGAGATAATTACGTATATTTATCCCACCCATATCACGGTTTATTATTTCTTTTACGATTGTGTTACGAAAAAACTTATAATTTTGTCTTTTAGTTATTGACGTATAAAATGTATCATATATCATATATAAGTGACAATCATGTGCTTAGTTGATAAGAGGTATCGAAAATTGATCTGTACCTTATCTCGGAATCTTTGGACGATCCTGGATAGTTGGTAGTGTATGATCTTGATCAATCGAGCTCTGGTCCGAGGGGGGTTTTACATGCAAAGACACTCCGACGCTCAAGTCAGAGAGTAGTCGGTTACAAGTAAACGTTGGGAAGTGTGCGTACATTGGGCACTGTGTAGGTGGCTATTTATAGAAGTCAGGGTGCGTTTGTACTAATACAACAGAGCCGCTCGATCTAGGGTTTAGATCTTGGTCGTCCATTCATGGATTCAGTCGATGGCTTTGAGCCTTAGTGAATTGGCCCAACCGGACGCTAAATGGAGCTACGGATTGTTGAGGCAAAATCCCTAATGAGTTTTAATGGTTAACAAACTTCAAATGTGATCGAGAAGCTTAAGTTATCTGATTTCATATGCTACTAATGTTTCTTCTTGAGTGAAAAACAAGAACAGGATAAATCAACCAACTCTCAAGAAGATATATGCTTATGAGAAGCATCATATTTGAGAAGACTCGAAACAACCATAAATAATGTTGAACGTGATGGCCAAAGAAGAAAACTTCTCTTGAAATGATCAAATATCAAGACCAGATGGGTAAACTTGAGAAGAATCTTTCTTTTATATATAAATGTAGGATACAGAGTCTGCGAAAAAGTTGACATTTAGGCGGGGAAAAATCCGCCAAAACGGAGGGTAATTTGGTCATTTAAACTTTCTCTTTAATAACTATCTATCACACTTGTATTTTCTGTATAACGCCTCTATACCATTTCCAATACATGCTTTAATTGTTTATATTTCATTTCTTATGCAAAATTAAATTCCAATCATTCCACTTCCTTCACATTGGAAGCATTGATTATTTACTTCGAAATTTAACTTTTATAATTAATAAAAGGTTTAAATATGTATTTAGTCCCTGCAAATTTTTTTTTTTTAAATACGTCCCTGCAAAATTACTTTTTTTTTAAATACATCCCTACAAAATAAAATTTTTAAAAACGTCCCTGCAAAATAGTTTTTTTTTAAATACGTCCCTACAAAATAACTTTTTTTTTTAAATACGTCCTTGCAAAATATCACAATTTTTTTTTGTTGGGACGTATTTCAAAAAAAAGGTTATTTTGCAGGGGCGTATTTAAAAAAAAGTTTTTTTGTAGGGACGTATTTAAAATTCCAACTTTCGGAAGGGCATATTCAAAAAAAAAGTTATTTTGCAGGGACGTATTTAAAAAATAATAATTTGCAGGGACTAAATCGAAAAATAGGGACATTTGCAGGGACTAAATACATATTTAAACCTTAATAAAATCGGGATATGGATGATTTAATGAGTTTTTTTTATAATTATATAAAATAACTCCACTTCCTTCTCATTGGAAGCATGGATTTTACTTGGAAACTTATCTTTTATGATTAATAAAATTAGGATATGGAGATGTCGTTGATTTAATATGTTTATTTATATATAATTTTCTTTTACACAAAATGAATATACTTTACACAAAATGCATATACTTTACACGTATAGTTATTCAAGTACTTAAATTCCCTTATTTTATATGCACGGATTTTATCTTTTATATATAAATAAAAGTTCCACAAAGGTATTTCAATCATTTAGGCGGGGAAAAGTCCGCCAAAATTGAGGGTATTTCAGTCATTTCACAACAATCATTGTTTGCCACATTTCACTTACTAGCCTCATCACCCGTGCGATGCACGGGCAGAGCTAGTATCAACGAAATTAATGCTTTTAATTTGACTAAAAGTTAGGTATTAAGAAAATTTGAATGAAGATTAGATATTAAGAAAAAGTTTAAATAGTTAATAACTCATCAAAAAATAAATAAACAAACTGGAAATAGCAAAGAGTTAATTAGTTGGAACAAATGAGAGCAATGTTAGAGTGAGGTGTATGTATGGAAGGTTATGTTAGCATGAGGGGTATGTATGAAAAGTTAAAGAATTAGAATAAGTAAATGAGAGCAAAGTTAATAGACAAAAAAAAAACAAATAAGAATAACCAGGCAGAAGTAAGATAAAATAAATAACAAATACATTTCACAAAGCCTCTCAAGGAAATCATCAAGCTTGACATGGTTCCAAGCAACTTCAACCCCTTGATGTTAGCTTTCATCTAATGACAATCATGGAACCAAAGAAAAGATGAAAATGAAAGAGTACATAAACCAGGGTCTTCATTCTCCAAAGAAAGCCATAATCCTGATAATGGTAAGATCCAGTTACATTTCTAAAAGCCTCTATCTCAAGTATCAACGAATGAGACGATAATCAAACATTTTATAATATTATATATATATATATATATATATATATATATATATCACATAAAACTCTAATAGAACTTACCAATTTGCTAAAAATATTAATCATTGAAAACAGTAAGGTTATCGCTCAAGGGGGTGCGTTGGAAGATGTGGTTAAGTTGAAGGAGGCTTCCTCGTCTTTTTGGAAACAGATACATATCAAAGAGAGTATGATCAAACAAAAATCTAGAGCTAATTGGATAAGGGAAGGGGATCAGAATTCTATGTTTTTTCATGCTTGTATTAAGAATCGTAATAGAGCTAACCAGATCGTTTCTCTAAATAGGGACGGAAGGAAGTTGAAGGAGGTGGAGGAGGTGAAGCAAGAAGTGAAAAGATTTTTTGAAGCTAGTTATGTCGAGTTCAGAAAGATCAGTTAGGAAGATTATTGTCACCTCATCGCTCCTTTTTCGGAGGAGGAGGTGAAAGAGGTAGTCTGGAGTTGCGATGGGAATAAAAGCCCAGGGCCTGATGGTTTCAACATTAACTTCATCAAGAATTGCTGGGAGGTGGTGAAGGAGGACATCCTGGATTTTCTTGGGGAGTTTCATGCTAATGCTGTGATGCTCAAAGCTATTACAGCTTCTTTTCTTGCTCTTATTCCCAAGAAGGAAAATCCTCAAGACCTTAAGGAGTATCGCCCGATTTGTCTTATTGGATGCATCTATAAAATTTTAGCGAAAGTGTTAGCCAATAGAGTGAAAAAGGTTTTGTTCGGGACTATCTCTTCCTGTCAATCGGCGTTTATCTCGGGTAGACAGATTTTGGATGGGGTGTTGGTTGTTAATGAACTGGTTGATCTGGCTAAGTGAAGAAAAGATGATTGTATGCTGTTTAAAGTCGATTTTGAAAAGGCGTATGATTCTATTTCTTGGGGTTTTCTTGAGTATATGATGGGTTGCATGGGCTTTGGTTTGAAGTGGATTAATTGGATTAAGTTTTGTTTGCATAATTCTTCAATGTCTGTTCTAGTTAACGAAAGTCCCACTGGGGACTTTAAGATGCACAGGGGTCTTAAGCAAGGGGATCCCTTATCTCCTTTTCTCTTCCTCATTGTTGTTGAAGGCTTAACTGGTATGGTCCAGAAGGCTGTGTATGAAGGTCTATTTGCTGAGTATCAAGTTCATAATAGCCTCAGTTATTCGCTACTTCAGTTCGCGGACGACACTATTTTGGTTGGTAAGGGTACCTGGGATAATTTATGGTATATAAAGTCTATATTCAGAATTTTTGAATTGGTTTTGGGGCTGAAGGTGAACTTTCATAAGAGTTGCCTTTACGGCATAAATTTAAAGGACGACTTTCTGGAGGCTGCTTCAACTTTCTTGTCTTGTAGCACCGCTAATATCCCTTTTAAGTTTTTGGGTATTTCAGTGGGAGCCAATCCTAGAAGAAGATATACTTCGATTTCGATTATTGATAAGGTGAGAAAGAGGCTTTCATCGTGGAGTGGGCGTTTCCTATCTATTGGAGGTAGAGTGACTCTTATCAACTCTGTTCTCAACAGTATTCCGCTTTATATGTTCTCCTTTTTCAAGGCCCCTAAGATAGTCATTCAAGAGCTTGTCAAGATTCAGAGGGACTTCCTTTGGGGGGGGGGGGGGGGGGGGGGGGGGAAATAGAGAGGGCCGCCCCGTTTACTAGGTATCTTGGGATAAGGTTTGCAGACCCAAGAAGGATGGTGGTTTGGGGGTGAAGAATTTGGAAGCCTTCAATTTGGCTCTTCTAAGTAAGTGGAAGTGGAGATGCATCAACGATACTTGTGCAAGCTGGTGGCAGCTTCTGTCACATCGGTATGGTGATGTGAGGCAGATCTTCACAGAGGCTCCTTTGCCTAGAGGTGGTACTAAGGATTCTATATGGTGGGGAGACCTATTACTTTGGAAGATGGAAATACTTCGTGGCAGGGAGTCTTTGAATCTGCGATTAAGCCTATGTTGGGACAGGGGAATCTGATTTCGTTCTGCAGACATAGGTGGGCCAACAATGAGACTTTCAAGGATTTATTTCCTAGCCTTTTTGATGCGGCAAAGCTCAAACATAGTAGTATTTTAGAGCATGGTCATTGGATTGATAACAACTGGTGTTGGAACCTGGATTGGTGTCGAGATTTGTCTACAGAGGAGAGAGTTGATCAAGACTTGCTTTTGGCCACTTTACACCCGCTTTATCCCGTCAATTCAGAGCAAGATCGATGGCAGTGGAGGCTTGAAAAGCTTCATTCTTTTTCTGTTAAATCCTTTTATGTGTTATTGTTGAATTTGATGCGGCAAGATAGGTTGGGTAGTGATACTCAGGGTGCGCTTGATGATATGTGACAGCAATCTATCCCCACTAAGGTGGGAGTCTTTGGTTGGAGATTGTTGTTGGGAAAGCTCCCAACTCGTGATTCTCTTATTTTTAAGGGCATTATCAATGACCCTCATGGGGTGTGTTGCCCTTTTTGTTTTGAGCAGGATGAGTCGATTCCACATCTATTTTTTCTGTACAGGTGTTCCAGGTTAGTTTGGCTTCGTATTCAGAATTGGTTAGGCTTGGTGATTTCAGATACCCTAGTAGGTGTGGAGCATTTTCGAGCTTATGGTTTGCAATCTGGCTTCAAAGAAGGCGTGTAGATTGAAGTATTTGATATGGATGGCGATCATTTGGTGTATATGGTTACATCGAAACCATATTCTCTTCAAATGTCAAGTTTTTAATTCGCAGGTGGTTGTTAATCATGTCATGTCTTTATCTTGGACTTGGTTCATTAGCAAAGAAGGACGCAATACAGCTTTTAAAATTTCTGATTGGTGGGGGGATCCTTCAACATGTATGAATTCATTGTAATTGGCATTTTGCCTCACTCTTCCTGGGGTACTCTTTTTCCTCCTTGGGTCTTTTTCCCTTGGGATTTTGGCCCTTAGAGGTTTTAATGAGGCTCCTTGTATCTGTAACGGTTGGGGTACCCGTTTGCACTCCCTTTTTATATAATTTTGCTTATAAAAAAAAATCATTGAAAACAGTAAATTAACTTGGAAAGTAGGATTTGGCATGTGAGAGATGAAGGATGATTGGGTAAAAGAAGAGGCAAACCAATGAAAAACATTGAGAAGCCAGTGAAAAATGGGAAGTTGATTTCCATTCACCATGTAAGAAATGATCATAACCTTGCAGTTTGTAGGAAATATGTGGTTGAAGAAATGATCATAACCTTGCAGTTTGATTTATTCCATAAGATGATGGACTGATAATCCTCAACAAATTCGGATTGAAAGCAAACTAATTAAAACACCTTAACTAAATTCATGTGAACAAACTAATAACAAAAGCAAAGCCTTATGTAAGTCATAAATAGTAATGGCATCAAGTTATACACATCGAATCCCAAGGAAAACTTGTCATTTACAAAGACACTAAGCATCATTATGTTAAAGAGAACAACAAATATACTTTCAGAATAATCTATAGGACTATTCCCACTTAACATTAAGTAAATGATATACATATTGTGCATGCAGAGATTGAAAGCTGACCATAAACAACTTATATTGAAAATTAACCTTTTGAAATCAATTAAACTCAAGACTTTAACTATCTCTTTGGGTAGAACATAACATGGTCTAGTTGAAAACCCTTTTTTCCAGCATCATCAAGGTTCTTCATTTCATAGATATATGATGTAAAGCAGCCAAAACCTCCACAATGAAAGACCTCAATTTGAAACTCAAATACATGTTTGCAGTTTCTTTCTGACAAATTATACAATACCCATGTAATGTGTTATGTGATAGAGCAAATGTAATGGAAGAAAGCAAAAGCAAGAGACAGCAAAAATGTACCTCCTTCAAGTAGGAGGACACTTCCTTCATCATTTTCTCATACCTAGCTGTTCGGTACCGGAGTATGGGATGTGTCCTTGAGGTGGAGCGTTCAGCGAGGAAGGGAAGTTGACTTCGGATGGTTGAACTTGGACTTCGGATTGGCCGAGGTGATCTTCTCCTGCGCCTCGGGTGGGGTACCTGCAAGCACTCCGATGCCTAAGTCAGCAAGGGAAGATAAGAGGTATTTAGAGAGAAATGAGTGCGTACCTGAAAATGGTAAGTGGAATGCGTATTTATAGACCACAGCGCCGTATCCAAACCGTTGGATTGGGAGGATAAGTCCTGATCGTTAGATCCAGATCAGGCACGGACACGGGCGCGAGGGAGTACGGACATGGGCCAGGCCCAAGTTCAGTGGAAATGGGCCTCGGATTGACATGGATTTTCTTCGAAGGTAGAGCTGTGATTGCAGTGCCACGTGCTTTCCGCCGAGCAGGTGGCATTGGGAGAATCTGAGATAGGGGTCATAATACCTGTGGGGAGGGACAACACATAAATTAAAAGAAATGATCATAGTGAAAATGAATTAAAAGAAAACAGGAGGAAAAAATGGAATCTGAAAAAAAAAGGGAGAAGCAAAAGCAAAATAAACAAAGATTTGGAGAAAAAATAGGAGAGAACTTAAAACAGATTATAAACCAAAATCAATTAATAGGTCAAGATTATGTAGAGTTATATATATATATATATATATATGTGTGTGTGTGTGTGTGTGTGTGTGTGTGGTAATAAAGACAAACTCAAAAACCATACCTGCATGTCAGTGGTCCAGAGAGTGAGGTTATCACGAAGAAGATGCATGATCAAAGTGCTGTCCTTGTATGACTCCTCTGCCAGTGTATCCAGTTCAGCAATTGCCTCATCAAAAGGCTAATGAACATAGAAATTAACAGAATTGGTCATGAGTACAAACCATTCATTATAGAACAGAAGGACCAGCACCAAAGTTATCAAAGACCAAACATAATAGTTTCTTGTATAGTTACCAACAGAACCTAACGACAAGTTAACTTCTCCTTTAATCAAAATCGAGTTTTCACATTGAAATTAGCAATGATCGAATTAACATCAACATGCAAAAAAATTTGAATAATTCATTGATCCAGCCATAATCTTGTTTTTCACAAAGAATCTACCCAAAAAAATTTACTGATTGAAAACTGATCAGTTTAGCAGCAAGCAAATCAGTTTAATTGAGTCAACAAAAAATCAAAAAAAATTAAAGTACATTAATAGGTTGAAAATTACAAACACAAAGCAAGAGCGAAACTCTGTCATACCCTAATTTTGTCCGGCTTGGAACAAAACCTTAATTTTCCACAAAAAGCAATAAATTATGAAGTGAAGCATCATTCTGAAGGATGTGAAGAACTATGAGCATGCATTTTTGGGTTCTAAAAGTCATTTCAGCGCTTTTAAAATCATTTTTAGGATTGGAATGCCTTTTGGAGCAAAATTAAGGTTTTTTGGGCAAAAGGGGTATTTTGGTCATTTCCAAAATTAAGCAATTTCTCACCAAAAATCATTGTTCAATCTCAGAGGAATTTATTTGGATCTAGATGATTTGGGTTATGAATTTTTGTGCGCATGCATGCATGATTTTTGGCATAAAATTCAAATTTTAAGCAAAAGGGCAAAATGGGAATTTCCATCAAGGTGAGGTCTCAAATCAATTTTGGGAAGAGTGATATCATGGAATTTTGGGCCCAATCATTGATTCCTAGGATATGGCCCAAAGTGGCATGATTTTTATGGAATTATCTAGAAAAGAATAATAAAAAATGGTGAAAATAAGGAAGTGTCCCCAATAAGACAAAATGTACTATTTTTCTTGACAAGCTTGCAAAACTTGGGCACCAAGGCCTCATTTGCTCCGAATTCTCCAGCTCATTTTCACCTCATTTTGTGTTTCCTCATGCCCTTGATCCATGTGAGTTGTATTCCTAGACATTGATTAAAATTCTAGATCAAATCCTAGGCTACAACTTTGTGTAGAATGACCTAGGTGCCATCAACAATTTTTGTGCAACAAAAACTCATAATTTTTGTGTATGACCAGCTATTCCTCACTCATTTGTGTTTTCTCCTTGTCCCTAATCCATGTGCATTGCAATCTTGGCCTTTGATTCAAATTCTAGCTCAAATCTCAATGGTTTGCAAAAGCACAATGTCCTATATACCCTTAATTTTGCACCTCATATAAAACCCAAAATAGGAGACCATGAGGGGGAGACTCATTTTTTTACCCTAGCACCCAAATCTCTCCTCTCTTTCTCTCATTCCTTCGAAGCAACCAGCCACCATACCCATATTCTTTTCTTCAAAATTCTTCCAAAAAATCAACCATCAAACCTTGTTTATTCTTCATCCTTTCAATAAATCTACTTCTAAACTTGCATAATCATCAAAGTTTCATCAAAAACCATCAAGAATCAAGCATTTGCGAAAGGTTCAAGAGGTTCTTGTGGTGTTCTTCAAGTGTTCTTGCTTCTATTCTCTTTCCTTCTTCATTTTCTAGCTAGATCTAGAGGTAAGCTCACTAACCCTTGCATTTTCTTTAATTTTCATCATGTAATCTCTCTTCTATTCCTCTTTCCTTCTTGAAAGAAGCTTTGAGGACTCATTTCAAACATTATTGGACAAGGACATTGGGAGCCTTGGGTGTTTGAGATGAGTCCTTGGCCTTGAAGGAAAGATTCTTGTGTTTTCTCATCATTCTTTGCATTTCTACCTCATTTGCATGATTTTGGTGAAATAAAACCTTGTTTTCCTACCTATTTTGCTTCGGCCATAGCATGGATTTTAGGGTTCTTGTGTTCATTTTTTTCATTTCATGATTTTAAGTTGAATTTTGGCTTGATTTTGGTGTTGGGTGCCTCGGGTTGTTGCTTCAAAACCTAGGGTTTTTGTTGCCTTTTTACTTCTTTGATTTTGTGAAGAATAAAATACATGATATGCTTGATGCTTACTTTAGAACATGGCATGATGATCTAGGGTTTAGTCTTGTGAATTGTTTCATGTATTAATTGTGAATTTTAGCATGAAATTTGATGGTGATTTGTGCTTAGCATTGCTTCGGCCTTAGGCCACTTTTGTGCATATTTTGTGCTTGAAAACGTGTTGTTTTGATCTTGTGTGAATAAATGCAATTGTCCAATTGTGTTTTTACCCTTTTACCTTTTTACTTTACCATCTCATTAAATAATTACCATTTACCTCATGCATTTTTACTCTACCATTTCATTAACTTCTCACAAAACATTTTTACCACTTCTTACTTAAAACATTTTCAAACTTTGCATTTCACTTATTTGCATCATCTATGCGACACCTTGCGTGCTTGCACACACATTCACTCATACTTGTATACCATGCATAATAAATGCTCATGCATTCTTGTATGCTCATGCATTCTCTTGTATACTTATTCATGCATTCTCTTGTATGCTCATGCATTCACATGCTTGCTTAATCATGTATCATCGCTCACATGTTCATTCATTAAACCTAGAATACTCTATGCCTATGATCAATTGTGTTCACTTGTTCTTGATGCCATCTGAATGACTTGATTTAATTGTGTGCCCTTCCTTGTCATACCCTAATTTTGTCCGCCTAGGTTTAAAACCCTAATTTTCTGCAAAAAAATAAATAAATTGAGAAGTGTGGTTTTATTTTGAAGAGTGAAGAGCATTGTGCATGCATTTTTGGGTTTTAAAAGTCATTCTAGGGCTTTTAAATTCATTGTTAGAGTGGAAATGCATTTGTTGTTAAAAAAACAAGGTTTTTAGGGCAAAGGGTATTTTGGTCATTTTTCAAAAAAAAAGAGAGAATAATTTTTCATCAAAAATCATTGTGCAATTTTAGAGGAAATTATTTGAAGCAAGACACCCTTGGTCATATTTTTTTTGCGCATACATGCACGCATTTGCATAAAAATTCAAATTCAAAAAAAGGCATCAAAAAGGAATATTCTACAAAAATTTCAAGATGAGGTTTTTATGATATTTTTGGTCATGGTGATCTCATAAAATGGCATATTCCTCAAGATACCTTGTATGTGGCCTAAATTGGGTGTATTTTTGTACAATTATCCTAAGAAGAATAATAAAAAATGAAGGGATAATAGAATGGTCATATAATAGTACAATAGTACAAGATGACAACTTGCAAAACTTGGGCACCACTCTCCCTTGCTATTTCGAATTTCACCCTCTCTATTCTCTCATTTTGTGTTTTCTCAATGTCCTCAATCCATGTGAGCCTCAATCCTAGCCTTTGATTCAAAATTAAAATCAAATCCTAGAGCACAACTAGTGCATATTGACCTAAATACCCTCAAACCTAGATGCCTTCTATAAATACCCTATTAACCTCACCCCTCACAACTTTTTGGTCTCATTTTCACACTACAACCCTAGCACACAACTCCCTCTCCTAATTCCCTCTCTTGGCCGAAATCATACCACCTTCTTCCTCCATCAATTCTTCACTTCTCCTTCACCAAATCACCATTTTCTCACCTCATTTCCATTCCTACTTCATATATCTTCCTTCTCTCCTAATTTAATTCAAGCTTGCATCATCAAAGGGCATTTTTAAGCAAGCATTTCGTGGGTTTCATTGAAGTTTGGTGAAGATTCAAGTTGATTTGTGGTCTTGTTCTTCATATTAGTCATTCCTTAGCTTGGATTTGAGGTAAACTTCTTAAAACCTAGCATCATCTTCAACTTTTTTTTGCATCAAAATGTAGACATCATATTTCTAATTTTGCATCCTACCATATTCATGCATTTTAGTATTATTATATTGTTGATTTGTTGATTGTTGTTGGTGAGAGGTGTCTCAAGCATTTTGACAAACACCGTGGGAGGTTTGGGTGCTTGAGATGCTTCTCACCCTTGAATAAATTGTGATTTATGTTGTTTTTACTATGATCTTGCATTTTTGTTGAATAAAATGATGTGATGCTTCGCAAATCATGATTAGAATTAGGGTTTGTTAATTTTCTTGTGAAATGGGTTTGCAATTGTGATCAAAAACGTTTTCTCAAGTTATTTTGATGTTAATAGATGGTATCTTGCTTGCAAGTCATTGTTATGTTGATGATTGGCAAGAGGACTCACACTTGTGTCTTTGTGCACTTCACTTTAAGTGTTGAGGATTGCCTAAGATGATTCAACACAACCTTGTGCTTTGATTGTAAACTTTGGTTTGCTTGTTAGTAACTTGTTTGCAAAGTTATTCCATGTTGAGGATTGGCGAGAGGACTCTCACTTGTGCCTAGTGCACTTCACTTTAAGTGATGAGGATTGCCTAAGATGATTCAATTTTCTTTGTGCAATTCTTGCTTAAAAATGCAAATGCTAGTTTTCTAACTTGATTAATCAATTTTGGTTACAAAAATGACTTGTTAATGCCCTCTTTTGGTCACTTTTGGTCTTGCAAATGTGATGTTCTTTCTAGGTCAATGTTATGCTTTAATGTTGATGATTTGGTAAAAGGACTAGACACTTATGCACTTGTGCATTGTCTCAAGCGTCAAGGATTACCAAAAGGGATTCAACCTTGTGCTTTATCTTGTGTTGACACTTAATTGAATTGAACTTTTGTATGATCTCTTTGTGTGCTTATTGTTGATCTTACATATACATGCCATTAGACGTTGATGACTAAGTGTCATTCTTGTGCTCAAATGTTGTAATTGGTAATGTTTATGCTTATGCTTACATTGTTGATTGCTTTGCTTGCAATTTGTTAAATGTTGCACTTTGGTTCTTGACTTGGAAATTGATTGAATGTTCTACTTTCTTTTCCTTTTGGATGCCACGCCATCCCAACAAACCTTTTGTGACCAATGTCACCCTCAAACTCCCTTCTCCTTTCTTCAAATCAATCATTTTCTAAAGCTTTTTTCCAAACTCAATCTTTTCTCAAATTGTTTTCATAAGACAATCAAATTCCTTCTAAGATCAACAATAAACCTTTTTGAAAACTCATAAGGAGGCAAGTCGGACGTACGGCCGGTGTTGTCTAGCGTCCTAAGATCGGAGTTGTACAGCTCAAACATCTTGGGACACTTATGAGAATCAAAACAAGTAATTAACAACTTGAACCCTATTTCAAAAAATGAGTAAGGAATCGAGTCGGATGTTCATCCGGTATTGGTTAGCGTCTTAGGGTTAGCGAGCTGTACAGTTCGTGCGAGCCTAAGATACTTGCTCAAATAAAAGCAACCAACCTCACAACAAATCTTTTTCTTCCCTAATCAAAAAAAACATTTTCAATAAGTAGGGGGCATGTCGTCTGTACAGGCGGGGTTGTCTTTGTTCTAGGTCTAGTGGACTGTACAGTCTAGGACCGAAAACCCCTACAATAAAAAACACCAACACAAAGTTTCTCGACTAAAGAGAACTACGTAAGCTTTGAATTCTCCATCGCACCGGGAGATACGTAGGAGCGGGTCACATCCCGTCAAGCACACTTTTAAAAAATAATAAAAAGATTCTTCTTTTCCCCCGTTTTCAAAAACATTTTTCTCAAATAAAAAAGAAGTAGAACGAATTGTTTCAAATCAACTCTGTCAAAACCGCACATCAAGTTAAAGGTTCCCTTTCGGTAGAAAGGAGGTGTGGGATGCTAATACCTTCCCCACACCTAACCGACCCCCGAACCTACATCTCTAGTTCTCAAAGGACCACCCGCCTTAAAAAAGGACCCTTTTTCAATGTTTTGGTCCCTAGATAAAAAATGTTGATGGCGGCTTCACAGATTTTCACGTTGTACGATGAAAGGTCCAATCCGGATTTTTTCGGGGTGCAACATTCCTTTCCACTAGTATGTATTCTTAATGAAGACGTAAGCCTACTTTTCCGGTTGTAGCATAGAGTCATTAAGGTATATGCACCCCTTTGAGATTGTTGCCCGTCTCGTAGCAATTCTCACACACACACACAATTGTCTTGAGAACTTTGTCTTGCATCCTTAATGATTGGATCTCTTGATTATATTGGCATGTTTAATCTTGGTTAATAATCAACATGTTTATGATTGCTTGATTGGTGAGTATGTTTGGATCTTGTTCATTCACTGTTGCATTTGGTTATGGACTTGGAATTGATTGAATAATGTTCTACTTGTTTTCCAAAACCCATTTTCTAAACTCATTTTCAAACGCTCCTTGCTTTGCGAAAACATTTTCTTCCTCCATTAAATAAAACAAATTGTCATTGATGATCACTCGCGCTGTTGCCGTTTAGATCGCTAATGATGATTTTATTTTCAAAAAAGAGTTAGTAGTGAGGCCATTCTAACCGTTGTTGTTCGGTCTTCACAAACGCTCACCCAATTGCGAAAAACTCTTAAGCCGTTTTCAGACGCAAAAGCCGAGAACTACGTAGCTTTGATCCCTCAACCCAGTGAGGGTACGTAGGAGCGGGTCCGTCCCGTCAAGCACCCTTTTAAAAAAATCTTTGTTTTGTTTCCACTTTTCAAAGATAACAAAAATATTCCTGTCTTCCGTTCTCAATAAAACGATTTTTCAAATAAAAAGAAAAGAAAAGAAAAGAAAAGAAAAGAAGTAGAACAAATCGCTTTCAACTCAAACCTTTGTCAAACCACACATCGAGTTAATGGTTCCCTTTCAGTAGAAAGGACGTATGGGGTGCTAATACCTTCCCCATGCGTAACCGACCCCCGAACCTACATCTCTGATTTCGAAAGACCACTCGCTTTTCCAAAAAAAAAGGGTTTTTCCGATGTTTTCCCAAATAAATATTGGTGGCGGCTCTACTATTTTTCACGTTGCAAAATGAGAAGTCCCAAACCGGATTTTTCGGGCGCAACAGCTGGCGACTCCACTGGGGAATTTTTATAAAAGGCGAGGGTCAAGCCTAGTTAACTCGATGTGTGGTTTAAATCGTTTGAATTGAAAGCTTTGTTCTACTTCTTTCTTTTCTCCCTTTTCTTTTCCTTTTCCTTTCTTTCTTTGTCTGTGATGCTTGATTGTTTCTCTAGCATTATCATGATGTTATGTTGTATTCATATGCATTTGTTTTCCTTCTATGTGTGCTCCTTGCGCATTTTCTCTTTGTTCACATACCATGTTCATGCATTCCTCAATTCCCACGTCCCCTCTTCTTTGCTCCCTTTCTAAAGGTAAATTCATGCATTTCTCCCCCACCTTATCATGATCCCTTCCTCTTGGCTCCCTTTCTTAAGGTAAACAATGTTTGCGATTGCTTATTGACTTCCTGTGTTAATTCTTGAATTGGAATGCTATATGATATGCAACATGCTATTGTATGCTTTTGTCTGGACTGTTCTGGCTTTTAATTTGCAGGTGGGGGTTTATGATGGGTAGTTTTAGGCGGTATGTCCTTGCTACACACACTCACACCTTATGCTTATTGTGCTTTGAGAGGGGCCTAAAACCCAAGGTCTGACAAAACTTAGGGGAGTGGAAATGAGTAGTGACTGGCAATTGGACCGTTGTCCTTCTGACTCTCACGAAAGTTTCAGCCGGAGTATGCTCTTCCACGATGCCTCACACCAGATGGCGTACCATCGTTGTGGGTGCTATTGTGAGAGAGAATTAGCTCTGGTAGCCTGGTGAGGAAGTGATTAAAGCCAACATGGGAGGAACATCTGAGTTACCCTAGAACCTAGGTTCCCGCCTCGTAGGACACAAGGACATACAAATTGTGTGTTGCATTGTAATCTAGGCATGTTTTCCAAAAGGAGTAGAAGGAGATTTTTCCAAAAAAAGAAAGCAGAGAAAGAACTGCCGTTGTAGCCTTTCTTTTGTCGGTCCGTACGAGATAACATATGGCCCACCCTTTTCAAAAAAGGGAACGAGCTGCCGCTGTAGCCTTTCTCTTATAAAGTAACATATGGTCCACATTTTTTCAAGAAAAAAGGGAGAACGAGTTACCGTTGTAACCTTTCTCTTATGAAGTAGCATGTGGCCCGCATTCTTCAAAAAAAGGGAGAACGAGTTGCCGTTGTAGCCTTTCTCTCACTGGTCCATATGAAACAACGTACGGCCCGTATTTTCAAAAAAAAAGCTTAAATCAATGCCAATAAAGATTTTGCCCTAATCTGCATATGCATAAAACATCATCAGCATTTGCATGCATCCTCGCATTACATAAAACCCATGCATGCATCATTGCATCTTACTCAAGTTTGTTTGCCGAGAATCACAAAGTGACAAAGAATCTTGCTAGAGGAACTTAAGGGAATCAAGAAGTGAGACAGTGCATGCTCCAAGGTACCCGGGTGTAAGAAAGGTAGACGTCACCAGCTTGAAAGGATATGTTGACCTAATGGGACCTATTGAAAGGGGATCGTTTGACAACTCTTATGGGAACCTTCGGAAGTTGTTGTTGCTAGAGGTACAGACTGAGGCTATCGTGGCCTTAAGCAGATTCTATGACTCCGAAATCAGATGCTTCCTTTTCAAAAATTTCCAAATGGCTCCCACTTTGGAAGAATATCACCAGATCTTGGGTTTCCCTCAGACCAAAGCTGCTCCCTGCCAGTATCAAGAGCAGTATTACACGGATGAGAAGTTTGCTGCATTGTTGCAAGTAAAGGTAGAGGACCTGAAGCTCCAGAGGCAGAGGAAGAACCTTGTGGTAGGTTTCCCGCAGAGTTATCTCGAGGGTATGATGGATACTCATGCCAGAAACAAAAATTGGGTTGTCTTCAAGCAAATCTTGGCCTTAACAATCTTCGGGATTGTTCTCTTTCCGCAGATTGAAAGACTTGTGGATGTGACTGTCATTGGCATTTTCTTAGCTTTCCAGAATGAGAAGAATCCTATCAATTCGATCCCTGCAATGCTTGCTGACACTTATTCCGCTCTTACTCACCACTGTGAACTCAAAAGGAAGAAAATCTCTTGCTCTTCCCATCTGTTATATGCCTGGCTTCTTATCCATGTTTTCACCAATCCAAAGAAAGTGGAAAAGTTGATTGACTATGCTGTATCTTGTGAGGTGAAAACCATGAGTATTCAAGAGTGGATCCAGTTTCTAGGGAGTCTAGACGAGCACTCGGTTCGTTGGTATCTTTCATCTTGCTGGGAAGCTAGACCTGAGGTAGTCTTCCGCTGCGGTGGTTTTCAAAATGTTCCACTGATGGGCACTAAAGGGTCATTAACTACAATCCCTCCCTGACGCTGAGACAATTAGGATATGAGGAACTCGCCTACTGAAGAGATGGCATTCCCGTTTTACATCTATGAGGAAGGTCCAAAGGATGACAGTTTGACTAGGAAGATTTTGCAAGCTTGGAGTATGGTGACTCGTTATGGAAAAGTAGAGATCTCTCAGAGAACTAGTGGTGTTACCTTTGCTCAATGGCTTGAGAAAAGGATTCAGAGCGTCCGATTGCCTCATCAGAAATTATTGCAAGTTGAGAGGGAGGTAATAGACTCTGGTACTCCCGTTGTTGAAGAGTTAGGTGAGGTCAAGTTGGCTCTTATGAAAGCAGAGGAAGAGAAAAAATCCTTGCAAGCTGAGATAGAGAAGTTGACTCTGAACAACCAAAGATTAAAAGAAGATAATCTGCTGCCATTGAGGAGTTTGACAAGAAACTCAAAGTAGAAGAGAAGGAAAAGCTAGAAGCTCAAAAGTATCTGCAAGTAGCCAAAGAGGAAATCAAGAGGCAAAAGGCTAAACAAAAGAGAGCCATTGAAGAGACCAGTCAGTGGAGAGATCTCTATGAAAAGACAAAGATGGATGAGAGGACTGTGAAGAGCTTGCTTGCAAAGTCAAAAAGAGAGTCCCGCTTGCTACAGGCTGAGTGGGAAAGCAAACTGAGCAGTGTCACGCAAGAAAGAAATTCAGTTGAGAGCATTCTCAAAGAATACGAGCAGGCTCTAGGATTTGAGCGAGAGATTTCTGATGAACTGAAAAGAAACCTTCGACACATCAGTGATGCATACAGGCAGGTGAAGGATGAGAGTCAGCATTGGGAACACCGCTTTGTTGAACTGCTTGGCAGGATTGAAGAACAGGCAGTTATCATTGAGTTGAAAGATGAAATTAACCAGTGGAAGGCTAGATTCTCTGAGCTTGCAGAGTTGGCCAACCAAGCTCTTGGTGTACCTAAAAAGCTAAGAAAGGCTGAGGTTGAGATGTTTCCCTTTAACACTCCACTGGCAGTTTACAAATTCGTGGAGTTTTGCAGGGCCTTGGTTGAAGAAGTCAGAGAAAAGACTGGAAGGGTTCCCACAGGCAACAAGAGAAAGAGAACTGAAGATTTCAAAGCTCTATGTAGTTGAGCTCTTGTTTGTAATTTTCATTGTACTCTCTCTTTCTGGATGACCGTATTTCCATTTGAGTATTCTACCTTTTGAAATGTAAGGGTTGAAGTACTTGCTTGAATTTGAATGTATGGAGTATGTTTTGTTTCACTTATTGATTCCAATCTTGTCGTGTTTCAAACAAAAATAATCAAAGTCCACTGTTAGGCCTATGGCAAGACATGGCACACTGTGGTTCACGGCATAAGACAAACTAAAACTAACACCCATTTGCATTGCATTCATTGCATTCATTAATACCCCTGCTCATAAAAAAAAATGTTTCGTCAGAGCAAGTCAGGCAAGCTGGTTCTCCGTCACCGATACTTCACCCGACTGCAAGCAAAGTTGATGGCCAATCTGCAAGATTACCCAGAGATTGAGACCGAGAGTAATCCAGAGCACGAAGATCTGGGTGTGCAGATTATTAATCCTGAGCAGCTAGCTCAGGAGAACCAGGTTCTAAAGGATAAGGTTGGGGCCATGGAGACCCAAATGCATGAGATGATGGCTTTGCTACAAAGCCTAAAGAGTGGAACCGCTGCTGAAGGTACCGCTGTAGTGGGTCCCGATGGTGTCATTTCTTTTATACCTCCTCCAGTGTCAGTTAATGCTGCAGCCACAGTTCCTTCGGGGTCTGGAATCAGTCATCCCGTCTTTGCTTCAGGGATGAATAGGCAGAATCAGTCACAAAGATATCCTTGGGGGATGCCCGCCGAGTACATGCCGCAAATTGTTAGACCTATTCCTGCTGACGCTGTTAGGCCACATCAGGCTACTACTGCCGTGTCTGGGGGAGCTGCTGGAAGACCGCAGGTCCAGACTCCTAGTCCTCATGCTGTGCTCAGCCCTACTCCGGGGCTTGTTGCACACCCTCACAATGTTCCTCAGCCTGGAGGATATTACTATAGCATGGGCAGTCAACCCCAAGGCCACATGTTTGAGGGATCGCAGCCAAATGACCCGATTCGTGCACTAGAAGAGAGGGTAAGAGCCGTGGAAGGTGCTGGCGTCAGGGCTAGAGAAGCTCGTGAGCTATGCTTAGTCCCAGATTTGGTATTACCACCGAAGTTCAAAGCTCCTGAGGTGTACAAGTACCGAGGCACCGGCTGTCTTGAGAGTCATGTTACAATGTTTGTCCGGAAGATGGATCCTTATGCCAATGATGACAAACTGCTGATTTACTGCTTTCAAAACAGTTTGGCCGGAGCTCCTCTAGATTGGTACATGAAACTGCAAGCCTCAGAAATCCGTTGCTGGAAGGATCTGTTCGAAGCATTCATGAAACAATATAAATATAACATGGACATGGCTCCGGACAGGTCATAATTGCAACACATGAGTAAGGGCGAAAAGGAGACTTTCAAGGAATATGCCCAGAAATGGAGAAGCTTGGCTGCCCAGGTTCAACCTCCTCTGACCGAAAAAGAAATGGTGTACATGTTCCTGGAAACCTTGCCAGCAGTTTATTATGACCGACTGATTACGAGTGTCTCATCTAATTTTTCCGATATGATAGTCTTCGGGGAAAGACTTGAGCACGGTCTCCGAAGTGGGAAGATTTCAAATCATTTCAGCAATTCAGGAAGCTCCGGTAGCTCCCACAGCCAGAAGAAGCACTTCTCCCATTTCCCAAAAAGGAAAGAAGGGGAAACAAATGTAGTCTCAGGAGGAAACTCATCCTTTGATACCCCTCCACCACAAACTGTTCCATTCTCTGCCCCTGCATCACCTCAGCAAAGCAGTGACAATCACAAAGCTCAGGGTTATCAGTATAAGAAACGGACCAGTTTCGATCCTATACCAATGACATACACTGAGTTGTTTAATCACCTGACTTCAAAGAACTTGATCAACACTCGGTCAATGAAAGCCCTTCAACCGCCATTCCCAAGAAGCTACAACGCTAATGCTACCTGCAGTTTCCACGAAAACGGGGTCGGTCATACTGTGGAGGAGTGTAAGGCATTTAAGCATGTGGTGCAAGACCTGATAGATGCTGGTTGGATCTCGTTTAAGCAAAGCAGCCCGAACACAACAACCAATCCATTGCCAGGCCATCAGAGGCCAGCAACCAATGCTATAGAAAGTTCTGTTGGGAAATTGGTGAAGGATGTGCAGAAGAGCAAGACTCCGTTGGGTGTTGTCTACTCGGAGTTATGCCATGCTGGAGTGGTCAAGAAGGGGTGTTGCCATGAAGAAGGATGTGCTGATTCCACATGCGTGGGGAATTGTGAAAGCTTTAAAATGATCCTGCAGGACCTGTTGGATCGGTGTGTGGTTCAGATAGGAACCCATGATGTTGAAGAAGAGGTGTTGGCTCTACACTCTGATAAAGGTAGAGGAATCAGAAGACCTATTGAAATCCCTTACAATTACAATCCCAGATTGGTGCAAGCAAATGCTCAACCAATAGTGATTGAAGTTCCGGCTCCTTTCCCCTATGAGTCGGACAGGGCAGTCCCATGGAAATACACTGCGCTATCTACAGTAGAATGCTCTCCAAGTACTACTACTGTAACAAACATAGTGGGATCGAGCGGGATCACCAGAAGCGGGAGAGTGTTTGCTCAAGAGACCCTTCGTACAGAAACTTCCAAGGAAGGTGAACAGAGAGTTCGGAAGGAGAAGGGAAAGGAACCAGAAGTTTCCCAGGAAAAGGTAACGGAAAGGGAAGCAAATGAATTCTTGAAGATAGTCCGGCAGAGTGACTACCAGGTTGTCGATCAGTTAAAGCATACCCCGTCGAAGATATCCATGCTATCATTGTTGCTCAGCTCGGAAGCACACAGAAATGCTCTTATGAAGGTGCTTAGCGAGGCACATGTTGCAGAGGGTATTTCAAAGAACCAATTTGATGGGATTGTGGGGAATATAGTGGCTGCAAACCACCTAACTTTTGCTGATGATGAGTTGCCCGCTGGAGGAAAAAAGCATAATCGGGCTCTCCACATCTCAGTTAAGTGTGGGGACTATGTGTTGGCGAGAGTGCTGATAGATAACGGATCTTCATTGAATGTAATGCCGAAATCCACTATGGATAAGCTGGACGTGGATTGTTCCTACATGAAGCCAAGCTCGACTCTGGTGCGAGCCTTTGATGGATCCAAAAAGGAAGTATTGGGAGAGATGGAGTTTCCCATCCAAATTGGCCCAGAAGTTTTCTATATCAACTTTCAGATCATGGACATCACATCCTCGTACAGCTGCTTGCTTGGCCGACCCTGGATCCACATGGCAGGGGCAATTCCGTCATCTCTGCACCAGCAAGTCAAGTTCGTGGTGGATGATAAGGTTGTTGTAGTGTTTGGCGAAGAAGAGACTCTGGTGAACAGGCCATCAGAATTCAAGTATGTGGAAGCGGCGGAAGAATCTCTTGAAACGGCCTTTCAGTCCTGGGAGATCGCAAATGCAGTGCTTGAGAGGACCAAGGAGGAAAAAATGGTTGCTAAAATCATGTTAGCCCAAGGATATAAGGTTGGTTCTGGCCTAGGAAAATCTGGACAGGGAATCCTGGCGCCCATCCAGCTGAAGGAGAGCAAAGATCGTTGCGGACTGGGATACACTCCAAGTGAAGATGAACAGAAGAAGATAGCAGAGGAACGAAAGAGCAAATGGTTGGCCAAGTCCAAAGGCCAAGATCCATGCCCCCAGAGGATCCCAATTTGTGACATTAGCCAGAGCTTCGTGAGTGCTGGTCTGCTGGATCCCAACCAAGTTGCTGTCATCAAGGATGGCTCTGAAGATGAAGAGGGTAGTGCAAGTCTGGTTCGCCGCTGCTGTGATGGTGAAGAGTTGAAGAACTGGGAAGCTGCCGACTTTCCTATGACTTTTGGTTCAATGTAATCATCTGTAATGCAATCCTGTGGCTCTGCCCAAGGCCATAAGACCAGTTGCTAGGGGCACACATGTTTTTATTTTCTGAATCATCATCATCATCAATAAAAACGTTTGTTTTGAATTTCTCAATCAATAAAAATCATTTTCTCTTCATTGCATGAGTCTTTTTTCTGCTTTATTATTGCTTGCTTGCTTGTTTCGCCTTTAATTATGCTTTTTCGCTACGGCAAAATGCAGATCCACAGTAATGGTCTCTGAAAACAGTAGTGTCAACAGTCCGCATTCTGACTTTGATCATCCTATCAACCAAGCCGAGGGGGATGTTGAGGAAGATTGGGAAGCTCCTCCGGAACTCATGAGACTAATGAAGCAAGAGGAAAGGGTAATCCAGCCTCACGGGGAATCTACCGAAGTGATTAACTTGGGTACAGCTGAGAACAAGAAAGAGGTCAAAGTGGGAACGGCCATGAATGACGAAGATCGCATGAAGTTGGTACAGCTATTGCATGACTACGTTGATGTGTTTGCGTGGTCCTACCAAGATATGCCTGGGTTGGACACTGATATTGTGGTACACAAGCTGCCGGTCAAACCTGAATGCCCGCCCGTAAAGCAGAAATTGAGGAGGATGAAGCCTGAGATGTCCCTCAAAATCAGAGACGAAGTAAAGAAGCAATTTGATGCAGGATTCCTAGCAGTGGCCAAATACCCACAGTGGGTTGCCAATATTGTCCCAGTTCCCAAGAAGGACGGGAAGGTTAGAATGTGTGTTGACTACCGAGATCTGAATCGTGCTAGTCCCAAAGACGACTTCCCACTGCCACATATTGATGTCTTGGTGGATAGCATTGCACAACACTCATTATTCTCCTTCATGGATGGATATTCGGGATATAACCAGATCAAGATGGACCCCGAAGACATGGAAAAGACAACTTTCATCACTCTTTGGGGTACTTTCTGTTATAAAGTCATGCCATTCGGGTTGAAGAATGCTGGCGCAACCTACCAGAGGGCCATGGTCACCTTGTTCCACGATATGATGCATAAGGAGATTGAGGTCTATGTTGATGACATGATCGCAAAATCCAAAACTGACAAAGAGCACATTGTCAACTTGCAAAAACTCTTCGATCGGTTGAGGAAGTACAAGCTCAAGTTGAACCCTGCCAAGTGCACATTCGGGGTGAGATCAGGGAAGTTGCTAGGCTTCATTGTTAGTCAGAAGGGGATTGAGGTGGATCCAGACAAAGTGAAAGCCATCCTTGAAATGCCGGTGCCCAAAACAGAAAAAGAAGTCCGTGGCTTTCTGGGAAGGTTGAATTACATCTCCCGATTCATCTTCCAGCTGACGGCCACCTGCGAGCCAATCTTCAAGCTGCTCTGCAAGAATCAAGAACTGAAGTGGAATGATCAGTGCCAAGCTGCCTTTGAGAAGATCAAAGTCTACCTCCAGAATCCGCCAGTTTTGATGCCACCTGTGTCGGGCAGGCCCCTCATCCTGTATCTCACGGTGCTAGATAATTCCATGGGCTGCGTGCTGGGGCAGCATGACGAATCTGGAAAGAAGGAACATGCCATCTATTATCTAAGTAAGAAGTTCACAGATTGCGAGACACGGTATTCTGCGCTTGAAAAGACATGTTGTGCTCTGGTATGGGCTGCTCACCGCCTGAGGCAATATATGTTGAGCCACACAACTTGGTTGGTATCTAAAGTAGACCCGATCAAGTACATATTTGAGAAGCCAGCTCTCACAGGACGGATTGCCCGTTGGCAGATGCAGTTGTCTGAATATGATATCCTGTATGTCACGCAGAAGGCAGTTAAGGGTAGTGCACTCGCAGAGTACCTGGCTTGTCAGCTCATTCCAGACTACCAGCCGATGCAGCATGATTTCCCTGATGAAGACATCATGGCATTGTTCGACGAGGGGAAGTCCCAAGAAAACGAAAGGTGGAGGATGATCTTTGACGGTGCATCCAATATTTGGGGGCATGGGGCAGGTGCCATGCTGATATCTCCTGATAACCGCTTCATTCCTGTCACTTCGAGGCTGAGCTTCTATGTCACAAACAATATAGCAGAGTATGAAGCATGCATCTTGGGCATTCAGGCAGCCTTAGAATGGAAAGTCAAAAGGCTAGATGTGTATGGTGATTCCGCCCTGGTAATTCATCAAGTAAGAGGCGATTGGGAGACTCGAGATCCCAAACTGATCCCATATTATGAATATGTTCAAGACTTGGTGGAGTCTTTCGACGAAATCACCTTCAAACACATCCCTCGAGGTGAAAATCAGCTGGCCGATGCCTTAGCAACACTGTCATCAATGTTTAACATCAACTGTGATAAGACATTGACTCACATCAGAATCCAGCATCGGGATTTGCCTGCACATCATTACTGCACCGCAATAGACGAAGAGCCTGACGACAAGCCTTGGTATCATGACATCAAGCAATACATCATTAACAGAGAGTATCCACCAGGGGCATCAGAAAATGACAAAAGAACGCTCAGAAGACTGTCAAGAAATTTCTTCCTGAGCGGTGAGGTCCTCTATAAAAGAAATTATGACATGGTTCTCCTGAGGTGTGTTGCCAAGGAGGAGGCTGAAAAGATCATGAAGGAGGTACATGAAGGCTCCTTTGGAACCCATTCCGACGGGCATACCATGGCTAGACAGATTTTAAGGGCGGGCTATTACTGGTTGCAGATGGAGGGTGACTGCTATAGTTTTGTCAGAAGATGTCACAAGTGTCAAATCTACGCTGATCACATTCACGTACCGCCTGCCAAACTTAATGTTCTGACTGCATCATGGCCGTTCTCGATGTGGGGAATGGATGTCATAGGTCCAATTGAGCCGAAAGCATCAAATGGGCATCGCTTCATCTTGGTTGCGATCGACTACTTCACAAAATGGGATGAGGCTGCCTCATATTCAAGTATAACCAGCGCAGTGGTTGCAAAATTCGTCAAGAGGGATCTGATTTGTCGCTATGGTCTTCCCAACAAGATCATCACTGATAACGGCAGTAACCTGAACAGCAGAATGATGAAGGACATGTGCAAGGAATTCAGGATCCAACATCATAATTCTTCCCCCTACCGTCCTAAGATGAATGGGGCAGTTGAGGCGGCTAACAAGAACATCAAGCGGATAGTGCAGAAGATGGTGGTAACATACAAGGACTGGCATGAGATGCTTCCCTTTGCTCTGCATGGCTACCGTACTTCAGTGCGTACATCAACTAGGGCAACCCCTTTTTCCTTGGTATATGGGTCAAAAGCAGTCCTGCCCATTGAAGTTGAAATACCCCCCCTGCGGGTACTGATGGAAACAAAACTAGAAGAAGCTGAGTGGGTACAGGCCCGGTTGGATCAGCTAAATCTGATTGAGGAGAAAAGGATTGCAGGCTTATGCCACGGTCAGTTATACCAGCAGAGGATGAGAACAGCTTTTGATAAGAAAGTCAGACCTCGTGAATTCAAGAAAGGCGATCTGGTGCTGAAGAAGATCCTGCCTATTCAGACTGATTCCCGAGGAAAGTGGACACCCAGCTATGATGGTCCCTATGTTGTCAAGAAAGCCTTTTCTGGAGGGGCGCTGTTACTCACAGACATGGATGGTGAGGATCTACGGAATCCGATCAATTCTGATCAAGTGAAGAAGTATTATGCCTGAAAGAAATAGACGAAAAAAGAGAAAGATAAGCCAAGTAAGAACCAGCTCGCTAGGTTGAAAACCCGAAAGGGCGGCCTAGGCAAAATCAAAGCGACCCGGTGGATTGAAAACCCGAAAGGGCGATCCAGGCAAAAATTAGGGTCAGAAAACTTGGGCGTGGAAAGTTAAACAAAGGCATACAACCTTCCCCGAGTCTTGAATGAGGGAATGATCAAGGTCAAGGACACAGATGTTGGCACTGCTCCACAAAGACGGACAGTCAGAAATTAGCTTTTCTCTTTTTTTTTCGTGTCTTTTTGTAGTTTAAACTTTCAAATGTATTGAACAGTCGTCGTAACATTCTGTGCGATTGGCTTCTACATCAATAAAGCTCAACTTTTTCCTACCGGTTTGTTATTTTCCGCTTCTCTGCTCAAGATAAACGTTTTATGATGATGGTAATACTGAGTTGCAAAACATGTGCATACATCATAGAGCATTACAAATCATTGCGAAATCCTTAAAAGTCACGGGAAATAAGCAATCTCCCAAAGAAAGTTAATCTTGCAAGGAAAGTTGCACTCATAAGTCATTCCAGAAGGCAAACCATAAAGCAAACTTGCACTCGGCTCATGGGTCCCGTAAATCAGTTCCTCAGTCTCGTGCCAGGAGTGTCGGGGGTCGGTTGAACCAGCAAAAGAATAAGCCTTTTATTAAAAAAAAGAAGAGCACAAAAAAGCAAATGATCAAAAAAAAAAAAGCTGATCAGGCAAAAAGAAGAAAAAACAAATGATCAGAAAACAGAAAGCTGATCAAAAGAAGAATTAAAAGATGAAAGAAAAAAAAACAATCAAAGCTGAAAGAAAAGCATTCCCCAGCATTCATCATTCACCCAAAATCATCGCATCGCATGCATTCGCATAACAGGCCTTTGCATAACATGCATTCATTCCATGCACCATGCATTGCATCTGCTGACATGTGCAGGTACCGCCAACCTGAGAAACTTGAAGAAAAGTCCTGCGACCAGAGCAGGTACCCCTGGATCGGTGTGAAAGCATTGACCCTGAAGAAGATGAATTGGATTTCCGAATCCCCCCTTTGGACCCACGTGTCCCCCAGAAAGACTGACTTCAACTTGTATTCGAGCTGCAGGTAAGTCCCTCTGATCTCAATAGGTCCAGTCGAAAAGGATAGCCGTGTTGGTCTAAAACATGGCGCAGTCCTAGGGAAATATCGAGATATAGACTTGATATAGTACCCTCCCCCTGGTCGCTCGAAAGACCACCTCTTTTGAGCCCGCGCGCTCCCAGGCCCAAGTGCAAACTCGGATCGTTCGAGATTCGTTAAAAGGCTTTAGGCAGCCTCCTTCGCCGGCTCAATGTGAGTCGGTACCCCTTTTATTGCTTTCTTTATTTTCTGCTTTCTGTCAGCTTATTGAGGGTTGGCGCTCATAGGAAAAACAAAAAATATCATGTCATCGCATCTGCATCAGAAAAAACAAAAAAAATAGAAATGGAAAAAGGAAAATTCGGGTTTCTTTAGGTAGACAAAATTGGTATAATTTCTGAATTCTTTATCTTTATTTTGCCTCGAAATATGTTTCGGCCAATTCATATTCATTGTTAAAATCCAGATAAAGAGGGGCAGCTGTCATACCCTAATTTTGTCCGGCTTGGAGCAAAACCTTAATTTTCCACAAAAAGCAATAAATTATGAAGTGAAGCATCATTCTGAAGGATGTGAAGAACTATGAGCATGCATTTTTGGGTTCTAAAAGTCATTTCAGCGCTTTTAAAATCATTTTTAGGATTGGAATGCCTTTTGGAGCAAAATTAGGGTTTTTTGGGCAAAAGGGGTATTTTGGTCATTTCCAAAATTAAGCAATTTCTCACCAAAAATCATTGTTCAATCTCAGAGGAATTTATTTGGATCTAGATGATTTGGGTTATGAATTTTTGTGCGCATGCATGCATGATTTTTGGCATAAAATTCAAATTTTAAGCAAAAGGGCAAAATGGGAATTTCCATCAAGGTGAGGTCTCAAATCAATTTTGGGAAGGGTGATATCATGGAATTTTGGGCCCAATCATTGATTCCTAGGATATGGCCCAAAGTGGCATGATTTTTATGGAATTATCTAGAAAAGAATAATCAAAAATGGTGAAAATAAGGAAGTGTCCCCAATAAGACAAAATGTACTATTTTTCTTGACAAGCTTGCAAAACTTGGGCACCAAGGCCTCATTTGCTCCGAATTTTCCAGCTCATTTTCACCTCATTTTGTGTTTCCTCATGCCCTTGATCCATGTGAGTTGTATTCCTAGACATTGATTAAAATTCTAGATCAAATCCTAGGCTACAACTTTGTGTAGAATGACCTAGGTGCCATCAACAATTTTTGTGCAACAAAAACTCATAATTTTTGTGTATGACCAGCTATTCCTCACTCATTTGTGTTTTCTCCTTGTCCCTAATCCATGTGCATTGCAATCTTGGCCTTTGATTCAAATTCTAGCTCAAATCTCAATGGTTTGCAAAAGCACAATGTCCTATATACCCTTAATTTTGCACCTCATATAAAACCCAAAATAGGAGACCATGAGGGGGAGACTCATTTTTTTACCCTAGCACCCAAATCTCTCCTCTCTTTCTCTCATTCCTTCGAAGCAACCAGCCACCATACCCATATTCTTTTCTTCAAAATTCTTCCAAAAAATCAACCATCAAACCTTGTTTATTCTTCATCCTTTCAATAAATCTACTTCTAAACTTGCATAATCATCAAAGTTTCATCAAAAACCATCAAGAATCAAGCATTTGCGAAAGGTTCAAGAGGTTCTTGTGGTGTTCTTCAAGTGTTCTTGCTTCTATTCTCTTTCCTTCTTCATTTTCTAGCTAGATCTAGAGGTAAGCTCACTAACCCTTGCATTTTCTTTAATTTTCATCATGTAATCTCTCTTCTATTCCTCTTTCCTTCTTGAAAGAAGCTTTGAGGACTCATTTCAAACATTATTGGACAAGGACATTGGGAGCCTTGGGTGTTTGAGATGAGTCCTTGGCCTTGAAGGAAAGATTCTTGTGTTTTCTCATCATTCTTTGCATTTCTACCTCATTTGCATGATTTTGGTGAAATAAAACCTTGTTTTCCTACCTATTTTGCTTCGGCCATAGCATGGATTTTAGGGTTCTTGTGTTCATTTTTTTCATTTCATGATTTTAAGTTGAATTTTGGCTTGATTTTGGTGTTGGGTGCCTCGGGTTGTTGCTTCAAAACCTAGGGTTTTTGTTGCCTTTTTACTTCTTTGATTTTGTGAAGAATAAAATACATGATATGCTTGATGCTTACTTTAGAACATGGCATGATGATCTAGGGTTTAGTCTTGTGAATTGTTTCATGTATTAATTGTGAATTTTAGCATGAAATTTGATGGTGATTTGTGCTTAGCATTGCTTCGGCCTTAGGCCACTTTTGTGCATATTTTGTGCTTGAAAACGTGTTGTTTTGATCTTGTGTGAATAAATGCAATTGTCCAATTGTGTTTTTACCCTTTTACCTTTTTACTTTACCATCTCATTAAATAATTACCATTTACCTCATGCATTTTTACTCTACCATTTCATTAACTTCTCACAAAACATTTTTACCACTTCTTACTTAAAACATTTTCAAACTTTGCATTTCACTTATTTGCATCATCTATGCGACACCTTGCGTGCTTGCACACACATTCACTCATACTTGTATACCATGCATAATAAATGCTCATGCATTCTTGTATGCTCATGCATTCTCTTGTATACTTATTCATGCATTCTCTTGTATGCTCATGCATTCACATGCTTGCTTAATCATGTATCATCGCTCACATGTTCATTCATTAAACCTAGAATACTCGATGCCTATGATCAATTGTGTTCACTTGTTCTTGATGCCATCTGAATGACTTGATTTAATTGTGTGCCCTTCCTTTCCACTAGTATGTATTCTTAATGAAGACGTAAACCTACTTTTCCGGTTGTAGCATAGAGTCATTAAGGTATATGCACCCCTTTGAGATTGTTGCCCGTCCCGTAGCAATTCTCACACACACACACAATTGTCTTGAGAACTTTGTCTTGCATCCTTAATGATTGGATCTCTTGATTATATTGGCATGTTTAATCTTGGTTAATAATCAACATGTTTATGATTGCTTGATTGGTGAGTATGTTTGGATCTTGTTCATTCACTGTTGCATTTGGTTATGGACTTGGAATTGATTGAATAATGTTCTACTTGTTTTCCAAAACCCATTTTCTAAACTCATTTTCAAACGCTCCTTGCTTTGCGAAAACATTTTCTTCCTCCATTAAATAAAACAAATTGTCATTGATGATCACTCGCGCTGTTGCCGTTTAGATCGCTAATGATGATTTTATTTTCAAAAAAGAGTTAGTAGTGAGGCCATTCTAACCGTTGTTGTTCGGTCTTCACAAACGCTCACCCAATTGCGAAAAACTCTTAAGCCGTTTTCAGACGCAAAAGCCGAGAACTACGTAGCTTTGATCCCTCAACCCAGTGAGGGTACGTAGGAGCGGGTCCGTCCCGTCAAGCACCCTTTTAAAAAAATCTTTGTTTTGTTTCCACTTTTCAAAGATAACAAAAATATTCCTGTCTTCCGTTCTCAATAAAACGATTTTTCAAATAAAAAGAAAAGAAAAGAAAAGAAAAGAAAAGAAGTAGAACAAATCGCTTTCAACTCAAACCTTTGTCAAACCACACATCGAGTTAATGGTTCCCTTTCAGTAGAAAGGACGTATGGGGTGCTAATACCTTCCCCATGCGTAACCGACCCCCGAACCTACATCTCTGATTTCGAAAGACCACTCGCTTTTCCAAAAAAAAAGGGTTTTTCCGATGTTTTCCCAAATAAATATTGGTGGAGGCTCTACTATTTTTCACGTTGCAAAACGAGAAGTCCCAAACCGGATTTTTCGGGCGCAACAAACTCGTAACATGCATTTCCTACAACAATACAATCAAAATGACAATTATTAATTTGCAAATAATAAAAGATCAAACAGAAAAATTCAATCCTAACTATAGGCGACCAAAAATAGCTTTTGTGCCCCAAGTTTCTTTACCCCCAAATTGAAATCCACCCTAATCTTTCCCCAACAGTTTCATCGCACCATATCCTCCTCCATCTCTTGCCAGCGCCACCGCATCTCCCTCTGTATGTCGCTGCACCGACCATCTCCTTCGCAAACCACCCACCTTTCCCATCTCCTCCTCCATCTCTTGCGCTAAAGAGTCTGCCCTCCGTGGAGAAGTATGCAAGGGGATCACATGATTATCAAATCTAGCATGGTTCCTGCAATACCAAATCACCCAAAAAATGTTTACAATAGTGGCTGAGACAATGTCACTCAATTGCGGACTCCAACCATGGGAAGTCAAGGATAAAATGCTCTGGAAAGAAGCAGTGTCAATATTGAGGCTTAGGACTCCTCCGAGCCAATTCCAAATTTGTTTGGCAAAAGGGTAGCTAAGAAAAGGTGGTCTCTGAATCACTACCACAAATGCTACAAATAGAAACCATAGTGCAACCTCTATTCCAAAGTTGGTCATATGTTGGCATCTTATTATGAATAACCTTCAAAAGAATAAGTAATTTTGAGGGCAGAATAAAACTCTTCCAAACTGTCTTAGTCCAAGGAACAACCTGCCCAGCGGGAGCGTGAAAAAGAAAAGAATCCTTGAATGTCAGATCTCCTGAATTAGAGCAATCCCACATCAATTGATCGTCCACTGGGATATTTGGTATAACAATTTTCAGAATATTGGAGTAGATTTGGGGGAAGTGATTAATGAACTCGGTAGGGATAGACCATCTACCGTTTACTATAAAATCACTAAGAGTAGCTTTGAGATCTCCGTGTACATTAGGAGGTAGACCAATGATATCCACAATAGGCCTAGAGAGCCAAGAGTCCGTCCAAAAATTTATTCTAACACCATTTCCAAGCTTCCAAGTTAAGTGCTCGAGAATCACAGAAATATAAGACTTAAATCCAAGCCAAATAGAAGAAGAGACGTGATAGTTCACTGGCTTATTGTGTTTATAGACCATGGCTTTCAAAAGCAGAGCCCATTGTAAGTTGGTAGAGATGAAATTCCAGCCAAGCTTTAACATACCGGCCCTATTAATTGTTTTGATAGATCTAAGAACCAGACAACCTTCGTGAAAGGGTTTACACACCTTATGCCAAGCAACAGTAACAATTTTTCTAGTAGTAACATCGCCCGACCACACAAAATGGCTAGTAAAATAGAGTGTTATAATGCTTCCCACACTGAAGTACTGCAAAAAATGTTAATGGATGCTGGCCTATACAACCAACCCCTAGAGGAACCTCCTGACATAAACCAATCCAACCCTCTATCTCAACCTGAAGTGGATCACAACTTGGTGCATTGAGGAGCCCACAGAAACAAGCAACCAAGATGCTGCTGCTGTGGACCAGATTACAGAAATGGAAGCCATAAAGGACCTTGAGGACCAGACTATCTAGTTTGTACAGGGAGCTTCTAATCTTTCTTAATATCATTCATGAATTTAAACCAAAACATTATGGTGTGGAACTGCCGTGGTGCAGCTAGTTCCAAGTTTTTTAGGAATTGCAAACAATACCTTGATATATATCACCCTGATATCCTTGTTATTATGGAAACTAGAACTCTTCCTACCAACATAAAAAGTACCTTCATTAAATTAGGTTTTGATGGTTACCTTTTTGCAGAAAATAGGGGATTTGCTGGTGGCATTATCACTGCTTGGAAGTTTCATGTTGTGCATATCACTGAAATTTCCAATATATCCACCTCCATGTTACTTATAATGGAGGCCAAAGCTTCTTGTTTACTCCAGTTTATGCCAGCTCCGATGAAGACTTGAGAAGGCTTCTCTGGAACCACCTCCAGGCTATTGCATCCAATATGACAGATTTTTGGCTCCTTGCTGGTGACTTCAATGAGGTTGCTGCTCCTGATGAAAGAAAGGGAGGTGTCCTTGCCAATATCAATAAATATACTGATTTCAAAAATCGTATTTATAGATGCAAATTAATTGATCTTGGATCTGTTGGATCTAAATTTACCTGGAGGGGTCCCCTTTATAATAACCTCACTAGAATTTTTGCTCGTCTTGATAGGAGTCTCATCAATGATGCTTGGAGAACTGCTTTCCCTGATGCTTTTGTCAAAGTATTGCCCAGAATCAAATTCTCAGATCATCATCCTCTCCTCATCAACTTGCATAGTCAACAGGAGCACCAAGAAGCTAAACCTTTTAGGTTTGAAATGGCTTGGCTCAAGCATCAAAATTACAACCAAAGTTTTGCTAGCTGGTGGAAGACTCATCATTCTTTTCCTGAGAATCTCAAAAGTCTAGAGCTTGACCTTAAAAGTTGGAACAAATCTACCTATAAAGAGATTAAGGCTAAGAAGGCCAAGCTGCTTGCTAGAATTGGTGGTATCCAAAGACAACAACAGAATGGCAAGTTGAATCCCTTCCTTACTCAACTTGAACAAGAGCTTCAGACTTATCTTGCTGATATTCTCCATCATGAAGAATTCTCTTGGTTTCAAAGAGCCCTTACCCAATTGCTCCAGGATGGTGAAAGGAATACCCACTACAACCATATCAAAGCCACTAACCATAAAGGAGTTGGTCAACCATCATTTCATGGATCTTTTTACTGAAGATCAACCTTCTACCAATATGATCCAAACTAGTTACAAGTTCATTCCCCTAAGCACCGAAGATTGTTCTGATATTGATAGAGAGATCACTACTAAGGATATTAAGTTGGCTATATTCTCCATGACCCATTGGAAAACCCTTGGGCCTGATGGCTTCCCTGCTGGATTCTATCAAGCCCATTGGGATTCTATCTCTCCCTCCTTTTGTGCCTATGTTAACTCCCTTTGGCTTAACCCCAAGAACATAACCCAGGTCAACACCACTGATATTTGTCTTATCCCTAAGGTTGATAGGCCTGAATTTGTTTCCCAATTCAGACCTGTTTCCCTTTGCAATGTCAGCTACAAAGTCATAACTAAAATTATTGTTCAAAGACTTAAGCCTCTCATTCCTAACATTATCTCCTCTTACCAAACTGGCTTTATTCCCACTAGAAGTATCCATGAGAACATCATAGTGGCTCAAGAGCTTGTGCATAGTATGAACAAGCTGAGAGGCAAGTCTGGTTACTTTGCTATCAAGGTGGATCTTGCTAAGGCCTATGATAGATTGAAGTGGTCTTTTATCTTTGAAGTTCTTAAGGAAGTTGGATTGCCCCATCATATCATTGAGATTATCATGAATTATCTTACTGGGAGTCTGTTCGGTACCGGAGTACAAGATTGAGGCTCCCGAGGCTGGACGAGACCCGAGCCTGGGGCCTCCGTGCTTGAATGCTTCCATCGAGACATATCCTGACTTGAATGTTGAGGCTTCGAATGATCCGGTGCTGGGGTTATCAAAGAGCTGCGGGATCTGGCAGCCAGCAAGTTGACTGACCGCTTCAAAGGTAAGATCTCCGTCCTTGATGCTGAAAATAGAATTTTACAAGGCAAATATATTCAAATATGTCGTGAGCTCAGTACTTACCGAGATCGTAACTTGGTAGCCGACTCCGAGGAGAACCGGAGCTTGATGATGCCCATGCTCAGGTTTCCCAGCAGAAGAAACTCATTGCCGACCTTCCAAAACTGAAAGAAGATCTGAAGACGGCTCTGAAGAGGGCGGAGGCAGCAGAGGCAGCTATAGAGAAGAAGTCCCAAGAGGTAGACCAACTGAAGGCGGATAATGCCGAGCTCATGCTGAATGTGGCGAAAGCTGCTATGTCCGGCTTCAAGAGTTGCCTGACTATGGCCGTGGTCCTGGAGCTCGGGTTGAACACCAACCTGCTGGATGCCAAATACAAGGCTGAAGGTGGGAAGATAGTTCACAAGGGTACTGTGATCTATGATCCTGCCGCTGTTCCGGCTGCTGAGGAACTGTCCCCCCCCCCCCCCCACCAACCATGCGGAGAATGCCGAGGCCGAAGGCGAAGCTTGCTGATCTCTTTCTTTTTTAAGCTTTTTCTGATTTGGTCCCGAGCATGTTCGGGGCAAATTTTGAATTGTAACATACAATGGGTGCCGTCCCCTTTTTCCGGTCTTTAATTCGTTTTCCCGCTTTATTAATCTTGTTTATTATTTTGCCATTCCGTAGGCACGCTTTGAATGAATGCCCGTAGTAGAGTAGGATAACGCGACCGACATTAGAGCACAAGTTGTTGTAGGACGGCCATTCTCTTGTAAGGAAGACGCCATAACTCTGAACGAGTGAAAGTCCGAGGTGATTGATAAAAAATTTCTAGGTCCTGAGATATTTCTGCAATTTAAGACAATAGTTGGAGACATAGTTGGTAACTTTCGTTCTTTAAAGAGGGGAAAAAGCCAGCACGGGTCCCCTTCTCCGTAGCCAGATAACCTAAGAGCCGCCGCCGGCCATAGCCTTCATAGATGAGAAAGCCGCTGCGGGCTCCTCTCTCTAATGATTCCTCCAACGGAGATCGCTGTGGACCTCCGCCCTTTAACTCCTGATGGAGCGTTGAGCTCGGAGATCAGGGGCGCTGCAGGCTCGCACAAGGCGAAATTGGGAAGACCTCGGCCTCTGATGGAGCTTGTTAGCTCGGAGATCAGAGGCAGGTTGGCTCGCGCGAGGCGAAATTGGGAACCCTTCGGCTTTTGGTGGAGCTCGTCAGCTCAGACACCAAAGGGAATGTCGGACTCTCTGATGGAGCACGGAGCACGGAGATCAGAGAGCTATTGGAGCCGCTGCGGGCTATTGACGTGGCGTCGGGATCATGACGGAGACCCGAGCGGATGAAAACCTGCAAAGGAATTATGAGAAGATTGGATGAAGACCCATCCTCGAGATAGATGTCTGAGGTAGGCGATAAGGATCCTAGAGAGGCGTTCTGAAGAAATCCGAGATTGAACAAGAACTCAGGCCGTGCTTGTGAGGCGAGCGGAATCTTCGAGCTCAATCTGAGGTCGGGAGGTGAGCATGTTCTTCAGGCTCAAGTCGTGGTTGGGAGGAGAGCATAACCTGCAAAATGGGAAAAGAGAAGCCCTGCAAAATAGGAGGAGAGAGATCCTGTAATTTCAAGAGCTTTTTATGCCTCTCGGAGAAGTGAGTTAGCCCGGAGGGGGTTTGATACTTTGAGAGGTGGAAGCAAGCGGCGATGCTCCCATTGTGGTCGCCAATGTTCGGTATCGGAGTACAAGATTGAGGCTCCCAAGGCTGGACGAGACCCGAGCCCGGGGCCTCTGTGCTTGAATGCTTCCATCGAGACATTCCTGACTTGAATGTTGGGCTCGGATGGCCGAGGTTGAGGCTTCGGGCGTCCGAGGTTGAACTCCGTTCACGTCGGGTGGGGGGTACCTGCAAGACACTCCGACGCTCAAGTCAGTATGTGAGAGATAAATAGATATGATACAAAAATATGGAGGATATAAGCTCCGGTGTGTGCCGAGGTGCATAGCCAAGCGTCCGAGCTCCGCATGCCTGAGCGCAGAGGATCGGGTGTGCCGGAGCACGGGTGGCAGGTGTGGTATGCTGTATGAACGAGCGTTCTTGCGTTACCTGGATTTGGAGGGCGGAGCCTCTATTTATAGATGTAGTGCCGTACCTGGATCGTTGGATGTGCGGAAGTGATCTGACTGTTGGGTAGATGCGGAGTGCGGATGCACTTGTCCTGAGGAGCGGAAATGGGCCGGGCCCAAGCCTGTGAAGGGTTTGGCCCAGTCCAGAACAGGATCCAAACTAGTGTGCTGTGGAATGGTAAGAGATCTAATTACTTCCATCCCGGGAGAGGAGTTAGACAAGGAGATCCCATATCCCCTTACTGTTGTGCCAAGGGCAAACATTCCTTGTTTTGAATGATAACAAATTACAAGTTACTGATAATTTACTTGAGGTAAAGCGCAGGAAAAATATAAGAGCGCAGGGTGTTGAACAAGAGAGCTTCGGAAGCTGACTCAAAGTTGTAGAAGCTCGGACGAAAAGCTGCTCAAGCATTGAAGACTTATATTACGAAAAGCTGCTCAAGCATTGAAGGCTTATATCGCTTTGCGTAGGACTCATGTAAGATCGTATTACCCAAGTCTTATAACATTCGTAGTTGAGAGATGATCTTTTAAAATTGAACTGTCTTGGAAAAATATTTTATATAAAACCATGTTTAATTAGGTTAGGCACAAAGTGTTTTTAAAGAAATAGTTTGAGTCTTGAATTGTTGTTTTTTAAAGAAAATAGATTCATGAGTTAGTGTTTTAAAAAGAATTTGTTTTTGAAGTAAAGAATCGATTCTTGATATGGTACATAAAGCTAGAAATCGATTCCCACTTAGTTTTAAAGCAATGAATCGATTTCTCTCTTCCTTTTAAAAGCCAACAATCGATTCCCACTTCTTGATTGTTTTAAAAGAACTTGTTTTGGAAAGAAAACAATCGATTGATGACTTTGTGTTTTTAAAGAGGAAAATCGATTTCCAACCTATTTCATTCAAGCTAGAAATCGATTTCTAGCCTATGCCATTCAAGCAAGAAATCGATTTGTGGCTTGTCTCTTGTAGCTTGCCTTCCTTATTTTTATAAAGCTAACAATCGATTGTCTACTTCCTTCATTAAGTGCAAAATCGATTTCTCACTCATTCTTTTAAGGAGAACAATCGATTTTTTGTTTCCTTTATTTAAGCACAAAATCGATTTCTATCTTGTGTTTTTGGAAGCACTAAATCGATTTCTCTTCTCTTTCTTTTAAGCAATCAATCGATTTCTCACTTATCACAATTGTGCTAAAAAGTGTTTCAACGGTCATATTTTCTTAAGTGATATAAATAGAAAAGCAAGGGTTTTCACGACATAGATAGAGAGAGAAAACGAAAAACATTTCACAGAGCCGCAAAACTTGAAACAACGTGAAACCAAAACTTGAGAACGATCCCTTTCAATATCTGATCATCTTCTTCGGTTCTCAATCAAATTTCTAGGGTTTTCATCATCATATCATCTCTCTCAACTCTTATGGTTATTTTGCTTGATTAATCGATCATAGTTTCAATTGTATTCATCTTATCACTTGGCGTTTGGTATTGTTGTGAAATCCTGGGAAAGTGTTTCTTGGGTGGTTCGATCGGGGAGATTGGATCGTAGAAATCCTAAGCGGGGAGCTCGGGTTCTCAATTGGGGAAATTGAGAGGTTTTGTTGTTGCTGTAAAGTGGCGTGAGTTGTAAGACTTTGAAGAAGCATCTTCACCATTATAGTGTTATTTTCCCAAAGTCCAAAGGTTGGAAAGCCGGAGGCCGAGGAGTAGGATTTCAATCCGAACCTCGAAAAATCGCGGTGTTCTTCTTTCCCTTATCTCTTTACTTATTTATGCCCCATTATTCTTGTTCTTGTTATTATTGTTTGGTTTTCTATTATAGCGTTAACTGTTGAATTGTTATTATAACTATCGAAATTGAAATTACTGTTGAATTGTTATTACAACTATTGAAATTGATATTTTTGTTAGTTGTTTTGATTTGCACTATTAGTATACTCATTGTTACTGTGTTGCAATCTCTATATTACAGTTAAGTGGATTTTGTGTTACTGTAAAATTCATCATTGTTGCTATATCTCTATAATAGCTTGCGCAAATTGCTAGCATATAAACCTTTTCCGCATTTGTTTTTTAAACTAGCATTAAACAACTTTGAAAACACAAAAAAGAATGATTTTTAGCCTATAACCTTATTCACCCCCCCCTCTAAGGTTATCGTTTAGTCCAACAATTGGTATCAAAGCAGGTAACTGCATATAGAGCTTAACATCTCGCATTTTTCTGATCATGGGGTCTTTTATTAAAGAGGGGATGTCTTTTAATAGGCCACCTTTGTTTGATGGAACTAATTATGACTACTGGAGTAGTCGAATGAAATGTCATGTGCAGGCTATAGATTTCACGTTGTGGAGAATCATTATAGATGGACCGCTCACACCGATGAAGATCAACATTACAAAACCAGGTGATACTGCTGCTGGTGATTCTACAAAAACTCAAGCAACTGGTAAAGCTGAAGAAGTACCTGTTGAGGACATCTATACTATTGACTTGAGCGAGTTAAGAAAGTCCGAACTTGACAAGATCTCTCTGAATGCCAAAGCTATGAATATTCTACATCTAGCACTTTGTGAAGAAGAGTATGGAAGGGTAAAAGGTTGTCAGACTGCAAAAGAAATCTGGGATTGTCTAGAAGCAACTCATGTAGGTACAAGTCAAGTGAAAGACACCAAAATCAGAGTTCTCACTTCTGAGTATGAAGCTTTCAAGATGAAGGAAGGTGAAACTGTCGCTGCTATGCATCAAAGGTTGAATTTGATTGTAAACAACTTGAGAGCACTTGGGAAAAAGTATTCTACAAAGGACTTGAATGGGAAGATACTTGCTTCGTTAACTGGTGAATTTTTTCCTAAGACTTGTGCTATCACTGAAGCCAAGGATATTGGTACTTTGCCTACCGAAGACTTGATTGGGTCACTACTAGCTTTTGAGGTGGTTTTGGGTGCTAAGAAAACTCAAGAAAAAGAAGCGGTAAAAGAAAAGAGGTCTCTTGCTCTTGCAGCTGCGAAAAATTCTAAAACGGGAAAGAAAGTGGTTGAATCTGATGAAGAATCTGATGAAGAAGACATGGTTATGCTTGCCAAAAAATTCAAAAAATTCATGAGGTTCAACAAGTTAAGGAAAGGTGATTTTTCTAAGAAGCCCGGGTATTACAAAGGAGACAGTCAAGAGAAAGGAGACGACCAACCAAGATGTTTTGAATGCAACAAACCGGGTCACCTTAAAGTAAATTGTCCAAAGCTAAAGAACAAATACCCAAAGAAGAAAGCAATGAAGGCTACATGGGATGACACCGAAACTGAAGGTGAAACGGAAGATGAAGAGGAAGTTGCAAATGTCGTTGGTCTTACAGCAGATTATTCTCCGAATGATACATGGGACAATCTAAGCAGTGACAGTGAAATAGATGAAGAAGTGACTGCTTCAAAGCTTGCTTGTCTCATGGCCAGTGACGCAACTAAGGTAACAAATTCTAACCATTCTTTTTCAAATTTCGATGATTCTTGTGATGATGAAAGCAGTTGTCAAGATTTGAATGAAGCTTTTGAAGCTCTTTATTATAAACATGAAAATCTTTTGATAAAATCTAAGAATCTGAAAAAGAGCAACAAAAGCATGACTACTCAAATCAAGACTCTTGAGAATGAAGTAGCTAAGTTGAAAAATGAGCTACAAAATGCTAAACCTTTCAACCTTGAATTTCTTGAGCTTAAACAAATTTTTGAAAAAATTAAGGCTGAAAATGAAAATTTAAAAGAGTCTTTAAAAAGGTTTGAGGTTGGTGAAAATACCTTAACCAAGTTACTACACTCTCAACATGAATATGCTGATAGAAGAGGTATTGGTTATAAAGGTAATTCCAGCCTCTCTAATTTAAAGAAAAAGGATTTGGTATTTGTAGCTGCTTCTTCAAGTAATAAAACACCTACCTCTTTCTCTTGCACTTATTGTCAAAAAGGAAATCATAATTCTCTTAGATGCCCTATTCGTAGATTATGTGAGCTTGGTACTCTTATACCTGCTTGCAAGAAACCAAGGTGGATTGTGAAAACAAACCCCCGGAGAACTAACCCCCATGGACCCAACAAAGTTTGGGTACCTCGTACTAGCTTTTGATGTTATTTTCGCAGGTATGTCAGTCATCCAAAAAGAAAAATGTGTGGATGGTTGACAGTGGATGTTCAAGGCATATGACTGGTGATGCTTCACTCTTCTTGAAATTGAGTAACAAAGCTAGTGGATCTGTGAAGTTTGCCAACAATGAAACTGCTCGAGTTATAGGTAAAGGTTGTGTGGGTAAGGAAAACACAATCAAAATTAAAAATGCTTTACTGGTTGATGGTGTGAAATTTAATTTATTGAGCGTAAGTCAACTATGTGATAATGACTTTGATGTGTATTTCTCAAAAAATAAATGTGTTATTGTTCATGAAGCTTCAAATTTTCACATTGTCGGTTTTCGTGAAAACAATGTTTATTATGTTGATTTTGACACTGTTAGTGATGATATTGTATGCATGCCTTCTCTACTTGATGATGTGAATTTGTGGCATAGACGCTTAGGACATGCGAGTATGGAACTTCTATCTAAATTATGTGCAAATGAACATGTTAGAGGCTTACCCAAGCTTAAATATGAAAAAGGACAGTTATGTGATGCATGTCAATTGGGTACGATGCATAAAACTTCTTTCAAATCTAAACCAGTTATTTCTACCAAAAATGTGCTTGAATTGTTACATCTTGATTTATTTGGAGAAATTGATGTTGTAAGTCTAGGAGGAGCCAAATATGTTTTTGTAATTGTTGATGATTATTCTAGATACACTTGGGCTATTTTACTTGCTAAAAAAGGTGATGCTTTTAACGAGTTTGCTAAGTTGTGCAGAAAATTACAGAATGAGAAAAACTTAGCTATCAAGGAGATTAGAAGTGATCATGGAGGAGAGTTTGAAAACTCTTCATTCAAAACTTGGTGTGAAAAGTATGGAATTCATCACAACTTTTCAGCCCCAAGGACTCCTCAACAAAACGGCGTGGTGGAAAGGAAAAATAGGACCATACAAGAGATGTGTAGAACAATGCTAAATGAGCATAACCTTCCTAAGTACTTTTGGGGACACGCTGTTGATACAGCTTGCCACGTGCTAAATCGGGTGTATCTAAGGCCATCGCTTAACAAGACGCCATATGAGCTGTGGAATGGTAGAGCTCCAAACATTTCATACTTCAAAGTTTTTGGAAGTAAGTGCTATATTTTAAATACAAAGGATAAATTGGGTAAATTTGATGCTAAATCAACTGAAGGTATTTTTATGGGTTATTCAAGTCATAGTAGAGCATATATTGTTTATAATAAAATTGATAAATGCATGCAAGAGTCAATACATGTTTCTTTTGATGAGACTAACCCTCTTGCAAAGAAAGTTGATGATGAGGATGAGTTTGTTGAAGTGATCAAAAGCAGAATGCCTGAACCAAATAATGAAAGTGACAAAGAAAAGGAGGTGCAAGCAGAACCTCAAGAAATAGTTGAAATGGAACGAGAGCCCCAAGACACTGATGATCATCTCCATGGAAGAACACATGATGATGTGCCCAAGACATGGAAATCAGTTCGAGATCATCCCATGGAGCAAATTATTGGTAGTCCATCAAAGGGGGTAACAACTCGTTCTTCTCTTAATCTTTTATGCTTTCATAGTGCTTTTGTCTCTCAAATAGTTCCTAGTAACATAAAAGAGGCTCTAGGTGATCCAGAATGGGTTGTGTCAATGCAAAAAGAACTTGAACAATTTAAACGAAACAAAGTTTGGCATTTAGTTGAAAAACCTGTTGATAGAACTATCATAGGGACTAAATGGGTTTTTCGCAACAAACTTGATGAAAATGGTATTATTTTATTAAACAAAAGTCGTTTAGTTGTTCAAGGTTATAATCAAATTGAAGGGGTGGATTTTGAAGAAACTTTTGCTCCAGTGGCCAGGTTGGAATCCATTCGTATAATACTAGCCTTTGCTAGTCACATGGATTTCAAGCTACACCAAATGGATGTCAAAAGTGCCTTCCTCAATGGATTTTTAGAAGAGGAAGTATATGTAAAACAACCCCCTGGTTTTGAAGATTTTGAAAATCCAGATTATGTTTTTAAACTTGACAAAGCCCTTTATGGATTAAAACAAGCCCCTAGAGCTTGGTATGAGAGACTAAGCAAACATTTAATTGCAAACGGTTTCAAAAAGGGTAAGATTGATTCTACCTTATTCCTTAAAACCAAAGGCAAACATCTTATTGTAGTTCAAATTTATGTCGATGATATTATTTTTGGGTCTACTAATGATGATTTGTGCAAGGAGTTTTCTGACATGATGACTAGTGAATTTGAAATGAGCATGATGGGGGAGTTGAACTTCTTTTTGGGACTTCAAGTGAAACAAATGAAAGATGGAATATTCATCAGTCAAACTAAGTTCTCAAAGGAGTTACTAAAGAAATTTGGCATGAGTGATGCAAAGGTGATTGGTACTCCAATGGCGACTGCAACAAAATTGGACAAGGATGAACAAGGTAAACCAGTTAATGAAACTATGTATCGAGGTATGATCGGTAGTCTCTTATATTTAACTGCATCTCGACCCGATATTATGTTTGCTGTGTGCTTGTGTGCTCGATTTCAAGCATGTCCAAAAGAATCACATTTAAAAGCTGTAAAACGGATTCTTAGATATGTTAAGGGAACCACAGACTTCGGATTGTGGTACCCGAAATCGAGTCACTTTGATTTGGTCGGTTTTTCTGATGCTGATTTTGCTGGTTGTACCTTAGATAGAAAAAGTACTAGTGGAACCTGCCATTTTCTAGGCCCTTGTTTGACTTCCTGGTCTAGTAAGAAACAGAACAGTGTTGCTTTGTCCACCGCTGAAGCCGAATACGTGGCGGTTGGAAATTGCGTCGCACAAGTTTTGTGGATGAAACAGACTTTGGAAGATTTTGGTTTGTTATATGAAAATGTGCCTGTCTTATGTGATAACACTAGTGCTATCAATATTGCAAAGAATCCCATCCAACACTCTAGAACTAAGCACATAGAAATAAGACATCATTTTATTAGAGATCATGTTTCTAGGGGGAGCATAGAATTAAAATTTGTAGGCACCAATGACCAACTAGCTGACATATTCACGAAACCTCTAGCCGAAGCTCAATTTTGTAAAATCCGGAGAGAGCTAGGTATGCTTGATTTTTCCAGTTTGTGATTACGCGATTATGTGCTATGTGATTCCCTCCTTTTTGATGAAAACAAAGGGGGAGAAATAACTGCTATATAATTGTTTTCTGCTATGTATGTTTATTTTTATAATTTTTTTCGCTTACGCTTAGGAGGAGCATATGCTAATGTTTCTTGTTTATCGCCTCCCTATGCTAAGGTAATTTGTTATCATCAAAAAGGGGGAGTTTGTTGTGCCAAGGGCAAACATTCCTTGTTTTGAATGATAACAAATTACAAGTTACTGATAATTTACTTGAGGTAAAGCGCAGGAAAAATATAAGAGCGCAGGGTGTTGAACAAGAGAGCTTCGGAAGCTGACTCAAAGTTGTAGAAGCTCGGACGAAAAGCTGCTCAAGCATTGAAGACTTATATTACGAAAAGCTGCTCAAGCATTGAAGGCTTATATCGCTTTGCGTAGGACTCATGTAAGATCGTATTACCCAAGTCTTATAACATTCGTAGTTGAGAGATGATCTTTTAAAATTGAACTGTCTTGGAAAAATATTTTATATAAAACCATGTTTAATTAGGTTAGGCACAAAGTGTTTTTAAAGAAATAGTTTGAGTCTTGAATTGTTGTTTTTTAAAGAAAATAGATTCATGAGTTAGTGTTTTAAAAAGAATTTGTTTTTGAAGTAAAGAATCGATTCTTGATATGGTACATAAAGCTAGAAATCGATTCCCACTTAGTTTTAAAGCAATGAATCGATTTCTCTCTTCCTTTTAAAAGCCAACAATCGATTCCCACTTCTTGATTGTTTTAAAAGAACTTGTTTTGGAAAGAAAACAATCGATTGATGACTTTGTGTTTTTAAAGAGGAAAATCGATTTCCAACCTATTTCATTCAAGCTAGAAATCGATTTCTAGCCTATGCCATTCAAGCAAGAAATCGATTTGTGGCTTGTCTCTTGTAGCTTGCCTTCCTTATTTTTATAAAGCTAACAATCGATTGTCTACTTCCTTCATTAAGTGCAAAATCGATTTCTCACTCATTCTTTTAAGGAGAACAATCGATTTTTTGTTTCCTTTATTTAAGCACAAAATCGATTTCTATCTTGTGTTTTTGGAAGCACTAAATCGATTTCTCTTCTCTTTCTTTTAAGCAATCAATCGATTTCTCACTTATCACAATTGTGCTAAAAAGTGTTTCAACGGTCATATTTTCTTAAGTGATATAAATAGAAAAGCAAGGGTTTTCACGACATAGATAGAGAGAGAAAACGAAAAACATTTCACAGAGCCGCAAAACTTGAAACAACGTGAAACCAAAACTTGAGAACGATCCCTTTCAATATCTGATCATCTTCTTCGGTTCTCAATCAAATTTCTAGGGTTTTCATCATCATATCATCTCTCTCAACTCTTATGGTTATTTTGCTTGATTAATCGATCATAGTTTCAATTGTATTCATCTTATCACTTGGCGTTTGGTATTGTTGTGAAATCCTGGGAAAGTGTTTCTTGGGTGGTTCGATCGGGGAGATTGGATCGTAGAAATCCTAAGCGGGGAGCTCGGGTTCTCAATTGGGGAAATTGAGAGGTTTTGTTGTTGCTGTAAAGTGGCGTGAGTTGTAAGACTTTGAAGAAGCATCTTCACCATTATAGTGTTATTTTCCCAAAGTCCAAAGGTTGGAAAGCCGGAGGCCGAGGAGTAGGATTTCAATCCGAACCTCGAAAAATCGCGGTGTTCTTCTTTCCCTTATCTCTTTACTTATTTATGCCCCATTATTCTTGTTCTTGTTATTATTGTTTGGTTTTCTATTATAGCGTTAACTGTTGAATTGTTATTATAACTATCGAAATTGAAATTACTGTTGAATTGTTATTACAACTATTGAAATTGATATTTTTGTTAGTTGTTTTGATTTGCACTATTAGTATACTCATTGTTACTGTGTTGCAATCTCTATATTACAGTTAAGTGGATTTTGTGTTACTGTAAAATTCATCATTGTTGCTATATCTCTATAATAGCTTGCGCAAATTGCTAGCATATAAACCTTTTCCGCATTTGTTTTTTAAACTAGCATTAAACAACTTTGAAAACACAAAAAAGAATGATTTTTAGCCTATAACCTTATTCACCCCCCCCTCTAAGGTTATCGTTTAGTCCAACACTTACTTCTTTGTCCTCTGTATGGATAAGCTTACCCAGCTAGTTCTTGATGCTGTGGATAAGGGTGGTTGGATTCCTATTAAAGCTGGTAGAGGAGGCCCTGCTGTTCCTCACCTTATGTTTGCAGATGATCTTCTGCTTTTTGGGAAAGCTATTGAGGAGTGTTTTAAGTGTTTCTACAACACCCTCAACTCCTTCTGCTATATGTCTCGGCAGGTTGTCAGTATGGAAAAAACTCACATCCTTTTCTCCAAGAATGTTGACAGGATTACCAGAAGAAGAATCACTAGATTATCTGGTTTTAGAGAAACCCACCAGCTTGGATAGTACATGGGGTATACCTTTAATTGACAGAACTCCCAAAAGAAGTGATTTCCAGTATCTTATTGATAAAATTACTGAGAAACTCTCTGGCTGGAAGGTTCACCATCTCTCTTTTGCTGGCAGAGTCACTCTCTCTAAGGCAGTGATCGAGACTATTCCTATATTCTCCATGATGACTATGCCAATCCCTCAAGCTTGCCTCAATGAGATCCAAAAGCTTCAAAGAAATTTTATTTGGAGTAGTGAGGAGTCTAATAGAAAATTCCGTATGGTCAATTGGAGCACTTTGGCTCTTCCTAAACATAGTGGTGGTCTTGCTATTAGAAACTTGGGTAGTATGAACAAGGCTTGTAATATGAAATTAGGGTGGGCTATTAAAAGTGAAACTAATAATCTGCGGCGTCAAGTGCTTAAAGGGAAGTGTGGAAAAAAATACTATCAATAATAGTGAAATCACCACCAAACCCGCTGATTCCTTTCTTTGGAAGAGCATAGCTCGATGCTGGAATGACTTATCAAACCTTGGAGTTTGTGATATTGGAGATGGAACCTCCATTAGTGTTTGGTATGATGTTTGGTTGGATCAAACTACTAGATTTGGAGATGTTATCAATAACATTCCAGGGAACTTTACTGACCTAACACTATCCGATATTAACAATCAATCTGGTAATTGAAATCTAGAGAGTATCAGTGATATTATACCTGATGATTTTATGCAGCAGATCCTTGACATTCCTCCTCCTAGTGCTGAAGATGGGCTGGATAAGCGTATCTGGGCTAGCACTAGAGATGGCCAGTTCTCCATAGCTTCTGCTTACTCTTTAATCAGTGGACACCATGCTCTTGCTCCTGACCCTGATTGGAATAGACTTTGGACAATAGAAGCGCCTGAAAGAATTCGATGCTTTATTTAGCAAATTGCTCATGGCCGGCTTCCTACTAGAAATCTATGCAACAAATGGTCTAACTCCAACCCTAATTGCAAGCACTGCTTTGCCCAACGTGAATCCCTGCTGCATGTTCTCCGTGACTGTCCCAAAGCCTCTTCTTTCTGGCACCATCTTCTCCCCCGTAGTATTGCTTCTAACTTCTATAGAGGGCAATTGAAGGACTGGGTCATCTTCAATTTCAACATCTCCAAGCTTGATGAGCACCAATTCAAGTGGCCTTCCATTTGGGCAACTACCTGTTACCACCTCTGGAGGTGGCGCAACTGTGACGAGCACGATCCCTCTTTCTCTCGTCCCCCTAATCCCGCTTCTGTGGTCCTGAGTTACCTCACCAGCTTCTTCACCAGAAACCCTAATATTATTAACCCTACCTTGAAAAAGCTCACTCAAATCAATATCAAGTGGATCCCTCCGGAAATTGGGTGGATCAAACTCAACTGTGATGGATCTTCTAAATCGTCTCCGGTTATGGCTGCTTGCGGCGGAGTATTTCGTGATAGTAGTGGTAATTGGATCTTCGCCAAAGCTTATCTCGCCGAGCTCTGGGGTGTGTTGGTGGGTCTTTAACTTGCGCTTGATCAAGGCTTTACCAGGATTGATATCAATGTTTACTCCATTGCTGTTGTTCAGTGCTTGAAAGGAAATTCTGAGGGTGATTCTCAGAGTCGTAATGTGCTTCGTCGCATACAGAAGCTTCTCTCCTCCAATTGGCCCATCAAAATTGATCATACTTACAGAGAGGCCAATTCAGTTGGTGATGGGCTTGCCAACTTGGGCTGCTCCATCCCTATTGACACCCCTCTTGTTACTTATCTCTCCCTTCTGACTGTGTTAAGCATTTAGTTGCTTTAGATGCTAGTGGAGTTTCTACTCCTAGACTTGTAGCTTTGTAATCTCTTTGGCCTTTTCTAGCCCCCTTTCTATTAAAAAAAAAAAAGTTGTCAGAGATAAGCCATTGAGGTTCAACATAAGACCAAATGAAATAAACATCTGGAAGATAGATGTTCAAGAGGCCTATGATACACAATAAGTTCAACTTTTTAGGATATCCACTATCAGCTATCGCTATAAACTAGTTTGTTCACTATCCACTATTTTTTTAAGGAATTGAGCTTAAATAAAAAGTATGAAAGACTTAATACCTTACATGTCTCATGATTTTTTAGGTAAAGAAAAAGTTATAAATTTATTTCATTTGAATAATACTAAAACTATACAGCAGAAAAAAAAAAGGAAGACAACTCTTTAAGTATGAAATTAAAAAGACATAAATTTGAAAAGTAAAGGTGAAAATGGCAGATAGGAGAAGATTTATTTATTCAATATTTATTTCTTTTGTTGCTATTATTATTATTACTACTATTTTATTCATAAATATTACTTAATCATTAAGTTTTGGTTTTAAGTTCTGTGAGTTGAGTTTAATTTATATGGATTGTTGTTGTAAAAATATTTTACATAATTATTAAATATTTTTTTACTATCTTATTTAATGAGTTTAAAAATATATAACTTGTCATACTAGTTAAATTATGTGACAAGACATCGTTAGATGTATGTGTAAAATATTATTTATTTTATAGCGCATACAAATTAAATTCCTGTTAACTTCTTTTTGTTTCTCTTTTTCAATTTCATCTCAATTAGAGAGTAAAATGATAAAACATCCTCACTTAACAAAAACTTATTTGAATTTGGTCCAAAAAAATTTCATTTAACGTATCTTTCGTTAGTGAATTTAGTCCTTAAATGTTGTTGCGTTTGGTTCCTAAAATTACGTACAGAAATAAACTGTAACATCCCAGACTGCTTTGAGAACTGTCGACTGCCCCCACAAACTACGACGTGTCTTTTCAGCATGCGTTGTCCTCACTTGAATGCTTTCTAGGAAACTTCCCAGAAGGTCATCCATCCCTCTACTACTCCAAGTCAAGCATGCGTAACTATGGAATTCTTATGGGAAGGGCTCCCGATAAGAAGATGCATCTTGTTGGTATAGGTAGTCCAAATCAATTCTTTTAAGCCTTCCTTCAACTGTACATCCCATACCTGCACAGCCTCAAGATCCCTCTCATTTCGGTGCGTATTCGGTTCATTCACGTGCCCCTTCGCTGGAAGCTGCCAGGTGCCGCTCTTTGTCCGTGCCACCTTCTGGGCACCGGCGATAACTCCCAGCCCTCGTTTGCCCCGGATGCCACATTAACTAAAAGATAATATTGAAATTTCAATGATTTTAGCATTATATACACAAAACCTCACACATTTAGGAGAAAAAATAATACTAAACCCAATTTAATCTGTTTTCAGTTTTCATAATCATTCCAACATTTTTTTTGATTTTTGCTCAACGGCCAAAAAGCTAAAGCTCAATAGAGAAAAAGAGCAGTTAAAAAGAGTACAAATAGCTACCCCCGCACAAACACAACTGGAAACGCTTTGTTCCATTGGAAACCCACACAAACGCTTCTTGAAATATGTGCGCAACACAAACTCGTGTATGAAACCGTTTTCATAATTAATAAATAAGCAGAATCGTGTGGGCTCTATGCTTTCGTCACCCTTTTTGATATTTTTTCTCTCCCTTTTTAACTATTGGAAATAAAAAATGAACCGTTATAAAAAAATCATTTTTTTATTTGTGCTTCAACTCTTCTTTAAAAGGCTCCCATTCGTCATATTTTTCATTTATGTCTGAACTTCATAAGAAATCTTTCTCTCATAGTCTCTCTGTTAGTCTCTCTTTCTCTTAGTGATTGTGTCTCACAGTTTCAGTCATGGATTAAAGAGACATGGAATATTCAATCTTACAGAATCTTTTTATCTTTTGATTTTCTTTTTCTTTGGGTTTTTTTTCTCAATGAAAAGACTCTGCTTTTTATTTTATACTCTTTTAACTACTAGCATTGCGAAAGAAAGAAAACCCATTTTTGATTTCAAAAGTTGAAGTCTTTTTCTTTCTTAATGAGTTCACTACCCATGAAAAATTCTTCTTCTAGTTCCTCCCATCTGGTTCCTCAACTTTCCCAATCTAACCATACTGGAATGATGGATAGTGTTGAAAGGTATGATATGCCCTTTCAGATTTTGAGCCCTAGAGTGGTTCAACCCCATGCAAACATGGTTACAAGGAAAACCAATGGTAAAGGGGGTGAAGGATATTTTGGGTATGAGAAAAATACCTTGCCTTTGAAACTTGTTGAGGAAGTTGATGCTAACAGTTATTCTCCTACTGAGAAAATCGAGAATACTAAGATTTGTGTTAGAGGTCATTGGAAACCAACTGAAGATTCCAAGCTTAGAGAACTTGTAGCTCAGTTTGGTCCTCAAAACTGGAACAACATAGCTGAACATTTTGAAGGAAGATCAAGTATTATAATCCAATACACCAAAACTCATTTTTGTTATGGGCCCGTTTGTTACAATTTATGAAATAAGTGATTTTGATGTTAAATAATTTAGAGATTAGTTTTAGATATTTTTTAAAAAAGTAGAAGTTGTTTTTTGTGAAGCTATTCAAAACAGATTCTCATTTAAAGAATTTTATCGATTATTTTAAGATTCTCATTATTTAAAAAAAATATGTAACAAACGGATAAAAAACCTTTAAAGATGATTATTTTATTAAAAAAGTGATTATTTTTGGGAAAAAAAAAGAAAACTATAACAAATGGGCAACATTGCTAAAGTTCATTTTTCAATTGATTTTTTTTTTCATTTTAATAAGAAAAAAATTCTATTTTGAAGTTCAGTGTTGTTTTTCTATAGAAGTGGATAAAGTTGCACTTGACGGTTTTTAATTGTTGCTGTATTGTTGTATGGTAAATAATTATAGGGAAAAGTTGTAGATTGAGGTGGTTAAATCACCTACATCCTTCAATTAACAAAACATCATTCACTAAGGAAGAAGATGAGAGGCTATTGTATGCTCATAATGTGCATGGTAACAAATGGTCCATCATTTGTAGACTCTTCCCTGGAAGGACAGACAACACAGTTAAGAATCATTGGCGTGTGCTCATGGCTAGGAAGCGATGGGAGCAGTCAAGTTTCGATAAGAAAAGAAGGTCCACATTTCAAAGACCTTCTAAGGGTTTCGGGAATATGACTTTCTCAACAGTTAATGGGTCAACCATCTCAAGTAGTTCAACATGCACCAAGCTCTCCCTTAATCTCATGCCTAATCAATTTGAGAATCCAATTCAGAATTATCAAACATATAATTCACAAATGGGTAAGTTTTAGTCCATTATTTTGGCCTAAAAGTTCTCTATCACCAAGTTTTTTAAATCAGTCACAGACACATCACAATTTTTAATATTACAAAGAATTACAAAAAAAATAAGGCTGTTGTAACAACTTTTTTAATACGAATTACGGCCAAATATTACAAATTTGAATACAAAAAAAGATTTTTTTAAAATAATATTTAGGTATTGCAGATGTTTCAGGTATGCAAGGAGGAAGCAAGGAACCAACTGAGGATTTGGGCAATGAGAAGTTATTCAGTGCTATGAAGAGTTATGGTCACAAGGGGAAGGTTGAGATGAGTGTGGATCAATCAAATCAAGCAATTCTGGGGGAAACTGAAAATATGGGGGATAAACTAAAAGTGCCATTTATTGACTTTCTTGGAGTAGGAAATACATAGAGAAATTGCTGTTGAATCAAAAGGCTGAAGAGGTAAAAGTGGAAGATGTGTTAGGAACTGGTGGTAAAGAAATAGTGGTAATAAATAAAGAACATTGTGGCATTAGTTTTGTGATGTTGTAGGTTCAATCTGCTAAGTGCAGCTGTAGAAAAATGTGCGTGCGGTTCTGTGTAGGGCATGTGCGTTTGTGTGCGTCTGTGGGTGTTATGAGTTATAACTCATTAGCTGTAGTAAAATTATAAATGCCTTTATTTCGGATTAATTGAGCAAACCTCAATAGACAATATTTGGGTTGTAATTTTGTAGTGTACTATTTTTATTCAAATATGGAATTGGTATGAAAGAGAATTGAACCGTACCTCAAAGTCAGGCAGATTGGCCGGTTGAGGTGTCTGGTCGTTCTGTTGAGTTGTTGATCGTAAGCAGAGCTCACTCCGTATTGTACCTGTAATGACACTCTGACGCTCAAGTCAATGGAGTAAGAGTGTGAGCAGAGTAACAGTATGGGTAAGAAGTGTACTTGTCAGCGGAGGTAGGACCTCTATATATAGTGTCAGAAAACCATCGTTAGCCATTAGATCTATGTTGGTCATCGATCATCTATCTTGTGTTTTGGGCCGTTCTCGGTCAGTCTTTCAATGGGTTAAGCCTTCGGCCCAATCCAGCACAGTTGCCCTCCAAGCCAAAGCCACCCAAGGAGCGGGTTCAGGCTTGAGAGTAGCTGCCCCCAGTGGTATGGTCGTGTTGGAGCGGCTTGTCCATGCCCGCTCGCGTGGTACGTACGTGCCTCCTTTGATGACGTGGCGGTGAGACTTTGACAGATGTGACGTTTCTTCTTTCAAGGGGACAGACATGACATTTGAGTTTTTCAATGGGGGTAGGTAATAATATCAGTTCAATTTTCGAGGAGTGCATTTAATGCGTGGAGCGAAGGGTCATGGCGCTTCAAATCTATATCTGATCTTCCTATATAAAGGGTTCCTATTGCCCTCATTTTGTACTTTTCTTCCGTTCTGATTGCTCTGAGAGCGACTTACATTCTCTGGCGAGTGACTAGTTACTCTGTCGTGATTATGGCGAGGTGCTCTCCGGTGGGCGACTTTCCTCTCCGGCCAGATTCTTCTTCTGACCTCCTTGTCCTCTCCGCTGTTGGTGCGTCGTGTCCGGTCACTTCACCGCCGGCAGACCATCGTTCCGTTACTGTCACCGTCATCACCACGCCTCTCTCTTCTCCTTGCCGTCGTGTCTTTCGCTCCCTCCCTCACTGTTACTCCGTTCTGATTGCTCTGAGAGCGACTTACATTCTCTGGCGAGTGACTAGTTACTCTGTCGTGATTATGGCGAAGTGCTCTCCGGTGGGCGACTTTCCTCTCCGGCCAGATTCTTCTTCTAACCTCCTTGTCCTCTCCGTTGTTGGTGCGTCGTGTCCGGTCACTTCACCGCCGGCAGACCATCGTTCCGTTACTGTCACCGTCATCACCACGCCTCTCTCTTCTCCTTGCCGTCGTGTCTTTCGCTCCCTCCCTCACTGTTGCAATCACCGGCACCGCCACCACGGTTCTCCCTCCGACGTGATTTCCGTCACCGCCGTATTTTTCTCTCCTTCCCTTTCTCTCTTTCCGTTTCTCTTTCTCTCTCTCCCTGAATCTTCTCCACAATTCTCTCTCGTTCCTTTTTATTCTAAACCCTCTCTCTCCACAACGTGAACGGCGCTGGAAGTGTGAAACTAGGGTTTCACATGTTAACTTCCCTGTTTATACTCACTACCTTTTCGTTTACCTTTTTTTAATTAAAAGTAAAAATCAAAATATCAGATTCATTTTTATACCCGTGTTTAATTCATACAGCACTTTGAATAGGCACATTCGTAGGCCATGTTAATAAAAGCCCAGAAAAACATTAGATTCATTTCTGCTCCCTCTTTTGTTAACCATACAACACCCCCTATTGCTAACTCCACCTCTCTTTTTACTGTTTTACTGCTTACTTTGTTTTTGTAGTTATTTTTCCTTATCCTTTTTTACTACTCAACAAAAATGATTTTTATCAAAACATAATTAAAAATACCAAGCACACAAATATTTTCTACCAAGAACTACGCAACATTTGATTCTCTACCAGAAGATACGTAGGAGAAGAGGGGGACCCATTTCTGTCAAGTGCACTAATCAAACCATTTTTTAAGTTTTTTTTATTTCTCTCCTATCTCTCAAAAAGAACAAAATAACTAATTATTTTTCAAGTCTTCATTTTATTTTAATGTGTAGAAAAGGGTAAAAATAAATATGTTTAAATTAACAATCTTTTTACGCATTTAATTAGATGGTAACCTTCGTTAGGAAGGATGCCGCAGGGTGCTAATACCTTCCCCGCGCATTTAATTAGATGGTAACCTCCCTTCGTAATGATCTTATCTGGAGGTGGACACGTGGAAGTAGGGTCTGGGAATGCCAATTCACGTGCTTTTTGCTTTATCATAACTCTACCAGCGTGATCAGAGTCATCAAACCTTCATTGTATAGCTTCAAATTCAATCTTTAGAGTCAACTAATCATTTGGGATCTCATGTTCATCCTTATATTAAATTTTGAAATTCAATCTCTGCCACTGTTGATGTATTAGGCGCAACGGAATTTGGGTGCAATCCATCATAATCCTACAAAATAAGTGCCATTTTTTAGTGACAATAAAATTTACAAGGTGACAATAGATAATTACATTTGGTTAAAAAAGTACATAATTACAAATTTAAAACATACCTAGCAAGCTCACACGCCCATGGTAGTCCATGTGTGGTACTCAATGTGCAGCCACATAATGATGCATCAATACCAATGGCTCCAGTTCGTTGCCACTCAATGCCTATGTAGTCTATAGCGTTGGCAAAAACTAAACTCCTGATGTCATCATATATTTTCTTCAAGTGGCCAATTTTGACTATACTCAGGCTATGCTCGAAAGCCATCTTGAGTTTAGTATGTTTTACCCTAATCATAGTACAAACTGAATCTCCCCTACTGTGATGCAATATTTTTTTTAAGTGAGAGTGTGCAGACTTAACTCTGTTGATGGTAGTCTTTCCAAGGTGCATATATCGATTTATCCATGCATCAATAAATTTCTCTTGGTATGGGTCTAGCCAAGTGGTTTTCACGTAATGTATGAAGTTGGGATAAGGTTCTGACATCTCGTTAAAGAGTTGCAACTTCATATCATACTCATTCGTTGATTTCACATGGAAAACTCAACAATAGTCATGTCTTTCACGATCATCCTAGCTTTGGCCCTCACATTTTTTTAATGTGAAATTGGCACAACAAGTTTGCAGATGTTGGAAATACAGTTTCTAGAGCATTCATCAGACCAATCTGTCTGTCAGTAAGTATGACCTGTGGCAATTCATCCTGTCTCCTAAATAAACTCCTCAGGTTATCAAGTACCCAGGCAAAGTTATCAAGAACCTATGCAAAGTTATCCAACCTCTCCTAATTGACATAAGCGAATGGAACAGAGTAAGTCTTCTCCGTTGAGGTTACACCAACGATCTCAACCAACGAACACCTATACCCGTTGGTCTTATATGTGGATTCAATCAACAAAACAATCAGGAGGGTGTTTAGAAGCTAAGTGGATTTTAGATGTGCCCAAAAGATGTCTTTGACAACATAAGTGCCCTCTGCAACTCGAGTCTAGTAAACATATTGATCACGTTCCAAATAATGCATCAATTGTTTGAGTTGAGTCCTATCCTGACGCATACTTGACCGTTGCCTTGAGCGACAACTGTATATTTGCTTGAAGTGGTGTGCCTATCTTTAGGCTTCATGGACTTGATTTCATTAAGGATGAGATTAGCCACAATATAATTCGTAGTAATTCTAGCCACAACTTCCTTCTCTTTCGCAGTAAATCTACCATTGAACGGAAGACCTTCATCATAAGTAATTATTGTGTGGTTATGTGTTCCACACATAACCCTCAAAATCCATCCCCCAAGCTTCTTAATAAATTTTCCTTTCAATCTAAACTTACTGCAACATTTTCTAGTATTTGTTCCCTCAATAACATTGGACCTGTACGTACCCATTCCAAAAAACTCATCACAATTAGAAAATAACTAAAAATAAATAAATAAATGTTAGTTACTTAGGAAAATTACCTAAAAAAACAAAACTTACTGCGCACCATATCCGTTGTGAACGAACTAGTAAAGTCTACAACCAATGTGTCATTTGCGATGTCATCTACTCCTGAAGTTGCACCATTCTCTTTTATTTTATCATCCAATCAATCAGCAAAAACTACAAACAGAAGGAAAAAAAATTAAGTTACTAGACATTCTGATCATATGCAGGTACGGCTGCCTCCCACCAAACAGGTTAGGTTGCCCTTCACCGAATCACTCAGGCAACCAACTACAGTGTCAACAAACTTCCAGAAACACCCCAAATCCAATTTAATTGGTACGATGATGCTTGACCGAATGGGTTCGGTTAGGGGGGACCGAACCAAGCACGATTTCAGAAGAAAAAAAGACAAATGTAGAAAGTTTTAGGGACCAAAATGAAAAATGGTTGAGGGATGATACTTTATTATGGTTGACAATGTTGAGAGGTTGAGTAACAGGTTAATGATGATGGTGAGGAGGGTAGGGTTTGGAGTGGAGAGATGGGAGGTTTGGGGTGTTTGAGGGGAGTGTGTTGGAGTTGGAGGAGAACAAGAGGAATGAAGGATAGGTGGAAATGTAAAAGAATGTAACGTTATTTTAGTAAATGCATAGGTTAAAGGGGTGAGTGGTGAGTAAGAGGGGGTTGGGAAAAGTGTGGGCCTAATGTTATTGGTATATCCAGCATCCAGCTAATGGGCCTAGACTCAAAGCTTACTTTGAGCCCATTTGACCCAATTTTTTCATCCAACTCGTCACGATATTCTACATCCAGGTTCAATTTAAGAATATTTATTTATTAGTGCATAATCAAATTATTGAGATTTCAATGACATGACCAAATTGATTGCAAATTTTTGTTGCATATTGATCTGTACCTTGAGGTCGTCTGTAGAGCTGGTCAAGGGACAGGTCGTCTGATACTGTTGAACGAGGTTGACCTGAACGCGCGGGCGGGTGTACCTGCAAGAACACTCTAACGCCCAAGTCAGCTAGGTCGAGCTACAGTAATATCTAGTGAATATTCGAATGTATTGCGTATCTGACACCCGGTGACTGATCTTATTTATAATGACTGGGAGGCTCAGGAGAGTCGTCGGATTTCGACTGAGTTAATCTGGATCGTTGATACTGAATACTCCAGTCGCGCTGAGGGCCCAATAATCAGTTGGGCTGATCATCCTGCTGTTAAGCTGAACGACCACTAATGGATTGGGCCTGATGACTGGCCCAGTCCAGAACAGTTGCCTCCCAAGCCCAGGTCGATCACTGAGCGGGCGTAGGCTTGATCAGTAGTTCTGATGGTCGTGGCCCCAGTTTACAACTTGTGAATTTTCTTCAGGTGTCAGGATCGTAACGGATTGTTGATACTCAAGGGATACATTTATCGTGTTTCCGTTTCGCGGTACGTTCTCAAGATTTCTAATATTATTTGCGCCTATATATATGGATGAAGTGGTCCTTTTTTCCTCATCCAATTTCCCCAAAACACTTCATTTTTCTTAAAAACTCTCTCTCTCTATAGAGCAATCACTTCCCACTCTGGAGCGACCACTCACTCTCGGGCGACCCCTTCCCTTAGGCGAGCACTCCCCAATTGGAGCAGGTCACTTGCTCTCGGGCGACCACTTCTCCTAGGCGAGCACTCCCTTGTTGGGCGAGCACTATTTGCGAGGAGAGCTTCTCTCTCACGGCGGACTTCCTCTTCTGAGGACACCTCGCTCACGGCGAGCGATCTTCACCACTAGGCGATTATCACCATCGGGTCCTCCATTCTCGCGCGCGACCCTCACCTTCAGGCAATCTTGACCACGCGAGCAACCTTCTCTTCCGGGCGACCTTCCTTGGCCGATCTTGTTTCCGGCGGCGATCTGAAAGGAAAGAGCTTGAGGTGGGGCGAGCTGGAGTTCACGGCGACCACCTCTCTTGCGCTATTGCTTCCTCCCGACGATGCTATCTAGAAAGGGGTGATCTACAAGGTTTTGTTCTTGGACGATCTGCGGAGGGCGATCACCCCTTCGTGCGTGGAGCTCTCTCAGGCGGCCACCCTTCTTGAATTGGGGGTTTTCGTGGTAGGCCACCTCACAATCTAAAGGGTCTCGGTCCTCCTCTTCACGATTGACCACATTCTTCTAGGGCGAGCACTTTGTGAGCACGACCCTTGGCGACGTAGATCCACACTCCACAACGAGCACCCTTCTTGTCTGACCACTGTGGGGGACCCAAAACTCCTACGCGAGCGTTTTCGTATTCCCGGGCGATCTTCATCAAGGACGATCAACGGTGACTGCCTATCTCTTCACTCACGGGCGAGCTTGATTGTTGTTCATAGTATTCTCTATTTCCTCTTTCCCTTGCATGCATTATTTCATTTTTGATGTAGTGAGCTTGGTAGGATTGGAATGACTTAGCGATTTGATTTTCTAATCTCTAAGGTTTGATCATGCTCTTGTCTCTTCGTGATCTGGTGGTTTGATCTTTAATTTCGTTTGATCTAGCTCTGCTACCTTGATTTTGTTGTTATTAACTTGTCAACATTGTTGTCTGTGTGCTCTTAATTATAACTTCTCATTTTGTTGCCCTCCTCAGAGCCTGATCATAATCTGATTTCTATCTTTAGTGGGTGATCTTGATCATGGGCGACCTTGATCTTCGTAGTGGGCGTTTGGTCTTCTTTGCCGTCCGACGTTGATTCCCAGGTATTCTCTCTTTCCTTCCCTCTTGTTTTTTCTTTTTTTCGTGTCTTTGTTCTGGTTTGGCGGGAAGGGGGCGATCAGGCTCGGGGTGAGGCAATCGCCCCTTCACCCGCAAGCCTAAGAACTCGTCTAACGAGCGATCGCTCCCTCCTACAGGTCTATATCGTGGCGAGGACCAAGAAAACTCTACACAAACCTGTGACATCTGATCCTCGCATTGCTCGGGCTATTACCTTGCAAAAGGGACGATCTCTCGAGACGTCGGATGGTGAGGAGGAGATGGGCTCTCTTGAGGAGGAGGTGCATTCTCCGCATGAAGAGGTATCCAATTCACAGGAGGTTGAGTTTGGTCCTCCTATTGAGTCTTCAGTCTCGGGAAGTTCTACACAGTCAAAGTATTTTGCTCATTGTTTGGGTGATCGGTCATCCAGTTCTACTGCACAGAGCACAGAGTCGTCACGACCTGTGAGGATCATGTCGTTCTTTGGGCGTCCAGATGACATAGATTATTCTTGGATTTCTACTGTCGTTCTGAAGGAACATGCGACCATGACCCGGAGAGATTTAAAGTTGTTGGTTAACTGTGTGGGTGCAGACGACCAGGCGTGGATACTTGAGACCATGGGGAAAAACGAGGATGTTGCTACATACCCGACGGAACTAAAATTCACAATGTGTTTCTTGGTTCTCTCGACCATGCAGGAGCGACTTTCCTTTACTTCCTTTCAGCGTGCAGTCCTTCGTTTCTTAGGTGTCGCCCCTTCTCAGCTTCATCCCAACTCTTGGGCCTTCATCAAGACCTTCGAGGTGCTGTTAGGCGAGCTCAAGAGGCCGGTCTCTCTCCAGCTCTTCTTTACTATTTTTGATATCAACCGGTGGTGAGAAAAAGATAGAGGCAAAGCTAGGTGGGAGTATCTCAGCCTGAAGCCGTGGAAGGGTAAGTTTCTCTGGGTCGCCTCTACTAGTCATAATGCTAAGGATTTAGTGGCGGCACTGAACGATGAGTGTGAGGCGGTTGATTATAGATTTCCTATTGCGTGGACACAATAACACTACAATAGGAGATCACATACCTATTGGGTTAAAGCGAAGCACCTGAATGCGGTTGAGAGAGACATTGTGTTTATTGGGGAACCTGGTCTCCCACCTACCTTTTAAAGAGAAGAGGTTCCCCTGCGGCCTTAGGTTTGTTGTCTCATTTATCTTATGATTGGGTTTTTGTATGGTTGCCCCCAGCCTTTGGGTCGCCCCGTGTGCGTGGTCGCCCATGCTCTTTATTTTGCTTAACATCTTTCCTTTGTGTCTAATTTTTCTCTTCTTTTTTCGCAGATACGATGGGGGAAAAGGTTCGTCCTTCGCTCGGCTGCTTTCACTGGCTGGGAGAGGACCTGCTGATGGTTCGACCTCTGCTCCTCCTCCTACCCCACAGAATCCAACCGATAGTTCCCATGTCACTCAGGAGGATCAAAACCCTGGGGCCGATCTTGACTGTGATCGTCCTAAGGCTAAGAAAAAGCGAGCTAAGCCTGATGCGGTTGGAGGAGAAGCAGTTGAGCCTGATCGGTCGAAAAAATTTAGGCATGGGAAGGAGTATCAAGGAAATCCTAACCCTCATTGGATGGAGCAGCTAGTCACTGCTGGTTGTGAGGATCCACTTGAGACCTCTGCTGACATCTGCAAGTAGGCCTCTGTGGAGATGAAGAAGCTTTCAAGTAGTGTCTTCAACACTAGTCACTTCCTTTCATTGTATTTGATATGTTGTTTGCTCATCTCTTGTTCTTCTTCTGGTCTAAAAAGGGAGAGGGATGAGGCCCATGCCAAAGCTAAGAGGGCGAGTGAGCTAGAGAGAGCTTTGGAGGAAGCTAAAGGGAGGAATAAGTCTTTGGATAGTAGCTTAAGGTCGTCCATGGAGGAACTCAAACTGGCCACGAAGACTGCCGATCGGAAGATCGAAGAGCTTGAGGGGTCGGTCTCATAGCTCCAGGGCGAGGTTGAATATTTGACTATGGAAAAAGAGATTGCGTAGAAGGTGAAGGAAGAGGTGGAGAACTCGGTTCAACAGATCGCTCTAGAGATGGTTGAAGCTGCTACTGAGCAGTTTGAGAACGCTATTGAGCAGGTTCAGCTTTGTAATCCTGGTCTGTCGGTGGGTAGGGCCATTGTGGATGTTCACCATGTTGTTTTGGGGGCTCAGATCGTGAAGCCTGGCGGCCGGCAGGATAGGACGAACTTGATGATCTACAGGCGACCTGCGCCATGAAGTTACTTCCCTAGTTTATTGCTCTGATGTACTTTTCTGTTTTGCATTCGGTCTAACTTTTGTTGTAACCCATACTTTGATCGTTCGTGCTTTGGTACTTTGTTGCATGATTTATTTTGACTAAGTTTATTTGCTCTTTCATTGTATATGTCTGCTACTCTAATCTCCCAATCTTTATGGGTCGTCCATGCTCTCCAGGTAGTCCAATCATCTAGGGTCACCTGGCAAGGGTGGTCATCCCATCTTTTTGAGCTGCTCCTCCCAATGTGGGGGGGTGGTGTTCATGCATTGGTACCCTGAAGCATGGTCGTCCCATCACTTAGGACGACCATGTGCTGCTCCTCCCCATGTGGGGGCTAAACAATTAGATTGTTCCCTTTGCTCGTTACATCGTTTAAACCACTAAGTTTTTTCGGTTTATCGTTTTATCTTACTTCCTTACTCGTTTGGCTTGTCGTTCGCGGATGTTGTATTATTCTTTACATTCATTTTGTTTGAGTAGGATCGTGAATGCCCGTGGACAGTTTACTAGGTTTCTACCAAGATTTAACTTGCCCTTGGGGGTGCGCCCGTATGTTTGGTCACTTCGTTTTATTTCAATTCGTTTAAGTGTTTTACCCTTACCTTGCAGTTTATAAAACTCGGTTTGATTTTATCTCGGGTGGTGGGGTGAACCTTTCTGGTTCGTTCGTGAGCGATCGTGCGTGATTTAGGAGACAAATCAACACATCTATAAGAAATGTCTCGTCTTTATTGACGGACGGGCGTGCCTCTATAAAAAACCCAGTGGGAAAAAGAGCGTCCCGCCCGTTAATCTTTCATACATTGAGTTCAGAATGACATTCTTTCATTGTTTACAAAATGATTACTCAAATAAAGTATCTTCTAAGGTTAATAGTGTTCCAAGTCTTTGGAATCCCTCCGCCACTCATGGTCTGCAGCATGTAAGCACCCTTGCTCATCTTTGAAATGACACAGTAGGGACCTTCCCAATTTGGGGCGAGCTTGCCCTGGGCTGCATTCTTCTGCCCGACATCTGCCCTTCTCAACACCAGTCCTACACTGAAGTCTCTGGGGACGACCTTGGCATTATGCCTCGTGGTCATCCATTGCTTGATCAATGTCTCTCTTAGGGCGGCCTTGCTGCGGAGCTCTTCCACCAAATCCATCTCTTCTCTGATGGCTTGGTCGTTCTCATTAGGTGGCTTGGGGTTGGCCGTCCTCCAGCTCAATTCTCTGATTTCAACAGGAATAAGGGCGTCTGTTCTGTAGACCATTTTGAAAGGAGACTCCCCAGTGGTGGAATGCAGGTTCATTCTATACGCCCACAACACATATGGGAGCTCTTCAGCCCATCTTCCTTTCGCCTCATCCTTTCACATGTGGGTGTTCTACTGAAGAGAAGCACTGCTTCACTCCAAATTCGACCAAAGCCTCTTGAAATTTCCTGTCAGTGAACTGAGTGCCATTGTCGGACACAACCACTTCTGGGATTCCAAAATGGACCAAATTGTTCTTTTTGAAGAACTGGAGGCAATTCTTAGATGTTATCGATGCCAAGGGTTCAGCCTCGATCCATTTGGAAAAGTAGTCCATTGTCACTACAAGGTATTTTAGATGTCTAGGGGTGACTGCGAAGGGTCCCAAGAGATCGATCCCCCACCACGCGAACGGCCATGGTGCTGTCATGCTATTCAGCTCGACCGGGGGATGAGATGGACATCTGTGTGCCTTTGGCATTTGTCACAGTTTTTTACTAGCGTATTTGAATCTTCTTCCATGGTGGGCCAATAGTAACCCGCCCTCAGCGCCTTCTTTGCTAAGGTTCGTCCTCCAAGGGGGAGCGAGATGAAATATTCAATCTTACAGAATTTTTTTATCTTTTGATTTTCTTTTTCTTTGGGTTTCTTTTCTCATCCAAAAGACTTTGCTTTTTATCAAAACAGATTCTCATTTAAAGAATTTTATCGATTATTTTAAGATTCTCATTATTTAAAACAAATATGTAACAAATGCATAAAAAACTTTTAAAAGTGATTATTTTATTAAAAAATGTGATTATTTTTGAAAAAAAAATATAACAAACGGGCATATTTGCTAAAGTTCATTTTTTAATTGAATTTTTTAATTTTAATAAGAAAAAAAATTCAATTTTGAAGTTCAGTGTTGTTTTTCTATAGAAATGGATGTAAAGTTGCACTTGACGGTTTTTAATTGTTGCTGTATTGTTGTATGGTAAGTAATTATAGGGAAAAGTTGTAGATTGAGGTGGTTAAATCATCTACATCCTTCAATTAACAAAACATCATTCACTGAGGAAGAAGGTGAGAGGCTATTGTCTGCTCATAATGTGCATGGTAACAAATGGGCCATTATTTGTAGACTCTTCCCTGGAAGGACAGACAACACAGTGAAGAATCATTGGCGTGTGCTCATGGCTAGGAAGCGAAGGGAGCAGTCAAGTTTCGATAAGAGAAGAAGGTCCACATTTCAAAGACCTTCTAAGGGTTTCGAGAATATGACTTTCTCAACAGTTAGTGGGTCAACGATCTCAAGTAGTTCAACATGAACCAAGCTCTCCATTAATCTTCTGCCTTCTCAATTTGCCATTCACAAATGGGTATGTTTTAGTCCATTATTTTTGCCTAAAATCACTCTATCACCAAGTTTTTTAAATCAGAGTCACAAACACATCATAATTTTTAATAGTAGAATGAATTTCAAAAAAATAAGGCTGATGTAACAACTTTTTTAATACGAATTATGGCCAAATATTACAAATTTGAATAAAAAATAAGATTTTTTAAAAAACTAGGGCATAATATTTTGGCATTGCAGATGTTTCAGGTATGCAAGGAGGAAACAAGGAGCCACCTGAGGATTTGGGCAATGAGAAGTTATTCGGTGCTATTGGCTGTTCTCGACCAGTTTTTCAATGGGTTGAGCCTTCGGTCCAGTCCAGAACAGTTGCCCCCCAAAACGAAGTCGCCCAAGGGGCGGGTTCAGGCTTGAGAGAAGCTGCCCCCAGTGGTATGGCCGTGTAGGAGCGACTTGTCCATGCCTGCTCACGTGGTACGTACGCAGCTCCTTTGATGATGTGGCGGTGAGACTCTAACGGATGTGACGTTTCTTCTTTCGAGGGGACAGACATGACATTTGAGTTTTTCAATGGGGGTAGGTAATGATATCGGTTCAATTTTCGAGGAGTGCATGTAATGCGTGGAGCGAAGGGTCATGTCGCTTCAAATTTATATCTGATCTTCCTATATAAAGGGTTCCTATTCCCCTCATTTTGCACTTTGCTTCCGTTCTGATTGCTCTGAGAGCGACTTACATTCTCCGGCGAGCGACTAGTTACTCCGTCGTGATTATGGCGAGGTGCTCTCCGGTGGACGACTTTCCTCTCCGGCGAGATCTTCTGCTGACCGCCTTGTCCTCTCCGCTATTGGTGCGCCGTGTCCAGTCACTTCACCGCCGGCAAACCACTGTTCCGTTACTGTTACCATCATCACCACGCCTCTCTCTTTTCCTCGTCGTCGCCTCTTTCGCTCCCTCCCTCACCGTTGCAATCGCCGCACTGCCACCACGGTTCTCCCTCCGGCGTGATTTCCCTCACCGTTGTATTCTCTCTCTCCTTCCCTTTATCTCTTTCTGTTTCTCTCTCTGTCTCTCCCTGAATCTTCTCCACAATTCTCTCTCTTTCCTTTTTTTCCTGAACCCTCTCTCTCCACAATGTGAACGGCGCTCGAAGTGTGAAACTAGGGTTTCACATGTTAACTTCCCCTTTTATACTCACTCCCTTTTCATTTACCTTTTTTTAATTAAAAGTAAAAATCAAAATATCAGATTCATTTTTATACCCGTGTTTAATTCATACAACACTTTGAATAGGCACATTCGCAGGCCATGTTAATAAAAGCCCAGAAAAACACCAGATTCATTTCTGCACCCTCTTTTGTTAACCATACAGCAACCCCTATTGCTAACTGCACCTCTCTTTTTACTGTTTTACTGCTTACATTGTTTTTGTAGTTATTTTTCCTTATCCTTTTTTTACTAATCATCAAAATGATTTTTATCAAAACATAATTAAAAAAATACCAAACACACAAATATTTTCTATTAAGAACTACGTTGTCTTTGATTCTCTACCAGGAGATACGTAGGAGCAGAGGGGGCCCACCTCTATCAAGTGCACTAATAAAACAATTTTTTAAGGTTTTTTTATTTCTCTCCTATCTTTCAAAAAGAACAAAATAACTAACTATTTATCAAGTCTTCATTCTATTTTAATTTGTAGAAAAGGGTAAAAATAAATATGTTTAAATTAACAATCTTTTTACGCATTTAATTAGATGGTAAGATTCGTTAGAAAGGATGCCGTAGAGTGCTAATACCTTCCCCGCACATAACTGACTCCAGAGCCCATATTTGGTTCCTATAGACCTTTATAGGGGATTTCTCAATGTTTTCCCCTTTAACCTAAACTTTGATGGCGGCTTCATTTGACACCTCGTAGGATCCCTCCTTCGGATTTTCGGTCACTACATTGAGCAAAAGATGTGCTATCTTCCTGGGAGTCAAATTTGTCATCTGCGTGCTCCAAATACGACTTGTCTCCCTTTGTTGAGAATTCATCTTTCATTTTCTTGCATTTTTTTAGGTTCTCCCTTTGTGATGATCTTATTCGGAGGTAAACACATGGAAGTACGGTCTGGGAATGCCAATTCACGTGCTTTTTACTTTATCATAACTCTACCAATGTGATCAGAGGCATCAAACATTCGACGTATAGCTTCAAATTCAATCTTTAGATTCAACTAATCATTTGGGATCTCGTGTTCATCCTTATATTGAATTTTGAAATTCAATCTCTGCCACTGTTGATGTATTAGGCGCAACAGAATTTGGGTGCAATCCATCATAATCCTACAAAATAAGTGGTATTTTTTAGTGACAATAAAATTTACAAGGTGACAATACATAATTACATTTGGTTTAAAAAATACATAATTACAAATTTAATACATACCTAGCAAGCTCACACGCACATGGTAGTCCATGTGTGGTTCTGATCGTGCGGCCACATAATGTTGCATCAATGCCAATGGCTTCAGTTCGCTGCCACTCAATGCCTATATAGTCTATAGTTTTGGCAGAAACTAAATTCCTAATGTCATCATATATTTTCTTCAAGTGGCCAACTCTGTTGGTGGTAGTTTTTACAGGGTGCATATTTTATTTAAGTGAGAATGTGCAGACTCAACTCTGTTGGTGGTAGTTTTTACAGGGTGCATATACCGATTTATCCATATATCAACAAATTTCTCTTTGTATGGGTCTAGCCAAGTGGTTTTCACGTAATGTATGAAGTTGGGATAAGGTGCTAACATCTCGTTAAAGAGTTGCAACTTCTTATCATACTCATTCGTAGATTTCACATAAAAACTCTAAGAAATGTACTCATCACATCCTCAACAATTGTCATGTCTTTCACGATCATCCTAGCTTTGGCCCTCACATTTTTTTTAATGTGAAATTGGCACAACAAGTTTGCAGATGTTCGAAATACAGTTTCTAGAGCATTCATCAGACCAATCTCTCTGTAAGTAAGTATGACCTGTGGCAATTCGTCATGTCTCCTAAATAAACTCCTCAAGTTATCAAAAACCCATGCAAAGTTATCAAGAACCTATGCAAAGTTATCCAACCTCTCCTAATTGACATAAGCGAATGGAACAGAGAAAGTATTCTCCGTTGAGGTTACACCAACGATCTCAACCAACAAACACCTATAACGGTTTGTATTATATGTGGATTCCATCATCAAAACAATCGAGAGGGTGTTTAGAAGTTAAGTGGATTCTGGATGTGCCCAAAAGATGTCTTTGACAGCATAAGTGCCCTCTGCAACTCGAGTCTAGTAAACATACTTATCACGTTCCAAATAATGCATCAATTGTTTGAGCTCAGTCCTACCCTGACGCATACTTGACATTGCCTTGAGTGACAATTGTATATTTGCTTGAGAGTCTTGTGCCTATCTTTAGGCTTCATGGATTTGATTTCATTAAGGATGATATTAGCCACAATATAATTCGTAGTCATTCTAGTCACTACTTCCTTCTCATTCGCAGTTAATCTACCATTGTACGGATGACCTTCATCATACGTAATTAATGTGTGGTTATGTGTTCCACACATAACCCTCAAAATCCACCCCCAAGCTTCTTAATAAGTTTTCCTTTCAATCTAAACTTACAACAGCATTTTCTAGTATTTGTTTCCTCAATAACGTCGGACCTGTACGCACCCATTCCAAAAACTCATCACGATTAGAAAATAACTGAAAATAAATAAATAAATAAATGTTAGTTACTTAGGAAAATTACCTAAGAAAACAAGACTTATTGCGTACCTTATCCGTTGAGAGGTTGAGTAGAAGGTTAATGATGATGGTGAGGAGGGTAGGGTTTGGAGTGGCGAGACGGGAGGTTTGGGGTGTTTGAGGGGAGTGTGTTGGAGTTGGAGAAGAACAAGAGGAATGAAGGATAAGTGGAAATGTAAAAAAATGTAAGGTTAGTTTAGTAAATGCATAGGGTAAAGGGGTGAATGGTGAGTAGGAGGGGGTTGGGAAAAGTGTGGGCCTAATGTTATTGGTATATCCAACTACCAGCTAATGGACCTACACTCATAGCTTGTTTTGAGCCCATTTGACCCAATTTTTTCATCCAACTTGTAAAACTCTAATTTCGTAATTGTGCGTTTTTGTTTATACGTGAATATAGTAGTAATCTTTGTGGTATAATGTAGTAATTATGTATTTTAATAACAGTTATTATTTTAAACGATTTTATATATTTATGTGTGTTTGATTGATCAATTATGTCGAGATGATATTATATCGTCTTTTTATACTATACTGATACTATATTATTGTTATTGCTTAATTATGTTGCTTTCAAAGTATTTATATTTGAAATATTATTGTTTTAGTTAATTATTTTATTTTATAAAGTATTAGTATTTTAGATGTTATTTATTATAGAAATTATTTTGGGCTAATGAGTTGTTAAAATAATAGTTGTAGTGAAATTGGGCTTTCAAAAGGTTTAAAATGGATTAAATTGAGTATTTGGAAGTTTTATTGATACAACCCCTTGTTTTTTATGCGATACACCTCCTTGTCACTTAAAACAAGCCCACGAATGCACCATGCACTAGACCTGACCCGACCCGCTCCTACCCTCTACTGCAGCTATTCCTACCTCTGATAAAGCTTCTTCCTCTACAAGTGTCCCAAAGGAATGTTGGGATATCCTCTGGGGTACCCCTGTGCCTCAGAAAGTGAAGCAGTTTTTATGGAAAGTTTGTCATAATGCCTTGCCTCTAAAGAAGAATCTATGCCAAAGGAAGCTTAATGTGAATCCTATCTGTACTATCTGTGAATGTCATGAGGAAACTATTGAGCATGCCCTTTTGCTGTTCCCATCGGTTTCTCTTGTGTGGTTTGGGGTAAATCTTCCTACTGTTCCCACTTATCTTAACATATCCTCATGCACTAATTGACTAGTGGATTTACTGTGTCCATCGAATGTTGGTCCTAAACTTGATAGTTCTCAAATTGTATCGCTATTCATGATAATTTGGCATATATGGAAGGGAAGAAATGCTTGCATCTTTGAGCAGATGATCCCTAGTCCTATTGGTACGATCCAACAAATCAATTGCTCTGTTTCTGAAATCTTTGAAGCAGAGGTGAAGAGCAGCATGTCACAGAGTAACATGGGGAGTTCTAAGTTGTCTATCAAGAGCAAGTGGAGACCACCACCTTGTGGAGTGTTCAAGGTCAACTCAGATGCGAGTTTCCTCTACCAAAATGGCAAAGTCAGTGAGGGTTACATCATCAGAGATCATGAATGTTGTGTGATTACGGGCAATACCTATAGCAGGATGGCATCGAGTCTTTTGCAAGCTGAAGCCCTAGTGTTGCGTGATGCTATAATCTTCGCAAATAACTTGGGTTTTGAGCAAATCATGGTGGAATCCGATTGCTTGCAGCTCATCCAAACATGCAGAGGTGAAATTGATTTGAGAAGTATTAGTAACATTACAAATGACATTCAAATTCTCAGATCTAGAATCATCCTTTTCGGAGTTACCTGGTTCTCGCGTGAGGGGAACTGTTGTGCTCATGTCTTGCCTGATCTCCATCGGAACAATATTCTTCCAAGTGACTGGCTTCGGCGACCTCCGAATGTGCTCCGTGAAGCTCTGGTTCAAGATCGCTTGCTCGCTTGTTATCAGTAGTTAGCGAGAATTTGTTGGTTGGTGGATGTAATTGGTGTTTGTCTGGTGTCCTCATCACTTCTGGTGGTGATGTTGGTGAGAATTGAAAGCGATCCACTATCACTCAGCGTTGCCAAATTAGGGTTGTTTTCGTGTCGTTCCTTTTTCTGTATTTGGTTATGCTTTCCGTTTTCTTGTTAAAGTTGTTCGTGTAGTTCAGATCTTGGTGGACCGTGTTTCTATTGACGCAACTTGTGGGTTACCTAGTCATTGGGACACCCCTATGTATTTGGTTTGGGCCTTGCCCAATTTCAGTTAAATCAAATGCATACTTTGGACAAAAAAAAAACAAAGAAACACTGTTACACGTAGAAACAGCAAAACCCTTATGGCTTTCTTCATCTTTTTCGTTCTCCACCTTCAAGCCACGACCGAACCCCAAACTTCACTTTCAAACTCGAAATCTACCCCTGGGCACGATTCTGGCCTTGGTTTGAGAAATCGGAGCATGCTTCCAAGATAACAATTGCGAGCAGCACCTACCTATGTGTGTCTGCAATTGACTAAAACCTTTACAAGTCCACCACGACGGAGCGGTGTTTCAATCCCCGACTCGCGACACCCCCCACTGTTCATCCCATTTTAAATTTGCTTCCTTGGGGTAGAAATCACCATGGCAAGACCACCACAACATGTCCCTGCACTGCACCGTGAAACAGAAGTAATGCCATATTTTTTTAAGGTGTCCAGAACGTTAAGGTATTTGGCATGGGAGATTTTCATGTCATAGTATCTAATGGAATGGTTGCAAGGTAGAGAGATGATGACTTCTTACACACAAATCAGAGTTGGAATGGAAATTTAAAGGCATATGTTGGCTTCTATCGATTTCAGCGCAAGTCCACAACAACTCATTTACATTACAATGTGTTGACTCATGGCTCTAGGATTTTGGCTATGCTTATCTTTTTAATAATAAACAATATTTTCACAAATGGTATTTTACTTAAAAGTGAGTTACAAAATAAACAATATATACATATAGGATTTATCAAAGTCTAATATATCAATATATTATATAGGTGTATGTAGTAGTCATCTCGTGAGCTCTATATATTAACATGCTGTATACAAGTACTTAAAGTTAGACTATGTTTATACGCGATAGTACATTTGCTCAACAAAAATGTAGAATATTCGCCTCACAATCCGCTGGCACCCTACGGCAGGCAGGTGTCCTTGTCTGACAACAATCACGCGCTAATATCAGCGCCTCAAAGCTTTCTCTCTCATCTGATGCCAAATTGTAATGGTGTGGCACCTATTGCTGTAGCATTGAAATACACATATCAAAGCACATATGAGTCATCTAAGTGTCAAATACCACTAGTTCAGGAATACACCCTGTAGCGACCGAAAAATCCGGGAAAGGATACTTCGAAGGTTCAAAAATGAAGCTGCCACTAAAGTTTGGTTTAAGGGAAAATATTGGAAAATCCCTATTGAATGGATAAGAGTCCTTGAGACCAGATTATGGTTCGAGAGTCGGTTATGCATGGGGAAGGTACTAGCACCCCACGACATCCTTCCTTAGGAAGGTTTCCTTCTAACTAGTTGTATTAGACGATTATTTTACCCTTAAAAAGAAAGAAAAGACATAATAAAAGAATTTTGTTTTTTGTGCTTGACAGGAGTGGACCCCAGCTCCTACATATCTCCGACATTTTTCTGTCGCTACAGCCGGCGACTTCACTGGGGACAATCTTAGAGAGTCAGGCCTAACCTAATTTGTTGTATAACTTGTTTGTTTTGTTTTACCCTTTGCTTTTGTCTTTTATCCTTATTCTTATTACATGTGATACTCTTATGTGATATGTATGTACACATTAGGATAGAAGACCATTTTTGTATATGTGTTTGTTTGTTTGATGCTTGGGAGGGATACTTGACATTTTGCTCCTACACACGCTCCACTCTCACACCTCTTCACACACGTGAGGATAGTCCTATACCCGGACTGGATCGTAACCTAAGTTAGAACGAGGTTGCGTAGTGATGGCCCCTTGGACGTACATCTTGCTGGGTGGTCACGAAAACCTCACCTAGAGTTTGATTCCTTTTAAAGATGCTATCACTTCTAATAGCTTGCCTATTGTTTGGATAGTGTTCTTAACTAGGGTCGTTGGCTCAAGGAACCTTATTTAGGACTTTGTAGAGCCACCCTTGAAAGGTTCACTCAATAGAAAAAACCGTAGACCTACTCCTAAACGAACCGTTCTAGGACACAAAGGAACTTAATACTCTTACATTCAAACAAACACTGATACATTTCCTTCCCATTTTCTTGAAAACAAAAATCCAAAAATCATATTTTATTTTTGCAAACATATCTCATGCATTCTTATTTTTCTTTTTCTTTGCATATCATAAAAAAAAAACATCTCATCTTGCATGCATTTAAATGACCGCCGGGGAATTATAAAAGCTTTTTTTATAAGAGAGGTGGATACCAGTATAAGAAAAAAAACATGCATTTGAAAGTCAACGACCAGAATCATACTTTACTCTTCGAACAAAAATTTTACAATTCCCCGACGCGATGAATTAAAACATACATTCACATTTCATGCACATTCATCCATTCATGTACTCATGCATCTGGTTTTCCCTCTTCCCAAAATTCAGAATCATGTCAAACATCATGCATTCTTTTCTTTCCATGCATTAAAAAAAATCACTGTGAGTATCATGCATTTCATTTCATCGCATAAAAAACAAGAAGCAATTATTATCCATATAACATAAGCATCTCATTCATTCATAATCATTCACAAAAATCATCATCATCAAATAGTATAGACATCTCATCATGAGATGCATGTTAAAAACGAATGTGACACTCACACATCAAATGCATCATGCAGGCATCATTTCAAAAAAGAAACAAAACCAAAAAAATCATGTGATTATTCTTGCATCATTCATCGTCCAAAAATATATTTTAGGTAGCATCTCGTTTTAAAACATAAATGAGACTTTGCATGATCTACATATTGTAGTGCCTCTAAAACAACAAAACAAAAATCATTTAGAGTAGTTGGTCTTTCCAAGTGATCATTCATTCACGCATTTCATGCATTTGCATTTTCACCATGCCTATACATTATCATTTGTTCATTTATGCATAAAGAAAAAACCATGAGCATCCTTTTAAAATATTTTGATGAGAAATGAGGCGTTCTTGCAAAAACTCACTGATTTTTCTTCCTTGGAAAAATTAAACCTACTAAATTGCAAACAAGGTCGAACTTAGTTGCAAACTCAAGTTGTTTTCAGACACTCAATTTTCAAAAAAAGCTATCCACTGTCTGCAGCTCGTCAACATTTTTTTAGCAAAGCGATGCATCTCATACATCCCATGATAATTATCAAAATGGTCTCCTTTATTAACTATAATGTGTTATCAAAAACTCCTTCTATCATGTTTTAACTAATGTTAACTCTCTATGAAACATTCTTATAGTTAACTTGCTTGGTATGTGTAGTTACTCTTGTTTGAGTCAGTTAGTGTCCCTACATTATCATCATCACCCGTCCAAGTCTAATCCCACCCCAATGACCCATAAAGTGCATACCCCCCACATCAGTACCTTGTTGTCTATTTGGTTTGTTCCCACCAATGAAATAACACTTTAGGTCCTCCTTACTGGGGCAAAATTGTGATCACTAGAATACCTTGTCAACATTATATTCACATGGTCCTAGTGCAAGTCTTTTACAGAAAATAAAAACAAATTAAAGAAAAACAAAAAATGAAGAATTTCAAAAAGCCTGTTAGGTTGAAAACTCACAAGGGCAGCCGAAGCAAAAATTAGGGCATAAGAGAAAGAGCTACGGTAATCGGATTGACGCATTCTGAGATACGTTGGAAAGCTAAGAGAAAGAGCTACAAGTTTCCTGTTGAAGCCAAAAGCTGATTAGGAGTTCCGAAGTCTCAAATAATTCGTTGAAGTTCCAGACTTAATAAATATTTAGTTTTGGGCCGGGTTTTTTTATGTTTTTCGACCCGCTTGGGTTAAACCCGAATTCTTTGTTTTTGCCTATACCTAATAGCCGCGAGTACTGTTTATAGCTCGTTTTTACTGTTCACAAATTATTTTTCGGGAGCTTGGTACGAAAACCGATGGAGAACTAATCACCTGGTTGATCTGCTGTATTCAGGTTCCGATACTTGAGATTAATATAACCTTGCAATTTAATTCCTATTCTTTTCAATTCTATTATATGTCTATCGTTTGCTTAATTCGATTTGTCATAGAATAGTTTTGTTTGGTTCGATTGATTTATGTTCCCTAGTTTTGATTGCGTGTTACCGTTTGCTTAATCCGTTAATTCGCTTTATTCTTAACCGTTTGCTTAATTCGGTAAACAGGAAACATACTTCTTATAATATCATTCTCGCTTGTTGAATGTTGTTGGGATCGAACAGGAATAGGATCCGCTTAGGATAGTGAAGTTATAAAAATCGATGATAGGTAGGAACCGAATCAGTAGATTAGCTTATTTTATAATCACTTAATTTATAATCACTTTCTGTTAATTGTTTTCTGAATCAAAACCTAAAACCCCCCATTTTTCCAGTCAGTTGGTTAATTCATACAAGAATCCTTGAGAAACGATACTCGAGTTGTCGTTACCGTAAACTACATTTTAAAATTACTCGTTTTGATCCGTGCGCGATAGCGGATCAAATTGGCGCCGTTGCCGGGGATTCTTGTTGTTATTAACTGATTTTAGAGTCATAGGTTTAGTGTTCTTGCGTTTAGGCCCTAGTTTCCTCACGGTTTTGGCCAATTCGCGGCTTAGTGTCAAAAATCCGGTTTTCGGGAAAATTGTGTCCGTTTCAAAATCTGTTCCGTGCAATTTGAGCAGAAAAATCGTGCGATCATTAATCCCCTACTCTTGGAAAGAGTATGGGTTTTCACCCTCAAATTGCCAAATTCCTCTTTTTTCTATTTTTTATGAATTTTTTACTGTTTTCAAAGTTTCGAAAAATTCCAAAAAAATTCTCAAAATTCTTATTTCACTTAATTAGATTAAATTTTGTGTTTTTGTATTTTTCTGAATTTATTTTAATCATATCCCTTCTTTCGTTTTGTTTCTGCCTATTAGGGAAATTGTTGGCATTTTCACATTTGTTGCTGCATTGCTGCATTAATCCTGGCTACTAGGTCTGCTTGTTCTGACTTGTTTGAATTTGATCCTGAAGTTGAAAGAACCTTGCACACATGCCGCAGAGCAAATCGGGCTAGCACTAGTTCACCACCCGTTATCGATTCTGATTCTGACTATTTGCATAGCTTATTTGATTCTGATTTTGAACTTGCTTTTGATAACATGGCTGAACAAAGAACACTAAGGCAGCTTGCTGCCCCTGATGTGAACTATAATGGTTTATGTATTGATTATCCTGAAGCTGATGCACCCTTTGAATTGAAATTTGGTTTAATACACTTGTTGCCAAAGTTTAATGGTCTTGCAGGTGAGGATCCGCATAAGCATTTGAAAGAATTCCAGGTTGTGTGTTCTACACCATTGAGGCCTGAAGGAATCACTGAAGATCACATCAAGCTCAGAGCCTTTCCATTCTCATTGCAAGGTGCGGCAAAAGATTGGATATATTACCTTGAACCGAATTCTATCACAAGCTGGAATGCTCTGAAAAGAGTGTTCTTAGAAAGATACTTTCCTGCCTCCAGAGCTGCATCAATCAGAAAACAGATATGTGGCATTAGACAGGACGATGAGTCATTAGCTGAGTACTGGGAGAGATTCAAGCAGTTAGTATCCAGTTGTCCCCACACCAGATCACCGAGCAGTTACTTATCCAGTACTTCTATGAGGGATTGTTACCGATGGATAGAAACATTCTTGATGCTGCTAGCGGTGGAGCACTTGTTGATAAAACTCCAACTGCTGCTAAAGCCTTGATTGAAAACATGTCTCTCAACTCCCAACAGTTCACCACTAGAAACAATTCTGTCCAAACCAAAGGTGTGAACGAGATTCAGGTTTCTTCCAACAAAGCTTTAGAAACAAGAATTGACGAGCTTACTTCTTTAGTGAAATGGCTGGCAATAGGTAAGACTCAAGCAGCAAACTTGTGTGGTATTTGTACTTCTCCGGAACACCCGACCGATACATGTCCTATTTTGCAAGATGAGTCGATCACTGAGTTGCCTCAAGCTTATGCAGCAAACCTTTACAATCAAGGCAACAATCAGAACAGGTACAACATTCCTGACCTGTCCACTAACAAATACCATCCCAATTGGAGGAACCATCCAAACCTTCGATATGGGAATCAACAATCCAGCCAACAACAAAACCCTCCCCAAGTGACCACCCCTGCACCTTTCGGACCTTCATTAGAGGATCTTGTCAAGCAAATGGCTGTCAACAATCTCCAGTTCCAAAAAAGAACTGATTCTAGCATTCAGACCTTGCAGACACAGATTGGACAGCTTGCCACTTCAATGAATGTCATGCAGCAAGCCCAAGGATCGAACAAACTTCCTACCCAAACAGTTGTGAATCCAAAAGGCCCTAATGTGAGTGCAATTTCCTTGAGATCCGGAAAAGTTGTAGAACCAGCCCCAGACAAAAATAAAAAAATTCTTGAGGTAACACCTTCTTCACCTGAACCCTCTTCTGTTATGGTAGAAACTGAAAAAGATAAACAGAAGGAGTATGTACCACCAGTCCCTTTCCCACATAGAGTACTGAAAAATAAAAGGACTGATGAGGGAGACAAAGAAAGAGAGATTTTGGATGTATTCAAAAAGGTTGCGGTAAACATTCCGCTTCTTGGTGTGATTAAGCAGGTTCCGAAGTACGCAAAGTTCCTGAAAGATTTGTGTACACACAAAAGGAGGTTGAAGGGAAATGAGAGAGTCAACTTGGGAAGAAATGTTTCTGCTTTCATTCAGCATAAGCCTTCATCTGAAAAAGCTACAGGCGAGCAAAATGTTTCAGCTCTCACTCAGGTCATGCCACAAAAGTGCAAGGATCCAGGAACTTTTACTATTCCTTGTACCATCGGGGATAGTAAATTCGAGAATTGCATGCTTGATTTAGGAGCGGGCATTAATTTTATGCCTACTTCTGTTTATAATAACCTTAATCTTGGTCCTTTGCAGCATACAGGTTTAATCATTCAGCTGGCGAACAGAAGCAATGCCCGCCCCACCGGAGTAGTGGAAGATGTCCTTGTTCAAGTTAATGACTTAATTTTTCCCGCAGATTTTTATATTCTGGACAAGGAAGGAGAAACTAAGTCAAGCAGGGCTCCCATCATTTTAGGCAGACCGTTCATGAAAACGGCGAAAACAAAAATTGATGTTGATGATGGAACCTTGTCCATGGAATTTGGTGACATTGTCGCGAAATTTAACATTTTCGATGCTAGGAAATATCCCTTGGAAGAGCATTCCGTTTTTCATATTGAATTGATCTCTGAGTTGGTTGATGACACTTGTTCTGAATTGTTTTCACTTGATTTTCCATCTTTATCTGGTTTTGATGATGTTTACTCATGTGATGATTGTACTGACACTAACCTTTGTGTTGTAAGTGCTGAGATTGATGCTGCCTTGCAGGGTAACATTTTTTCTACAGGTGATGTTGTCGATGAAGCTGTTTATGCAGTTGAAGCTCTCGACACCCTGGCTTCCCCAAGCACTCCATCCATTGAGCAACCACCTTCCCTGGAGCTGAAACAACTCCCTGCAAATCTGAAATATGCTTATTTAGAGAGTAATGAAAAACTCCCGGTTATAATATCTTCTAACCTTGATTTCGATCAAGAAAGTAAGCTTTTGCAGGTTTTGAGGAAGCATAAAAAGGCGATTGGGTGGACATTGGCTGACATCCCAGGTATTAGTCCCTCAATGTGTATGCACAGGATTTTACTTGAGGATGGTGCTAAAACAGTAAGGCAGCCCCAAAGGAGGCTTAATCCTTTGATCCTCGATGTTGTGAAGAAAGAGGTAACCAAACTCTTGCAAGCAGGTATCATTTACCCTATCTCTGACAGTAAATGGGTAAGCTCGGTGCAGGTTGTACCTAAGAAATCTGGACTCACGGTGGTAAAAAATGAAAAGAATGAACTTGTCCCCACTAGAGTTCAGAATAGCTGGAGAGTTTGTATTGATTACAGGAGATTGAACCAGGCTACTAGAAAGGATCACTTTCCTTTACCGTTCATTGACCAAATGCTTGAACGGCTTGCTGGTAAATCACATTATTGTTTTCTTGATGGCTTTTTAGGTTACTTTCAAATTCATATTGCACCTGAAGATCAAGAAAAGACTACTTTTACGTGCCCGTTCGGTACATTTGCTTACAGGAGGATGCCTTTTGGTCTTTGCAATGCTCCTGGCACTTTCCAGCGATGCATGATTAGCATTTTTGCTGATTTTATTGAAAATTGCATGGAAGTGTTTATGGATGATTTCACTGTTTATGGTTCTTCATTTGATGCATGTTTGAACAGTTTAAATATGGTTTTAGAGAGATGCATCAAAACTGACCTTGTTTTAAATTATGAAAAATGCCATTTTATGGTTGAACAGGGAATTGTTTTAGGTTACATAATCTCTGAAAAAGGAATTTCTGTAGACCCTGCTAAGATTGATGTGATTTCTACATTGCCTTACCCATCTTGCATTCGCGAGATTCGTTCTTTTCTTGGTCATGCAGGTTTTTACAGGCGTTTCATTAAGGATTTCAGCAAGATAGCTCTTCCACTGTCCAACTTGTTGATGAATGACGTCACTTTCAACTTCAATGACAATTGCAAAAAAGCATTTGATTTCTTGAAGAAAGCATTGACCTCAGCTCCCATCATCCAGCCCCCTGACTAGACCCTCCCTTTTGAGATTATGTGTGATGCTTCTAACTATGCTGTTGGGGCGGTCCTTGCACAAAGAGTATGCCCATGTTATTTACTATGCTTCTAGGACTTTAGATTCTGCACAGTCTAATTACACCACCACTGAAAAGGAACTTCTAGCTATTGTTTTTGCTCTTGATAAATTCAGATCATATTTGCTAGGTTCCAAGGTTGTTGTTTTTACTGACCATGCAGCTTTAAAGTACTTGTTGAAGAAGCCAGAAGCAAAACCGAGATTGATTCGGTGGATGTTGTTACTCCAAGAATTTAATGTGGAGATTAAAGATAAAAGTGGAGCTGAGAACTTGGTGGCTGATCACTTGAGCAGGATAGAGAGGGATGAAGATCCTTTTCCCATTCAGGATGACTTTCCTGATGAGCAGCTTTTACTTATGCATGGAGTTACTCCTTGGTTTGCTGATATTGTTAATTATCTTGTTGCTGGTGTTTTTCCTACAGGTGCATCCAGAACACAAATTCACAAACTCAAGAGTGATGCCAAATATTATGTTTGGGATGATCCATATCTTTGGAAGTTTGGTAGTGATCAGGTAATTAGGAGATGTGTCCCCGACTATGAGATTGAATCTATTTTGCATCTTTCTCATGCTTCTCAAGTAGGGGGCCACTTTGGTCCTCAAAGGACTGCAAGGAAAGTCTTAGACTCAGGTTTCTATTGGCCCACTATTTTTAAAGATGCCTATGAGACTTACCGCACTTGTAAAGAGTGTCAGATAGCAGGTACAGCCATCACTCGTAAGAGTGAAATGCCTCAGCAACCTATGCTTTTCTGTGAGGTATTTGATGTATGGGGAATCGACTTCATGGGTCCCTTTCCTATATCATTTGGTTTTCTCTACATTTTGCTTGCTGTTGATTATGTTTCAAAGTGGGTGGAAGCTATCCCCACTAGGACTAATGATTCTAGAGTTGTTGCAGATTTTGTCAGGTCCAATATCTTTTGCAGGTTTGGAATACCCCGAGCTATCAAAAGTGACCAGGGCACTTATTTCTGTAACCGCACCATGGAAGCTTTGCTCCGGAAGTATGGAGTTGTGCACAGAGTCTCTACTGCATATCACCCACAAACTAATGGGCAAGCTGAGATCTCAAACAGGGAGATCAAACAGGTTTTAGAGAAAATGGTGCAGCCAAACAGGAAGGACTGGAGCCGCCATCTAGAAGACGCACTTTGGGCTCAAAGAACAGTTTTCAAGACACCAATAGGGATGTCTCCCTATCGACTTGTTTTTGGTAAGGCATGTCACCTTCCTGTAGAGATAGAACACCGTGCTTATTGGGCGGTAAAGAGTTGTAATTTGGAGATGCAACAAGCAGGTATTGAAAGAAAACTCCAATTACAACAGCTTGAAGAGCTTAGGCTAGAGGCTTATGAAAGCTCTAGGATTTATAAAGAGAAAACTAAGCACTTCCATGATAAAATGATTTCTAGGAAGGAATTCTCTGTGGGCCAACAGGTATTACTGTTTAACTCCCGCCTTAAGCTTATGGCTGGGAAACCTCGATCCAAGTGGATTGGCCCTTTTGTTGTTACTAATGTTTTTCCTCATGGTGCAGTAGAAATAAAAAGTGCAGGTACTGACAAAACCTTCAAGGTCAGTGGGCAGCGCCTGAAGCTATTCCATGAAAGTTCGGTGCCTGAAGATGCACCTATAGAAGAGCTTTCCTTGGAAAAGCCCACCTACTCTGCAACTTGACCAGGGAGCACCTTTTCCTTTCTCTCACTCTTATTTAATAATTATGTCCTTTCATTGAGGACAATGCATGTTTTAAGTGTGGGGGAGTGAACCATTTTTTTGTGTTGTTTTCAGTTTTCTCTGTTTTGGTTTTGTTTCTTAAGAAAAAAGGAAAAAAAATTGCATGCTTTTCTTTGGTTTTTGAGTTACAATTATGAGTATTGTTCTTAGTTCTCTTAACTAGAGCCTTGTGATGTGATGTGAAAAAATTTGCTGTGCATTCTTAGTATGATAGGTAAGACTAAATTCTGAATTGTACATCATTAGTAGCAGATCATTAACCCTTGTGAGTTTTGAGCCTTATATGGATAACATACAAAAACAAAATTATCACCCTAATCAAGGGTTGAAAGAGTCTTGTGTGGAGTTGTGTGGGGTTGAACTTTATTTTTGTGATGTTGTGATGTTCCAAATGTTGGCAGAAAAAAAAAAGAAAAAAAAAGAAAAAAAATAGAAAAAAAAAAGATGAAAAATGAAAAATGAAATAAAATAGAGAAGGATGTCAATACATAGCCCTTCTGAAAAAAAAAAAGGGAAGAATAAAGGAAAAGGAGAAGAGAAATAAGTTGTGAGGTTGTTGTTTGAAAGCAATTGAGGTATCCTGTAGTTCAACTCCCGCAATCCTTTCAATTTTCTTTTAACCCTTTGATTTTTAGCCTAGTACCCCCTTAGGATTTATCTCACCCTTACCTTGGCCAAGTTACAACCGAATTAAAGTCCTTTTGATCTTTGTGTGCATGTATTTAAATTGTAGATGTTAGAGTCTTTTCAAGCTTATGGTAGTACTAACTTTCATGTTGTGCATTGAGTGTAAACAGTTAACCTAAACACTTGAGAGTTGAGTGAATTTTATCCTGTGAGGATCTTGCTGCTTTTGATGTACTTTTTGGTAATCTGTTTTCCTATTTACTTTGAATGTCACAAAGAGTTGCTCACTAACACCATATTCTTGAAGCTTAGACTTGGAATTCTGCTTGTACCTTGTATCTTGAATACTTTTGGAAATGTATGCTCTGTTTTGTTTTTGTTTTTTCTGAAGTTACTATTTTGCTCGGAGTGCAAAAGTTCAAGTGTGGGGGAATTTGATCAGTGCATTTTGATGCACATTCTTCTACTATTGTACTTAGGCATTTCTTTAGTTTGTTTTATTATTTTTACTGTTTTATTGTGTTTTTATGTTTTAGTTTATTTTTGCCTTTATTTAATTTTCGTATTTTATTTTCAGCATTAGCGGTTATTTGATAGCTGTCCACTGTGCAGACCATAACTTGAGCTACGGTAATCGGATTGACGAATTCTGAGATGCGTTGGAAAGCTAAGAGAAAGAGCTACAAGTTTCCTGTTGAAGCCAAAAGCTGATTAGGAGTTCCGAAGTTTAAAATAATTCGTTGAAGTTCCAGACTTAATAAATATTTAGTTTTGGGCCGGGTTTTTTTATGTTTTTCGACCCGGTTGGGTTAAACCCGAATTCTTTGTTTTTGCCTATACCTAATAGCCGCGAGTACTGTTCATAGCTCTTTTTACTGTTCACAAATTATTTTTCGGGAGCTTGGTACGAAAACCGATGGAGAACTAATCACCTGGTTGATCTGCTGTTCAGGTTTCGATACTTGAGATTAATATAACCTTGCAATTTAATTCCTATTCTTTTCAATTCTATTATATGTCTATCGTTTGCTTAATTCGATTTGTCATAGAATAGTTTTGTTTGGTTCGATTGATTTATGTTCCCTAATTTTGATTGCGTGTTACCGTTTGCTTAATCCGTTAATTCGCTTTATTCTTAACCGTTTGCTTAATTCGGTATACAGGAAACATACTTCTTATAATATCATTCTCGCTTGTTGAATGTTGTTGTGATCGAAAAGGAATAGGATCCGCTTAGGATAGTGAAGTTATAAAAATCGATGATAGGTAGGAACCGAATCAGTAGATTAGCTTATTTTATAATCACTTAATTTATAATCACTTTCTGTTAATTGTTTTCTGAATCAAAACCTAAAACCCCCCATTTTTCCAGTCAGTTGGTTAATTCATACAAGAATCCTTGAGAAACGATACTCGAGTTGTCGTTACCGTAAACTACATTTTAAAATTACTCGTTTTGATCCGTGCGCGATAGCGGATCACTTATCTTCCGTCAAGACGTTCATCTATGTTGTTGCAATTGTGAGGGCCAAAGTGAGCTATAAGCACTCTAAGCTTGGCATCGTCAGTTCATTTCCAACTACATCTAACACAAAGCTTAGTAATTACACTTTTCTTTGACTGCATCTAAGAAGACGTTTCTTATCCTTTTTCTTGATCCTATATATATATATATATAAACACAATAAATGCAGTCAAAGAGAGACCCTCAATAATGAAGTCAAAGTAATGGAAAAGACCAAACGATTCCCCAGAAGGTTACCAGTGAAAGTTCGACCGACCAAAAACACCATAATGACAAAGGTCGATTACAACGGCAATACGGTCAACGCAACAATACTCAGACCCTCATCTACAACAAAGAAGCACCATCCAAAATTAAAGAAAAAAAAGAAAAAAGAAAAAAAAAAAAAGAAAAAAACATCTCTGGGTGTATTTGACCATTATTTTACCCCTTAAAAATGAAAAGAAAAGACTTAATAAAAATTTTAGTTTTTTGTACATTGCACCCAGAGATACGTAGGAGTGGGCCCTTGCTCCTAAGTATCTCTGGGTGCAATGTAGAAATCAAAGCTACGTAGTTTTTGGGTAGAAAAAGGTTTGTTGGTTGGTGTTTTTTAATATAGGAGTTTTAGGGTCCCCTAAAAAATGATGGTTTGGAACTTTGAAAAATGGTTTGATGTGAGGTGGTTGGATTTTAAAATAGGGATTTTATGACTCTTGAGTCGTGCGGTTCATTCGTCCTAAAACAATGGCTAACCCGTTCGTGTGGTCGGCTTCACCCCCTATTTGCTTTTTTGGGAAAAAGGCTTATTTATTAATTTATTGGGATTTTAGGACTCTTGAGCGGTACGGTTCATTTGTCCTAAAACGATGGCTAATCCGTCTGTGCGGTCGGCTTAACACCCTATTTGCTTTTTTGGGAAAAAGGTTTATTTATTAATTATTATTTTTATAGGGATTTTAAGACTCTTGAACCGTACGGTTTATTCATCCAAAAACGATGACTAACTTGTCCGTGCGGTCGACTAAATCCCCCATTTTGGTTTTTGAATGAAAAAAATAATTTGTGTATTTAAAAATTAATGACAAAACTAACAATTAATAAAGAGTAAATAATAATAAATATACACATATATAAACAAATAGATATATACATAAATAAATAAATGAATAATAAATAAATAAATAAATAAATATGTGCTTAAAATAAATAAATAAATACAAAACTAACCTTAAGTTGAGAAACAGATGAATGCTGAATCGGACCAAGCAGTCTAACCAGGTCAACCGAGAAATAGACTCCTATGTGGCCCATTTGACCAGAAAACTGCCAAGTAATGGACCGCAAAGGCTAGCCCAAAATAATCAAAGACAGACTTTTCGTCTAATGGACCGCAAAGGCTAGCCCAAAAGATCACTTAACCCGCCAATGACCCATGTCCATGGTCTTTGCAACTCAACCTCTTTTATAGCCAATTGTTAGATAGCTCTTGTTTCTCCCAAGCGATGTGGGACAAAATTTAGATAGAGAAAGCAATTCCCGTTTTTCTCAAACATGTCACCGTAAAAGTACAATTCCGGATTCGTTAACCGTTGGATCGTCTTCGTTTTACGGCAACAGTTTCGTGAGACATATATCTTAACTTTTACCGTTTGGATCATGGAAACGAGGTCTGAGGAGAGAGAAATTTCCTTCGTACAGAAGCTTCAATTTTGGGTATTTTCATCTTCTTATTCCCAATTTGTAACTACAAAGCTTTTTAGTGGAGTAACGAACAAGGAAAGCGAGTTCCCAGCCCGAAGATAGGTATCGATGCTTGGAGTATCAATCATGACGGTTGCTTCACGATCTCCAAGTTCCTAGTTTCTTGAAGGCTAGACCGCCAACATGTGTCAGAAGAAGACGCTGATGGCAGAAAGCATCGATTAAAATGGGATCCCAGTGTAAGAGTGATTCACGAACCCCTTATTTGGTTCCCATGAGGTACCGTGGAACCCCAACCTAGAACTCCCTACTACCTTCTGTGGTGATATAGAAACATAACCACCACAAGCACGGGTCTTACTTCCAGGTGCTGGTGGTGATGGACGAGTCCCCAATATTCAGACCTCCCGATCATTCTCAAAGGAATAGTAAGAAAAAAATGGCTGCAGGATCATTTCTCCCCAGGAAATCATCCCGCTGAGAATGATCGAGGAACCTGAGGAGAGAAAAAGGACTATATAAGAAGTTCTGAGAAATGAGCCCATGCTGTATGGAAAACACCTATGAGCCAAACCCTTATATAGGAGCAACAAAAAATATAAGAAGCGTCCCCATACCAGTCAAAGAAACACCCTCATTAATGGAGTCAAAGAAGCACCCTCATAAATGCAGTCAAAGAAACGGTAAAGACCAAACGATTCCCCTGAAGGTCAACAGTCAAAATTTGACCGACTAAAAAACCATAATGATAAACATCGAATACAAGGGCAATACTGTTAGAGCAACAATACTCAGACCCTCATCTACAACAAAGAAGCACCGTCCAAAATTAAAGCAAACTCAATCCAACGGAATATAAACACCAACCGAACTCTCAACGGAGTTAGTTACAAAATACCACCAAGTTTTCCCAACCGCGGAAAAAGAAACAAGCTGCATCCCCTACTCGCCAGACAGGAAAATAATTTTATTAGCCAACAAGCCCCAACATCCTGAAGACGAAATCAGCCAGATATCCTACAACACAAAGCTGACAGACAGATTAAATGGAAACAATGTAGAAAAGCTGGTAACCCGCCCAAAGTCAGCATCATGATCAGCTCAATGTAATCAACGGGAAATCTCCTAAAAGGCCTACAAGGAAAATCTCTGGATTCTACGAGCGCAAAACTTGGGCTCAAAAAGGATCACGCACCACAAGCCACATGACCAACTTGTACGTCCGTATGGGGGAGACTCGTCCGACGGTCAAGCACCCAAGTTCAACAAAGATGACACTTCAACATTTTGACCCAAAGGCAACGCCTAAAAATCGTTTGCATGGGCCAAAAACCGTTGCTTTTACTTTTGGCAACGACACCCCTCAACAAAACCGAGGGATAAGTCAAGCATGCCAACTCTTCTGGCAAAATGACCCATATAGCTTTCGACCAAGCCCAAGTCGATAACCTAAAGTCTCACCCCAGGTCAATCTACAAAGGCCAAATCAATTACTATATATCCTGGTAAACACATCCTTCTTCTCCAACAGCTTGGTACCCAATTAGATACTTTGTACATAAAAGTAAGGTTTTTCGACGAGGAGACAACTTAGCGTCCACATCACAAAATGATCAACGATCATAATCAACAAATCCAATCTCAGCAAACCTCCTAACCAAGCATCATGTGGCTGACCCCGGTCGCCTTACCCTGATATGCTTGGGGGAACTACTTGTTCGCAAAGAGCATGATGAACCTCGGTAAGAGCATCAAAAACTTCAAACAAGTATCATTCCACTAACAAGGACTTCACCATTTCGACATGCAGATCAACACACAGGGGGGCTACCCCTCATACAATACATTTTGGGATAGTCACACACATCCATTTGGCGCAAAATATTGGTACCAACCTTCAAAATATACACGGGCAAAAATCTTCAGACCGACTTGGATATCATAAGCCAACTTCAGGTTGGTACATTAGGTTGCTTAAATGTCACTACTTGAAGATTTGGAACAACGACATTGTGCTCATCATTCCATTGAATATTGGATACATCATCCGTAGATCAGTAAAGAACAAGACAAGCTCTCTAGTTTGAGTCAAATCTTTGCCGAGCACAACTCCATGCCGAGCATTCGATAAACTAGGATGGTGGGATTCAATGTCATGTTCGCTCACTCTTTTTCAAAGATTCAACTGAGAAGTTTCCCCGTGCTTATTGTATCGGCTCATTGCTTATTGGGAATCACCACGACATCCTTTAAGGCCATGAAGAACCCATGCTACTATCTTGGTGTCGTATGCATATGTTGGGGGTAAAGACATCCCTCCACACTCTCAAGTTCATCTAATGCAATAGGCTCCGAAGAAAAGAAACTTGAGCTACCACCAACTAGGACAATTGGTGGGGCAAGAGCACTTCAGTCAAGATTTATGGAGAAAAAGGTCTAAAAAAAGCATTCGTCACGACTTCCACACACTCCTTTGACATCCATAAGGCTAATATACCTCGGCGGAGTGCTTCCCTAGAAGTCCACAAGGTTATCGCTTCACTTTCTCATCTCATCTAAGAAGAGATTCATCGGTGCAAATTACTTATGCCCTACTCGGGATACACAACACGAATTACTCTTTCCAAAGCCCGACTCCACGTTTAGGCCGCGAACCATTTAAGAAGGACTTTGGGATTTCATGCACACATCCAGTCCCCAACTAGGTATACATCACTATGATTTATGTTTGCCGAAAGGCTAAAGCTCTGCTAAAGAACACTTGTAAACACCTCGGTTCGCCAGGTGTACCAAATAACAAAGGTAACATCCCTATAACTGCGTCTCGCAGATTGATATTTCTATCACTATTGGCTAACTCTTCTAGGTGGGCTGACCTGTGAAGAATACTTCGCTCACAAGTCGGCCTCACCTCATGTTCAACCGACTTGGGGGGTTACTTTCCGGATTGGTCAAAAGCTATCAAATGGGCAAAATGCAAGCCAGCCCAATACTAAAAGGCACTAAGCCCAACCAGGGGAAGCTTCTTGGATAAGATCATTATCCAACTATAAATACCACCGCTCACTCATAACAAGGTATGCTCTCTCCAGTCCACTAAAATGCTTTGTGTCTATTATAGACTGACTTGGGCATCAGAGTACTTGTAGGTCACGGCCTCCCTGTGTTCTCATCGGAGCTTTGTGCACCACCCATCTCATCTCGGCCATACCATCTCGTCACCGTGAAGTAATACTTTAGCTTCTCGGGTAGGTGAACATCTCGGTTCACAGCTCGATCGAAGCGTGTAGGCAGAACGTATGAACCTTAAATCTAATACATACAAAGTATAGAGTAAGTTATGCACAATAGCAATTATGATTTAGATAATATAATAACATGAAATAATGCACTATTGATCGAAGAAGCATTTACTAATTTACTTACACACCAAGAAGCATTTACTAATTTCTACTATATTTTGTACTAATTTGATCTTGAAAAGAAATAATGATCCATAAAGCAGAAGCATATTTGATGCGATTCAATAAGAAACTAGCTGGAGAAAAGATATAGTCAAACCGCTATTAAAAAGTAAGGACTTACAAAAATAAATAAACTTCAAATATAAGTATAATCCAGTGAGTCAACACACATTGAAAACTCAACTTCAAAAGTAAATATAATCATGAGAGTTTAGTACCTTCTTACAACTCAATTTTTGTTAGTCGTTTAGTACACCTCAAACTGGCACAAATGAAACTAGTCCAATTTACTAGTACAGCTTAAACTGGAATCATTTGCTAATTTACTAAAACCAGAAGCATTTACTTGTTTACTAAAACTTGAAGCATTGAAAATGTTACTCAAATTGGTAGAAAAACTAGTTTAGTACACCTTAGTTTATTAATTTACTATCGCAACAAAAAAAACATTTAATGGGTTTGGAGATTTTTACAGTGTTATTGTATTGTACTTAATTGTAGGGAAAAATTGTAGATTTAATGCTATAATCAACTAGATCCTAAAATTAACAAAACAACACTCACTGAAGAAGAGGATAAGCTATTGGCTGCTCATAAAATGCATGGTAAAAAAAGGGGGTATTATTTGTAGACTCTTCCCCAGAAGCAAAGACAATGCAGTGAAGAATGATTGTCATGTGCTCATGGCAAGGAAGAAAATGGAGCAATCTTGTGTCTACAGTAGAAAAAGGCTAATCTTTTAAAGACCTTTAATAGGTTTGGAGAATATGACTTTGTGAAACAATAATTCACTCAGTGAAAAACCATCTTAAGCACTTCAACATGCACGACGTCTCTCTCACTCCTATTATTTTTTCAATTGTAGAGCCCTATTCAGAATTATCAAGCATATGAATTACAAAATGGGAGTTTTTTCCTATCATTTTTTCCTACAAATTTTTTATATTACAACATAGGCATATTAAAAATATTAATATTACAAAGAATTACAATCAAATATGATTGACTTCAGAATTTATAATATTGTAAATAATTACAGCCAAATATTACAATTTTAAATACAACATAAAAAAATTGTTAAATTTGTGATATTTGGCCGTATTTCTTGACAAAATTTAAAATTATGAAACATGTCGTATTTGATTGTTAGTTTTTGTAATATTAAAAGTTTTAATATGACTACAACTTAAAAAATTGGTTATAAGGAATTTGTAGGAAAAAATAATTGACTAAAACAAATTCATTCGTGATCCATATGCTCGATAGTTTCTAAACAAGATTCTGAAATAAAAAGGCTTAGTAGTGATAGAAATGCCAGTGCGTGTTGAAGAGTTTGAGATGGTTGTTGATTCACTTAGTGTATTATTGTTTGACAAAGTCATATTCTCTAAACCTTTTAGAATTCTTTGAAATGCGGGATTTCTTCTCTTGTAGTAAATTGATTGCTCCATTTGCTTTGTTTCCATGAGTAGTTGCTAATGATACTTTAATGCATTGTCTACCCATCAACCATATAGTCAACAAATGATCGCTCTTTTGTTACCATGCATTTTATGAATAGATTCTCCTCTTCTTCCTCAGTTAGTGTTATTTTGTTAATTCTAGAATCCAGTTGATTGTACCATAAAATTTACAACTTTTTCTAAAATTAATTACCATAAAACAACGCCGTAAGAATTAAAAACCTTCAAATGCAACTCTACATACTTTTCTAATGATAAACAACATTAAACTTCAAAAAAAAAATCTACTTACATCAAGATATCCTTTTTCTTTAAAAAACTAACTATTAACGAAGTTAAAGAAAATTAAGTTAAAATTGAACTTTAGATATTTAATAAAAATGGGTTATTGTGTTTTGTTTTATAATATACAATTATATACACACATCTAATGATAAAATTAACATTCAAGAGTATCCTAGTGATCCAATTACACTAAACATTAAATTAAGCGAGACAAAGATCATATGGTGTTATGGGTGCCCTTGCATTTAAAATCAATAACTAGTTGGAAAAAAAACCAAATTTGTGAGATGAACTCTTGAAAACGATTTGGAACATAAATGAAGTGTGACTGAAAATAATATGTAATTATCTATCATCTTATTCTTTTTTTTTAATATCTCAAATATATATATGAAAATATACACTAGGCCCCCGAAAGGCCATTTCTGTTAAACCCTCCTCAAATCCCCTCTCAGGCATACCCTAAGGCTCTGTTTGGGAGTTTGGAGGGGAGGGGAGGGGGGTTTTGGGGAGAGTGGAGTCAAGAGAAAGCTATAGAAATATTTCATCTTTATTAAGAGAATAATATTGTATGTAATGATAAGAGAGTACTTACGATTAATATATTTTTGATTTAGAGACTATTATGAAGTAGGCTGACGTGCTTGATTTTAAAGAGGATAAAATTCTGCACTATAGAGTAAGTGATCCATGTGTTGTAGAAAACTAGGGATGACATGAAACCACAATGCTTAAGCATTTCTATGATAGGTTGTATGGTAGTTCACAACCATTGATAAACAACCTAGCTTAGACAAATATAGAGGTGATTTGTTCGAAGTGACACATATGCCATATTTGGTCGATCCGAAGAATGTGGCACACATGACCGAACCCGGTCACCTAGTGATTGTATGAAATATGTTTTCCTAACAACTTTGACCATGAATAAAGTTCAAGCAAATGAGCCACAATGACCTTACATAACAAAGGTTACATTTATACTAACATAACATATAAATAAAACATAATGAATTAACACCTATCATTACTCCGATCCTCCAAAGATTAGCTCGGCAAAGAATCATTCCACTACTCTTTGAGTCATTACACCATATATTCTTCTTTGAGTGAAGTAAGATGATTATCAGAGTATGATTGGAACCAACATTCAGGAAAATGCTGCAAAAATATAGTTAAGTCAACTTAAAATTGAAGTGGTCAATTGGAAGTTACTATTATCTTTTATCAACTTCGAAATTAGATGCTCCACCCAAAGGTGCTTCAATAATTCACAATATAAGGACTTTTATGAAGGAAAAAGTAAATAAATAAATAATTCTAATGTTACATACTATTTTTAAATGGATACTGCTGTAATAGATGCTTAACATTTGTAATGTTACAATTTACAAACTTACACTCCATTTGTCTAAACTCTTAGTAAATAAAATTCTTTTGTAACAACATTTCTTACCATTGGAACTTCTTCTTGCTTGTTATTTAATAGTGCTGCACCAACAAGCATGCCTAGAGAATGAGAACCAGACTGCAAGAATAAAAAGGAAAGAAAACTCTTTTATTAGACTCAATAAAAGCTTACTAACCATTTTATGAGAACCGTTCTATAATTCTATTCAACTAGACAAAAAAAAACACATATAAAATGTCAAAATAAAAGCTTACTAACCAGTTTATTAGACTCAATTTCAAATGTCAAAACTATTTTACTCAAATACATCCATCGTACCTGCAGGTCCCACAATCATCACAATGGATCAAATAGAAAACAATAAGACTAACAATCACAAGCCAGGTTCAAACACTAAATGTAAGTTCTCAGTCTATTCTATCTCCAAATGTATAAAGAAAGAAAAGTAGAATACAATCATATTGAAGTGGTAAAACTTAAATTTGATATTGTAGATATAATAAAGAAGCCAGGATTAATCAGAAGCCATGGCCTGATATCTAACTCATTATCACCATTTGTAAATGCGTGGCATAATTCGTGTTCAGACTACGCTTTTTTACTTGTTATTACAATGAGTTGTGTGGCCTAGAGTAAAAAGTGTTGTTGGTTTTCTTATCCTTTGATATTCTTCTCAATTCTAATATACTGTACATCAAATTTTTAGTACTTCTATAACTACTACCATTGAGAAAGAAAACAAATCATATTTTTTATTTTAATAGTTGAAGATGTTTTCCTTCTCAAAGATTTGTAAACTTGATAAATAGTGTAGGTAAAATTCTTTCTAAATCTTCCCATCTTCTTCCTCAAATTTCCCAATCTAACATACAATAAAGGTGACGGATCAAACTGAAAGGTATTTTATACGCTTTCCAACTTTGAACCCCGAAGTGGTTGAACCCCATCAGAAAACGGTTACAAGGTGAATAATGGTGAAGTTGATGTAGGGCATTTTACTGGGAATGGAAAAAATACCTTGTCTTTGAAACTTGGTGAGGGAGTTCCTGCTAACACAGCTTCTTATACTCTGAAAAATGAGAATGCAAAGCCTTGTGTCACAGGTCATTGGAAACCAACTGAAGATGCAAGCTTAGGAAGCTTGAGGCTTAATTTGGTCCTCACAATTGGAACAACATAGCTGAACATCTTGAAGGAAGATCAAGTATTATAATCCAAAACACCATAATTTATTTTTATTAAAATATTTAAAGATGATTTTTTTTAACTAATGTCTTCTTTAATTTGTTAATAGTAATATTTTACAAAAAAAGGATTTCTTTGAATTAAGACGATAGATTTATATTTTTAAAGTTTAGTGTTGTTTTTCTGTAGAAATGTATGTAGAGTGGCCCTGGAAGGTTTTTCATTTTTACAGTGTTGTTGTATTGTAATTAATTCTAGGGAAAAATTGAACATTTAAGTGGTATAATCAACTAGATCCTAGAATTATGAAAACATTCACTGAAGAAGAGGAGAAGCTAACAGGCTGCTCATAAAATGCATGGTAAAAAAGGGGTATCATTTGTAGACTCTTCCCTGGAAGGAAAGACAACGCAGTGAAGAATGATTGACATGTGCTCATGGAAAGGAAGTAAATGGAGCAATCAAGTTTCTGGAGGAGAAGAAATCCCACCTTTCAAATACATTTAATGAGTTTAGAGAAATTTTTTGTTATACTAAAAATTTTAATATGAGACTACAATTTAAGAAATTGGTTATAAAAAATTCTTAGGACAAAATAATGTACTAAAACATACCCATTTGGAATCCATATGCTTGATAATTTGTGAACAAGATTCTGAAATTAAAAAGGCATTGTATTGAGGGAAATGCCAGTGTCCGTTGAAGTGCTTAGGATGGTTGATTCTCTAAGTGTACTATTGTTTGACAAAGTCATATTCCCTAGACTTTTTAAAGTTTTTTGAAATGTGGGCTTTCTTCTAATGTGGTAAGTTGATTGCTCCATTTGCTTCGTTTCCTTGAGTACTTGTCAATGATACTTTACTGCATTATCTATCCTTCCATGAAAGAGTCTACAAATGATCGCCATTTGATTACCAATCATTTTAAGGATAGCCAATATCTTCTTATCTTCTTCTCCATTTAGAGGTATTTTGCCAATTCTAGGAGCTAGTTGATTATACCAGATAATCTACAACTTTTTCCTACAATTAATTACTATAAAATAATAATGTAAAAACTAAAAACCTTCACTTGCAACCCTACATATATTTCTAATGATAAACAACGTTGAACTTCAAGATTGAAAATTTTATTCTCTCATTAAGAAATCCCTTTTATGTATAAAAAATAACTATTAACCAAGTGAAAGAAATATATATGAGTTAAAAATGGTACTTACGATATTTAATAAAAATGAGTCATAGTGAATTGTTTTATAATACCTTATCTTCCTTCAAGACGTTCATCTATGTTGTTGTAATTGTGAGGGCCAAATTGAGCTATATATAAGCACTCTAAGCTTGGCATCATCAGTTCATTTCCAATCACATATAGCACAAAGCTTAGTATTTTCACTTTACTTTGACTGCATCTATGAGGACGTTTCTTATCCTTTTTCTTGCTCCTTTATATATATATATATATATATATATATATATATATATATAAGGGTTTGGCTCGTAGACCTTTTCCATACATCATAGGCTCATTTATTCACAACCCTCTCCAGATTGCACCGATCTGATTGAGCCCATGATGTATGGATAACATCTACAAGCCAAAACTTTATATAGGAGCAAGAAAAATGTTAAGATACGTCCTCATAAATGTAGTCAGAGAAACACCCTCATAAATGCAGTCAAAGAAACACAATAACTGCAGTCAAAGAGACACCCTCAATAATGCAGCCAAAGAAATGGTATAGACCATACGATTCCCCCAGAAGGTCGCCAGTGAAAGTTCGACCGACTAAAAACACCATAATGACAAACGTCGATTACAAGGGCAATACGGTCAACGTGACAATACTCACACCCTCGTCTACAACAAAAAAGTGTCGTCCAAAATTAAAGCAAATTCAGTCCAAGAAACACAATAAATGTACTCAAAGAAACACAATAAATGCAGTCAAAGAAACACAATAAATGTACTCAAAGAAACACCCTCATAAATGCAGTCAAAGAAACACAATAAATGCAGTCAAAGAGTCACCCTCAATAATGCAGTCAAAGAAATGGAAAAGACCAAACGATTCCCCCAAAAGGTCGGCAGTGTAAGTTCGACCGACCAAAAACACCATAATGACAAAGGTCGATTACAAGGGCAATACGGTCAACGCAACAATACTCAGACCCTCGTCTACAACTAAAGCTGGCAAAACGGGCTACCCGACCCATATCGGACCAGCCCATATCGGGCTCGGGCTTTTAAGGGTCGTGCTAAAGAAAACCGGGTTGAAATTCGGGCTCACTCTTTACGGCCCAAGCCGAGCCCTATGCAGACTGTGGGCTTATCGGGCTAGCCCGCATTACGCGCGATTTTTAGTGACAATTGCTTCGACTCTTTATAAATGTCAAAATAAAATGAATCTACCACTCAAATACACACACTGTCAAAGTGCCATTTGGCTGAAACAAGTACAGAGCTAGAAGTAAACCAGAATAGTTTTAATAGGATAAACTTCAACAGAATAGTTTTATGTTTGTCAAGACTGGACACTTACAAAATGCATCAAAATTAAATTCTCAACAGCTTTGGTATATGAATTTATCACGCTGCCGCATCAAGTAAAAATAGGACATCTAAAATCATGGATAGCCCGCAGGCACATGGGTTATTATTTTTTGTTTAAATCTCGTGCCGGCGGGCTATCCATGGCCCGGTCGGGCTAGCCCGGCACGGGCTCGGGATTTTAACAATCAGGCTAAAAAGCCCGAGTTCAAAAATGGGCTCAATACCACCAAGTTTTCCCAACCGCGGAAAAAGTATCAAGTTGCATCCCATACCCGCCAGACCCGAAAACGATTTTAGCAGCAAACAAGCACTAGCATCTTGCAGGCCGGATCAGACAGATATCCTAAGACACCAGGCTAATAGATGGATTAAAAGGAAACAATGTAGAAAAGCCGGTAACCCGCCCAAAGTCAGCATCATGATCAGCTCAATGAAATCAACAGGACATCTCCTCAAATGCCTACAAGGAAAATCTCTGGATTCTACGAGCACAAAACAAGGGCCCAAAAAGGATTACGGACCACAGGCCACTTGACGAACTTGTATGTCCGCACCCAAGGTTAACAAAGAAGACTACCTTTGTGAGGCAAGTTCTGACGTCACACCTCAGCAAAACCGAGGGACAAGTCATGTATGCCAACTCTTCAGACATGATGACCCATATAGCTTTCAACCAAGCTCAGGTCGACAACCCGATGTCTCACCCCGATCGCCCTGCCCTGATATGTCTGAGGGACTACTTGTTCATGAATGCACCATGCACTAGACCTGACCCGACCCTCTCCTACCCTCTACTGCAGCTATTCCTACCTCTGATAAAGCTTCTTCCTCTACAAGTGTCCCAAAGGAATGTTGGGATATCCTCTGGGGTACCCCTGTGCCTCAGAAAGTGAAGCAGTTTTGTTGGAAAGTTTGTCATAATGCCTTGCCTCTAAAGAAGAATCTATGCCAAAGGAAGCTGAATGTGAATCCTATCTGTACTATCTGTGACTGTCATGAGGAAACTATTGAGCATGCCCTTTTGTTGTTCCCATGGGTTTCTCTTGTGTGGTTTGGGGTAAATCTTCCTAATGTTCCCACTTATCTTAACATATCCTCATGCACTAATTGACTAGTGGATTTACTTTGTCCATCGAATGTTGGTCCTAAACTTGATAGTTCTCAAATTGTATCGCTATTCATGATAATTTGGCATATATGGAAGGGAAGAAATGCTTGCATCTTTGAGCAGATGATCCCTAGTCCTATTGGTACGATCCAACAAATCAATTGCTCTGTTTCTGAAATCTTTGAAGTAGAGGTGAAGAGCAGCATGTCACAGAGTAACATGGGGAGTTCTAAGTTGTCTATCAAGAGCAAGTGGAGACCACCACCTTGTGGAGTGTTCAAGGTCAACTCAGATGCGAGTTTCCTCTACCAAAATGGCAAAGTCAGTGAGGGTTACATCATCAGAGATCATGAATGTTGTGTGATTACGGGCAATACCTATAGCAGGATGGCATCGAGTCTTTTGCAAGCTGAAGCCCTAGTGTTGCGTGATGCTATAATCTTCGCAAATAACTTGGGTTTTGAGCAAATCATGGTGGAATCCGATTGCTTGCAGCTCATCCAAACATGCAGAGGTGAAATTGATTTGAGAAGTATTAGTAACATTACAAATGACATTCAAATTCTCAGATCTAGAATCATCCTTTTCGGAGTTACCTGGTTCTCGCGTGAGGGGAACTGTTGTGCTCATGTCTTGCTTGATCTCCATCGGAACAATATTCTTCCAAGTGACTGGCTTCGGCGACCTCCGAATGTGCTCCGTGAAGCTCTGGTTCAAGATCGCTTGCTCGCTTGTTATCAGTAGTTAGCGAGAATTTGTTGGTTGGTGGATGTAATTGGTGTTTGTCTGGTGTCCTCATCACTTCTGGTGGTGATGTTGGTGAGAATTGAAAGCGATCCACTATCACTCAGCGTTGCCAAATTAGGGTTGTTTTCGTGTCGTTCCTTTTTCTGTATATGGTTATGCTTTCCGTTTTCTTGTTAAAGTTGTTCGTGTAGTTCAGATCTTGGTGGACCGTGTTTCTATTGACCCAACTTGTGGGTTACCTAGTCATTGGGACACCCCTATGTATTTGGTTTGGGCCTTGCCCAATTTCAGTTAAATCAAATGCATACTTTGGACAAAAAAAAACAAAGAAACACTGTTACACGTAGAAACAGCAAAACCCTTATGGCTTTCTTCATCTTTTTCGTTCTCCACCTTCAAGCCACGACCGAACCCCAAACTTCACTTTCAAACTCGAAATCTACCTCTGGGCACGATTCTGGCCTTGGTTTGAGAAATCGGAGCATGCTTCCAAGATAACAATTGCGAGCAGCACCTACCTATGTGTGTCTGCAATTGACTAAAACCTTTACAAGTCCACCACGTCGGAGCGGTGTTTCTCTCCCCGACTCGCGACACCCCCCACTGTTCATCCCCTTTTAAATTTGCTTCCTTGGGGTAGAAATCACCATTGCAAGACCACCACAACATGTCCCTGCACTGCACCGTGAAACAGAAGTAATGCCATATTTTTTTAAGGTGTCCAGAACGTTAAGGTATTTGGCATGGGAGATTTTCATGTCATAGTATCTAATGGAATGGTTGCAAGGTAGAGAGATGATGACTTCTTACACACAAATCAGAGTTGGAATGGAAATTTAAAGGCATATGTTGGCTTCTATCGATTTCAGCGCAAGTCCACAACAACTCATTTACATTACAACGTGTTGACTCATGGCTCTAGGATTTTGGGTATGCTTATCTTTTTAATAATAAACAATATTTTCACAAATGGTATTTTACTTAAAAGTGAGTTACAAAATAAACAATATATACATATAGGATTTATCAAAGTCTAATATATCAATATATTATATAGCTGTATGTAGTAGTCATAATCAACTCGTGAGCTCTATATATTAACATGCTGTATACAAGTACTTAAAGTTAGACTATGTTTATACGCGATAGTACATCTGCTCAACAAAAACGTAGAATATTCGCCTCACAATCCGCTGGCACCCTACGGCAGGCAGGTGTCCTTGTCTGACAACAATCACGCGCTAATATCAGCGCCTCAAAGCTTTCTCTCTCATCTGATGCCAAATTGTAATGGTGTGGCACCTATTGCTGTAGCATTGAAATACACATATCAAAGCACATATGAGTCATCTAAGTGTCAAATACCACTAGTTCAGGAATACACCCTGTAGCGACCGAAAAATCCGGGAAAGGATACTTCGAAGGTTCAAAAATGAAGCTGCCACTAAAGTTTGGTTTAAGGGCAAATATTGGAAAATCCCTATTGAATGGATAAGAGTCCTTGAGACCAGATTATGGTTCGAGAGTCGGTTATGCATGGGGAAGGTACTAGCACCCCACGACATCCTTCCTTAGGAAGGTTTCCTTCTAACTAGTTGTATTAGACGATTATTTTACCCTTAAAAAGAAAGAAAAGACATAATAAAAAAATTTTGTTTTTTGTGCTTGACAGGAGTGGGCCCCAGCTCCTACGTATCTCCGAGATTTTTCGGTCGCTACAGCCGGCGACTTCACTAGGGACAATCTTAGAGAGTCAGGCCTAACCTAATTTGTTGTATAACTTGTCTGTTTTGTTTTGCCCTTTGCTTTTGTCTTTTATCCTTATTCTTATTACATGTGATACTCTTATGTGATATGTATGTACACATTAGGATAGAAGACCATTTTTGTATATGTGTTTGTTTGTTTGCAGTTTGGGAGGGACACTTGACATTTTTCTCCTACACACGCTCCACTCTCACACCTCTTCACACACGTGAGTATAATCCTATACCCGGACTGGATCGTAACCTAAGTTAGAACGAGGTTGCGTAGTGATGGCCCCTTGGACGTACATCTTGCTGGGTGGTCACGAAAACCTCACCTAGAGTTTGATTCCTTTTAAAGATGCTATCACTTCTAATAGCTTGCCTATTGTTTGGATAGTGTTCTTAACTAGGGTCGTTGGCTCAAGGAACCTTATTTAGGACTCTGTAGAGCCACCCTTGAAAGGTTCACTCAATAGAAAAAACCGTAGACCTACTCCTAAACGAACCGTTCTAGGACACAAAGGAACTTAATACTCTTACATTCAAACAAACACTGATACATTTCCTTCCCATTTTCTTGAAAACAAAAATCCAAAAATCATATTTTATTTTTGCAAACATATCTCATGCATTCTTATTTTTCTTTTTCTTTGCATATCATAAAAAAAAAACATCTCATCTTGCATGCATTTAAATGACCGCCGGGGAATTATAAAAGCTTTTTTTATAAGAGAGGTGGATACCAGTATAAGAAAAAAAACATGAATTTGAAAGTCAACGACCAGAATCATACTTTACTCTTCGAACAAAAAGTTTACAATTCCCCGACGCGATGAATTAAAACATACATTCACATTTCATGCACATTCATCCATTCATGTACTCATGCATCTGGTTTTCCCTCTTCCCAAAATTCAGAATCATGTCAAACATCATGCATTCTTTTCTTTCCATGCATTAAAAAAAATCACTGTGAGTATCATGCATTTCATTTCATCGCATAAAAAAACAAGAAGCAATTATTATCCATATAACATAAGCATCTCATTCATTCATAATCATTCACAAAAATCATCATCATCAAATAGTATAGACATCTCATCATGAGATGCATGTTAAAAACGAATGTGACACTCACACATCAAATGCATCATGCAGGCATCATTTCAAAAAAGAAACAAAACCAAAAAAATCATGTGATTATTCTTGCATCATTCATCGTCCAAAAATATATTTTAGGTAGCATCTCGTTTTAAAACATAAATGAGACTTTGCATCATCTACATATTGTAGTGCCTCTAAAACAACAAAACAAAAATCATTTAGAGTAGTTGGTCTTTCCAAGTGATCATTCATTCACGCATTTCATGCATTTGCATTTTCACCATGCCTATACATTATCATTTGTTCATTTATGCATAAAGAAAAAACCATGAGCATCCTTTTAAAATATTTTGATGAGAAATGAGGCGTTCTTGCAAAAACTCACTGATTTTTCTTCCTTGGAAAAATTAAACCTACTAAATTGCAAACAAGGTCGAACTTAGTTGCAAACTCAAGTTGTTTTCAGACACTCAATTTTCAAAAAAAGCTATCCACTGTCTGCAGCTCGTCAACATTTTTTTAGCAAAGCGATGCATCTCATACATCCCATGATAATGATCAAAATGGTCTCCTTTATTAACTATAATGTGTTATCAAAAACTCCTTCTATCATGTTTTAACTAATGTTAACTCTCTATGAAACATTCTTATAGTTAACTTGCTTGGTATGTGTAGTTACTCTTGTTTGAGTCAGTTAGTGTCCCTACATTATCATCATCCCCCGTCCAAGTCTAATCCCACCCCAACGACCCATAAAGTGCATACCCCCCACATCAGTACCTTGTTGACTATTTGGTTTGTTCCCACCAATGAAATAGCACTTTAGGTCCTCCTTACTGGGGCAAAATTGTGATCACTAGAATACCTTGTCAACATTATATTCACATGGTCCTAGTGCAAGTCTTTTACAGAAAACAAAAACAAATTAAAGAAAAACAAAAAATGAAGAATTTCAAAAAGCCTGTTAGGTTGAAAACTCACAAGGGCAGCCGAAGCAAAAATTAGGGCATAAAGAAATGAAGTGTAAAAAGGAAAATATATGAAAATAAATAAATTATTGTCCTTGAGTTAAATTTTGATAAAATAAGCAATCATGCTTTGAAATGAAGTTTGGACCATCTTTCCATATCCTAAAGAAAAAATTATTTGCTACGCAGTTTGAGCCGAAAATTCAAAAATTTCCCTCAATCACCCTAGACAAGGATCAATTCCACATCTAAAAATGGTGTATCACTTTTATCAGCTCACTCAACTCAAAAACAAGAGAAAGAAAAATCACAAAAAAAGAAAGTGAAATTCAAAAAAGAGGATTGAAAAATCTTGGAAAAAGAAAAAAAGCAAAAGAAATAGAAATTGTGAGATGATACTTACTATCATTAAACACATAAGAGATCCTTCTCTGAAATAAACCCTCAAACACCTCTTTGATCCTAACAGCTTCTTTCTTTCATAAACCTCTAACCATTCGCCACATTACAACCTCTTTCTTTCATAAATCTCTAACCATTCGACACATTACAACCCTCTAACCATTCGACACATTACAACCTCTTTCTTTCATAAACCTCTAACCATCGACCACATTACAACCCTATAAAGTCCATTACGATCAATGACTGATTGCTTTTGTTTTCTCAAAGTTTTAATTTTAGGACGAATAAGTTAATTCATATATAGATGTGGAATTGATCAGTGTGTATATATATATATATATATATATCTCAAAAAAAGAGAGAAACCAAAGAAAAAACTCAAAAGGCTTGCACTCCATGATTCATTCAAGTTGCATCAAAATCAAGACAAGGTTTAGTGATCATCAAGTGAAGTTTTCATCATATCAAAAAAACTCAGGACTGTCACAGCCTTTGGGATTCATCTAAAAGAGAACCAAAAGTTTGTACTAGGACCATCACGTAGATCCCAAAGTGGGGCATTCCCTTCACCACTCATTCCACTTAAACTTGGGGAAATTTGTCCATTGTCCATACCACTCATATACCACAGCCAATCTAAACCATTACCCTAACTCTGTCACTTTTCACAATCTCACTTAAAGCAAACATTTGAAATACCATTCTAAAATGGGGCAATCCCATCACCCTTCACTCCACCTAAAATTAGGGAAATTTGCCCTACACCCTTTTCATTCCCTTAATCACATCCATAAAACCACACCAGGGCAATTTCTCAACCCATTATCCTAAACACACCCTTTCACAAACTCTAGTCGGGGCAACCTTGTCCTTTGTCATAATTAGGGCCACACCAAACTCCATGGGTTGAGATAAAATCTCTTGCTTGCCACTTTTCATTACAAAGTCATGGAATTTGTAATTCATCATTTCCTCTACACCCCTAGTTGTTATCATCACTACACAGGGGAAAAATGTTCCCTCACTATCATCAAAAGTCCAAATTGGGGCAGTCCCACATTTCTTGGATTGGGGCAAACCTGCCTTTCATGACTTTGGCAAAAAACCTGCCATTCATCCCTTCATGTGCCACAATGCTATGCATCCTTACTAAACAATGCTTTAAAGAGAGAGAACACGAGCTAATAATGTGATACTGAAAATCCACCTATTTAACTTTGTGGACCTAAAATTCGGTCATCATGGGGCATCATAATGGAAGAGTAAAATAAGCGAGCTTGCAAATGCAGTCAACTTCTTTTGCACATCAGTGTCTATAAATAACAACCTTGAGATTGCCAAAGTTTGAGTTCAAATCGAATCTAAATTTTTTAATGAATGATTAACTCAAAATATTCACCTTCCTGCTTCTCGGGCATCAAAAGACTCATTTCTCATCATTACCGAAAAATGTTTCTACCTCCCAATCAATCATATCATATCATCGCACCATGCATTTATGCACTTCGTTTTATTCACCATAGCCTTTGTGGTCCTTCAGACCTACTATTGGTCGATAAATCAGACCAATTGTGGTCCATAAAATCAGATCAATATAGACATATGTTGATCCATAAACCAGACCCATTGAGGTCCATAAATCAGACCAATATGCTGACACATATTGCTCCATAATTATGACGTGTCAGTCCATAAACTAGACCTATCGAGGTCCATAAATTAGATCACTCAGTTGATCCTTCAGACCCTTTGAGGCCCATAAATCAGATCACCTAGTTGATCCGCCAGACCAGTGAGGTCCATAAATCAAACCAATATGCAGACACATGTTGGTCTATAATTTAGACTTGTCGGTCCATAAAATAGACCAATTGCGGTCCTTAAATCGGACTTATGTCAGTCCATAAATCAGATCACCCCGTTGATCCTTCAGAGCCCCAGTGCTCCTTCAGATCCCAGTGATCCTTATTTACTGCTTTTCAACCGTCTTCAAGTGTCGCGCCTTATATTTTGTTTTTCTTTACATCAGCGAGTCTAGCGTTAATCCTCTATCACACACCAAATTGCAATGTTAGCATAGAGTCTAGCATAGATCCTTCAGACCTTCAGTTGTCCTTGAGAGTCCCAACGCTCCTTCAGACCCCCAATGATCCATCAACCCATATCATACGTCGTCATCGAGTCTGACGGATCATTCAACCCCAAGTGGTCCTTCAGACAAGTGGGTATATCATTCACAATATGTTTATCATTAGTTCATGTAGGGACTTTTCTGATCACAAAGCTCCATGCTGTGCACATCAAGAAACTAGCTTAAGTAAAACCGCTATTCAATTACAAACCAAAACTACAAAACAATTTACTAATTTACTAGAAATTTAGTACTTTCTTACAACTAAATTTTTGTTAGTCGTTTAGTACACCTCAAACTGGCACAATTGAAACTAGTCCAACTTACTAGTACAGCTTAAACTGAAATCATTTGCTAATTTACTAAAACCAGAAGCATTTACTTGTTTACTAAAACTTGAAGCATTGAAAATGTTACTCAAATTGGTACAAAAACTAGTTTAGTACACTTCAGTTTATTAATTTACAGTGTTATTGTATTGTACTTAATTGTAAGGAAAAATTGTAGATTTAATGCTATAAACAACTAGATCCTAAAATTAACAAAACAACACTCACTGAAGAATAGGATAAGCTATTGGCTGCTCAAAAAATGTGTGGTAAAAAAAGGAGTATTATTTGTAGACTCTTCCTTAGAAGCAAAGACAATGCAGTGAAGAATGATTGTCATGTGCTCATGGGAAGGAAGAAAATGGAGCAATCACGTGTCTACAGTAGAAGTAGGCTCATCTTTTAAAGACCTTTAATAGGTTTGGAGAATATGACTTTGTCAAACAATAATTCACTCAGTCAATAAACCATCTTAAGCACTTGAACATGCACGACCTCTCTCTCACTCCTATGACTTTTTCAATTTCAGAGCCCTATTCAGAATTATCAAGCATATGGATTACTAAATGGGAATTTTATCCCATAATTTTTCCTACAAATTTTTTACAAATTTTTAATATTACAACATAGGCATATCAAAAATATTAATATTACAAAGAATTACAATCAAATATGATTGACTTCAGGATTTATAATATTGTAAATAATAACAGCCAAATATTACAATTTTAAATACAACATAAAAAAATTGTTAAATTTGTGATATTTGGCCGTATTTCTTGACAATATTTAAAATTATGAAATTAGTCGTATTTGATTGTAACTTTTTGTAATATTAAAAGTTTTAATATGACTACAACTTAAAAAATTGGTTATAAGGAATTTGTAGGAAAAAATAATTGACTAAAACAAACTCGATAGTTTCTGAACAAGATTCTTAAATAAAAAGGCTTAGTAGTGATTGAAATGCCGGTGCGTGTTCAAGTGTTTGGGATGGTTGATTCACTTAGTCTATTATTGTTTGAGAAAGTCATATTCTCTAAACCTTTTGAAATTCTTTGAAATGCGAGATTTCTTCTCTTGTAGTAAATTGATTGCTCCATTTGCTTTGTTGCCATGAGTACTTGCTAATGATACTTTATTACGTTGTCTACCCTTCAACCATAGAGTCTACAAATGATTGCTCTTAGGTTACCATGCATTTTATGAATAGAGACTCCTCTTCTTCCTCAGATAGTGTTATTTTGTTAATTCTAGAATCCAGTTGATTGTACCATAAAATCTACAACTTTTTCTAAAATTAATTACCATAAAACAACACCGTAAGAATTAAAAACCTTCGAGATATCCTTTTTCTTCAAAAAATTAACTATTAATGAAGTTAAAGAAAAATTAGTAAAAATTGAAATTTAGATATTTAATAAAAATGGGTTATTGTGTTTTGTTTTATAATATACAATTATATACACACATTTAATGATAAAATTAACATTCAAGAGTAACCTAGTGATCCAATTACTAAACATTAAATTTAGCGAGACTAAGAGCATATATGCTGTTATGGGCGCCCTTGACTAAGAGTATGTTTGGGAGGGGGTTTTGAGAGGGGAGGGTTTATTATTCATATTTAAATTGAGGAAGCCATAAACTGTCTTTAAACATAAATGAATTGTGACTAAAAATAATATGTAATTATCTATCATCTCATTCTTTTTTTTTATATCTCAAATATATATGAAAATATACACTAGGCTCCCCAAAGCCCATTCCTCTTAAACCCTCCTGAAATCCCCTCTCAGACATACCCTAAGGCCCTGTTTGGGAGTCTGGAGAGGAGGGGAGGGGGTTTTAGGGAGAGTGTAGTAGAGAGAAAGCTATAGAAATATTTCATCTTGAATAAGAGAGTAATTTTGTTTGTAATGATAGGAGAATACCTATGATTAATATATTTTTTATTTAGAGACTATTACGAAGTAGGCTAATGTGCTTGATTTTAAAGAGGATAAAATTCTACACTATAGAGTAAGTAATCCATGTGTTGTAGAAAACTAGGGATGATATTAAACCATAATGCTTAAGCATTTCTATGATAGATTGTATGGTAGTTCAAAACTATTGATAAACAACTTAGCTCAGACAAATACAGAGGTGATTTGTTCATAGTGACACTTATGCCATATTTGGTTGATCTGAACAATTTGAAGGCACACATGACCGAACCCTGTGACCTAGTGATTGTATGAATTATGTTTACCTAACAACTTTGACCATGAATAAAGTTCAAGCAAATGAGCCACAATGACCTTACATAACAAAAGTTACATTTATACTAACATAACATATAAATAAAACATAATGAAGTAACACGCACGAGTCGTTACTCTGCAAAGAATCATTCCACTACTCTTTGAGTCATTGCACCATTCTTCCTTCAGACATTTATCAGGGTATGATTGGAAACATTATTCAGGAAAATGCTGCAAAAATATAATTAAGTCAACTTAAAATTGAAGTGGTCAAATGGAAGTTACTATTATCTTATATGTCAACTAGAACTCAAAAATGTGTCATTTATGGGCACAAGTACTCAAAGCCTATTCTATCACAACCTGATATGCTGTTGCTTATTGGCATAATCAAGATGTAGAGCTATAATAATGCCTAATGAAGATACAACTATTTCTCTTGTCAACTACTTTTTATGGCTATGTCAATAGAGAGCTATGAAGTATACAAGTGGCTTACCCATTTTTCCACACTCACAGTATCTTCGAAATTAGATGATCCACTCAAAGGTGCATTTCTATTTCTGGGTGGAATAATTGTTTGACAATGTTGTACTGCTTGGGGACCATATCTGTACATATTCATTGGCTGCGATATAGAGCCAACATAGCTTATAAAAAAAATAGAGCTAACATAGAAGGAAAATTACTTGCCATAGGTAAACATGGGAATCTCATCAAGAACTCGTAATATAAAGAATTTTATGACGGAAAAAGTAAATAAATAAATAATTCTAATGTTACATACTATTTTTAAATGCATACTACTGTGGTAGATGCTTAACATTTGTAATGTTACAATTTACAAACTTACACTCTATTTGTCAAAACTCTAAATAAATAAAATTCGTTTGCAACACACATTTCTAACCATTGGAACTTCTTCTTGCTTCTTATCTAATAGTGATGCACGAACAAGCATGCCTAGAGAATGAGAACTAGACTGCAAGCATAAAAAGGAAAGAAAAAATCTGTATAGTTATTCATTCTATTCAACAAGACAAAACAAAAGCACATATAAAATGTCAAAATAAAAGCTTACTAACCATTTTATTAGACTCAATTTCAAATGTCAAAACTATTTTACTCAAATACATCCATTGTACCTGCAGGTTCCACAATCATCACAATGGATCAAATAGAAAACAATAAGACTAACAATCACAAGCTTAATTCTTATATTGTAGATATAACAATAAGAAGCCAGGATCAATCAGAAGCCATGGCCTGATATCTAACTCATTATCTCCACTTGTAAATATGTGGCCTAATTCGTGTTCAAACCACACTTTTTTACTTGTTACAATGAGTTGTGTGGCCTAGAGTAGAAAATGTTGTAGCGACCTTTTGGTTTTCTTATCCTTTGATATTCTTCTCAATTTTAATAAACTGTACATCAAATTTTTAATACTCCTATAACTACTAGCATTGAGAAAGAAAACAAATCATATTTTTTTATTTTAATAGTGTAGGTAAAATTCTTTCTAAATCTTCCCATCTTCTTCCTCAAGTTTCCCAATCTAACACACAATAAAGGTGATGGATCAAGCTGAAAGGTAAGTTATACGCTTTCCAACTTTGAACCCCGAAGTGGTTCAACCCCATGAGAAAACGGTTACAAGGAGAACAATGGTGAAGACGATGTAGGTCATTTTGGGAATGGAAAAAATACCTTATCTTTGAAACTTGGTGAGGGAGTTCCTGCTAACACAGGTCATTGGAAACCAACTGAAGATGCAAGCTTAGAGAGCTTGAGGCTTAATTTGGTCCTCACAATTGGAACAACATACCTAAACATCTTGAAGGAAAATCAAGTATTATAATGTAAAACACCATAATTTATTTTTATTAAAATATCTTACGATCATTTTTTTAACTAATTTCTTCTATAATTTTTTAATTGTAATATTTTACAAAAAAGGATTTCTGTAGAAATGTATGTAGAGTGGCTCTGGAAGGTTTTCATTTTTACAGTAATTAATTCTAGGGAAAAATTGAAGATTTAAGTGGTATAATCAACTAGATCCTAGAATTAACAAAACAACTTTCACTGAAGAAGAGGAGAAGCTAACAGGCGACTCATAAAAAGCATGGTAAAAAAGGGCTATCATTTGTAGACACTTCCCTGGAAGGAAAGGCAATGCAGTGAAGAATGATTGGCATGTGCTCATGGAAAGGAAGCAAATGGAGCAATCAAGTTTCTGTGGGAAACGAAAGCCCACCTCTCAAATACATTTAATGAGTTGAGAGAATATGACTTTGTCAAACAATAATTCACTCAATGAATCAAACATCTCAAGCACTTCATCACTACTATGCCTTTTCAATTTCAGAATCCTATTTAGTATTATCAAGCATATGGATCACAGTTTGGTATGTTTTTGTCCAACATTTTCTCCTACGAATTTTTAACCATTTATTAAAATTGCCACGTAGGCATATCGAAAAATTTTATATTACAAACAATTACAATCAAATACGATTGACTTCTTAATTTTTAATATTGTCAAGAAATGTGATTAGTGGCTGTATTTCTTGGCAATATTAAAAATTATGAAATCAGATGTATTTTAGCGTAATTTTTTGTTATAAATTTTTTTAATATAACTACAATTTAAGAAATTGGTTATAAAAAATTCTAAGGACAAAATAATGTACTAAAACATACCCATTTTCTATCCATATGCTTGATAATTTGTGACAAGATTCTGAAATTAAAAAGGCATAGTAGTGAGGGAAATGCCAGTGACAAAGTCATATTCTCTAAACTTTTTAAAGTTTTTTGAAATGTGGGCTTTCTTCTATTGTGGTAAGTTGATTGCTTTATTTGCTTCAGTTCCATGAGTACTTGTCAATGATACTTTACTGCATTATCTATCCTTCCATGAAAGAGTCTACAAATGATAGCCATTTGATTACCAATCATTTTAGGGAGAGCCAATAGCTTCTTCTCTTCCTCTCCATTTAGAGGTATTTTGCGAATTCTAGGATGTAGTTGATTATACCAGATAATCTACAACTTTTTCCTACAATTAATTACTATAAAATAACAATGTAAAAATTAAAAACCTTCACTTGCAACTCTACATATATTTCTAATGATAAACAACGTTGAACTTCAAGATTGAAAAGTTTTATTCTCTCATCAAGAAATCCTTTTTATGTATAAAAAATAACTACTAACGAAGTGAAAGAAATATATATTTGTTAAAAATGGTACTTACGATATTTAATAAAAATGAGCTATAGTGATTTGTTTTATAATACCTTATTGATCAGTGCATTTTGATGCACATTCTTCTACTATTGTACTTAGGCATTTCTTTAGTTTGTTTTATTATTTTTACTGTTTTATTGTGTTTTTATGTTTTAGTTTATTTTTGCCTTTATTTAATTATCGTATTTTATTTTCAGCATTAGCGGTTATTTGATACCTGTACACTGTGCAGACCATAACTTGAGCTACAGTAATCGGATTGACGCATTCTGAGATGCGTTGGAAAGCTAAGAGAAAGAGCTACAAGTTTCCTGTTGAAGCCAAAAGCTGATTAGGAGTTCCGAAGTCTCAAATAATTCGTTGAAGTTCCAGACTTAATAAATATTTATTTTTGTGCCGGGTTTTTTTATGTTTTTCGACCCGGTTGGGTTAAACCCGAATTCTTTGTTTTTGCCTATACCTAATAGCCGCGAGTACTGTTCATAGCTCGTTTTTACTGTTCACAAATTATTTTTCGGGAGCTTGGTACGAAAACCGATGGAGAACTAATCACCTGGTTGATCTGCTGTATTCAGGTTCCGATACTTGAGATTAATATAACCTTGCAATTTAATTCCTATTCTTTTCAATTCTATTATATGTCTATCGTTTTCTTAATTCGATTTGTCATAGAATAGTTTTGTTTGGTTCGATTGATTTATGTTCCCTAATTTTGATTGCGTGTTACCGTTTGCTTAATCCGTTAATTCGCATTATTCTTAACCGTTTGCTTAATTCAGTAAACAGGAAACATACTTCTTATAATATCATTCTCGCTTGTTGAATGTTGTTGTGATCGAACAGGAATAGGATCCGCTTAGGATAGTGAAGTTATAAAAATCGATGATAGGTAGGAACCGAATCAGTAGATTAGCTTATTTTATAATCACTTAATTTATAATCACTTTCTGTTAATTGTTTTCTGAATCAAAACCTAAAACCGCCCATTTTTCCAGTCAGTTGGTTAATTCATACAAGAATCCTTGAGAAACGATACTCGAGTTGTCGTTACCGTAAACTACATTTTAAAATTACTCGTTTTGATCCGTGCGCGATAGCGGATCAAATTGGTGCCGTTGCCGGGGATTCTTGTTGTTATTAACTGATTTTAGAGTCATAGGTTTAGTGTTCTTGCGTTTAGGCCCTAGTTTCCTCACCGTTTTGGCCAATTCGCGGCTTAGTGTCAAAAATCAGGTTTTCGGGAAAATTGTGTCCGTTTCAAAATCTGTTCCGTGATATTTGAGCAGAAAAATCGTGCGATCATTAGTCCCCTACTCTTGGAAAGAGTCCCCTACTCTTGGAAAGAGTATGGGCTTTCACCCTCAAATTGCCAAATTCCTCTTTTTTCTATTTTTTATGAATTTTTTACTGTTTTCATAGTTTCGAAAAATTCCAAAAAAATTCTCAAAATTCTTATTTCACTTAATTAGATTAAATTTTGTGTTTTTGTATTTTTCTGAATTTATTTTAATCATATCCCTTCTTTCGTTTTGTTTCTGCCTATTAGGGAAATTGTTGGCATTTTCACATTTGTTGCTGCATTGCTGCATTAATCCTGGCTACTAGGTCTGCTTGTTCTGACTTGTTTGATTTTGATCCTGAAGTTGAAAGAACCTTGCACACACGCCGCAGAGCAAATCGGGCTAGCACTAGTTCACCACCCGTTATCGATTCTGATTCTGACTATTTGCATAGCTTATTTGATTCTGATTTTGAACTTGCTTTTGATAACATGGCTGAACAAAGAACACTAAGGCAGCTTGCTGCCCCTGATGTGAACTATAATGGTTTATGTATTGATTATCCTGAAGCTGATGCACCCTTTGAATTGAAATTTGGTTTAATACACTTGTTGCCAAAGTTTAATGGTCTTACAGGTGAGGATCCGCATAAGCATTTGAAAGAATTCCAGGTTGTGTGTTCTACACCATTGAGGCCTGAAGGAATCACTGAAGATCACATCAAGCTCAGAGCCTTTCCATTCTCATTGCAAGGTGCGGCAAAAGATTGGATATATTACCTTGAACCGAATTCTATCACAAGCTGGAATGCTCTGAAAAGAGTGTTCTTAGAAAGATACTTTCCTGCCTCCAGAGCTGCATCAATCAGAAAACAGATATGTGGCATTAGACAGGACGATGAGTCATTAGCTGAGTACTGGGAGAGATTCAAGCAGTTAGTATCCAATTGTCCCCAACACCAGATCACCGAGCAGTTACTTATCCAGTACTTCTATGAGGGATTGTTACCGATGGATAGAAACATTCTTGATGCTGCTAGCGGTGGAGCACTTGTTGATAAAACTCCAACTGCTGCTAAAGCCTTGATTGAAAACATGTCTCTCAACTCCCAACAGTTCACCACTAGAAACAATTCTGTCCAAACCAAAGGTGTGAACGAGATTCAGGTTTCTTCCAACAAAGCTTTAGAAACAAGAATTGACGAGCTTACTTCTTTAGTGAAACGGCTGGCAATAGGTAAGACTCAAGCAGCAAACTTGTGTGGTATTTGTACTTCTCCTGAACACCCGACCGATACATGTCCTATTTTGCAAGATGAGTCGATCACTGAGTTGCCTCAAGCTTATGCAGCAAACCTTTACAATCAAGGCAACAATCAGAACAGGTACAACATTCCTGACCTGTCCACTAACAAATACCATCCCAATTGGAGGAACCATCCAAACCTTCGATATGGGAATCAACAATCCAGCCAACAACAAAACCCTCCCCAAGTGACCACCCCTGCACCTTTCGGACCTTCATTAGAGGATCTTGTCAAGCCAATGGCTGTCAACAATCTCCAGTTCCAAAAAAGAACTGATTCTAGCATTCAGACCTTGCAGACACAGATTGGACAGCTTGCCACTTCAATGAATGTCATGCAGCAAGCCCAAGGATCGAACAAACTTCCTGCCCAAACAGTTGTGAATCCAAAAGGCCCTAATGTGAGTGCAATTTCCTTGAGATCCGGAAAAGTTGTAGAACCAGCCCCAGACAAAAATAAAAAAATTCTTGAGGTAACACCTTCTTCACCTGAACCCTCTTCTGTTATGGTAGAAACTGAAAAAGATAAACAGAAGGAGTATGTACCTAAGAAATCTGGACTCACGGTGGTAAAAAATGAAAAGAATGAACTTGTCCCCACTAGAGTTCAGAATAGCTGGAGAGTTTGTATTGATTACAGGAGATTGAACCAGGCTACTAGAAAGGATCACTTTCCTTTACCGTTCATTGACCAAATGCTTGAACGGCTTGCTGGTAAATCACATTATTGTTTTCTTGATGGCTTTTTAGGTTACTTTCAAATTCATATTGCACCTGAAGATCAAGAAAAGACTACTTTTACGTGCCCATTCGGTACATTTGCTTACAGGAGGATGCCTTTTGGTCTTTGCAATGCTCTTGGCACTTTCCAGCGATGCATGATTAGCATTTTTGCTGATTTTATTGAAAATTGCATGGAAGTGTTTATGGATGATTTCACTGTTTATGGTTCTTCATTTGCTGCATGTTTGAACAGTTTAAATATGGTTTTAGAGAGATGCATCGAAACTGACCTTGTTTTAAATTATGAAAAATGCCATTTTATGGTTGAACAGGGAATTGTTTTAGGTTACATAATCTCTGAAAAAGGAATTTCTGTAGACCCTGCTAAGATTGATGTGATTTCTACATTGCCTTACCCATCTTGCATTCGCGAGATTCGTTCTTTTCTTGGTCATGCAGGTTTTTACAGGCGTTTCATTAAGGATTTCAGCAAGATAGCTCTTCCACTGTCCAACTTGTTGATGAATGACGTCACTTTCAACTTCAATGACAATTGCAAAAAAGCATTTGACTTCTTGAAGAAAGCATTGACCTCAGCTCCAATCATCCAGCCCCCTGACTGGACCCTCCCTTTTGAGATTATGTGTGATGCTTCTAACTATGCTGTTGGGGCGGTCCTTGCACAAAGAGTATGCCCATGTTATTTACTATGCTTCTAGGACTTTAGATTTTGCATAGTCTAATGACACCACCACTGAAAAGGAACTTCTAGCTATTGTTTTTGCTCTTGATAAATTCAGATCATATTTGCTAGGTTCCAAGGTTGTTGTTTTTACTGACCATGCAGCTTTAAAGTACTTGTTGAAGAAGCCAGAAGCAAAACCGAGATTGATTCGGTGGATGTTGTTACTCCAAGAATTTAATGTGGAGATTAAAGATAAAAGTGGAGCTGAGAACTTGGTGGCTGATCACTTGAGCAGGATAGAGAGGGATGAAGATCCTTTTCCCATTCAGGATGACTTTCCTGATGAGCAGCTTTTACTTATGCATGGAGTTACTCCTTGGTTTGCTGATATTGTTAATTATCTTGTTGCTGGTGTTTTTCCTACAGGTGCATCCAGAACACAAATTCACAAACTCAAGAGTGATGCCAAATATTATGTTTGGGATGATCCATATCTTTGGAAGTTTGGTAGTGATCAGGTAATTAGGAGATGTGTCCCCGACTATGAGATTGAATCTATTTTGCATCTTTCTCATGCTTCTCAAGTAGGGGGCCACTTTGGTCCTCAAAGGACTGCAAGGAAAGTCTTAGACTCAGGTTTCTATTGGCCCACTATTTTTAAAGATGCCTATGAGACTTACCGCACTTGTAAAGAGTGTCAGATAGCAGGTACAGCCATCACTCGTAAGAGTGAAATGCCTCAGCAACCTATGCTTTTCTGTGAGGTATTTGATGTATGGGGAATCGACTTCATGGGTCCCTTTCCTATATCATTTGGTTTTCTCTACATTTTGCTTGCTGTTGATTATGTTTCAAAGTGGGTGGAAGCTATCCCCACTAGGACTAATGATTCTAGAGTTGTTGCAGATTTTGTCAGGTCCAATATCTTTTGCAGGTTTGGAATACCCCGAGCTATCATAAGTGACTAGGGCACTCATTTCTGTAACCGCACCATGGAAGCTTTGCTCCGGAAGTATGGAGTTGTGCACAGAGTCTCTACTGCATATCACCCACAAATTAATGGGCAAGCTGAGATCTCAAACAGGGAGATCAAACAGGTTTTAGAGAAAATGGTGCAGCCAAACAGGAAGGACTGGAGCCGTCGTCTAGAAGACGCACTTTGGGCTCAAAGAACAGCTTTCAAGACACCAATAGGGATGTCTCCCTATCGACTTGTTTTTGGTAAGGCATGTCACCTTCCTGTAGAGATAGAACACCGTGCTTATTGGGCGGTAAAGAGTTGTAATTTGGAGATGCAACAAGCAGGTATTGAAAGAAAACTCCAATTACAACAGCTTGAAGAGCTTAGGCTAGAGGCTTATGAAAGCTCTAGGATTTATAAAGAGAAAACTAAGCACTTCCATGATAAAATGATTTCTAGGAAGGAATTCTCTGTGGGCCAACAGGTTTTACTGTTTAACTCCCGCCTTAAGCTTATGGCTGGGAAACTTCGATCCAAGTGGATTGGCCCTTTTGTTGTTACTAATGTTTTTCCTCATGGTGCAGTAGAAATAAAAAGTGCAGGTACTGACAAAACCTTCAAGGTCAATGGGCAGCGCCTGAAGCTATTCCATGAAAGTTCGGTGCCTGAAGATGCACCCATAGAAGAGCTTTCCTTGGAAAAGCCCACCTACTCTGCAACTTGACCAGGGAGCACCTTTTCCTTTCTCTCACTCTTATTTAATAATTATGTCCTTTCATTGAGGACAATGCATGTTTTAAGTGTGGGGGAGTGAACCATTTTTTTGTTTTGTTTTCAGTTTTCTCTGTTTTGGTTTTGTTTCTTAAGAAAAAAGGAAAAAAAATTGCATGCTTTTCTTTGGTTTTTGAGTTACAATTATGAGTATTGTTCTTAGTTCTCTTGACTAGAGCCTTGTGATGTGTGTGAAAAAATTTGCTGTGCATTCTTAGTATGATAGGTAAGACTAAATTCTGAATTGTACATCATTAGTAGCAGATCATTAACCCTTGTGAGTTTTGAGCCTTATATGGATAACATACAAAAATCCATCTCTTTCTTTCTTGTGTGAACCACTCATGTCTGTTAGTCTCTAGAACTTGAATTGACTCTCTTTGATACTTTTTGTTTACTTGTGCACACTGATGTGATAAAGGCAACTCGTTTTTTTTTGTTTTTTTAGCCACTTAGCCAAAAGCCAACCCCGAACAATGTCATCCCTTTGATTGAAAACCCCTTTGAGCCTATTTATCCGTTTTTTTTTTGTGATTAACTCATTACAAGCCGAAAAGTGAAAAACAAAATTATCACCCTAATCAAGGGTTGAAAGAGTCTTGTGTGGAGTTGTGTGGGGTTGAACTTTATTTTTGTGATGTTGTGATGTTCCAAATGTTGGCAGAAAAAAAAAAAGAAAAAAAATAGAAAAAAAAAGATGAAAAATGAAAAATGAAATAAAATAGAGAAGGATGTCAATACATAGCCCTTCTGAAAAAAAAAAGGGAAGAATAAAGGAAAAGGAGAAGAGAAATAAGTTGTGAGGTTGTTGTTTGAAAGCAATTGAGGTATCCTGTAGTTCAACTCCCGCAATCCTTTCAATTTTCTTTTAACCCTTTGATTTTTAGCCTAGTACCCCCTTAGGATTTATCTCACCCTTACCTTGGCCAAGATACAACCGAATTAAAGTCCTTTTGATCTTTGTGTGCATGTATTTAAATTGTAGATGTTAGAGTCTTTTCAAGCTTATGGTAGTACTAACTTTCATGTTGTGCTTTGAGTGTAAACAGTTAACCTAAACACTTGAGAGTTGAGTGAATTTTATCCTGTGAGGATCTTGCTGCTTTTGATGTACTTTTTGGTAATCTGTTTTCCTATTTACTTTGAATGTCACAAAGAGTTGCTCACTAACACCATATTCTTGAAGCTTAGACTTGGAATTCTGCTTGTACCTTGTATCTTGAATACTTTTGGAAATGTATGCTCTGTTTTGTGTTTGTTTTTGTTTTTTCTGAAGTTACTATTTTGCTCGGAGTGCAAAAGTTCAAGTGTGGGGGAATTTGATCAGTGCATTTTGATGCACATTCTTCTACTATTGTACTTAGGCATTTCTTTAGTTTGTTTTATTATTTTTACTGTTTTATTGTGTTTTTATGTTTTAGTTTATTTTTGCCTTTATTTAATTTTCGTATTTTATTTTCAGCATTAGCGGTTATTTAATAGCTGTCCACTGTGCAGACCATAACTTGAGCTACGGTAATCGGATTGATGCATTCTGAGATGCGTTGGAAAGCTAAGAGAAAGAGCTACAATTTTCCTGTTGAAGCCAAAAGCTGATTAGGAGTTCCGAAGTCTCAAATAATTCGTTGAAGTTCCAGACTTAATAAATATTTAGTTTTGGGCCGGGTTTTTTTATGTTTTTCGACCCGGTTGGGTTAAACCTGAATTCTTTGTTTTTGCCTATACCTAATAGCCGGGAGTACTGTTCATAGTTCGCTTTTACTGTTCACAAATTATTTTTCGGGAGCTTGGTACGAAAACCGATGGAGAACTAATCACCTGGTTGATCTGCTGTATTCAGGTTCCGATACTTGAGATCAATATAACCTTGCAATTTAATTCCTATTCTTTTCAATTCTATTATATGTCTATCGTTTGCTTAATTCGATTTGTCATAGAATAGTTTTGTTTGGTTCGATTGATTTATGTTCCCTAATTTTGATTGCGTGTTACCGTTTGCTTAATCCGTTAATTCGCTTTATTCTTAACCGTTTGCGTAATTCGGTAAACAGGAAACATACTTCTTATAATATCATTCTCGCTTGTTGAATGTTGTTGTGATCGAAAAGAAATAGGATCCGCTTAGGATAGTGAAGTTATAAAAATCGATGATAGGTAGGAACCGAATCAGTAGATTAGCTTATTTTATAATCACTTAATTTATAATCACTTTCTGTTAATTGTTTTCTGAATCAAAACCTAAAACCCCCCATTTTTCCAGTCAGTTGGTTAATTCATACAAGAATCCTTGAGAAACGATACTCGAGTTGTCGTTACCGTAAACTACATTTTAAAATTACTCGTTTTGATCCGTGCGCGATAGCGGATCACTTATCTTCCTTCAAGACGTTCATCTATGTTGTTGCAATTGTGAGGGCCAAAGTGAGCTATAAGCACTCTAAGCTTGGCATCGTCAGTTCATTTCCAACTACTTCTAACACAAAGCTTAGTAATTACACTTTTCTTTGACTGCATCTAAGAGGACGTTTCTTATCCCTTTTCTTGATCCTATATATATATATATATATAAACACAATAAATGCAGTCAAAGAGAGACCCTCAATAATGAAGTCAAAGTAATGGAAAAGACCAAACGATTCCCCAGAAGGTTACCAGTGAAAGTTCGACCGACCAAAAACACCATAATGACAAAGGTCGATTACAACGGCAATACGGTCAACGCAACAATACTCAGACCCTCATCTACAACAAAGAAGCACCATCCAAAATTAAAGAAAAAAAAGAAAAAAGAAAAAGAAAAAAACATCTCTGGGTGTATTTGACCATTATTTTACCCCTTAAAAAAGAAAAGAAAAGACTTAATAAAAATTAATGACAAAACTAACAATTAATAAAGAGTAAATAATAATAAATATACACATATATAAACAAATAGATATATACATAAATAAATAAATGAATAATAAATAAATAAATAAGTAAATAAATATGTGCTTAAAATAAATAAATAAATACAAAACTAACCTTAAGTTGAGAAACAGATGAATGCTGAACCGGACCAAGCAGTCTAACCAGGTCAACCGAGAAATAGACTCCTATGTGGCCCATTTGACCAGAAAACTGCCAAGTAATGGACCGCAAAGGCTAGCCCAAAATAATCAAAGACAGACTTTTCGTCTAATGGACCACAAAGGCTAGCCCAAAAGATCACTTAACCCGCCAATGACCCATGTCCATGGTCTTTGCAACTCAACCTCTTTTATAGCCAATTGTTAGATAGCTCTTGTTTCTCCCAAGCGATGTGGGACAAAAACAAGATAGAGAAAGCAATTCCCGTTTTTCTCAAACATGTCACCGTAAAAGTACAATTCCGGATTCGTTAACTGTTGGATCGTCTTCATTTTACGGCAACAGATTCGTGAGACATATATCTTAACTTTCACCGTTTGGATCGTGGAAACGAGGTCTGAGGAGAGAGAAATTTCCTTCGTACAGAAGCTTCAATTTTGGGTATTTTCATCTTCTTATTCCCAATTTGTAACTACAAAGCTTTTTAATGGAGTAACGAACAAGGAAGGCGAGTTCCCAGCCCGAAGATAGGTATCGATGCTTGGAGTATCAATCATGACGGTTGCTTCACGATCTCCAGGTTCCTAGTTTCCTGAAGGCTAGACCGCCAACATGTGTCAGAAGAAGACGCTGATGGCAGAAAGCATCGATTAAAATGGGATCCCAGTGTAAGAGTGATTCACGAACCCCTTATTTGGTTCCCATGAGGTACCGTGGAACCCCAACCTAGAACTCCCTACTACCTTCTATGGTGATATAGAAACATAACCACCACAAGCACGGGTCTTACTTCCAGGTGCTGGTGGTGATGGACGAGTCCCCAATATTCAGACCTCCCATCATTCTCAAAGGAATAGTAAGAGAAAAATGGTTGCAGGATCATTTCTCCCCAGGAAATCATCCCGCTGAGAATGATCGAGGAACCTGAGGAGAGAAAAAGGACTATATAAGAAGTTCTGAGAAATGAGCCCATGCTGTATGGAAAACACCTATGAGCCAAACCCTTATATAGGAGCAACAAAAAATATAAGAAGCGTCCCCATACCAGTCAAAGAAACACCCTCATTAATGGAGTCAAAGAAACACCCTCATAAATGCAGTCAAAGAAACGGTAAAGACCAAACGATTCCCCTGAAGGTCAACAGTCAAAATTTGACCGACCAAAAAACCATAATGATAAACATCGAATACAAGGGCAATACTGTTAGAGCAACAATACTCAGACCCTCATCTACAACAAAGAAGCACCGTCCAAAATTAAAGCAAACTCAATCCAACTGAATATAAACACCAACCGAACTCTCAACGGAGTTAGTTACAAAATACCACCAAGTTTTCCCAACCGCGGAAAAAGAAACAAGCTGCATCCCCTACTCGCCAGACCGGAAAATAATTTTATTAGCCAACAAGCCCCAACATCCTGAAGACCAAATCAGCCAGATATCCTACAACACAAAGCTGACAGACAGATTAAATGGAAACAATGTAGAAAAGCTGGTAACCCGCCCAAAGTCAGCATCATGATCAGCTCAATGTAATCAACGGGAAATCTCCTAAAAGGCCTACAAGGAAAATCTCTGGATTCTACGAGCGCAAAACTTGGGCTCAAAAAGGATCACGGACCACAAGCCACATGACCAACTTGTACGTCCGTATGGGGGAGACTCGTCCGACGGTCAAGCACCCAAGTTCAACAAAGATGACACTTCAACATTTTGACCCAAAGGCAACGCCTAAAAATCGTTTGCATGGGCCAAAAACCGTTGCTTTTACTTTTGGCAACGACACCCCTCAACAAAACCGAGGAACAAGTCAAGCATGCCAACTCTTCTGGCAAGATGACCCATATAGCTTTCGACCAAGCCCAAGTCGATAACCTAAAGTCTCACCCCAGGTCAATCTACAAAGGCCAAATCAATTACTATATATCCTGGTAAACACATCCTTCTTCTCCAACAGCTTGGTACCCAATTAGATACTTTGTACATAAAAGTAAGGTTTTTCTATGAGGAGACAACTTAGCGTCCACATCACAAAATGATCAACGATCATAATCAACAAATCCAATCTCAGCAAACCTCCTAACCAAGCATCATGTGGCTGACCCCGGTCGCCTTTCCCTGATATGCTCGGGGGAACTACTTGTTCGCGAAGAGCATGATGAACCTCGGTAAGAGAATCAAAAACTTCAAACAAGTATCATTCCACTAACAAGGACTTCACCATTTCGACATGCAGATCAACACACAGGGGGGCTACCCCTCATACAATACATTTTGGGATAGTCACACACATCCATTTGGCGCAAAATATTGGTACCAACCTTCAAAATATACACGGGCAAAAATCTTCAGACCGACTTGGATATCATAAGCCAACTTCAGGTTGGTACATTAGGTTGCTTAAATGTCACTACTTGAAGATTTGGAACAACGACATTGTGCTCATCATTCCATTGAATATTGGATACATCATCCGTAGATCAGTAAAGAACAAGACAAGCTCTCTAGTTTGAGTCAAAACTTTGCCGAGCACAACTCCATGCCGAGCGTTCGATAAACTAGGATGGTGGGATTCAATGTCATGTTCGCTCACTCTTTTTCAAAGATTCAACTGAGAAGCTTCCCCGTGCTTATTGTATCGGCTCATTGCTTATTGGGAATCACCACGACATCCTTTAAGGCCATGAAGAACCCATGCTACTATCTTGGTGTCGTATGCATATGTTGGGGGTAAAGACATCCCTCCACACTCTCAAGTTCATCTAATGCAATAGGCTCCGAAGAAAAGAAACTTGAGCTACCACCAACTAGGACAATTGGTGGGGCAAGAGCACTTCAGTCAAGATTTATGGAGAAAAAGGTCTAAAAAAACAATTCGTCACGACTTCCACACACTCCTTTGACATCCATAAGGCTAATATACCTCGGCGGAGTGCTTCCCTAGAAGTCCACAAGGTTATCGCTTCACTTTCTCATCTCATCTAAGAAGAGATTCATCGGTGCAAATTACTTATGCCCTACTCGGGATACACAACACGAATTACTCTTTCCAAAGCCCGACTCCACGTTTAGGCCGCGAACCATTTAAGAAGGACATTGGGATTTCATGCACACATCCAGTCCCTAACTAGGTATACATCACTATGATTTATGTTTGCCGAAAGGCTAAAGCTCTGCTAAAGAACACTTGTAAACACCTCGGTTCGCTAGGTGTACCAAATAACAAAGGTAACATCCCTATAACTGCGTCTCGCAGATTGATATTTCTATCACTATTGGCTAACTCTTCTAGGTGGGCTGACCTGTGAAGAATACTTCGCTCACAAGTCGGCCTCACCTCATGTTCAACCGACTTGGGGGGTTACTTTCCGGATTGGTCAAAAGCTATCAAATGGGCCAAATGCAAGCCAGCCCAATACTAAAAGGCACTAAGCCCAACCAGGGGAAGCTTCTTGGATAAGATCATTATCCAACTATAAATACCACCGCTCACTCATAACAAGGTATGCTCTCTCCAGTCCACTAAAATGCTTTGTGTCTATTATAGACTGACTTGGGCATCAGAGTACTTGTAGGTCGCGGCCTCCCTGTGTTCTCATCGGAGCTTTGTGCACCACCCATCTCATCTCGGCCATACCATCTCGTCACCGTGAAGTAATACTTTAGCTTCTCGGGTAGGTGAACATCTCGGTTCACAGCTCGATCGAAGCGTGTAGGCAGAACGTATGAACCTTAAATCTAATACATACAAAGTATAGAGTAAGTTATGCACAATAGCAATTATGATTTAGATAATATAATAACATGAAATAATGTACTATTGATCGAAGAAGCATTTACTAATTTACTTACACACCAAGAAGCATTTACTAATTTCTACTATATTTTGTACTAATTTGATCTTGAAAAGAAATAATGATCCATAAATCAGAAGCATATTTGATGCGATTCAATAAGAAACTAGCTGGAGAAAAAGTATAGTCAAACCGCTATTAAAAAGTAAGGACTTACAAAAATAAATAAACTTCAAATATAAGTATAATCCAGTGAGTCAACACACATTGAAAACTCAACTTCAAAAGTAAATATAATCATGAGAGTTTAGTACCTTCTTACAACTCAATTTTTGTTAGTCGTTTAGTACACCTCAAACTGGCACAAATGAAACTAGTCCAATTTACTAGTACAGCTTTAACTGGAATCATTTGCTAATTTACTAAAACCAGAAGCATTTACTTGTTTACTAAAACTTGAAGCATTGAAAATGTTACTCAAATTGGTAGAAAAACTAGTTTAGTACACCTTAGTTTATTAATTTACTATCGCAACAAAAAAAACATTTAATGGGTTTGGAGATTTTTACAGTGTTATTGTATTTTACTTAATTGTAGGGAAAAATTGTAGATTTAATGCTATAATCAACTAGATCCTAAAATTAACAAAACAACACTCACTGAAGAAGAGGATAAGCTATTGGCTGCTCATAAAATGCATGGTAAAAAAAGGGGTATTATTTGTAGACTCTTCCCCAGAAGCAAAGACAATGCAATGAAGAATGATTGTCATGTGCTCATGGCAAGGAAGAAAATGGAGCAATCTTGTGTCTACAGTAGAAAAAGGCTAATCTTTTAAAGACCTTTAATAGGTTTGGAGAATATGACTTTGTGAAACAATAATTCACTCAGTGAATAAACCATCTTAAGCACTTCAACATGCACGACGTCTCTCTCACTCCTATGATTTTTTCAATTGTAGAGCCCTATTCAGAATTATCAAGCATATGGATTACAAAATGGGAGTTTTTTCCTATCATTTTTTCCTACAAATTTTTAATATTACAACATAGGCATATTAAAAATATTAATATTACAAAGAATTACAATCAAATATGATTGACTTCAGAATTTATAATATTGTAAATAATTACAGCCAAATATTACAATTTTAAATACAACATAAAAAAATTGTTAAATTTGTGATATTTGGCCGTATTTCTTGACAAAATTTAAAATTATGAAACATGTCGTATTTGATTGTTACTTTTTGTAATATTAAAAGTTTTAATATGACTACAACTTAAAAAATTGGTTATAAGGAATTTGTAGGAAAAAATAATTGACTAAAACAAATTCATTCGTGATCCATATGCTCGATAGTTTCTGAACAAGATTCTGAAATAAAAAGGCTTAGTAGTGATAGAAATGCCAGTGCGTGTTGAAGAGTTTGAGATGGTTGTTGATTCACTTAGTGTATTATTGTTTGACAAAGTCATATTCTCTAAACCTTTTAGAATTCTTTGAAATGCGGGATTTCTTCTCTTGTAGTAAATTGATTGCTCCATTTGCTTTGTTTCCATGAGTAGTTGCTAATGATACTTTAATGCATTGTCTACCCATCAACCATATAGTCAACAAATGATCGCTCTTTTGTTACCATGCATTTTATGAATAGATTCTCCTCTTCTTCCTTAGTTAGTGTTATTTTGTTAATTCTAGAATCCAATTGATTGTACCATTAAAATTTACAACTTTTTCTAAAATTAATTACCATAAAACAACGCCGTAAGAATTAAAAACCTTCAAATGCAACTCTACATACTTTTCTAATGATAAACAACATTAAACTTCAAAAAAAAAATCTACTTACATCAAGATATCCTTTTTCTTTAAAAAACTAACTATTAACGAAGTTAAAGAAAATTAAGTTAAAATTGAACTTTAGATATTTAATAAAAATGGGTTATTGTGTTTTGTTTTATAATATACAATTATATACACACATCTAATGATAAAATTAACATTCAAGAGTATCCTAGTGATCCAATTACACTAAACATTAAATTAAGCGAGACAAAGATCATATGGTGTTATGGGTGCCCTTGCATTTAAAATCAATAACTAGTTGGAAAAAAAACCAAATTTGTGAGATGAACTCTTGAAAACGATTTGGAACATAAATGAAGTGTGACTGAAAATAATATGTAATTATCTATCATCTTATTCTTTTTTTTTAATATCTCAAATATATATATGAAAATATACACTAGGCCCCCGAAAGGCCATTTCTGTTAAACCGTCCTCAAATCCCCTCTCAGGCATACCCTAAGGCTCTGTTTGGGAGTTTGGAGGGGAGGGGAGGGGGGTTTTGGGGAGAGTGGAGTCAAGAGAAAGCTATAGAAATATTTCATCTTTATTAAGAGAATAATATTGTATGTAATGATAAGAGAGTACTTACGATTAATATATTTTTGATTTAGAGACTATTATGAAGTAGGCTGACGTGCTTGATTTTAAAGAGGATAAAATTCTGCACTATAGAGTAAGTGATCCATGTGTTGTAGAAAACTAGGGATGACATGAAACCACAATGCTTAAGCATTTCTATGATAGGTTGTATGGTAGTTCACAACCATTGATAAACAACCTAGCTTAGACAAATATAGAGGTGATTTGTTCGAAGTGACACATATGCCATATTTGGTCGATCCGAAGAATGTGGCACACATGACCGAACCCGGTCACCTAGTGATTGTATGAAATATGTTTTCCTAACAACTTTGACCATGAATAAAGTTCAAGCAAATGAGCCACAATGACCTTACATAACAAAGGTTACATTTATACTAACATAACATATAAATAAAACATAATGAATTAACACCTATCATTACTCCGATCCTCCAAAGATTAGCTCGGCAAAGAATCATTCCACTACTCTTTGAGTCATTACACCATATATTCTTCTTTGAGTGAAGTAAGATGATTATCAGAGTATGATTGGAACCAACATTCAGGAAAATGCTGCAAAAATATAGTTAAGTCAACTTAAAATTGAAGTGGTCAATTGGAAGTTACTATTATCTTTTATCAACTTCGAAATTAGATGCTCCACCCAAAGGTGCTTCAATAATTCACAATATAAGGACTTTTATGAAGGAAAAAGTAAATAAATAAATAATTCTAATGTTACATACTATTTTTAAATGGATACTGCTGTAATAGATGCTTAACATTTGTAATGTTACAATTTACAAACTTACACTCCATTTGTCTAAACTCTTAGTAAATAAAATTCTTTTGTAACAACATTTCTTACCATTGGAACTTCTTCTTGCTTGTTATTTAATAGTGCTGCACCAACAAGCATGCCTAGAGAATGAGAACCAGACTGCAAGAATAAAAAGGAAAGAAAACTCTTTTATTAGACTCAATAAAAGCTTACTAACCATTTTATGAGAACCGTTCTATAATTCTATTCAACTAGACAAAAAAAAACACATATAAAATGTCAAAATAAAAGCTTACTAACCAGTTTATTAGACTCAATTTCAAATGTCAAAACTATTTTACTCAAATACATCCATCGTACCTGCAGGTCCCACAATCATCACAATGGATCAAATAGAAAACAATAAGACTAACAATCACAAGCCAGGTTCAAACACTAAATGTAAGTTCTCAGTCTATTCTATCTCCAAATGTATAAAGAAAGAAAAGTAGAATACAATCATATTGAAGTGGTAAAACTTAAATTTGATATTGTAGATATAATAAAGAAGCCAGGATTACTCAGAAGCCATGGCCTGATATCTAACTCATTATCACCATTTGTAAATGCGTGGCATAATTCGTGTTCAGACTACGCTTTTTTACTTGTTATTACAATGAGTTGTGTGGCCTAGAGTAAAAAGTGTTGTTGGTTTTCTTATCCTTTGATATTCTTCTCAATTCTAATATACTGTACATCAAATTTTTAGTACTTCTATAACTACTACCATTGAGAAAGAAAACAAATCATATTTTTTATTTTAATAGTTGAAGATGTTTTCCTTCTCAAAGATTTGTAAACTTGATAAATAGTGTAGGTAAAATTCTTTCTAAATCTTCCCATCTTCTTCCTCAAATTTCCCAATCTAACATACAATAAAGGTGACGGATCAAACTGAAAGGTATTTTATACGCTTTCCAACTTTGAACCCCGAAGTGGTTGAACCCCATCAGAAAACGGTTACAAGGTGAATAATGGTGAAGTTGATGTAGGGCATTTTACTGGGAATGGAAAAAATACCTTGTCTTTGAAACTTGGTGAGGGAGTTCCTGCTAACACAGCTTCTTATACTCTGAAAAATGAGAATGCAAAGCCTTGTGTCACAGGTCATTGGAAACCAACTGAAGATGCAAGCTTAGGAAGCTTGAGGCTTAATTTGGTCCTCACAATTGGAACAACATAGCTGAACATCTTGAAGGAAGATCAAGTATTATAATCCAAAACACCATAATTTATTTTTATTAAAATATTTAAAGATGATTTTTTTTAACTAATGTCTTCTTTAATTTGTTAATAGTAATATTTTACAAAAAAAGGATTTCTTTGAATTAAGACGATAGATTTATATTTTTAAAGTTTAGTGTTGTTTTTCTGTAGAAATGTATGTAGAGTGGCCCTGGAAGGTTTTTCATTTTTACAGTGTTGTTGTATTGTAATTAATTCTAGGGAAAAATTGAACATTTAAGTGGTATAATCAACTAGATCCTAGAATTATGAAAACATTCACTGAAGAAGAGGAGAAGCTAACAGGCTGCTCATAAAATGCATGGTAAAAAAGGGGTATCATTTGTAGACTCTTCCCTGGAAGGAAAGACAACGCAGTGAAGAATGATTGACATGTGCTCATGGAAAGGAAGTAAATGGAGCAATCAAGTTTCTGGAGGAGAAGAAATCCCACCTTTCAAATACATTTAATGAGTTTAGAGAAATTTTTTGTTATACTAAAAATTTTAATATGAGACTACAATTTAAGAAATTGGTTATAAAAAATTCTTAGGACAAAATAATGTACTAAAACATACCCATTTGGAATCCATATGCTTGATAATTTGTGAACAAGATTCTGAAATTAAAAAGGCATTGTATTGAGGGAAATGCCAGTGTCCGTTGAAGTGCTTAGGATGGTTGATTCTCTAAGTGTACTATTGTTTGACAAAGTCATATTCCCTAGACTTTTTAAAGTTTTTTGAAATGTGGGCTTTCTTCTAATGTGGTAAGTTGATTGCTCCATTTGCTTCGTTTCCTTGAGTACTTGTCAATGATACTTTACTGCATTATCTATCCTTCCATGAAAGAGTCTACAAATGATCGCCATTTGATTACCAATCATTTTAAGGATAGCCAATATCTTCTTATCTTCTTCTCCATTTAGAGGTATTTTGCCAATTCTAGGATCTAGTTGATTATACCAGATAATCTACAACTTTTTCCTACAATTAATTACTATAAAATAATAATGTAAAAACTAAAAACCTTCACTTGCAACCCTACATATATTTCTAATGATAAACAACGTTGAACTTCAAGATTGAAAATTTTATTCTCTCATTAAGAAATCCCTTTTATGTATAAAAAATAACTATTAACCAAGTGAAAGAAATATATATGAGTTAAAAATGGTACTTACGATATTTAATAAAAATGAGTCATAGTGAATTGTTTTATAATACCTTATCTTCCTTCAAGACGTTCATCTATGTTGTTGCAATTGTGAGGGCCAAATTTAGCTATATATAAGCACTCTAAGCTTGGCATCATCAATTCATTTCCAATCACATATAACACAAAGCTTAGTATTTTCACTTTACTTTGACTGCATCTATGAGGACGTTTCTTATCCTTTTTCTTGCTCCTTTATATATATATATATATATATATATATATATATATATATATATATATATATAAGGGTTTGGCTCGTAGACCTTTTCCATACATCATGGGCTCATTTATTCACAACCCTCTCCAGATTGCACCGATCTGATTGAGCCCATGAGGTATGGATAACATCTACAAGCCAAACCTTTATATAGGAGCAAGAAAAATGTTAAGATACATCCTCATAAATGTAGTCAGAGAAACACCCTCATAAATGCAGTCAAAGAAACACAATAACTGCAGTCAAAGAGACACCCTCAATAATGCAGCCAAAGAAATGGTAGAGACCAAACGATTCCCCAGAAGGTCGCCAGTGAAAGTTCGACCGACTAAAAACACCATAATGACAAATGTCGATTACAAGGGCAATACGGTCAACGCAACAATACTCAGTCCAAAATTAAAGCAAATTCAGTCCAAGAAACACAATAAATGTACTCAAAGAAACACAATAAATGCAGTCAAAGAAACACAATAAATGTACTCAAAGAAACACCCTCATAAATGCAGTCAAAGAAACACAATAAATGCAGTCAAAGAGTCACCCTCAATAATGCAGTCAAAGAAATGGAAAAGACCAAACGATTCCCCCAAAAGGTCGGCAGTGTAAGTTCGACCGACCAAAAACACCATAATGACAAAGGTCGATTACAAGGGCAATACGGTCAACGCAACAATACTCAGACCCTCGTCTACAACTAATGCTGGCAAAACGGGCTACCCGACCCATATCGGACCAGCCCATATCGGGCTCGGGCTTTTAAGGGTCGTGCTAAAGAAAACCGGGTTGAAATTCGGGCTCACTCTTTACGGCCCAAGCCGAGCCCTATGCGGACTGTGGGCTTATCGGGCTAGCCCGCATTACGCGCGATTTTTAGTGACAATTGCTTCGACTCTTTATAAATGTCAAAATAAAATGAATCTACCACTCAAATACACACACTGTCAAAGTGCCAATTGGCTGAAACAAGTACAGAGCTAGAAGTAAACCAGAATAGTTTTAATAGGATAAACTTCAACAGAATAGTTTTATGTCTGTCAAGACTGGACACTTACAAAATGCATCAAAATTAAATTCTGAACAGCTTTGGTATATGAATTTATCACACTGCCGCATCAAGTAAAAATAGGACATCTCAAATCATGGATAGCCCGCAGGCACATGGGTTAATATTTTTTGTTTAAATCTCGTGCCTGCGGGCTATCCATGGCCCGGTCGGGCTAGCCCGGCACGGGCTCGGGATTTTAACAATCAGGCTAAAAAGCCCGGGTTCAAAAATGGGCTCAATACCACCAAGTTTTCCCAACCGCAGAAAAAGTATCAAGTTGCATCCCATACCCGCCAGACCAGAAAACGATTTTAGCAGCAAACAAGCACTAGCATCTTGCAGACCGGATCAGACAGATATCCTAAGACACCAGGCTAATAGATGGATTAAAAGGAAACAATGTAGAAAAGCCGGTAACCCGCCCAAAGTCAGCATCATGATCAGCTCAATGAAATCAACAGGACATTTCCTCAAATGCCTACAAGGAAAATCTCTGGATTCTACGAGCACAAAACAAGGGCCCAAAAAGGATTACGGACCACAGGCCACTTGACGAACTTGTATGTCCGCATGGGGGGCGACTAGTACGACAGTCAAGCACCCAAGGTTAACAAAGAAGTCTACCTTTGTGAGGCAAGTTCTAACGTCACACCTCAGCAAAACCGAGGGACAAGTCATGTATGCCAACTCTTCAGACATGATGACCCATATAGCTTTCAACCAAGCTCAGGTTGACAACCCGATGTCTCACCCCGATCGCCCTGCCCAGATATGCCTATGGGACTACTTGTTCATGAAGATCATGTCGAACCTTGGTAAGAGAAAGAAAAACTTCAAACCAATATCGTTCCACTATCAAGGACTTCACCAATTCGAGATGCACATCAGCACATAGAGGGGTTACCCCTCTTCAAATACATTTTGGGATAGTCACACACATCTATTTGGCGCAAAATATTGGTACCAACCTTCAAAATATACATGGAAAAAAATCTTCAGACCGACATGGATATCATAAGCCAACTTCAGATTGGTACATCAGGTTGCTTAAACATCACTACTTGAAAGGCTGAGAACAACGACATTGTGCTCATTATTCCATTGAATATTGGCAGCCTCATCCGTAGATCAGTAAAGAACAAGACAAGCTCTCTAGTCTGAGTCGAATCTGTGTCGAGCACTTTTTAAACTAGACCAAACGGAAATCAATGTCAAAGTTTGCTTACTCGTTTTAAGGAAAGAACCAAGCATTCGATAAACTGGGCTGGAGGGATTCAATGTCACGTTCGCTCATTGTTTTTCATAGATTCGACTGAGAAATTGGCTTGTGCTTAGTGTAGCAGCTCATTGCTTATTGGGAAACACCACGACATCATTTAAGGTCATCAAGCACCCAGGATACTATCTCGGCGTCGTACTCAGACGTTTGGGGTAAAGACATCCCTCCACACTCTCAAGTTCATCAAATGCATTGGGCTCCGAAGAAAAGAAACTTCGGCTACCACCGACCAAGACAATGGGTGGGACAAGAGCACTTAAGCTAGCACTTAAAACAGATAATATTACACACAACACTAGTCAATAAAATGTCATTTTATCAAGCAATACCGAGTAATTTCATTCGTTCCGAGACACCAAATTACATAATTTTCAAAAATACGGTTTTCGACTCTAAAATCTTTCGAAACGAACGCAACCAATCAAATTCCATTGCAACAACAACAACAATTCCAGAATTAATTAAAAGACCTAGACGTGAGTAGAACTCACCCGAAGTGACGAAAGCGCAAACGATCGAACTTCACAAAATCAACAGAAAAATAACACTTGAACAATCCCCGTAACGGTTTCCTAAGCTCCCGAAGCACTCCATATTCGAATTTGACTACCCCGGGTGGCTGAACTCAAAATGTTGCTTGCAGACGTTCATCTAATGCGTTAGGCTCCGAAGAAAAGAAACATGAGCTACCACCGACCAGGACAATTAGTTGGACAAGAGGACTTAAGTCAACATTTATGAAAAAAAAAGGTTTAAAAACGGCGTTGGCCAGGACTTCCACACACTCCTTTGACTTCCATCAGACCAATATACCTCAGTGGAACGCTTCCCTAAAAGGCCACAGGGTTGTCGCTTCACTTTCTCATCTCATCCAATAAAAGATTCATCTGCGCAAATTATTTATGTCCTTCTCAGGATATACAACGCGAGTTACTATTCCAAAGTCCGACTCCACTTTTAGCCCACGAGCCATTTAAGGAGTACTTTGGGATTTCGTGCACCCATCTAGTCCACGATGAGGTATCCACCACCATGATTTATGTTCGCCGCAAGGCTAAAGTTCCGCTAAGGATTACTTGTAAACACCTCAGTTTGCCCGGAGTACAAAATAACAAAGGTAACATCCCTATAACCGCACTACCCATTTCATCTCGGCCACGCAATCTCGACCATCTCAGATTCGCTTTCTCAACATCGCCACCGTGAGGTAATACTTTAGCTTCTCAGCTTGGTGAGCATCTCGGTTCACAGTTAGGCCGAAGCATGTAGCGAGAATGGATCAACTTTAAATCTAATACATAAAAAATTATAAATTAAGTTATGCAGAATAGAATTTATGATATAGATAGTATAATAATATGAAATAATGCACTATTGACCCAAAAAGCATTTACTAATTAACTAACATGTACACCAAGAAGCATTCACTATTTTCTACTATATATAGTACAAATTTGATCTTGACAAGAAATATTGATCCATAAACCAGAAGCATATTTGATGCGAGTCAATAAGAAATTGGCTTGAGAAAAAGTATAGACAAACCAGTATTAAAAGTAAGGACTTACAAAAATAAATCAAGTTCAAATATAAGTATAATCCAGGGAGCCAACACACATTAAAAACTCAACTTCAAATGTAAATATAATCGTGAGAGTAGAGACTTAAAAAGTGAAGGAAAGAAGATAGCAGTCTTGTTATGTACGAAACGAGGAGGTCTAATTTCACAATGGTTTATCATTAATTATTGATGTGGGGACTTATCTGATCCCAAAACTCCATACTGTTCACATCAAGAAACCGCTATTCAATTACTAACATAAACTAGAAGCATTTACTAATTTACTTAAACCAGAAGCATTTACTTGTTTTCTAAAACTTGAATCATTGAAACTGTTACTCAAACTAGTACAAAAACTAGTTTAGTACAACTCAGTTTATTAATTTACTATCACAACAAAAAAAGCATTTACTATTCTACCTCAATTTACTAATTTCTACTAATTTCACTAGTGCAGAAAAGACATTTAGCATCGGTTGTTTTGGACATTTAGCATCGGTTATCCGACGATGCTAAATCCCCAGATGCTAAAAGTGGGACATTTAGCATCGGTTATTTAACCGATGCTAAAAGTCACATTTAGCATCGGTTGTATAGAATAACCGATGCTAAATGTCTCTTACAAGTACATTTAGCATCGGTTGTATAAAATACCCGATGCTAAATGTCTCTTACAAGCACATTTAGCATCGGCTGTATAGAATAACCGATGCTAAATGTCGCTTACAAGTACATTTAGCATCGGTTGTATAAAATACCCGATGCTAAATGTCTCTTACAAGCACATTTAGCATCGGCTGTATAGAATAACCGATGCTAAATGTCGCTTACAAGTACATTTAGCATCGGTTGTATAGAATACCCGATGCTAAATGTCGCTTACAAGCACATTTAGCATCGGGTATTCTATACAACCGATGCTAAATGTCTATTTTTTAAATAAAAAAATTAATTGGCACTACTAATAGATATCAATTGACCAATTTATAAAATCCCGATATACAAAATTATTTCCAAACAGCAACACATAATAAATTCATAAAAATTCTTCAAATTCCATTGAAAAAATGCGACATAAAAACTATTTGGGGAATTCCAATTTGTTTCGATAAGATCTATATACAATCATTTGTTTGGTCTATACATTATATACCAATTACTTTCTTGAGTTGGCCAATTCACTAAATCTCCACTAGCAGTAGCAAGTCAAAGCAGACAGCTTCCCTATGAATTGAGGTTTAATTTTTACCAAAATCCACTTTGTCAGTTGTGGTTGGAAGATCAGGATCAAATGTTGCTTGTCTTTTCTTATCCTTCTTGCTTTCAACTATTGCTTCTTGTTCCAAGTCAGGCGCGCAAACTAGGAGTTAGAACTCGGTATAAGAAATATATTGATCAAAGATTCCCTCATCCACCATCAGATTGTAAAATTCCTATAAGCAACAAACAAAAAACTACAAGACTTAGGAGTTAAGAGCTGTTAGGCTAATGCAATGTGCTATGGTTTTATCACTTTAAATAAATATTGACTGAAAATTACCACAAGGATGTTGCTATATCAACAAAATGGCTCAACTGGTTATGTAAAAATGGCTTCCATCTATAGAGATCAAAATTTCCAAAATACTCTTATAGTTAGAAATTATAGTTAGAAATTGTTGTCATTTTCGCACTAGTGAGACTCTTGTGATGTGAAAAAGGAAGAGGAGAGGGACTTGCCTTGATGATTTGAAGTAGTAGGAAAGAAACCCACACAATCATTAGCATAATGCATGAGTATATTAGAATATAAACACAAATGAAACTCTTAGTTTGTATCTTAAGGCATCAGTATATTATTAGTTTATTAATATATAAACACGATTCAACCCAGATACCTACATAGGCCATATCGAGGATCCAGCCTTACTAAATTAGCAAATCCTATACCCTGCAACATCAGTTCAGCTTTCAATTTATAGTTTAATGCCTGAATATATTAGTATATAAACACAAATGAAGTCAGGTACCTACACAAACGATAGTGAGGATCAAATCTCTCTAAGTTAGCATATCAAATAGCTTAATGCATCAGTGTATATGACAACCTTATATCTCACACTGCCAAAGCAAAATGAGCACTTTGTTTCTCAAAAATGCTATCATCCAGTATGTTCAAAAACAAAACAACAGTGATATCCAATGTACACTAAAAACACACACACAGAATGAGAGAGAGAGAGAACTTCTCAAGAATATAAAATATGCACACAATGTGCATAAATACAACAGACCCATATGCAAAAGTGAAGCTAAAGCCTGATCATAAGGGGTATTATTAACATACAATTCAAAAACTCAAGTGGACTTTGGCACTCAGAAAGATCATACGAACCCACCTTGTCGAGAGTTTACTTCATTAGTTGTTCTCTTAGATGAAGCTCTGCTATCCAAAATCTTTCCAGCAGTCCTCATTTAGAGTTTCAACAGAACTAAGACCATATATAGTTAGTATAAGTTCTTTCAACATATATATGCGATTAGTTGAAAAACATGGATCACAACCAACAAATATTTGGAACATAAGAATGATATATTGATCCTGCCTAGTTGCCACATAATAAAGGATTTCTATTGAAATTACAAAATGTCATTAAAAGTCATTGATACATCAAAGTTAATACCTTATAATTAAACAGACAGTGCATTTGCCCAACAAAATTCATCATTATTAGAAATGATAGAGGACCTGTTTTGAGGAAGCCATTTCAAACAATTCATCATTATTAGAAATGATAAAGAGGACCTGTTTTGAGGAAGCCATTTCATTGAGGACATGTCTGCGGATAGAGTTCGCCTCAGCGAAAAGTCGAAGCTGTGTTTGTTTTAGTAGCACAGCCCAAAATGGTGACCATGCCCTGCTTCTGAGTCAACACATTGACTTGGGAGTGGATTAAATCCATGGTCATGGTCATAGTAGTTGATATCTCCACTAGGCTAATTTATCAAACATATAGGAGCTTAATTTTTCCTCCATCGAGACTCTGCCACAATTAACAAAAGATCAACAGAAGAATAAGCAAGCATGGAATTTCAAGGTTAATTTTGCTTTAAGGGTATAAACAAATTTTAGACCACATGCTCCCTATTCAACGAATCCGAAGACAATCCCTATACTCCTATAGCAATGCCTTGGACGTTAAGAAAATTTCGTAAAGCCAGAATAGCTAGGGATCAATATCAGCAGCTCAGGTAGATACTGTTTTGATGCAGATTATGTAGCATGACATAATAGATATATGATTTCCAGTGAAAAGAAAATTTTCTATGAAAATAAAACCTGTACTAAAGCCAATCATTGAGACCAACTAGAGCAACATGAAATTATAACAAATTCCTAACTGAATGGGTAGAACTAGAATGCCTAAACATATTTTTATATGAAAGACGAATACTCAGTTAGTTATATACCTGTCATGTCGAACTAAAAAATAATCCAGCTAACTCGTCAGGAATTTTGCTTCCAAAATTGTACTAAACCAACAACATCATTTGGAGAAATCTTATAAGAAGCTTCCACACCTTGAGTAACATGGTTATCAAATTTCTCCTGTATCCAAGAGAAGACAAATTATTCCTCTTTAATTTCAATACATTGAACACAAATTAGGAATGATAAGGGTATAGATTAGTATATTTTTACCCATATCTCACTGCAATGTCATTCACATAACTCCCATTTTTTTCTCTTATGTAAACAATTGACTTAACATGGGTAATTTTAAACTACCAATTCATGCCTTCTTCTTGATGTGGTGAGCTTCTGTTAATTATTCTGCGAAAATTCTTAATCCACTTTGGCTTTGCCATATTTGCACACATAGATCAAAGATTCAGTTAATAATAAACAACATTAATGATTGGATTAAGCTTGAAAAGAGCCAAAATAAGAAACACATATATCGATTGATGAACTGAGTAATAGATAATTACCTGACAGAATGCTGACAGAATGCTACCCACATCTCTTTTGCAATATTTACAGCTCTAGACGAATTTCCTGAGATCAATTCGAATTATCAAACGTTCAAATAAACCTCCAGACACCACATCTCATCTCATGAATGATCAAACAATAAAAGAAAATAAAGAGCACCATATCATCACACATTGAAGATTGGTTAGCATTGAAATCACAGGAAACAAAACCATTCAAAGAAAGAAAAAATGAAACCCCTGCAGCTAATGATTCCAATTCCAACTCCAACTCCAACTCCAATGAACGATGAAATAAAACAAGAAAAATGTTGATAAACATTGGTGAAAATACCTGTCTATTTTCATTTCCATTGCAGCTTTTACATGATTCAGAAATGACACCACTGATTGGCAGTCTGTGGTTGGATTTTTCTTTCCCTGTGAAAGTGTGAATGAAATAAACCTTAATGAGTGTTCAGATTCAATTCAACTAAAATATGAGCACATGCAAAACCTTACATTTGACCGTGGGTGGAAATAAATGAATTCCTAGTATATGAGCTTGTTAAATTCATAACATATCCATGTTTCAAGTTATATATTATGGAACATCTAAAAATACCAAAGCCACAAGCAATAAATTGATAATCCATGAAAAAACACCCAGACAATAAATAGCAACAGGCTGCAAAGCTCATCCTTCTCTTCCTTCTTCCTCTTTAGCTGCAAAGCTCTTCCTTCTTTTTGATTGTGATTGCTTTAGCTGCAAAGCACTTCCTTCTTCCTCTGTATGAAACCTGAGCAAATAAGCATAAGCCATCACCAAGCACTTGTGAATCAGTAAACAAAAGAAGCACACCAAAACGGACCTTAACATCAACAGACTGAGGTTTGAAATAGTTTAGGCATTTCAGATATTCTAATATATGATTGGAAAATTAAAAAGGTAACAAACTTCATTCTCACAAGCAATATTTAAGCCATCAGATCCTTCTCTATACATGTAGAAAGTAGCTATACAGAAAATCAGTTCACAACCAAGACCACAGTTACTAAACAATAAAATGAATGAAGTCAACTAGTATCAAAAAGCAGAACCGATTATTAAACAATCATGTCCGTTCCCTAATATTGATCAAAAGACCAACAATACCTAACAGATCCATCAAATATTGTCAAAAAAACACAGATCCATCAAATAAAACACAAATCGTGACATAAATCATAAATCATGAGAAACAAAAGAAACAATTTTACCTGAACCTAATACACCTAATTTACAAAAATCCCACCAGATCTACAACCAGAAAAGATAAAACCACAAGGAAAAAAAGAAAAACTATCAGATCTAAGATTATGGGATCCAGAAAAGAAGTTACCTTGGGGACCTCAGGGACGTCCCAGCCCAACATCGCGTTCCATCTCCATGATTTAAAGAACGCGGTCCAAGACTTTCTTTCTCTTTAGCGTTTTTGATTTAAACTTAGGGTTTTGGCATTTCTGGGCTTTGCTACAAAGACTGCAACATTGCGAGGAAGATTCAGAGAGTGAGAACGCGTTTAGAGAGTGCGAGTTGAGAACGAGAGTTGAGAATGAGAGAGTTCTGAGAACGAGAGAACGAGAGAACGTGAGAGGCTTGACCGATGGAGATGTCGAGAACGCGAGAGATATCAAATAGAAGTGGACTTTTTAGCATCGGGTCTTATTAACAACAGATGCTAAATGTGCTTAACATAGACATTTAACATCGGTTGTTTACACAACCGATGTTAAACGTAGCTGGTAAAAGGCAAAACTTCCACTTAATTACAAAATTGCCACCGCGTCCACATTTAGCATCGGGTGTTCAAAAAACCGATGCTAAATGATGCTTTTTAATGTCAACTTTCTACTAGTGTTTGATGCATAAGAGATATATCTTTAACAGCTAATTAGGGTTTCTTGATTCCAAAATTAAGCTATGGGGAGATTCAGATAATAGATACATAAGAAAATGAAAAACAAGAAAAAATGAGAAAGATAGATAGAATAGAAGAGGAGTGAAGGGAGAAAAAGGAGAAAAACTTACATTGGAGAGTGAAGGGAACAAAGAGGGAGGAAAGGAGATATGGAGGTGCGTAGTGCATGGGATACAAGAACGAAATCGCTGCACGGGAGACGAAAGGCAAGCGCTAAAGGGAATTGGGGTTTCAGATCTTACGTAAACTAATTTTGGAGAAGCGCCTTTTTTTGCAACAGTTTTCATTAGTGCGCCTAATCTCAAAGTCCACAGGTTTTTTAGTGAAAGGGTTAACTTATACTTTAGTATTAGTCCACAGATTTTAAAATGAAAGTGTTAACTTATGCAGTTTTAAACGTTGGCTTAACGACAAGTAAATGAAACTGATCAGAACCTTGAGGTCGGCTGTGGAGCTGGTCAAGGGACTGGTCCTCTGATGATGTAGAAAGCGGTCGGCCTAATGCTGTTGAGGTAGGTCCTGATGCGTGCGGGGGGGTGTACCTGCGAGGACACTCCGACGCTCATGTCAGCTAGGTCGAGCACTATAATATCGAGTGAGAATTAGAATAGAATATGTACTTGACATCTTGGTGTATAATGCTATTTATAGTGGCTGAGAGGTTCGAGAGAGCCGTCGGATTCGAGTGGAGTGATCCGGATCGTTCATTATGGAGGCCCATTGATCTGTTGGGCTGATCCACAAACGGGTTGGGCCTGACGACTGGCCCAGTCCAGAAGAGTTGCCCCCCAAGCCGAGGTCGATCATTGAGCGGGCGTAGGCTTGATGTGCTAGTCGTGCCCCCCAGCTATTACTTAGCAAATTTTCGGTGCTTGGTATAGCAAAGTGGGGGTGTACTTAGTGTGTTTCACCGGACCTTTTATCGCGTCAAGTGTTTCTAACACCTCGGGCTTATAGGTATATATCTATAAAAGTGTTTTCCTCGTTCACTAGTCAAATACTATATTTCTTATAAAATCCCTTCAGACTCTCACACGCTCGGGCGATAAGGATTCCTGGACTTCCACCTCTCTCTTTCACGGATGACTCGCATACGTTGTTGGTAAGTATTTTCGTCCCGAATTAGCCCTCACTTGGGCGACCTCCACCTTGGGTGAGCTCCACGCCTCACGGAGTCTTCCACCTGGAAGAGCTCCACGACCATGGCGTCTTCCACCTAGAAGAGCTCTACGCCCATAGAATCTTCCACCTGGACGAGCTCAACTCCCCTTGGGCGAGCTCCATCTGGGCGAGCTCCACGCCCCCTTGGGCGTCTTCCACTTGGACGAGCTTCACGTCCCCGTGGCGTCTTCCCCTTGGAAGAGCTCCACGCCCATGGTGTCTTCCACTTGGAAGAGCTCCACGCCTCTTGGGCGCGCTCCGCTTGGACGAGCTCCACGCCCCCTTGGGCGCGCTCCCCTTGGACGAGCTCCACGCCCATGGGGCCTTCCTCTTGGGCGAGCTCTACGCGCCCATCGTGTCTTCCACCTGGGCGGCCCCTAGGGTTTTGTCTTGTGTGCTACGCGCGCATAGGCTCCCCAACTTGGGCGACCCACTTCTTCCTTTTCCTTTTAAGTAATCTTATCTTGATTGTCGTCGTAGTAACTTAGAATATTTTCTGGTGTTTTTTCAGTGTTTCAGGCTGTGACCTTTGCCTTTTCGAGGCTCTTGTGGTTTGATCTTCCCGGTTTCTTCATCTATATTTCAAGGTATGCGACCTCGACTCTTATCGATCCATGATATGTTGGTCGGTCTCCAACCTGTTTTTATGACCTTTGATTTTATCTTTGAGTAAGTGTGGTTTGATCGAGTGGTCTCTCTGCTCTGAGATCGACCGAGACTCTAGTGAGATTAACCACTGTTCGTATGGTGTTCATCATTGGAGAAGATGCCCCTCTCTTCTTCTCTTTGACTAACCGTAAGTTTTCCAAGTGGAATTCTGTCTTCATTCTTTGTTTTATTCGAGCGAGGAGGGGGTGTCAGGCCCGGGGTCGACCTTGTCGCCCCCTTCCGCGAGCCATCACCTAGGATGGTCCTGACTTCTTTGCTCCCTCCTTGCAGATTGATTCTATTCTGGCACGTACGAAGCAGACTAAATGTCAGGCTAGTCGTCCCCCGGTTAGTTTAGCTGAGCAGGCCACTCGTCCTTCGGAACGTATGGTCATGAGCGAATCAGCCCTCGCTGGTCACTCGGGGCCTGCTGTTGGGGGTAACTCGTCCTCTTCTTCTTTTGACGGCTCATCTAGTAGCAGGGAATCGCCCTCTCATTTTGAGGTTCGTTATTCTCCATGTATTTCATTGGATGCTGAAGATATCCCTGATCCGACTGGTCTAGCGGTGGTCCTCGTGGATGAGGAGAAATGGGGTGGTGAGATCGAAGAGGATCGTTCTTGGGTGTCCACTAAGATACATAACACTCCGTCCATTGTGGTATGTGGGGATGAATCAGAGAAACGGCTTGTCCGACTGGTTGGGCAAACAGGCCAATGATGGCTCGTCAAAGGTCTTGGGGCTGGTGAGCATGCTGCTACCGTGCCTTCTATACTGAAGTTTATAATGTTCACCAATGTCTTGATGGATGTTCGGATCAGGCCTCCTTTTACCTTCTTTCAAAGGAGGATTCTTCGGCATTTGTCAGTCGCCCCATCACAACTTCATGTCAATGCCTGGGCGTTTCTCAAAGTTTTCGAGTGGCTGATGGTTGTCTTGGGTCGAGAGGTTAGCCAGACCCTTTTCTTCAAGCTCTTTGAATTGAGTAGGACTCAGGAGGTTAACAGTGATCCCAAGCGATGGGAGCAGGTTAGTGTGAAGAAGCGACAGGATGCCCCCCGGTACTTTATAGCATATACTGGTTCAGCAAAACAATGGAGGATGTCTTATGTGTGGGTGCTCCTTGTTTGTGATGATGCTTGCAAATCTCTTGCTTCTTGGGACGATCAGGATGAGGTGACTGGTATAAAGTTTCCTATAGGTTGGGCGTTTGCCCATCATGAGTATCTACCGATCACCTATCAGACAAACAGGGATTTAGAGTCTGTGTCTCATTAGGAACATGGCCTCTTGGCTTCCAGGGCGTCAATTCGAGTGTGGTCGTCTCGCTCGAGTGAAGACTCTTGGTGATTTTGGAAACCTTCTCGGGTTCTTGGTCTACCGATCCCGAAGGTTGCCCTTAGTTCTTCGGGCTTGCTTTCTTTGTTGTGTTCTTTTCTTGAATTTATGTGCTTCTAACTACTTCTTACTTCTTTTGCAGATACTATGGCAGGAAACAACACCTCTTATACTCGGTTACTTGCCATGGCTGGGAAAGGACCTGCTGAGGGTTCGACTTTTGCTCCTCCTTCCATCCCACAGAACCCAAACAGCACGCCTCAAGCAGCTTCGAAGAATCCAAACCCTGTGGCTGATCCAGGGGTTCAGCGCACCAAAGCTAGGAAGAAACGTGCTCAAGCTGATGAGTCTGATCGATCGAAGAAGTCCAAGTGCGGGATAGAGCGTCAAGGAAAACCCACCCCCTTTTGGATAGAGAAGCTGGTTGCTGTTGGTTATGAGGATCCCCTCGAGGCCTGCGCCGATATCTATCATGAGGCCTCGGAGAAGTTGAAGCTATTCCCAGGTATTGTGTGTAATACTAGTTGTTTCTTTCCATTGTTTTTGATACCTTGTCGATAATTTTCTTTTCCCTTTCAGGCTTGAAAAAGGAGAGGAATGAGGCTCTAGCCAAAGCCGAGAGGACAAGTGAGCTTGAGAAGTCTTTGGGAGAAGCCAAAGGGAGGATCAAGTCCTTAGACCGTAGTTTGAGGTCATCTGAGGAAGAGAGAAAACTGTCTCAAGAGAAGTCTGACCAGAAGATTGAGGAGCTTGTGGGTTCAGTCGCAAAGCTTAAAGGTGAGGTAGACGACTTGACCTTGGCGAAAGATTCTCTGGAGGGGAAGAATGAGGAGCTCGTAGCGAATGTTCGTGATCTTACGAAAGATGCGCTTGCGGCGTCTAATGAACAGTTTAACAATGCCCTTGAGCAGATTCAATTTTGTAATCCTGGGTTGATGACAGATAGGTCTGTTGTGCATGTTTCGCATGTCGTTTTGGGTGATCAGATCGTGAAGCCTCTGGGCGGACAGGGTGGGACGAGCTTCTGCCAGCGACTGGGGCCCTGAAGTTGCTTTTTCGTGATCTGAAGTCATTTTCCCTGTTTCATCATCTTTAATCGTACTTTCCTTCGTTGATGTACTTTTACGTTTGTGCTTGGACTAACTTTTGTAGCAACCTAGACTTCGATTGTTTGTACTTTGATATTTTTTGTTGCATGCTTGATCTTCTTAAGTACATTTGTTCAGCCGTCTCTCTATGATCGATGCTTAATATCTTTGGGTTGCCCATGCTTCCAGGGTCGCCAGACTTGACGGCCAGCATATGCTGTAGGCGCCCCACCTGGGCGACCACATGCCTTAGGTGGCGTCTTCCGCCTAGGCGACCTGATGCCCTGGGCGACCACATGCCTTGGTCGCCCTAGCCCTGGGCAACCTCATGACTCGCTGAAAAGGGAAGAGCACTCGCATTGTCGATCGTTCTACAAGGAGTGGTTGTCTTTATTCGTTTAATCATTGTTAAACGGTCGGGCCTCGACCCTACCCCTTCGGCAGCTTACCATGTTTCTACTTGGATTCAACTCGCCCTGGGGGGGCGACCAATCTCAGGTCACTTTGTTTGTACTTAAATTCGTTTAAGTGCCTTTGGACAGTTTACCAAGCTTCTACCCCGATTTAACTCGCTCTCAGGGGTGCGACCAATCTTAGGCCGCTTCGTTTGTACTTAATTTTGTTTAAGTGCCTTTGGACAGTTTACCAAGCTTCTACCTGGATTTAACTCGCCCTCAGGGTGCGAGCAATCTTAGGCCGCTTCGTTTGTACTTAAATTCGTTTAAGTTTTGCATCCTGGCCGCACAGGTTCTCGAACACAGTTCAAACTTAATCCGCACGGTAGGTCGAACTTTGAGCTTCGTTCGTAATGAAGGAGACATATAAATAGATATATAAGACACACACATATATAAGAGACATATGAACACATATAAAGGAAAATGTCTTGTCTTATTTAATGGTTGGGCGGACCTCGATAAAAAACCCTGTGGGAAAAAGAGTGTTCCACCCGTTTTTTAATCATGACTCACGATCGGTTCTTACAAGGCTTTCTTGCCTTTGTCTTTCAAAATTAAAAGGAATGCTCGTTTTGCTGATAACAAATCAGCTTGAACTGTAGCAATCTCCCCATCCTTCGTGTAGAACTTCATTTTAGATGAACTGTGGAGGGCACGGCCTCTAACCGTGCCAGTGTTGGTCGACCGACGATACACCGGTAGATCGAATTGCAAGGTAACACTAAAATCTGTCCTAACTGTTTGGCACAGAGGTTTCTCCATAGTGTTGTCTCCAAAGGTGACCATTAAAACCGGCCACGACTGTTCCTTTATATGGGCTTAGGTTTTCCTTTGATATCTTCAGGACGTCTAGAAGGTCTTCAAAAATAATGTCTGCGGAGCTCCCTTGGTCAACCAGTATTTGCCTGACCTCCATATTGGCCATGACAGCAACCACCACGAGTGGCACTTCGAGAGGACCCTAGGGGCGGACGTTGATGCAACGCTCATGATCTGGTCCCACCTTCTCTTCATTGACTTGTTAGTGGAGGTGTCAGCTGGAATGCCTCCAGTGATCATCATGGCAACTTGCCTTCCCTTTGTTCTTCTCGTATCCTGGACATCTTCATCCTCGTCCCCCACTTCTTCTTTGACTATGGCCACCTCGTCGGCCGGTGCCTTTCCTTTCCTAGGCGAACGACCTGGTTGCTTGTCGTTCCGCCCATCAGCTTGCGTCTTCTTTATGTACTGTGTCAGCTTCCCCCTTTGGATTAATGCCTCAACATCGTCTTTGAGGGCCATGCAATCGTTCGTGTCATGCCCGAGACTCTTGTGGTAACGGCAGTACTTCTTGGACGGGCGCTGCCCGTCCTTAAGGACGAGGGGTTCTGGTCGTCTGATATCTCTGAATTCAGTGTTTGCGCATTCGGAGAGGATGTTTGCGTAGGAAATGTTCAATTTGGTACGCTCCGCGAATCGTCTGATATCTCCTTGGTTTGAGGTCATGCTCATCGTGAGATCGCCGGTTGGTCCCAGCCTCAGCGGCTTCGATGGCCATTGTAGTTTCCTCATAATTGATGAACCTTTGCGCCCTGATTGCCACGTCGTTCTACCGTAAAATAGTTCCTTGAGTAGTTGTGCGGGTACCTCTCATGCGATCGACTACTAGATCGAGCAGGCGAGCCAGATGAATCATAGGAGGATCCCTGGTGCGATGACTTATCGGCCCAGTAGGTATACTCAGATGTGGGTGTCGCCCAATATGGGGTGTGTCCCCCTCCTTGTCCCCTGCGACGGGATGGACATCTGTGGACGAGCTGCCTACGAGGAGGTGAGCGATGCCTCCTGGATGGGTTGGCCCGGGGGATGGGCGACCCGTTGTTGTGATGGCGAAGCTCAGGTGTTGTGTTTGCACGTCTAGAAGCCATTAGTTCCTCCATGTGTGTGAGGTGGTCATCTTGGCGAGCGATCCGCTGATCTCGATCACGGAGTAGGTCACGAAGCTCCTGAGCCAGGTTTGTTGGAAGGGTGACGTCAACCTGCTGGGTCGTGCCTGGCTGTACACCAGGGGCAATGACCTCAGTGTTGGTCGTTGGTCCTTCCAGTGCTGGTGGTGGTTGGACTAGTATCTCTGCCATGCTTTGTAGGCGGGTTGATCGCGGTCTGCCTCGAGTTGCCTATGGAAGCATAGGGAATGTTGGCGGGATAGTGATCTCCCACTGTGGTCACCACTGATCAGTACCTTGAGGATGGCTGTGGAGCTGGTCAAGGGACTGGTCCTCTGATGATGTAGAAAGCGGTCGGCCTGATGCTGTTGAGGTAGGTCCTGATGCGCGCGGGGGGTGTACCTGTGAGGACACTCCGACTCTCAAGTCAGCTAGGTCGAGCACTATAATATCGAGTGAGAATTAGAATAGAGTATGTACCTGGCATCTAGGTGTATAGTGCTATTTATAGTGGCTGAGAGGTTCGAGAGAGCCGTCAGATTCGAATGGCGTGATCCGGATCGTTCATTATGGAGGCCCATTGATCTGTTGGGCTAATCCACTAATGGGTTGGGCCTGACGATTGGCCCAGTCCAGAACAGAAACCATGGCCCGATATCTATCTCATTATCAAGACTTGTAACTATGTGGCCTACAAGGAGAGGCCTAGAGTCAAAATTATTGTTTTGGTTTTCTTATTCTTTGATTTTCTTCTCAAATCTAATAAACTATGTCAAAAATTTTAACACTCTTAAGAAAACTAATCTTATTTTTGATATTAATAGTTGAAGACTTTACTTTCTCATATACTAGTAAACTTGATAAATTGTGTAGGTAACATTCTTTCGAAATCTTCCCATCTTATTCCTCAAGTTTCCCAATTTAACACACAAAAAAGGTGATGGATCAAGCTGAAAATTATTTTATACACTTTCTAACTTTGAACTCCGAAGTGAGTCAACCCTATGAAAACACGGTTACAAGGAGAACAATGCGGAAGAAGATGTAGGGCATTTTGGGAATCGTCAACATACCTTGTCTTTGAAACTTGGGGAGTAGTTTGTCGCTAACACATCTTTTGCTACTCAAAAAATTGAGAATACAAAGCATTTTGGCACAAGTCATTGGAAACCAACTAAAGATGCCAGCTTAGAGAGCTTGTAGCTTAATTTTCTCCTCACAATTGGAACAACATAGGTGAACATCCTGAAGGAAGATCAGGTATTATAATCCAAAACACCAATAACTTGTTTTTATTAGAATATCTAAGATCATTTTTAACTAGTTTTTTCTTTAATTCTTTAAGATGATAGTTTTTCATTTTTTTAAGTTTGGTGTTGCTTTTCTGTAGAAATGTATGAAGAATGGCACTAAAAGGTTTTTGATTTTTACAGTGTTGTTGTATAGTACTTAAACGTAGGGAAATATTGTAGATTTAAGAGGGATAAACAACTAGATCCTAGAATTAACAAAACAACACTCACTGAAGAAGAGGAGAAGCTACTGGCTGCTCATAAAATGTGTGACAAAAAAGAGGTATTATTTGTAGACTCTTCCCTAGAAGAAAAGACAATGCAGTGAAGAATGATTGACATGTGATCATGGCAAGGAAGAAAAAGGAGCAATCATGTTTCTACAGGAGAAGACAGCTCATCTTTTAATGGCCATTTAAGGGGTTGGAGACTATGACTTTGTCAAACAATAATTCACTCACCGAATCCGCCATCTAAAGCACTCCAACATGCGGGACCTCTCTCTCACTATTATGAGTTTTTCAACTTCGGGGTCCTTTCAGAATTATCAAGCATTTGGATCACAAATGGGTTTTTTTTTCCCATCATTTTCTCCTATGTATTTAACATATTTTTAATTTTATAACGTAGGCATATCAAAAATTTTAATAATACAAAGAATTACAATCAAACACGATTGACTTTAGAATTTATAATATTGTAGATAATTACAGCTTAATATTACAATTTTAAATACAACATAAAAAAAATGTTAAAATTTTGATATTTGGCCGTGATTCTTGACAATATTAAAAATTACGATAACAGTCATATTTGATTGTAACTTTAGATATTTAATAAAAAGGGGCAACAGTGTTTTGTTTTATAATACCTGATCTTCCTACAAGACGCTCATCTATGTTGTTGCAATTATGAGGGCCAAATTGAACTACCACCGACCAGGAAAATTGGTGGGACAAGAGCACTTAAGTCAACATTTATGGAGAAAAAGGTCTAAAAACGGCATTGGTCAGGACTTCCACACACTCTTTTGACTTCCATCGGGCCAATATACCTCGGTGGAATGCTTCCCTAAAAGGCCACAAGGTTGTTGCTACACTTTCTCATCTCATCCAATAAAAGATTCATCTGCGCAAATTTCTTACGTCCTACTCCGGATACACAAAGCGACTTACTATTTCCATTATCCGACTCCACTTTTAGCCCGCAAGCCATTTAAGGAGGACTTTGGGATTTCGTGCACGCATCCTGTCCCCGACGAGGTATCCACCACCATGATTTATTTGCCGCAAGGCTAAAGTTTTGCTATGGAACACTTGTAAACACCTCAATTCTCCTGGTGTACAAAATAACAAAAGTAACATCCCTATGACTGGGTCATGCAGATTGATATTTTTATCGCTATTAACTAACTTTTCTAGGCGGGCTGACATACGAAGAATATTTTGCTCACAAGTCGCCCTCACATCATGTTCAACCGGATTAGTCAAAAGCTATCAAATGAGCCAAATGCAAGCCAGCCCAATATTAAAAGGCACTATTCCAAACAGGGGAAGCTTCTTGGGTAAGCTCAATATCCCACTGTTTACCGTGGTTTTTGGTAAACACCGCTAGTTTGAAATTGCTTCTGTTTGCAGGATCAACTAGTAAACACCGTCGAATTTCTTCAGATAGGGACGAAATGAAAACAAAGAAAAAATTGCAGAAAAGCAATAAAGAAAGCAAATTAAAACGCATTAATTGAAAAGCGAGTTGGTACACAGATCATACATTCTTCTCTGACTCGTTTTCTCTGTAATGTGTTGGAAGTTAGTGCGTGAGAATTCTGTAATGAGTTTGTGACCCGTTTTTCCTATGAGAAACTACTATTTATACAAGGAGGGAAAACACTAAAACTAACTAACCGTACAGAGAATTTAAAAACAGTAACCGCTGTGCCTTTTCGACCAAGGTAACTGCTGGGCTATTTTGACAACGAGCACTTAATTCCTGATCTTTCACTAAACTCTAGCTTCCTTCTTGTCGAACCGACTCTTCTTCAATCCTTTATATTCGTTAAGTTCTTAGCCTCGTCGAACTTACTTTCTGACACAATTCTTCAGTGTCGAAATTAACACTTTCCTCTGAAACTAACAAATCAAACCTCGTTGACTGCATTTAATTTAGCCTGTCGAAAATGCAGGCTAAAAAATTGCCCGCCAAAAATGTCTTTTTCGACTGAATTTTTAAGTGAAGAAGAAAATGACATTTTTGAAATTCCTCTTAACTGCCCTAGTGACGTCATTAACATCACGTTTCAGCGCTGATGAGACGTTTCAGCAAAAAGGCACTTTATGGTGCCACCATTTCAGAGTTAGTGGGCCACGTTTTGCATTGGAACTCCCCACTACTCATTGCAAGTAACTACTCCATTAAAGAGAAACCCAAAGGTTTCATCCTTTTACACTCAACAACTATATAAGCTATCATTTTCTCTCCATTTTACTCTTTTCTGAAACCTTTGCAATCCCTTCTCTTCTCTTCTCTTCTTCGCGAGAACACACCTGCGCTTTCCAAACTCAAACTCCAGAACTCCATTAATATCATGCACTGCTCATTAATGGCGTCTTCGTCTCAAGCTCAAACTTCTGCTTCTGGCAAGCAACAAACTCTTCACTGAACCTGCTTTGATGGAAGAAGAAACAAAAATCCTACAGTCTCAGGTATTAATCCCTTTCCCTAAAACCTTGAAATACGCATTTTTAGGACCTGTTCCATCTTCCAGTGATGACACTACTGAAATTAGGGAAGTTTTCCCAAGTTACCATCAATACAACCCTAGAATTTTTCAAAAGGAACCCTACGTCATGAACTTCATGAGTAACCCAAGTAGAGTCTTTAGATCTTTACCACCAGTCGACAAAAATCATCTACCTTATCTCAACTGGCTCAGCAAGGTAGAGTCGAAAAGGGGAAACATTTGGAAAGAACAAGGAATCTTTCACCTCATTCAGCTGTCGAAATATGGCCCAAAATACCAAAGTTCTATGCTCCTTGTGTCTTTACATTTTTGGGAACTCACCACTAACAGCTTACACTTAAAGTGTGGCATGCTTACACCAACATTGTTAGATGTGGCTGCTATCACTGGCCTCAAACGAACGAGAGAAATTTTCGACCCTAGCACCACTGGCCACAACCACGAATTCGACTTCAAACGTCCCTCTTTCAAAGGATATATCGAAGACAATCACATCACAGACACTGATGAAGTTTCCGACACTGAAAGTATTGCCTTCCTTACTTTTTGGCTTTCATTCTATGTCTTCTATTCTTCTTCACTTCAAGTAGCCAAAATGTTCATCCCCTTGGCTATCCAACTACACGAGTGTCAAGATGTGAACCTTGGACAACTCCTTCTAGGATCACTTTATGAAAGCCTACAACAAGGGGCTTACGCACTGAAAACCCTTAAACCTGAAGGAACACTTCTGGTCTCTGGACCAATTTGGTTGTTCCAATTGTGGCTTCTTGCCACTTTTGAGTCAAAACTCCAAATGTACATCCCAAGTGACTATACTGAGGTTGTTGAGCAAAGAAGCATCGAAGGGATAAGGCTTGCACTTTTGAAGCCTAGAGAAATTGGAGTTTCTGAGAAAGACTTATTTGCATCAGCATTCACAATGTTCTTGAACTGCAAAACTTTTACTTCTTCAATGGCTCCTTTCACCCAAAGAAAATTTCGGCCAACTTGGTTCACCAGGGATTTTCCTGCGACCTCACTGATCGAAAAAGAAGAAAGTAATCAGATTTGGGGAGCTTTTTTAGCTCCAAAGTTACTTTCTGCAAGAATAGCGCCTGGTAAAGCTGTCACCATGTTTGGAGTGTACGCATATCATCCAAGTCTCGTCGCGCGACAATTTGGATTATGTCAGCTTCGACCAAGTCCTTTCTTTAGGTCTAGAAAAGACATGATCCTTCCAAAAAATGAGGAAGAATGGAAAGAATGTCTCAACAGCTTTGCCAATAAACCCTTCATTTTTGAACCTGTTGAATTTGAGCCTGTATTTGCTTGTACCAAAGACTTTTCTAAGTGGTGGAAAGATTACTTTATGAGTAAACTGGCTGATGTCAAAGAAACTACTCTGCTGACAAATCTAATTTCTGCTTTTCCTCTTCCGCAGAAATAGAAGACCAAGTCACAAGGTATGCACATTCAAGAAATTCGAGCCTTTCAAAAATATTTTGAAGTTATTTATGATCCAACAAATCTTAGTCGAACTGTTTCTCAAGTTGTAAGAGTTTTAAAAGAAAAACTTATCGAAAAAATTCCAACCATGGTATTTCCACCATATGTGACAAACAAATACGCTTTCGCTTTAGCGCACAATAAACTTAAATTTCCAAGTTTGCCAACCAGTAAATTGGCTTTATCACTTCATTCACCACTTCCTCCATGGTTTATGTGTGGCTCAACTTTAGCACTCAAAAATTTTTTAACAAACAAAACAGCTGAGAAAGTAGTATCGACTAAGTATGACGTAAATACCTTTGACGGACATCTTCATCTCGACATTCAACATGTCCGAGTTTTATCCTCCACCGCAGAAGGTGATACATAAGACTCTTAGAGCTAATCATCCTCTTTTTCTATATGATTTATTAACACATTTGTCGAACGTTTGCAGCCATTCCATTATCACCTGCTCTATCAGAAGAAACAACAACAACAACTGACAAGAAAGTGTCAAAGAAGCATACAAGCACTTTGTCGGAAGACAAACCACTCCAATCAAAGAAAACAGAGGTAAACATTTCATTATTCCTCTTTTAAATTGAATTACTGAACTCAATACTTATCAAATCTCTCATTTTATAGAGTAAGAAAAGATCAAATAGTTCAGCTACTGCTACTCCTCCAAAGAAGAAGAAAAGGACAAGACAGATGATTGTGAACGACGAATCAGAGGTCAAAACGTTTGAAAACTCTCATAACCTCTTTTTAACGCTTGTACATTTCTCTGCTTTCTACTAACATGTGTGTTGAATTCTTTCAGTCTGACGAAAGTCCAGAAAGGATTCTAAAGACTGCCTCCAAACCCACTCAATCAAAACCTGTCGAAAAGCAAACAAGAAAGAACGACAAGCCACAAGAGAAAGCTCCAGAAAAGGCTAAGAAGAAAAAGAACCTTCCAAAGCCTGCGAGCGCACATTCTCGCGTCGACGGAGACACCTCAAAGGTAACTAGTACACCTTCTACTTATTTCCTTCGATGATTTGAATCAGGATAACATATAACTTTGTCTATAAATTTTGAACAGGACCTTGATAACCAACCTGCCAAAACATCCATCAAACAAACAACACCAACTTCAACTCCCACTGTTTCTGCACCAATCAATGATCCAATGGTCGAAGCAAAACTTAATGAAGATGACCTCAACATTGCAGCAAATGAAAGTACCCCAATGGCCCTTGATGATCTCCCTCTTCACCAGGAAACAACTGAGGTCAAAGACCAAGAGCATGGAGGAATTGACGTTGCATTGACCGAGACTCATGCCCAAAATCAACCACAAAAGAAAAATGAAGAATTGGTTGAAAATGTCAGTCAAGATCAAACTCAAAGGGGTGATGTTCACATGCCCGAAGGCAATGACCAAATTCAAACAGCTGGAGATGACATCACAATGGCTGAGCCAATTGTCAATGATCCAACTTCACCTCTGAGACAAATCGAAAAGAAAGAGGAAGAGAAAGAAAGCGATGAAGAAAGTAAGGAAACTAGTGAAGATGAACATAATGATGACAACATAGAGCATGTTGACAAATCTCCTACTAAAGAAGATGACTCGTCTGGTCTCAAACTCTCGACTGGCACTGCAATGAGTGAAGATGAATGGAAGGAACTGAAGAGTAAGAAACCCCTTGAAGCTCTGCAATTACTGTTGAAGACTAAAACTTCAAGTGAGCGAAAATCAGTTTCCTCGACCATTTCTGCGGGTGAACACTCTGAAAGCTCCTAGGTAAACCTGCTACAAGAACTTCGCACCAGAGTCCTTGAGATAGACTTATTTCAAGCAATCGAAGAAGACCATATGGTTGCTTTCAAGATCAAAGATCTGCTGCACAAACTCAACAATCCAATAGCCAGTAATTCTCTCATCGAATTTCTTGTTTCATTTGAACCTCTCTTGGAGCAAATCACAAGGGACCTTGAGAAGAAGAAGAAACATGCTTCACTTAAAGAGCGTGAAAGCACCCTGAAATTGGAAACATGGACTACTGTCGAGGCTTCAAGAAACAAGATCTCTTCTCTACAAACCAAGGCAAAAGCTGACATGAAGGCTGTAGATGAATACGATGCTGAGATTGCTGGGTATCAAAAGGAGATTGAGAGATTGGAGTCAAAGATTAGGGCAGCAGAAAAGAAGAAATCTTCAGTCTTAAGGGAAATGAAGACTTCAGAAATTCTGGAAGCTGAAGTAAATAAGGAAGCAACCCATTGCATTGACCTCTTAGAAAAATTTGACGAACATGAAACCAAGGTCAACCAATTGGTCGAAGAAGAGAGTTTCATCAGTACAAGATTAGAGCGAGCTAAGGCTCTGTTTGAGAATTTGAAAAACAATCTCGTCTTGTAATTTGCTGTTTCATCTTCCCTTCCTTTGGAACTTTTGTAAAACAATCTCGTCTTGTAATTTGCTGTTTGAGAATTTGAAAAACCATCTCTTCAACTTCGTAGGCACTGTTAGTATATACTTGTAAAATGCGAAATGGTCCTTCCCAATTTGGCGACCATTTACCCAAAACTCTATCTTTTCTATCCATGGGTAGTATGACTTTCCACACTAAATCCCCCAAGGCAAATGTTTTTAACTTAACCTTTTTATTATAAGCTCTAGCCACTCTTTCTTTTTGCCTCATAAGAACATCTAACGCATTTAGTGTTTCTTCATCTAAATCAACCAACTCATCTAACATCATATCCCAATAAGAATCTGATGGAATTTCAAATTGCCTTTGAATTCTAGCTGATTGTAAACAAATTTCGAGTGGCAAGACTGCGTCGTGTCCAAATGTGTGTCTATAAGGAGTAGTGTTAATTGATTCTCTAGGAGAATTTCGACATGCCCACAACACTTGATCAAGCGTTTTATGCCAATTTTTAGGCTTCTGCTCAATGTGTTTCTTAATCAAATTGATAATAATTTTGTTGGCCGAAGTTAATAACTTGAAACCAATTTCAGAAGCAAAATCAACCATTTTTCGACCAATAAAAACTGTGCCTTAGTCTGTAGTAATGGTTTCAGGAGTACCAAACCTATATAAGATGTGCTTTTGAATAAAATTCATTACTGCTTCTTGTTGCACCCCGAAAAATCCTTTGGAGGGATTTCTCTTCGCACAACATGAATTGGAGTCGCCACCAATATTTTTTTAGAGGTAAAACATTGAAAAAAACCTTTCTTGAAAGACAATTGTCCTTGGAACCACGAGATTTGAGTTCGGGGGTCGGTTATGCATGGGGAAGGTACGAGCACCCCACACATCCTTTCTACTGAAAGGGAACCTCGATTTGACGTGTGATTTAAAAGGTTGATTTAAGAAATGCTTTGTTTTTATCTCTCTTTATCTCTCCTTACTTTATGGAAAAACTTAAGGAAAATTTAATCTTTTGCGCTCGACGGGAGGGCACCGTGCCTACGTATCCCGGGGAGGGAATCAAAGCAACGTAGTTCTTGTTTTCGAAAATTGTTTTGTTTTTAGAAATTGCCTTGTTTTGGAAAAGGGTTTGTTTTTTTGAAAAGAAAATGGTTTTCATTTGTCGTGCTTGACGGGAATGTGACCCGCTCCTACGTATCTCCCAGTGCGATGGAGAACTCAAAGCTTACGTAGTTCTCGGTTGTCGAGAAAAGGTTTTTATTTTTTAGTTGTTTAAATGTGAAAATTGAATGTTCACAGTGATCAAACAACAAAGGTTTCGAGTGATCACCACTAGCATCCCATTATTGACGATCGTGCAAGCAAACGCTTCGCATTATCCTCAACAAAGTTTTTAATTTGTGAAATGAGAGTTCTTTTGAAAAATGAGTGTTCATGATAATCAATTGAGCAAAGACTCCAAGTGACCACCACTAGCACCCCATTATTGACGACCGTGCAAGCAAAGGCTTCGCATTATCCTCAACAAAGTTTGATTTGTGAAAAATAGTTTGGAAAAAGCTTTAGAAAATGATTGATTTGAAGAAAGGAGAAGGGAGTTTGAGGGTGACATTGGTCAAAAAAGGTTTGTTGGGATGGCGTGGCATCCAAAAGGAAAAGAAAGTAGAACATTCAATCAATTTCCAAGTCAAGAACCAAAGTGCAACATTTAACAAATTGCAAGCAAAGCAATCAACGATGTAAGCATAAGCATAAACATTACCAATTACAACATTTGAGCACAAGAATGACACTTAGTCATCAACATCTAATGGCATGCATATGTAAGATCAACAATAGGCACACAAAGAGATCATACAAAAGTTCAATTCAATTAGGTGTCAACACAAGATAAAGCACAAGGTTGAATCCCTTTTAGTAATCCTTGATGCTTGAGACAATGCACAAGTGCATAAGTGTCTAGTCCTTTTACCAAATCATCAACATTAAAGCATAACATTGACCTAGAAAGAACATCACATTTGCAAGACCAAAAGTGACCAAAAGAGGGCATTAACAAGTCATTTTTGTAACCAAAATTGATTAATCAAGTTAGAAAACTAGCATTTGCATTTTCAAGCAAGAATTGCACAAAGAAAATTGAATCATCTTAGGCAATCCTCATCACTTAAAGTGAAGTGCACTAGGCACAAGTGAGAGTCCTCTTGCCAATCCTCAACATAGAATAACTTTGCAAACAAGTTACTAACAAGCAGACCAAGTTTACAATCAAAGCACAAGGTTGTGTTGAATCATCTTAGGCAATCCTCAACACTTAAAGTGAAGTGCACAAAGACACAAGTGTGAGTCCTCTTGCCAATCATCAACATATAACAATTTGCAAGCAAGATACAATCAATTAGCAACAAAATAACTTGAGAAAACGTTTATGATCACAATTGCAAACCCATTTCACAAGAAAATTAACAAACCCTAATTCTAATCATGATTTGCGAAGCATCACATCATTTTATTCAACAAAAATGCAAGATCATAGTGAAAACAACATAAATCACAATTTATTCAAGGGTGAGAAGCATCTCAAGCACCCAAACCTCCCACAGTGTTTGTCAAAATGCTTGAGACACCTCTCACCAACAACAATCAACAAATCAACAATATAACAACACTAAAATGCATGAATATGGTAGGATGCAAAATTAGAAACATGATATCTACATTTTGATGCAAAAAAGTTGAAGATGATGCTAGGTTTTAAGAAGTTTACCTCAAGTCCAAGCTAAGGAATGACTAATATGAAGAACAAGACCACAAATCAACTTGAATCTTCACCAAACTTCAATGAAACCCACGAAATGCTTGCTCAAAAATTCCCTTTGATGATGCAAGCTTGAATTAAATTAGGAGAGAAGGAAGATATATGAAGTAGGAATGGAAATGAGGTGTGAAAATGGTGATTTGGTGAAGGAGAAGTGAAGAATTGATGGAGGAAGAAGGTGGTATGATTTCGGCCAAGAGAGGGAATTAGGAGAGGGAGTTGTGTGCTAGGGTTGTGTGAGTGAAAAAAATGAGGCCCAAAGTTTTTTCCCTTGAGGTGAGGTTAATAGGGTATATATAGAAAGCAATTAGGTTTAAGGGTAGTTAGGTCATTGTGCATCTCATCTCACCCTAGGATTGCATCTAAAATTTGAATGGAGGGTGAGGATTGAATCACACATAGATTGAGGTCAAAAAAATGAAAATATGAGAGGGAATGAGAGGGAGAGGCGACACACATTGGGAGGGGTCCTTGGTGACCAAGTTTTGCTAGTTGTCATCTTGTACTATTGTACTATTATATGACCATTCCATTATCCCTTCATTTTTGATTATTCTTCTTAGGATAATTGTACAAAAATACACCCAATTTAGGCCACATACTAGGAACCTTAGGAATATGCCATTTTATGAGATCACCAAGACCAAAAAATGTCATAAAAATCACATCTTGGAATTTTTTGTAGAATATTCCCTATTGATCCTTTTTGAAATTTTGTGCACAATGTATGCAAGCATGCGCATACATACATATATGACCAAAAATGTTTTGCCTCAAATAAATTTCTCTAAAATTGCACAATGATTCTTGATGAGAAATTATCTTATTTTTGACAATGACCAAAATACCCTTTTGCCCTAAAAACCTTGTTTTTTAACAACAAATGCATTTCCACTCTAACAATGAATTTAAAAGCCCTAGAATGACTTTTAAAACCCAAAAATGCATGCACAATGCTCTTCACTCTTCAAAATAAAACCACACTTCTCAATTTATTTAGTTTTTGCGAAAAATTAGGGTTTTAAACCTAGGCGGACAAAATTAGGGTATGACAGCTGCCCATCTTTATTTGGATTTTACCAAGGAATATGAATTGGCCGAAACATATTCCGAGGCAAAATAGAAATAAAGAATTCAGAAATAATACTAATTTTGTCTACTTAGAGAAACCCGAATTTTCCTTTTCTTTTTTCTCTTTTTTTTTTTGTTTCCTTTCTTTGATCTCTCTTCTTTTGAGAGAGAGAGAGTCAACACTTGTCGCGTCGACGAGAAAGCAGTAAATTGCGTAAAGCAGTAAATGAAAGCAGTAAATGGGAAGTGCCGTAAATTGGGGAATTCGGAGGTTGCCTAAAACCTTTTAACGGACTCTCGTCGAGTCCGAGCTCTGGGGATGGCCTTTTCGAGCGGCTGATCAATATCAGGTCCGGAACTGATATGATCAATGGATCTACGCTATGCCTTAGGTTGACACAATTAATCCGATGGACTTAACAAAGTCTGTAGGATCTGCCGCGCGCTCGTACGCGACGTTGTGATCTGTGGAAGGAGTTCACTAACTCTGTGGGAGTTTACTAACTCTGTGGGAGTTTACTAACTCTGTGCTGATGGAGTTCACTAACTCGGTGCCATGATGATTTTCTGAAAATGAGATTTTGGGGACCCATTGGTCCAAAGTAACTGACTTTTTGAAAATTTTGGGGCCTAACGAGTCCAAAGCAACTGAATTTCTTTTTGAAAATTGGGAAGCTTTGAATGATGCATGGAATGCAGGCTCTTGATGCTGGGATGCACATGGATGCGATGAATGTTTTTAATTTTCTTTTAGCATAGGGACTTTAGGATTCTTGAGTGATCAATTCAAGCGTCCTATCGTGACGACTATGACTATTTATTAAGAATGCCTCTTTTTGTTTTGAAAACTGATTTGATGTTTGATGTGATGATGATGAATGCTATGGAATGTCTGTGTTCTTTTGCTTTTATTGTGATGAATGTGGATGATGCGAATGTAATGCTTTGAATAACATGAAATGCCTACATGCATGAGGAGGATGAATGATTGGAGTATTTAAACATTTTTGTAAACATTTTTATGATGATGAGACGCGAGACTTTGAATGCAAGGAATTGGGATGGCTATGGACCATTCTTTGGAAAAACTAGATTTGATTCAAACTCTGGTGTTCTCAAGGTTTTTATTAACAAGCTCATTTATTTTCCTTTCCATTTCCATGATGACTGATCTTTAAACACCACATGATCAATTTGTATTCTCTCTCTCTGAAGCATTGACTAGTAAGTATGCATAAGAGTGCAGATGTGGACGAGTGAGTCAGTTAACTTGGGATTGGTTTAGGACAGTGAGTTGAGAGACTGCCCCGACAGGAATTTATGGATGTGAATGACTTTAGGGAGAACTCTACTCATTTGAGCGGGAGTGAACAGTTATGGAAATGCCCCACTTTAGAATGACAATTTCAAATGGGTTCTTTGAGTGGGTTTGTGAAAGGGGATGAAGTTATGGTACTGGTTATGAACTGAGGGTGGTATATGAATGGGATGGACAATGAACAAACTTTCCCAAGACCAGGGTGGGTGGGTGGTGAAGAGAATGCCCCAACTTTTGGATCTGAGTGGTGTTCTCAGTGCAAATCTTTGGTTCTCCATGAATGTCTTGACTTTTGGCATGAAAGAAGCCTCACTTGGTGATCACTAAACCTTGTTTTAATCTTTGGTGCAAATCTTTTCTTTTGGGCTTGAGACATGAGGACCATCTAGGGTAATAGCAATGCCAGAGCCGCGCATAAGTTTGCTTGCCATTTGAAGTGATTGTGCCCGCGTTTGTTTTTTTTGCCAATTCATTTATTTGAGGGATCCCCTCTTTTCTGTGATTTTCTGAAATTTCGCAATAATTGTAATGCTTTTTGACTCATGCACAGGTTTCACAATTCAGTATCATCAATCATAAAAACATTTATTTTAAAACAAAGAGATAGAATAAGTGAAGATAAAAGACACGAAAAGCAAACACATGGAAGAAAAAGTTGAATTCTTATTGTTATGGAAACTGGACGTGCAGAAGGTCACGCCAATTGAAAGTACATTGAAAAATTTTTAAACTGGAAAAATACAAGAAAAAGGGGAAGCAGATCTTGTGTTTTTTCTTTTGAAGTAACGATGCCAATCGTCCATACTCATGACCTTGATCACCCCTTTATCCAAACTTTTGGGAGTGCTGATTGCCTTTTTCATTTCAAGTCCAAGTTTTCTGACCCTAATTTTTGCCTGGATCGCCCTTTGCAGGTTTTCAATCCACCGGGTCGCTCTTGTTTTGCCTAGGCCGCCCTTTGCGGGTTTTCAACCTAGCGAGCTGATTCTTACTTGGCACATCTTTCTCTTTTTTCATTTATTTCTTTAGGCATACTCCTTTCTGACTGTATCTGAATTTACTGGAAACTGGGGTTTTCTTTTCTTGCATCCCATTTTGCGAGAATTAAAGGCCCCTCCGGAGAATAAGTTCTTCGTCTTCATGATACTGGGTTCATCTCCATGGGAATCCCTTTGGAGGTTCATGATCTTTTTGAGCATTGAGTCTTCTTTGAAATTGTTTAAGATGAGCTTTCTTCGGTTTGAGCTTTCTCTTAATCTTCTTCTGACATAAGACAAATGTACTTTGGTTTGATAAGGCTCAATGAAAGTATTACTTCCATCATATGGGGTTTGCCCCTGTTAGAGTGTAAAACGAAGCCTGATTTCCATGAAGGTCATCATCGTCCTTGATATCCTTTGTTGATTGTCTCTAACTGCCCCATTTTTAGGGTGGCGTAGGGAGGGATCATGATGCTTGACCTGGAGTCTTCATACTGTCATTTGTGACTACCTTAGCTTGGAAAGCTGCGCAACAGACCGAACTTTGGTAATTACAGACTTTGTTATAATGGCAAGTGTCTTATGTCAGAAGGGTGATTTACACAAACTTGTTGATTCATTGCTCTTTATCATGGCGTCAATCCTCTCCTTTGCTCAAATTGATCATGTCACTTGATTCCTCATGAGGACGGACCACTTTGTTCTCTTATTCTTGCACAACAGCTTGATTGCAAATCTGATGGTGGAGTCTGAGGAATGACTGAGGGTTTGTGGAGGGCGGGATGACGAGGTCGAGGTAGTGTTTGCGGTTTTATGAAAGGAGAGATGTATAGGAATGATGAAGTGTTTGAAGGTTTATGGAAGAAAGGGTGGTCATACACAACAAGGTGTAGGAAGGTTCATTGAGACAAGGATCTCTTACGCTTTATGGCCAAATGTATCAGCTCACAACTTATATTTCTTTCGTCTCTTTTTCCCTTATTTTTTCATTTTTGGGATTTTCATTTTTTTGAATCTGTTCTTTTTTGTTTCATTTTTTCTGATTTTTTCCTTTTTTGCTTTTGAGTTGAGTGAGCTGATAAAAGTGATACACTATTTTTGGATATTTGAAGTGATCCTTGTCTGGGGTGATTGGAGAGATAATGGCAATGAAACCCCTGCAGCGGTTGGAGGATGCTTGATTGGGTTCTGGTATTAACTGGGGTGACAGGAGGTTCAGAGGGAGGAGCGAATGAGATGGGTTGATTTTGTAGAAGGGCCACTGGTAGTGAGGAAGGTGGCGATGGCAGGCATTTGGTTATGAAATTTTTTTTGTGATGGGGTACTTGTAATGGGAAATGGGAAAGTTGGTTGATCTGAGGAAGGGAAAGGGTTTGGTCGCGAAAGAGGTTCGCTTGTAACATTTGTTTGGTTTCCTCAGCATTGCTCCACTTTGCTTGAACTTGTGCTTTGACTTCATTGCCCAACCTAGTTGTGGCATCATGAATTTCTACAGCCTTAGCCAATTCTTCACTTATTAACTCCGAAGAAACATCCCAGTTGTCTTCAGCCTCTCTCTCAGTTTGGTTAATCGGGTAATCAGAGTCACAATATGAACCATTGGCGTCGTTGTTTTCAAAGATTATTTTCATTTATTATTATTTTTGATCCGCGTTGGGAGGAATTGAAAAGCAAATAACAGACACATTACAAAATGAAAGAAAGAAATTTTATTGAGGAATTCAAAATAACATTTTATTGATGATGATACTAAAAGGAAACATGTGTGCCCTTATTGAAATATCCTAAGGCCTTGGACAGAGCCAAAGGATTGCATTACAGAAAATTGTTTTGAACTGAAAAACTATATGAAAATCAACAATCACTCATAAATGCTATGAAATGCATGACAAAGACACAAATGTTTTGATGATCCGCTTTCACCACTTCAACCCTCTTCAACAACTGCTATCCTTGCTTAATAGTCCACAGACCCTGAGAACTTGATCCTTCCCCCCTTCTCAAAAGTTAACTGCTTGGAATCAATGAAGCCCTGAACCAAACTTTTCAAAAGATGGCAATTTTCAGCAGAATGCCCAATTGCCCCAGCATGGAGCTCGCAAGTGGCTTCTGGATTGTACCCGCTTGGGAATGGAGGTTGAACTGATCTCATCTTGCGAGGAGTGATCCATCCATGACTGATTAGATAGCTGCATAGGTCGGCGTATGACACGGGGATGGGGTTGTATTGTGGTGACCTTCTTTTGCCCGCCACAACACTGGTTTCTCCACTCTCCTTCACAGTCAAGCCATTAACATTGCTGTCATTGAAATTCAAATGTTTGGAGTCGATTAGATCCTGGACCGCATGTTTCAATGCTTTACAATCTTCCACAGAATGTCCCACTCCCCCTGCATGAAATTTTCACGTAGCAGCTCCAGGGAATAACCCCAGTCTCTCTACTAGGGGTAGCAGCAGGTACCAGAATAACAACAGTCAGAGGTCTTGCCACAACCGAGCTTGAATTCAGACTGCAAGGGATTTCAACCGGTCTCCTGAAACCTCTGTTGTTTGATTGCAGAGCAGATACACTTTCTTCCTTTTCCTGAACCCCAACTTGGACCAGGTGTCTGTCTAACAGCTCTTGGAGGATGGGTTTGAAGCTCTCACAGGCCCCAACACAATAAGGGTCATTGCAGATGTCTCTTCTGGCACACCCTTCTTCGATGATACCACAACGGCATAGTGCAGCATGAATGATACTCAGGGGTGTACGAATGCACTCCACCTTCCTAATTAAGTACTGACCACCCTGATCATTAATGGCATTTGCAGTGGGCCCACCATGCCCCGGCAACGGGTTGGTGGTTACATTAGGTTGCTGAAATGATATACTCTTTGCATCAAGCAGGTCTTGCACAACGTACTTGAACGCCTTACAATCCTCCACCACATGACCTACTGCCCCAGAATGAAAGGCACGGGTAGCATTTGCATTATACCCTCTGGGATAGGGAGGATGATATGGTTTCATCTGACGAGTGCTGATTAACTTATTGGCAATGAGATAATTGAACAAATCCGTGTACGACATGGGGATAGGGTCAAAGACCACAGGCTTTTTTCATTGTAGTTTCTGTACTGATTGTTGGACTGGAATGGCTGAGCAGGCGGCGTCTGAGCAGGAACTGGAATGGCTTGTGGGGGATTGTTGTGTGATGGACCGCTAGCTCCGCTGATTGCATTAGTTTCTCCCTCCTTCTTCTTGTGGGTACCAGAAAAAGGCTTTTTCTGATGGGAAGGAGGTGTTGGGCCATGGGCTATTCTTCCGCTGCGCATGCCGTTCTCCACTCTTTCTCCAATGACAACCATCCCAGAGAAATTCGAAGCCACGCTGCCGACCAAACGATCATAGAACACTGGGGGAAGAGTTTCCATGAACATATGGACCATCTCTTTATCAAGCAGGGAGGGTTTTACTTGTGCAGCGAGGTTCCTCCACCTCTGGGCGTATTCCTTGAATGTCTCATTATCCTTCTTAGACATACATTGCAGCTGGGTCCTATCCGGGGCTAAATCACTGTTGTACTGGTATTGACGGATAAAGGCATCCGCCAGATCCTTCCAACAACGGATATTAGTTGGCTCCAATTGCATATAGCATTCAAGGGGAGCTTCAGCTAAGCTTTCCTGAAAGCAATGTATCATCAGGTTATCATCACGGGCGTGGGCAGTCATCTTCCGGCAATACATCGTCACATGGCTGCGCGGGCAGGTTGCTCCTTTGTACTTGTCGAAAAATGGTGCTTTGAACTTGGGTGGCAGGACTAGATTAGGGACCAAGCATAACTCATGGGCGTTCCTAGCCTGGGAACCTGTTCCTTCAACAGCTCTCAATCTTTCTTCTAACATCTGGTACTGACTTCTAGCTTCATCAGGGTAATTCGGCGGAAAACCACTCACACCGTAGTGAAGATTATTCATCGACACCACAGCTGGGGTCACGTGTGGGTCACGTGAGTGAGCGATAATCTGAGGAATTGGACCCTGAACTTGTGGATGGATTGTTGCTGGAGAATTGAAGCCAATCGGAGTTCCCGGGGTAATAGCAGGAGTAGGAATCTGAATTTGAACCTGAGGTGTCCCCGTTCCAACTTCATTCACATCTGATTCAGGCTAGGCCTGTCCTGTGGTTCCCGAAGGACCACTTTCTGGGTTTGCACCAGCAGCAGGGGGTGTGTACCCTAATGGGAGACCATAAGGAGGCCATCGCACGTTCTGGAGAGCCTGAGAGACTCTAGTTTCAGGAGGAGGATCCACTCCTGCGGCAGCAGCACCTTCAGTTATGCCAGCATCCCTTAAGGCACTTAACACTCTTATAACCTCTGCCATTTGAGCTCTTATAACTTCCATCTCAGCCCTGATTGCTCGATTCTCTTGATTCTGATCATGCTGACCCTGACCATTTGGATTCGGACCTTCTGGAACTGCATCATTCTGGATTGGTTGATGATTGCCCAGATTCGCGTTGTCTTGATTGTTGGCCATATTTCTTGCCTGTGATCGCGTCCAATACCGATGATTAACAAGCTTGTCTTACTTCTCTGGACGAAACATTTTTTTTTTTATGAACACAAAGACAAATGATGCAAATGCAATGCAATATGCATGTTATTATGTTTATTGCTGGGAATCGCGGTGCAACTCGTCTTGTCATAGGTGTTAAGGTTCAGGTGTTTTTAGGATTGCAACAAAGTTGGAAGCAACAAGGCAAAACAAACGTACTTCAATTAAATGGAATGCGAAGGAGTATCACAAATAGAAAGCAAATCAAAGTACAATATTCCTTAAGAGTGCAATACAATGATTTTAAACAAAGTACTATTTTCCAAAGAAAGTTACAACTTCTTAAAGAAAATTACAATTTCCTAAGGATCGCTACAATACTCTAAAGGGAACTTTAAAGGCATATGGCTTTCAACTCCTCGCTCCTTTTCCTCTTCTTGCTCTCAGCTGCCGCCCGGGCTTTCTCCAGGAGTTCTTCTGTGAGAATCTTGCAGTACTCAACAAACTCACACACCTTGACAGGGGTGTTGAAAGGATTCATTTCTGCATCCGCCTTTCTTAGCTTCTTGGGAATGTCTCTCACAGCCTGATTAGCTAACCAAACTAACTTGGAGAACTTGTCTTTCCAATGTAAGCCTTCCTTTTTCAATTCCTCAAAGACTTGTTGACTTTTTACCTTACTGAGCAATTCCGCAAATTGACTCTCCCAATAGTCACTCTTCTCCCTTAACCGGAGGTAAGACCCTTCCAAGTACTGCACATGATTGGCCAAGCTTTCCGACTTCCCTTGTTCCCTTCTTAGTGCTTGCTGATAATCCCTCAGGATCCCTTCAATAGATTCCCGATCTTGCTTGACACTCTTTAATTGATCTTCCAATTCAAGCTTCATTATTCGAGAGTCTTTTCTTGACTTAACTAGTGCGTGCCTGACTGCTTGCTCTTCTTTCCATGTATCCTCATATAGCCTCTTCCATTTAATTGCTTCCGCTACAGCCTCATTCATCTTGGTAGTGCACCTCTTCACTTCCTCTTTGGCACCCTTCAAGTGCTTTTGCATTTCCCTCTTGCTTTTCCCCTCTATTTCAAGTTTTCTATTGACTTCCTCAATAGCTGCAGCTTGGAAAGCATTTTCATTTTCTAGCTTTTCCTTGTCTTGCATCATCTTTCTCAATCTATCTTGCAGAGCCCTTTTCTCTTCTCCCACCTTTGACATGGCCAACCTAACCTCTTCCAATTCTTCAATGGTAGGAATGTGAGGTTCTTGTATCTTTTCCTCAGGCAGTGGTACTCCTTGGTTGGATGACCGAGTTTCACTAATCCTCCCTTCAAGCCATTGAGAAAAAGAGATAGCAGTGGTCCTCCTGGTTAACTCTTCTCTATCCTTCCGCACTACGGTTTCCCAAGCTTGCAGGACTCGCCAAAGTAGACTCTCGTCTTTAGGGATCCCCGCGTGGAGGTAAAAACGAAACAGCATAGCTTCGGAGGGTGAATCCCGCATAGGGTATCAGAGCTGTCGCAAGGTCAAAGAGGGGTTATAGTTTATGCATCCTTGGGTTCCCATGAGAGGAACGTTCTGAAAACTCCCACACCGAAATACCACTGAAGGCCTGTCTACCCAACATTTAGGTGAGAACCAACGAATCTGGAGAGCATCTTGGTTCTTGAAAGCATGCACCCACTCTTGAGAGTTCATAGTCTTCGGATTACAACCCAAGGCATAGGAAAGCAAATCCTTCACATCACTTTTGTTGGTACACACATGACTGATCAACCAAGCATATAACACAGGGAAGGAGCAACACATCTTATTCTTTTGGAATTCATGGTGACGAGTGAAGGCACGGTATGTCTCTACGAGGATTGCGGGAACCGGGTTGATAGGATTTTTTGCACATTTGAAGGCGAGGAAGACACCGATTGCAGTTTCACTCACATGCCTCTCTATCTGAGGGAAGAGCACAATGCCGAAGATGGTCAGAGCTAGCACTTGCTTGAAAGAATTCCAATCATCAGACACTACATAGCTGGTCATCAAACTCTCAAAGTATTCTTGAGGAAACCCAAATACCTTATTACGTTCTATCTTATGGGCCCGCACTTTCTCAGCACTGATTTGCAACAAGGCAGCAAGCTTTTCATCAGAATAATACTCCCCTTGGTATTGATAAGGCTTAAACTTGGATCGATCAAAGCCCAAAATCCTATCATACTCTTCTAGGGTAGGTGCCATTTGGAAATTCTTAAAAATGAAACAGCGAATCTCCGAGTCATAGAACCGACACAGGGCAGCAATGGCACTCTCTTGCACTTCTAGTTGTAGCAGCTTGCGAATGTTCCCATAGGTTTTGTCAAAAGACCTGACCTCACTAGGACCTAGGAGGGATGCATACTCTTTCAGACTAGCCATATCAATATCTTTCAAAACAGGAAGCCTTGAATTGAAAACGGTTTTGCCTTTTGATTCCATTCCGTTTCTTACACACCTATGACAAGACTTTGTGTTACGTTGCGATCTCCGGCAAACAACTTTAATGCATGGAGGATGCAAAGAATGGAGGTTTTTTTTCAAAATTTTTGTTAGATGCGAATGCAATGATGATGATGCAAAATGACGCAGATGTGATGATTATGACCTTTTATTTACATAGAAAAGAGAGAAGAAAATGATGTTTATTGGTGGCGGTTCAAAACGTTTTTGAAAATACCCGCTATATGCCACCTCATATAGGTGTTTATGAGGGAAAAAGGAAATTACTTTCTACATTTTTGGTAAAAGAGTTTCGAAAGAGGATGCCTAAGCTAATGCAACACACAATTTGCGTGCCCCCGTGTCCTACAAATGGGTAAAGATCGTAGGCTCTAAAGTCAACGTCAAGGGTAATCCTCCCATGTGGGATCTGGTCACTGCCTCACAATGGCAACCAAGAGCTAAAGTCTCTCTCATGAATACACCCACAATCGTAGAGAGCTACCGATTGTGAGGTATCATGAAGAAAGCGCACTCTTGGGCGAAACTTTCATGAGAGCCAGACAGACAACGGTCTACGAATGGCAGTCACTACTCATTTCCACTCTCCTAGGGTTCTTTGCAGACCTTGGGTTTTAGGCCCCACTCAATGCTCACAAATATAAGGTGTGCAGTGTGTGATGAGGGCACAACACCTAAAAATCTACCCAAACCCCACCTGCAAAGGGAAACCAAAACAGTCCAGACTATATCAAGCAACAGCATGTCGTCTACCCTAGGGTTCAATATCATTTCAACATAAGTATACTAACCTAGGGTTCCAACAACAATCGCAAGCATTGCATACCTTAAGAAAGGGAGCCTAGAGGAGGGGACATAATAGGATTAGGGGAAATGCATGAGCTTACCTCAAGAAAGGGAGCAAAGAAGAGGGGAACATGCTAGGATTGGGGAAATGTATGAGAAAAGCATATAAACGACGAAAGTAAAAGGAAAAGAAGAAGAAACTACTCTTATTTTACTCAAGAAGCAAATATAGAAGAGGAAGAAGGCTAACACACAATGCACGCAAGCACAACATCACAAGAATGCACACGACAATTCTAAGAATAATGCAAGCATGTTTTTAAAGGCAAAGGAAAGAAAGAAGAAAGGGAAAGGAGGAGAGATATAACAAAGCATTCAAATCAACGAAATAAATCACATGTCGAATCGATTGGTTCGACCCACTAAAGAAAGGTCCCCAGCGGAGTCGCCAGCTGTTGCACCCCGAAAAATCCTTTGGAGGGATTTCTCTTCGCACAACATGAATTGGAGTCGCCACCAATATTTTTTTAGAGGTAAAACATTGAAAAAAACCTTTCTTGAAAGACAATGGTCCTTGGAACCACGAGATTTGAGTTCGGGGGTCGGTTATGCATGGGGAAGGTACGAGCACCCCACACATCCTTTCTACTGAAAGGGAACCTCGATTTGACGTGTGATTTAAAAGGTTGATTTAAGAAATGCTTTGTTTTTATCTCTCTTTATCTCTCCTTACTTTATGGAAAAACTTAAGGAAATTTAATCTTTTGCGCTCGACGGGAGGGCACCGTGCCTACGTATCCCGGGGAGGGAATCAAAGCAACGTAGTTCTTGTTTTCGAAAATTGTTTTGTTTTTAGAAATTGCCTTGTTTTGGAAAAGGGTTTGTTTTTTTGAAAAGAAAATGGTTTTCATTTGTCGTGCTTGACGGGAATGTGACCCGCTCCTACGTATCTCCCAGTGCGATGGAGAACTCAAAGCTTACGTAGTTCTCGGTTGTCGAGAAAAGGTTTTTATTTTTTAGTTGTTTAATTGTGAAAATTGAATGTTCACAGTGATCAAACAACAAAGGTTTCGAGTGATCACCACTAGCATCCTGTTATTGACGATCGTGCAAGCAAAGGCTTCGCATTATCCTCAACAAAGTTTTTAATTTGTGAAATGAGAGTTCTTTTGAAAAATGAGTGTTCATGATAATCAATTGAGCAAAGACTCCAAGTGATCACCACTAGCACCCCATTATTGACGACCGTGCAAGCAAAGGCTTCGCATTATCCTCAACAAAGTTTGATTTGTGAAAAATAGTTTGGAAAAAGCTTTAGAAAATGATTGATTTGAAGAAAGGAGAAGGGAGTTTGAGGGTGACATTGGTCACAAAAGGTTTGTTGGGATGGCGTGGCATCCAAAAGGAAAAGAAAGTAGAACATTCAATCAATTTCCAAGTCAAGAACCAAAGTGCAACATTTAACAAATTGCAAGCAAAGCAATCAACAATGTAAGCATAAGCATAAACATTACCAATTACAACATTTGAGCACAAGAATGACACTTAGTCATCAACATCTAATGGCATGCATATGTAAGATCAACAATAGGCACACAAAGAGATCATACAAAAGTTCAATTCAATTAGGTGTCAACACAAGATAAAGCACAAGGTTGAATCCCTTTTAGTAATCCTTGACGCTTGAGACAATGCACAAGTGCATAAGTATCTAGTCCTTTTACCAAATCATCAACATTAAAGCATAACATTGACCTAGAAAGAACATCACATTTGCAAGACCAAAAGTGACCAAAAGAGGTACAAGTCATTTTTGTAACCAAAATTGATTAATCAAGTTAGAAAACTAGCATTTGCATTTTCAAGCAAGAATTGCACAAAGAAAATTGAATCATCTTAGGCAATCCTCATCACTTAAAGTGAAGTGCACTAGGCACAAGTGAGAGTCCTCTTGCCAATCCTCAACATAGAATAACTTTGCAAACAAGTTACTAACAAGCAAACCAAGTTTACAATCAAAGCACAAGGTTGTGTTGAATCATCTTAGGCAATCCTCAACACTTAAAGTGAAGTGCACAAAGACACAAGTGTGAGTCCTCTTGCCAATCATCAACATATAACAATTTGCAAGCAAGATACAATCAATTAGCAACAAAATAACTTGAGAAAACGTTTTTGATCACAATTGCAAACCCATTTCACAAGAAAATTAACAAACCCTAATTCTAATCATGATTTGCGAAGCATCACATCATTTTATTCAACAAAAATGCAAGATCATAGTGAAAACAACATAAATCACAATTTATTCAAGGGTGAGAAGCATCTCAAGCACCCAAACCTCCCACAGTGTTTGTCAAAATGCTTGAGACACCTCTCACCAACAACAATCAACAAATCAACAATATAACAACACTAAAATGCATGAATATGGTAGGATGCAAAATTAGAAACATGATATCTAAATTTTGATGCAAAAAAGTTGAAGATGATGCTAGGTTTTAAGAAGTTTACCTCAAATCCAAGCTAAGGAATGACTAATATGAAGAACAAGACCACAAATCAACTTGAATCTTCACCAAACTTCAATGAAACCCACGAAATGCTTGCTCAAAAATGCCCTTTGATGATGCAAGCTTGAATTAAATTAGGAGAGAAGGAAGATATATGAAGTAGGAATGGAAATGAGGTGAGAAAATGGTGATTTGGTGAAGGAGAAGTGAAGAATTGATGGAGGAAGAAGGTGGTATGATTTCGGCCAAGAGAGGGAATTAGGAGAGGGAGTTGTGTGCTAGGGTTGTGTGAGTGAAAAAAATGAGGCCCAAAGTTTTTTCCCTTGAGGTGAGGTTAATAGGGTATATATAGAAAGCAATTAGGTTTAAGGGTAGTTAGGTCATTGTGCATCTCATCTCACCCTAGGATTGCATCTAAAATTTGAATGGAGGGTGAGGATTGAATCACACATGGATTGAGGTCAAAAAAATGAAAATATGAGAGGGAATGAGAGGGATAGGCGACACACATTGGGAGGGGTCCTTGGTGACCAAGTTTTGCTAGTTGTCATCTTGTACTATTGTACTATTATATGACCATTCCATTATCCCTTCATTTTTGATTATTCTTCTTAGGATAATTGTACAAAAATACACCCAATTTAGGCCACATACTAGGAACCTTAGTGTTGTGTTAAAAACACACTTAGAGCAAGTGTACTCTTTCGCAGAAGTAGTATAAAAGATTATCGAATCCACAGGGATTAATTAACAAGTACCAAACTACTTAAAACTATTTATTGTTTACACGATCGAATAATTGAGTTGTAATTGAAAGAAATAAAAAGTAAGCAAATAACAAATAATAAAATGCAGAATATAATCGATGGAGAGAGGTCTAGGGTCGCAGTTTCACTTGCAAGCTTCGATTCCCCTATGTCTAATTCTACTTGAATTCCCTTATTTTATTTAATTACCAATCCCTTTACTAAAGCTATTAATCCGTTTGGTCATTCGCGATTAATATTCTTTTTCCTAAATTAACCCTAGTTTGGTCATGCTAGAATTTAAATTCAAGAAAAGCGTGAAGAGCAAAAAGGTTGAATGATTGGAAGACTAAATTAAAGTTTGGTCATGCATTAATTATAGCCCCAATTATCCTATAGGTCCACCAACTAATTGCAGTACGGTCGCTGATCAACTAATTGATTATTAACATGAAAAGGGTAGCTAATCCTAATTATGTGATAAAAACAATAGAATAATATTAATTGAAATAAAAACAGGAATTCAAATAAGAAATTAGAACATAAAGAGGTTTCTAAACATGCAAGATCCACCTAAGACCCTAGACGAGGACTTAGGTGTCCATAATAATAAAGAACAATAATAGAAAAATAAGGTTCATGAATTACAGAAATAAGAATAACCCGGAAATAGAGAAAGTCTTAATCTTTGTCTTCAATCTCCTTCTTTTACTCCAAAGCTCTTTCACGGTGCTGAAAAACTCTTCTCTCCCTCCGTAGCGTTCGTGTAACTATGGTTTGTTTATGTGGTGTGTGGCTTTGTTTGTGTTATGGTGTCTCCCCCCCTTTCAGAAGTGAAGCTCTCCTTTTATATTAGTTCCTTTTCTTTCTCTCCAAGCAAAGGATCAAGTCAAGATTGCTTCCCCTTTTAATTGCAAGATATGCCAATCCCTAAATATTAGGATTTAGATCCTTCCTAAATATGTGTTGCTTGCTCTCCACTCCATGCCTCTTTCTTTCTCTCCAAGTCACATGTGCATCACTTTTAATTCAAATCTTCAAGAGGATCTTTTTCTTTTTATTACTGTGGGCCTTCTTGCATTAATGGGCTTGGGCTTGGGCTTGCTTTCTTTAATTCTAACATTTCTTCTAATTTCAGCCCACATTTATATTATTTTTTCTTTTTCTACCTTCCTGCAAATATAGAGTAATTTTAGTCAGTTATTTATTTAATCAGTAATAATTACTCTAAAAACAACTCAAAATATCTCTAATAAATGCACTAAATTAGAGTTTATCACTTAGGAATATGCCATTTTATGAGATTACCATGACCAAAAAATGTCATAAAAATCACATCTTGGAACTTTTTGTAGAATATTCCCTATTGATCCTTTTTGAAATTTTGTGCACAATGTATGCATGCATGCGCATACATACATATATGACCAAAAATGTTTTGCCTCAAATAAATTTCTCTAAAATTGCACAATGATTCTTGATGAGAAATTATCTTATTTTTGACAATGACCAAAATACCCTTTTGCCCTAAAAACCTTGTTTTTTAACAACAAATGCATTTCCACTCTAACAATGAATTTAAAAGCCCTAGAATGACTTTTAAAAACCAAAAATGCATGCACAATGCTCTTCACTCTTCAAAATAAAACCACACTTCTCAATTTATTTATTTTTTGCGGAAAATTAGGGTTTTAAACCTAGGCGGACAAAATTAGGGTATGACACTTCTTGATCTACATTAGCTAAGGGAACAGCCTCCACCCACTTGGTTAAATAATCTATTCTCACTAAGATAAAACGATGCCCTTTCGACGATGTTGGTTTGATTTCACCAATCAAATCTAAAGCCCAACCTCTAAAAGGCCATGGTTTTACTATTTAATGCAATTCACTTGCAGGCACATGTTGTATTCCTGCGTGTTTTTGGCATTCTTGACAACCCTTGGCGAAATCTATGCAATCTTTCAGCATAGTTGGCCAATATACTCCTTGTCAAAATAATAGCCACTTCATTTTGTGACCTGCTTGATGAGATCCACAAGCTCCACTATGAGTATTGGAAATTGCTAAATATGCCTCACTTTCATTAAGACATTTCAATAACACTCCTTCAGGAGTCTTTTTAAATAACTCATTCCCAATAATAACATAACTTAAAGCTCTATCCTTGGTTTTCCTATCAGTCACTCCTGTTGGATTTTCCCAATATTCGACAATTTGCCTTCGCCAATCATCATTCAACATATTGTCAATGGCAAAAATTTCAACTTCAAAATTTTCAAAAGTTTTAAAATTTTCCACCAGATTTAACATCTCTGCCCCCTCAAGTTTTGTCGTTGACAATTGGGCATTGGATGGATCTGTCAATATCTGTTTGTGTTTGATTTCTATTAGCTCTAATAGCTTTTCTTTTGAAACTTTGTATCCTGATGCTATTTGTGCCAAATCGTTTGCCTCTTGATTTTCTATACGAGGCACGTGTTTTATGTGAACAGTGTCAAATCTCTTTAACAACGTATTAGCAATGGCAAAATACATTATTAAGCTCTCTTTGATGCATTTGTATTCTTTTGTTAACTGTTTCACAATTAGTTTTGAATCTCCTTTGATTTCGACATGTTTTGCCCCCAATTCTAACAAGATTTGAAGTCCTGCTATTAAGGCTTCGTATTCTGCCTCGTTGTTGGAGCACGTCCCTTCAATTTTAAACTTATACTTTGTTGGTATCTTTGTTGGTGAAATTATTAACACTCCATTTCCAGCACCATTTTTGTGGCTTGAACCGTCGAAGTATAACTTCCAAGGTTGGGTTTCCACCAAGTTTATTGTATTTTCGACCACTGAATGGTCAACTATGAAGTCAGCCACTATTTGACCTTTTATTGCTTTTAATTGCTGATAAGTCAAAGAGAATTCAGAAAGAGCCAAAGCCCATTTACCTATTCTACTATGTAAAATTGGTTTCGACAGCATATGTTTAATAATATCATAATGCGAATAAACATACACATCAACAGGCTTTAAGTATTGCTTCAATTTTGTACAAGAGAAATACAAGCATAAACACAATTTTTCTATAGGATGATACCTAGTTTCTGCATCATTTAGAATTCTACTGAGGTAATAAATGGCTCTTTCGACACCATTTTCATCTTCTTGAGCTAATATGCTTCCTATAGAAAATTCTGAAGCTGCTATATACAATTTCATTACTTTATTCCTAATAGGTGGTAACAAAATTGGTTGCTTCATCAAGTATGCTTTAATCTCGTCGAAAGCTTGTTGGTGTTCTGCATCCCACCTAAACACATCTTCCTTCTTCAGTCGAAGTAATGGCGAAAACGCTTGAGTCTTGCCACTTAGGTTTGAAATAAATCTTCTAAGGAAATTGATTTTTCCTAATAATGACTGCAATTCTTTTTTGGTCGAAGGAGCTTTTGTTTCCAAGATTGCTTTCGTCTTGTTTTGATTGATTTCAATGCCTTTTTGTGTACAACGAAGCCCAAAAAGTCACCTGCACAAACACAGAAGGCACATTTGAGTGGATTCATTTTCAATCCATATTTTCTCATTCTTTCAAATGATTGTCGAAGATGGTCTATATGACCAATTCCTGAAGAAGACTTAATTACAATATCATCTATGTACACTTGCATAAATTTTTCAATAAAATCATGGAACATAGAGTTCATTGCCCTTTGGTAAGTTGCACCAGCATTTTTTAGGCCAAATGGCATTACAACCCATTCATAGACACCTAATGCCCCTGGGCATCAAAATGCTGTTTTCGACGTATCTTCTTCAGCAATATATATTTGGTTATATCCAGAATAACCATTAAGCATACTTAGTTATTCATAACCTGCTGCTGCTGAATCCACTTGCTTTTTTGCCACTGGCATGGCATATTCATCCTTAGGTGTAGCATTATTTAAATCTCTAAAATCTATACACACTCTAAGCGTGCCATTTTTCTTAATTACAGGAACTATATTAGCAAGCCATTCGACATACCTGGATGTTCTGATGAACTTGCTCTTTAGTAACCTTTCTATTTCTGCTTAGATCTTCAACAGGATTTCTGGTGCAAATCTTCTTGGTGTCTGCTTCACTGGCTTCTTTCCTGGTCGAATTGGTAGTCTTATCTCAACAACGTCACGACTCAACCCCGGCATTTCATTGTAATCCCATGCAAAGCAGTCTTTGTGCTCCTTTAGCAATTCGACAATCTGCACCTTCAATGCTTGATCAATCTTAGCACTTATATATGTTGGCCTTTTCAAGGAGCCATCTCCCAAATCGATTTCTTCTAAGGGATCTTGTGCTTGGATCCTTTTGGTCGAACCCATTTGATCTTTCTCAAAACCTAAAGGCTCGTCATCATAAACACAATCAAGCCTCTGGTTTTCGACAACATTGTCTCTATTTTTGTCCTCAACGGCTTCAGCAACTAATTGTTGTTGTTATTCAGCTTCTAAAACAGCTTTTTGCTTATTCTCGGCCACGTAGGCCGTACATCTATCCCATGCAGTGGGCTTATCCATAAATAACTATTTATGGGCCTTCCCACCCTGTAGGCTTAACAGAGCCTTGTGGGTAGTTGTCTTCATCTATAACCTCTCTATCCCAAATGAATCCATAATTGGGATGAAGTATCACTGAAGATCTAACATTGTTTTGGTTTTCATAACCAAATTCAGAAGAAATACATGGCGCAATGTTCGCCAATTGTTTATCAAAGGTTTTCTTGGTAATAGTGTTTACCTCATCCTTGAAGTAACTCCGATCACCTTCAATATTTTCGACTAGACCATCTTCTCTCCAAATGATGAGCTTCTGGTGAACTGTCGAAGGTATTGCTCCCACACCATGGATCCATTCTCTTCCCAGCAGCATGTTGTAATTTGCCTTTGTTGAAATTACCATGAACATCGTTGGTCTCCTGATGCTTCCAACAGCAAAATCAACTTCAAAGCCTCCAAGTGAGTGGCCACTTTTGCCTTCATAGTTGGTAAGAATTACATTGTGTGTTTTCAAGTCAGTCTCACACTTTCCAATTCTTTTCAGCATATGTTGTGGCATCAGGTTTACAGCAGCACCACCGTCAACCAGAATTTTATTGACACCAATATTGTTCACCTTTGCTTGAATATACAAAGGTTTGAGATGGTTCATCATTCCACAGTCTGGTTTTTCAAACACAGTGTGTTGCTCTTCAACGCAACCATTTTTTAGCACATAGTAACAAATTGGTTTGTAAGTGGTTTCTTCGTCGAAATCCTCTTCGACATCATTCACTTCAGAAACCACATCATACTCAATTGGGAGAATTTAGACTACACCACACAAGACGTTGAATTCTGACCCAGAATCAGCGAAATCCGAGCCCATTTCTTCATCTAAGTTGAGACCCTCTTTGATCACTGAATGTGGTGGAAATATCCTTTCAGTAGCTGGCTTTCTAGCCATTTCAAAAGATTTTGATGGTATTTGTTTACCTTTCTCTTTGTTGGAAATTTCCACCTTGCCTGCAGCAGCAACCTTTTTCTGCCGTTGATATCTACGCCACTGAGTTCTTGTCATAGGGTTCTTCCCTTTGTAGTTATTATTATAGGCATATTTATTAGACTCAAATGCCTTGTTTTGGCTAGTAGTACTAGTGCTACCCTTAACCAATTTTGCTGATTTTTGTTGATTTCCAACATTCTTTCCAGCATAGTATACTGGATAATAACCCGTACTTTTTCCACCAGAGTGCACCCATTTCTCGACAGGAGACTTTGCAGGAGGAACATAAGTTTTGATCTAATCCTTTTGAGGATTTCTTGTCAAAGTGACTTTGTATTGAATACCTCTGTTGTTGTAGCTGAACTTTGGTCTTTTGTCGACCCACTTTCCTTTACGTTTCAGTTGAGGCTTAAATCCCTCAAGATTTTTGGCAGCCTCTTTGTCGAAGACAGAACTACACCTTGGACAAAGCATAACTTCAGAATTGTTGATTTTACAGTGATTGAGAAAATCAATCAATTCTTCTTCAGCCCTTGGATACACTATCCTCATTTTTTCAATGGACTGGTCTTCAGTGACCATTTCGACATCAACCTTGTCGACAGCTTTCTCTACATTAGCATTTTCAGCAACAACCTCTGTGACCTCAACTACATTGAGATCGACTTCAACCAGCAATGCATCAGCTGTTGGTAAAGGATCCGCATCAATCTTCATTGGTGGCTTAGATTTGTCACCAAATTTCAGCCTTCCCTCATTGATGGCGTTCTGCACCAAATCCCTGAAAATAACACAACGAGAAGTGTTATGGCCCAAGAAACCATGAAATTTACAAAAACCTCTTTTGTCGCTGTTCCAATGGTGGAATTTTCAGGCCTTTAGGCACTAAAATTTGACCATCAGCCACTAACAGGTCAAATATTTCATCACATTTAGAAACATCATAAGCATAAGTTTTTGCAACAAATTTATCATTCTTATGCTCAACAGGATTTTTCCCATTAGAAGGTTTCAATAATTTGCAAGTATAAGGAGGTCCTGGTTTTAGTTCTGCAATGTTAACCTCTTCTCCGACATCTTCATAAGATATGTCGTATTCTTGGTCACTGTCATTAGCTTTGACATAAGCAACCTTTTCTTTCTTACTTTGGAATCTACCTGTTCTGGCTTTTTCGGCTTTGAGTTTTTCGACTTGTCGAACTCTATCAGCCAATTGTGCCATATCTCTTAAATGTAGTGTATCTAGTTTCTTTCTGATAGTGTAATCTAGACCACCAGCAGCCATTTCGACTAACTCGTGTTCAGGCACTTGAGTAAAGCACCTTGCTTTGAGAAGTTTAAATCTATTGAGATAATCATCAATAGATTCTGCCCCCTTGCGTCGAACGCTAGCCAATTCCTTAAGACTAATTTTAAATTGGCCCATATAGAATTGTTCGTGAAAGGCCTTCTCTAACTGACTCCAATTAAATATGGAATTTGGAGGCAGGGTGGTGAACCATGTAAACGCATTCTTATTTAAAGAATTTGGAAAGTATTTCATTCTTAAATTCTAGTTATGCGCAATATCACCAGCCTCAGTCAAATAGCGAGCCACGTGTTCGACAGTAGACTCACTGGTTTCTCCAGCAAATTTTGTGAACTTAGGGATTTTCCATCCCCTAGGCAGCTCCGTTTGTAAGGTGTATTCCGACAAAGGTGACACAAAATTAGGCCTATGTAAACCTAAGCTAAGGCCATTCTGGGCTAGAATAGTTTCGACCATATTAGCCAGATTATTTTGTGCTCCAAAATTGTTTTGTTGCACTTGTCTGACCACTTCATCTGCATTTTGGTTTCTATTTACTAACACAACTTCAGGGATTGCCTCTACCCTCATAGGCTCTTCGACAACCTGTTGTTGTCCTTGGTTTCCCTGATTGATAGGTATTGGATTGTTAGGCCTTTCAACAGGTACTTCGACAGGCCTAACTTTCTGAATTTGGGGAATTTGCTGGTTATGGACTGATGGAGTACCAAAGAAATCAGCAATTCTGCCCATTTGCGCTGCTAACATTTGGTAACTGCTATTAGTGTTTTGTATCAAAGGATTAAACACTGTACCAATTTGTTGTGTTAACATATTGACCATATCATGATTGCTATCATCCATTTGTTGCCTCAATGCCAACAAAGATTTTGTAGTCAAATTGGGTTGGGCATTTCGACTAAAAACGCCTTCTGATGAACTATGAGTAGGGGAATAGCCTACGATTGCATTTTCTGCAAAAGTAGACGAATTTGTCTGAAGGCCCGCCATCAAAGCCGTTGGCGTGCCATATGGGTAAAGTCTACCACTCATAGTAAATGGCAAGTTTCCAACCATTGGATTTGCCATCAAAGGACTCGTTGGTCCTACTATTGGTGGCATAGAAGCCATTGTATTAACGGTCGTTAATGCTGCAGTGGTCATCATTGACACAGGGGTAATTATGGGAGAAGTTATAGCAGTTACTCCCATTGTTGTCGAAGAAGGCATAGCAACGGTTATGCCTGCGACATTTGCAGCGTTAACGTCACTAACTGTAGTTTGTTCTTGTGTACTTTGTGCATTTGATCCAGAAGCATTACTTGTACTAGAGCGTTCCATCTCTGAAAGATGTTTACCACTCCTTAATTGCATGCACAGATAAACACAAAGTTTAAGACCATTATCCCACTGTTTACCGTGGTTTTTGGTAAACACTGCTAGTTTGAAATTGCTTCTGTTTGCAGGATCAACTAGTAAATCCTAAGACCATTTGTGTTAAAGTTTCTTCCAGAATTATGCATGTTCTTGCGGTTTCAAAGAAAAGAATGAAGATAACTGCCAGTTTCACGCGAAACCATCGAATTTCTTCAGATAGGGATGAAGTGAAAACAAAGAAAAAATTGCAGAAAAGCAATAAAGAAAGTAAATTAAAATGCATTAATTGAAAAGAGAGTTGGTACACAGATCATACATTCTTCTCTAACTCGTTTTCTCTGTAATGTGTTGGAAGTTAGAGCGTGAGAATTCTGTAATGAGTTTGTGACCCGTTTTTCCTATGAGAAACTACTATTTATACAAGGAGGGTGTTGCACCCCGAAAAATCCTTTGGAGGGATTTCTCTTCGCACAACGTGAATTGGAGTCGCCACCAATATTTTTTTTAGAGGTAAAACATTGAAAAAAACCTTTCTTGAAAGACAATGGTCCTTGGAACCACGAGATTTGAGTTCGGGGGTCGGTTATGCATGGGGAAGGTACGAGCACCCCACACATCCTTTCTACTGAAAGGGAACCTCGATTTGACGTGTGATTTAAAAGGTTGATTTAAGAAATGCTTTGTTTTTATCTCTCTTTATCTCTCCTTACTTTATGGAAAAACTTAAGGAAAATTTAATCTTTTGCGCTTGACGGGAGGGCACCGTGCCTACGTATCCCGGGGAGGGAATCAAAGCAACGTAGTTCTTGTTTTCGAAAATTGTTTTGTTTTTAGAAATTGCCTTGTTTTGGAAAAGGGTTTGTTTTTTTGAAAAGAAAATGGTTTTTATTTGTCGTGCTTGACGGGAATGTGACCCGCTCCTACGTATCTCCCAGTGCGATGGAGAATTCAAAGCTTACGTAGTTCTCGGTTGTCGAGAAAAGGTTTTTATTTTTTAGTTGTTTAATTGTGAAAATTGAATGTTCACAGTGATCAAACAACAAAGGTTTCGAGTGATCACCACTAGCATCCCATTATTGACGATCGTGCAAGCAAAGGCTTCGCATTATCCTCAACAAAGTTTTTAATTTGTGAAATGAGAGTTCTTTTGAAAAATGAGTGTTCATGATAATCAATTGAGCAAAGACTCCAAGTGATCACCACTAGCACCCCCTTGTTGACAATCGTGCAAGCAAAGGCTTCGCATTATCCTCAACAAAGTTTTTAATTTGTGAAATGAGAGTTCTTTTGAAAAATGAGTGTTCATGATAATCAATTGAGCAAAGACTCCAAGTGATCACCACTAGCACCCCATTGTTGACAATCGTGCAAGCAAAGGCTTCGCATTATCCTCAACAAAGTTTGATTTGTGAAAAATAGTTTGAAATTGTTTTGAGAAGAAGTGAAGTTGTTTGTCAATGGTTATGTAAATGCAAAAAAAATGTTTTGAAGTTGGAACGTTACTAACGAGTAACAAGTTGTTCTTTGTATGCAACATGGTTTTGAAGTTTTGGAGAGTTACTAACGAGTAACAATTGGTGGAAATCAAAACAAGCAAATTGCGAACACCAATTCAACATTTTAATGCACTACAAGCACATAAACAAGTATATCAAGCATTGAGTACCAAGCTTCAATTCAAGAATGCATGAGTAGGCAAAATGCATGTGCATCAAGGTTAAATGAACCTATCCTTTGCCAAAACTTCACAAGCTTCAAACAACAATTTACATTAAACTCAAAGAGCAAAGAAAGCATGATTAAACTTGAGGATGCATCAAGGTCATTGGAGACCAATCATGTGCGCAAATTCAATTGTTTATAGACCCCTTTTTGCTCACATTTCACAAGCACATCAAATGGGAATTGAATTTTTAAATGCTTACAAGCATAGGCATCAAGGTTGAAGTAACCTATCTCTTGCCAACTTAGCATAACCCAAGATCATTTGTGGATCATAAATGAACCAAAACCCAAATTCATTTTCTCAAATCACAAATTAATCATCAATTTGTTTCAACAAGTCAACCAAATCAAGCAAGCAAATGACACTAGCAAGACTTAGGAACATTTATTCACAAGATCCAAGCGATCAAACACCAAAATCAACAACTATTCATATTTTTTGATTTTTGTGAAAGTAAGAAGGCATGAAAAATGAATATTTGCAAAATCAAACAACATGTTTGGACATGGGAACTTCAAAATCAAGCCCCAATAACAAGATTGCATAAAGAAATGCATCAAAACTCGATTAAACCTATTTTATACTAAAGGTGCGAAACATTCATAGCTTCCTAACACAATTTAATTTCACAAAATGCAACAAGCAAAATGATAACAACACAAATCACAATTTATTCAAGGGTGAGAAGCAATCTCAAACACCCAAGCCTCCCTAAGTGCTTGTCAAAATGTTTGAGACACCTCTCACCAACAACAATCAACAAATCAACAATATAACAACACTAAAATGCATGAATATGATAGGATGAAAAATTAGAAACATGATATCTACATTTTGATGCAAAAAAGTTGAAGATGATGCTAGGTTTTAAGAAGTTTACCTCAAATCCAAGCTAAGGAATGACTAATATGAAGAACAAGACCACAAATCAACTTGAATCTTCACCAAACTTCAATGAAACCCACGAAATGCTTGCTTAAAAATGCCCTTTGATGATGCAAGCTTGAATTAAATTAGGAGAGAAGGAAGATATATGAAGTAGGAATGGAAATGAGGTGAAAAAATGGTGATTTGGTGAAGGAGAAGTGAAAAATTGATGGAGGAAGAGGGTGATATGATTTAGGCCAAGAGAGGGAATTAGGAGAGGGAGTTGTGTGCTAGGGTTGTGTGAGTGAAAATGAGGCCAAGAGCTTCCCTCCTTGTGAGGTGAATAGGGTATATATAGAAAGCAATTAGGTTTAAGGGTGGTTAGGTCATTGTGCACTAGTTGTGCTCTAGGATTTGATTTTAATTTTGAATCAAAGGCTAGGATTGAGGCTCACATGGATTGAGGACATTGAGAAAACACAAAATGAGAGAATAGAGAGGAGAAATTCGAAATAGCAAGGGAGGGGTCCTTGGTGACCAAGTTTTGCTAGTTGTCATCTTGTACTATTGTACTATTATATGACCATTCCATTATCCCTTCATTTTTGATTATTCTTCTTAGGATAATTGTACAAAAATACACCCAATTTAGGCCACATACTAGGAATCTTAGGAATATGCCATTTTATGTGATCACCATGACCAAAAATATCATAAAAATCACATCTTGGAACTTTTTTGTAGAATATTCCCTTTTGATCCTTTTTTGAAATTTTGTGCACAATGTATGCATGCATGCGCATCCATACATACATGACCAAAAATGTTTACCAAGGAATATGACAGCTGCCCCTCTTTATTTGGATTTTACCAAGGAATATGAATTGGCCAAAACATATTCCGAGGCAAAATAGAAATAAAGAATTCAGAAATAATACTAATTTTGTCTACTTAGAGAAACCCGAATTTTCCTTTTCTTTTTTTTTTCTCTTTTTTTGTTTCCTTTCTTTGATCTCTCTTCTTTTGAGAGAGAGAGAGTCAACACTTGTCGCGTCGACGAGAAAGCAGTAAATTGCGTAAAGCAGTAAATGAAAGCAGTAAATGGGAAGTGCCGTAAATTGGGGGATTCGGAGGTTGCCTAAAACCTTTTAACGGACTCTCGTCGAGTCCGAGCTCTGGGGGTGGCCTTTTCGAGCGGCCGATCAATATCAGGTCCGGAACTGATATGATCAATGGATCTACACTATGCCTTAGGTTGACACAATTAATCCGATGGACTTAACGAAGTCTGTAGGATCTGCCGCGCGCTCATACGCGACGTTGTGATCTGTGGAAGGAGTTCACTAACTCTGTGGGAGTTTACTAACTCTGTGCTGATGGAGTTCACTAACTCGGTGCCATGATTATTTTCTGAAAATGAGATTTCGGGGACCCATTGGTCCAAAGTAACTGACTTTTTTTGAAAATTTTGGGGACTAACGAGTCCAAAGCAACTGAGTTTCTTTTTGAAAATTGGGAAGTTTTGAATGATGCATGGAATGCAGGCTTTTGATGCTGGGATGCACATGGATGCAATGATTGATTTGGTGAGATGTTTTTTCTGTTTGATTTTCCTTTTTCTTTTTCTTTTCTTCTGTTTCTTTTTCTTCTGTTTCTTTTCGCCCTTCTGGGATGCGAATATGAAAGTACATGGATGATATAGGAATGATGAATGATATGAAAATGTGTGTGTGTTTTTTTTTTTTTGCTGGTTAAATCAATCCGCGGGACTTGTGGCACTTGACACGAAGACCGCTCCAGGATGGTGATAACGCAAGGGTTGTGCGTTGATTTGCAATGATCTTGTTATTTTTAAGGTGGCAGTGCATGTGACTGTTTTTTTTTTTTGCAACTTTACCCATTTTGGGAAACCATTTTTCCTTTTGTGATTTTCAAAGATTTCGTAATAATCTGTAATGCTCTGAATGTATGCACATGTTTTGCAATTCAATTTCATCAATCATAAAATCATTATTTTGAAAGAAACTGAATAAATGAAGGTGAAGACACGAAAAGCACACATATGAAAGAAAAGCTGGACTTTTGCTGATATGGAAACTGGTCGTGCAGAAAGTCACGCCAGTTGAAAGTACAATCGTAATCTTTATTCTAAACTGATAAAATACAAGAAAAAGGAACAGATCCTGTGATTCTATCCTTGAAGTAACGGTGCCCACCGTTCATACTTGTGACCTTGATCAACCCCTTATCCAAATCTTCGGGAGTGCTAGTTGCCTTTTTCATTTCAAGTCCAAGTTTTCTGACCCTAATTTTTGCCTGGATCGCCCTTTGCGGGTTTTCAATCCACCGGGTCGCTCTGGTTTTGCCTAGGCCGCCCTTTGCGGGTTTTCAACCTAGCGAGCTGATTCTTACTTGGCTCATCTTTCTCTTTTTTCATTTATTTCTTTAGGCATACTCCTTTCTGACTGCATCTGAATTTGCTGGAAACTGGGGTTTTCTTTTCTTGCATCCCATTTTGCGAGAATTAAAGGCCCCTCCAGAGAATAAGTTCTTCGTCTTCATGATACTGGGTTCATCTCCATGAGAATCCTTTTGGAGGTTCATGATCTTTTTGAGCATTGAGTCTTCTTTGAAATTGTTGAAGATGAGCTTTCTTCGGTTTGAGCTTTCTCTTATTCTTCTTCTGACATAAGACAAATGTACTTTGGTTTGATAAGGCTCAATGAAAGTATTACTTCCATCATATGGGGTTTGCCCCTGTTAAAACGAAGCCTGATTTCCATGAAGGTCATCATCGTCCTTGATATCCTTTGTTGATTGTCTCTAACTGCCCCATTTTTAGGGTGGCGTAGGGAGGGATCATGATGCTTGACCTGGAGTCTTCATACTGTCATTTGTGACTACCTTAGCTTGGAAAGCTGCGCAACAGACCGAACTTTGGTAATTACAGACTTTGTTATAATGGCAAGTGTCTTATGTTAGAAGGGTGATTTACACAAACTTGTTGATTCATTGCTCTTTATCATGGCGTCAATCCTCTCCTTTGCTCAAATTGATCATGTCACTTGATTCCTCATGAGGACGGACCACTTTGTTCTCTTATTCTTGCACAACAGCTTGATTGCAAATCTGATGGTGGAGTCTGAGGAATGACTGAGGGTTTGTGGAGGGCGGGATGACGAGGTCGAGGTAGTGTTTGCGGTTTTATGAAAGGAGAGATGTATAGGAATGATGAAGTGTTTGAAAGTTTATGGAAGAAAGGGTGGTCATACACAACAAGGTGTAGGAAGGTTCATTGAGACAAGGATCTCTTACGCTTTATGGCCAAATGTATCAGCTCACAACTTATATTTCTTTCGTCTCTTTTTCCCTTATTTTTTCATTTTTGGGATTTTCATTTTTTTGAATCTGTTCTTTTTTGTTTCATTTTTTCTGATTTTTTCCTTTTTTGCTTTTGAGTTGAGTGAGTTGATAAAAGTGATACACTATTTTTGGATATTTGAAGTGATCCTTGTCTGGGGTGATTGGAGAGATAATGGCAATGAAACCCCTGCAGCGGTTGGAGGATGCTTGATTGGGTTCTGGTATTAACTGGGGTGACAGGAGGTTCAGAGGGAGGAGCGAATGAGATGGGTTGATTTTGTAGAAGGGCCACTGGTAGTGAGGAAGGTGGCGATGGCAGGCATTTGGTTATGAAATTTTTTTTGTGATGGGGTACCTGTAATGGGAAATGGGAAAGTTGGTTGATCTGAGGAAGGGAAAGGGTTTGGTCGCGAAAGAGGTTCGCTTGTAACATTTGTTTGGTTTCCTCAGCATTGCTCCACTTTGCTTGAACTTGTGCTTTGACTTCATTGCCCAACCTAGTTGTGGCATCATGAATTTCTACAGCCTTAGCCAATTCTTCACTTATTAACTCCGAAGAAACATCCCAGTTGTCTTCAGCCTCTCTCTCAGTTTGGTTAATCGGGTAATTAGAGTCACAGTATGAGTTATGGGCATTATTACTTTCAAGAATTGTATTCGATCTACATTAAAATGGAGTGGCGAATAAAAATAAAGAAAAGACACGCAAATGAGAGATGAAGAAAGAGAATTTTATTGAAAATTCCAAAATAACATTTTATTCATTGATGAAGTTTGACGAAAACATGCATGCCCGAATGAAATATCCCAAGGCCTTGGGCAGAGCCGAGGAATTTTGCATTACGAAGAAAAATTACTTTAAATTGAAAATCACAGGGAAATCTAGGGCCTCCCAGCCTGGAGCTTTTCTTTCGCAGCACAACGGCGCACTAAGCCGACAGCACCGTCACCCGAGCCTGAATCTTCTTCAATCACATTGACCTGGTCAGGGTTCAGCATGCCTACACTTCGGAAGTTGTTCTTAAGATCACCGACGACCATCCCTCCCTGGTTGGGGGTCCTTCCTCTGAGCTTTGCCAACCATTTCTCTCTTCTATCAGCTGCTAGCCTCTCTCGATCTGCAGGGCTTGGGATGTACCCAATACCGAACCTTTCAGTATTCCCTTTCAGCAGGACGGGTGCTACAATTCCTTGAGCAGCTTTTCCTAGGCCTTTCCCAACCTGATACCCATATCCTAGCATCACCTTTGCAACCATCATGTCCGCCTTGGACCTCCTAGGCTTCAATTGGGGAGGCTCACTCCCAACAAAGATAGCATTTGAGATCTCCAATCCCTGGAAGGCAGTCTCAAAAGACTCCTCTACTGCTTCAACGTAATATTCTGGTAGTGATCGGTTTATCATCATCTCCTCCTCCCCGAAGATTACTATCAACTTGCCCTCGGCCACAAACTTGAGTTTCTGATGGAGCGAAGATGGCACTGCCCCAGCGGCATGTATCCAAGGTCGTCCTAGCAGACAGCTATAAGAGGAAGCTATATCCATGACTCGGAATGTGACATAGAACACTTCGGGACCCACCTGCAAAGGCACTTCTACTTCTCCAAAAACTTCTTTCACAGACCCAGCAAATGCTCTAACCAAGGTGGAGCTAGGCTTCAGATACGAGCAATCCACATCCAACTTATCCATTGTGGACTTGGGCAACACATTCAATGACGAGCCATTGTCGATGAGCACTCTGGCCAGCATGTAGTCCCCACACTTGACAGAGATGTGAAGGGCTTGATTGTGATTCTTCCCCGCCGGAGGTAGCTCAGCGTCTGTGAAGGTCAAGTAGTTGGATGCCACTATGTTCCCAACAATACCATCAAGCTGGTTGACCGTAATGTCATGGGGTACGTGTGCTTCATTCAGGATTTTCAACAGCGCAGCTCGATGTGCCTCGGAACTAAGCAACAACGAAAGCATTGAGATTTTGGCCGGGGTTTGATTTAACTGGTCCACCACCCGGTACTCACTTTGTCTCATTACTTTCAGAAATTCCTGAGCTTCTTTGTCTGATACTTCTCTAACTTCCACAGTTTCCTTATCTTTCCCCTTACGGGCCCTTTCCTCAGCTTCCTTTGATTGTTCCTTTTTAAGATTTTCAGGAACATACATCCTTCCACTCCTTGTAATTCCACTACTCCCAGCAATGTTTGTTATATCCAACACGCCCTGAGGGACCTCTGCTTGCATTTGCACGTTGCAGCTCCAGGGAATAACCCCAGTCTCTCTACTAGGGGTAGCAGCAGGTACCGGAATAAAAACAGTCAGAGGTCTTGCCACAACCGAGCTTGAATTCAGACTGCAAGGGATTTCAACCGGTCTCCTGAAACCTCTGTTGTTTGATTGCAGAGTAGATACACTTTCTTCCTTTTCCTGAACCCCAACCTGGACCAGGTGTCTGTCTAACAGCTCTTGGAGGATGGGTTTGAAGCTCTCACAGGCCCCAACACAATAAGGGTCATTGCAGATGTCTCTTTTGGCACACCCTTCTTCGATGATACCACAACGGCATAGTGCAGCATGAATGATATCAGGGGTGTACGAATGCACTCCACCTTCCTAATTAAGTACTGACCACCCTGATCATTAATGGCATTTGCAGTGGGCCTACCATGCCCCGGCAACGAGTTGGTGTTTACATTAGGTTGCTGAAATGATATACTCTTTGCATCAAGCAGGTCTTGCACAACGTACTTGGACGCCTTACAATCCTCCACCACATGACCTACTTCCCCAGAATGAAAGGCACAGGTAGCATTTGCATTATACCCTCTGGGATAGGGAGGCTGATATGGTTTCATCTGACGAGTGTTGATTAACTTGTTGGCAATGAGATAATTGAACAAATCTGTGTACGACATGGGGATGGGTTCAAAGACAACAGGCTTTTTTTCATTGTAGTTTCTGTACTGATTGTTGGACTGGAATGGCTGAGCAGGCGGCGTCTGAGCAGGAACTGGAATGGCTTGTGGGGGATTGTTGTGTGATGGACCGCTAGCTCCGATGATTGCATTAGTTTCTCCCTCCTTCTTCTTGTGGGAACCAGAAAAAGGCTTTTTCTGATGGGAAGGAGGTGTTGGGCCATGGGCTATTCTTCCGCTGCGCATGCCGTTCTCCACTCTTTCTCCAATGACAACCATCTCCGAGAAATTCGAAGCCACGCTGCCGACCAAACGATCATAGAACACTGGGGGAAGAGTTTCCATGAACATATGGACCATCTCTTTATCAAGCAGGGAGGGTTTTACTTGTGCAGCGAGGTTCCTCCACCTCTGGGCGTATTCCTTGAATGTCTCATTATCCTTCTTAGACATACATTGCAGCTGGGTCCTATCCGGGGCTAAATCACTGTTGTACTGGTATTGACGGATAAAGGCATCCGCCAGATCCTTCCAACAACGGATATTAGTTGGCTCCAATTGCATATACCATTCAAGGGGAGCTCCAGCTAAGCTTTCCTGAAAGCAATGTATCATCAGGTTACCATCACGAGCGTGGGCAGTCATCTTCCGACAATACATCGTCACATGGCTGCGCGGGCAGGTTGCTCCTTTGTACTTGTCGAAAAATGGTGCTTTGAACTTGGGTGGCAGGACTAGATTAGGGACCAAGCATAACTCATGGGCGTTCCTAGCCTGGGAACCTGTTCCTTCAACAGCTCTCAATCTTTCTTCTAACATCTGGTACTGACTTCTAGCTTCATCAGGGTAATTCGGCGGAAAACCACTCACACCGTAGTGAAGATTATTCATCGACACCACAGCTGGGGTCACGTGTGGGTCACGTGAGTGAGCGATAATCTGAGGAATTGGACCCTGAACTTGTGGATGGATTGTTGCTGGAGAATTGAAGCCAACCGGAGTTCCCGGGGTAATAGCAGGAGTAGGAATCTGAATTTGAACCGGAGTTCCCGAAGGACCACTTTCTGGGTTTGCACCGGCAGCAGGGAGTGTGTACCCTAATGGGAGACCATAAGGAGGCCATTGCACGTTCTGGAGAGCCCGAGAGACTCTAGGAGGATCCACTCCTGCGGCAGCAGCACCTTCAGTTATGCCAGCATCCCTTAAGGCACTTAACACTCTTCTGACCTCTGCCATTTGGGCTCTTATAACTTCCATCTCAGCCCTGATTGCTCGATTCTCTTGATTCTGATCATGCTGACCCTGACCATTTGGATTCGGACCTTCTGGAACTACATCATTCTGGATTGGTTGATGATTGCCCAGATTCGCGTTGTCTTGATTGTTGGCCATATTTCTTGCCTGTGATCGCGTCCAATACCGATGATTAACCAGCTTGTCTTACTTCTGTGGACGGAACATTTTTTTTTATGGACACAAAGACAAATGATGCAAATGCAATGCAATATGCATGTTATTATGTTTATTGCCGGGAATCGCGGTGCAACTCGTCTTGTCATAGGTGTTAAGGTTCAGGTGTTTTTAGGATTGCAACAAAGTTGGAAGCAACAAGGCAAAACAAACGTACTTCAATTAAATGGAATGCGAAGGAGTATCACAAATAGAAAGCAAATCAAAGTACAATATTCCTTAAGAGTACAATACAATGATTTTAAACAAAGTGCTATTTTCCAAAGAAAGTTACGACTTCTTAAAGAAAATTACAATTTCCTAAGGATCGCTACAATACTCTAAAGGGAACTTTAAAGGCATATGGCTTTCAACTCCTCGCTCCTTTTCCTCTTCTTGCTCTCAGCTGCCCCCCGGGCTTTCTCCAGGAGTTCTTCTGTGAGAATCTTGCTGTACTCAACAAACTCACACACCTTGACAGGGGTGTTGAAAGGATTCATTTCTGCATCCGCGTTTCTTAGCTTCTTGGGAATGTCTCTCACAGCCTGATTAGCTAACCAAACTAACTTGGAGAACTTGTCTTTCCAATGTAAGCCTTCCTTTTTCAAATCCTCAAAGACTTGTTGACTTTTTACCTTACTGAGCAATTCCGCAAATTGACTCTCCCAATAGTCACTCTTCTCCCTTAGCCGGAGGTAAGACCCTTCCAGGTACTGCACATGATTGGCCAAGCTTTCCGACTTCCCTTGTTCCCTTCTTAGTGCTTGCTGATGATCCCTCAGGATCCCTTCAATAGATTCCCGATCTTGCTTGACACTCTTTAATTGATCTTCCAATTCAAGCTTCATCATTCGAGAGTCTTTTCTTGACTTAACTAGTGCGTGCCTGACTGCTTGCTCTTCTTTCCATGTGTCCTCATATAGCCTCTTCCATTTAATTGCTTCCGCTACAGCCTCATTCATCTTGGTAGTGCACCTAATCACTTCCTCTTTGGCACCCTTCAAGTGCTTTTGCATTTCCCTCTTGCTTTTCCCCTCTATTTCAAGTTTTCTATTGACTTCCTCAATAGCTGCAGTTTGGAAAGCATTTTCATTTTCTAGCTTTTTCTTGTCTTGCATCATCTTTTTCAATCTATCTTGCAGAGCCCTTTTCTCTTCTCCCACCTTTGACATGGCCAACCTAACCTCTTCCAATTCTTCAATGGTAGGAATGTGAGGTTCTTGTATCTTTTCCTCAGGCAGTGGTACTCCTTGGTTGGATGACCGAGTTTCACTAATCCTCCCTTCAAGCCATTGAGAAAAAGAGATAGCAGTGGTCCTCCTGGTTAACTCTTCTCTGTCCTTCCGCACTACGGTTTCCCAAGCTTGCAGGACTCGCCGAAGTAGACTCTCGTCTTTAGGGATCCCCGCGCGGAGGTAAAAACGAAACAGCATAGCTTCGGAGGGTGAATCCCGCATAGGGTATCCGAGCTGTCGCAAGGTCAAAGAGGGGTTATAGTTTATGCATCCTTGGGTTCCCATGAGAGGAACGTTCTGAAAACTCCCACACCGAAATACCACTGAAGGCCTGTCTACCCAACATTTAGGTGAGTACCAACGAATCTGGAGAGCATCTTGGTTCTTGAAAGCAAGCACCCACTCTTGAGAGTTCATAGTCTTCGGATTACAACCCAAGGCATAGGAAAGCAAATCCTTCACATCACTTTTGTTGGTACACACATGACTGATCAACCAAGCATATAACACAGGGAAGGAGCAACACATCTTATTCTTTTGGAATTCATGGTGACGAGTGAAGGCACGGTATGTCTCTGCGAGGATTGCGGGAACTGGGTTGATAGGATTTTTTGCACCTTTGAAGGCGAGGAAGACACCGATTGCAGTTTCACTCACATGCCTCTCTATCTGAGGGAAGAGCACAATGCCGAAAATGGTCAGAGCTAGCACTTGCTTGAAAGAATTCCAATCATCAGACACTACATAGCTGGTCATCAAACTCTCAAAGTATTCTTGAGGAAACCCAAATACCTTATTACGTTCTATCTTATGGGCCCGCACTTTCTCAGCACTGATTTGCAACAAGGCAGCAAGCTTTTCATCAGAATAATACTCCCCTTGGTATTGATAAGGCTTAAACTTGGATCGATCAAAGCCCAAAATCCTATCATACTCTTCTAGGGTAGGCGCCATTTGGAAATTCTTAAAAATGAAACAGCGAATCTCCGAGTCATAGAACCGACACAGGGCAGCAATGGCGCTCTCTTGCACTTCTAGTTGTAGCAGCTTGCGAATGTTCCCATAGGTTTTGTCAAAAGACCTGACCTCAATAGGACCTAGGAGGGATGCATACTCTTTCAGACTAGCCATATCAATCTCTTTCACAACAGGAAGCCTTGAATTGAAAACGGTTTTGCCTTTTGATTCCATTCCGTTTCTTACACACCTATGACAAGACTTTGTGTTACGTTGCGATCTCCGGCAAACAACTTTAATGCATGGAGGATGCAAAGAATGGAGGTTTTTTTTTTTTCAAAATTTTTGTTAGATGCGAATGCAATGATGATGATGCAAAATGACGCTGATGTGATGATTATGACCTTTTATTTACATAGAAAAGAGAGAAGAAAATGATGTTTATTGGTGGCGGTTCAAAACATTTTTGAAAATACCCGCTATATGCCACCTCATATAGGTGTTTAAAAGGAAATTATTTTCTACATTTTTGGTAAAAGAGTTTCGAAAGAGGATGCCTAAGCTAATGCAACACGCAATTTGCGTGCCCCCGTGTCCTACAAATGGGTAAGGATCGTAGGCTCTAAAGTCAACGACAAGGGTAATCCTCCCATGTGGGTTCTGGTCACTGCCTCACAATGGCAACCAAGAGCTAAAGTCTCTCTCATGAATACACCCACAATCGTAGAGAGCTACCGATTGTGAGGTATCATGAAGAAAGCGCACTCTTGGGCGAAACTTTCATGAGAGCCAGACAGACAACGGTCTACGAATGGCAGTCACTACTCATTTCCACTCTCCTAGGGTTCTTTGCAGACCTTGGGTTTTAGGCCCCACTCAATGCTCACAAATATAAGGTGTGCAGTGTGTGATGAGGGCACAACACCTAAAAATCTACCCAAACCCCACCTGCAAAGGGAAACCAAAACAGTCCAGACAATATCAAGCAACAGCATGTCGTCTACCCTAGGGTTTAATATCATTTCAACATAAGTATACTAACCTAGGGTTCCAACAACAATCGCAAGCATTGCTTACCTTAAGAAAGGGAGCCTAGAGGAGGGGACATAATAGGATTAAGGGAAATGCATGAGCTTACCTCAAGAAAGGGAGCAAAGAAGAGGGGAACATGCTAGGATTGGGGAAATGTATGAGAAAAGCATATAAACGACGAAAGTAAGAGGAGAAGAAGAAGAAACTACTCTTATTTTACTCAAGAAGCAAATATAGAAGAGGAAGAAGGCTAACACACAATGCACGCAAGCACAACATCACAAGAATGCACACGACAATTCTAAGAATAATGCAAGCATGTTTTTAAAGGCAAAGGAAAGAAAGCAGAAAGGGAAAGGAGGAGAGATATAACAAAGCATTCAAATCAACGAAATAAATCACATGTCGAATCGATTGGCTCGACCCACTAAAGAAAGGTCCCCAGTGGAGTCGCCAGCTGTTGCACCCCGAAAAATCCTTTGGAGGGATTTCTCTTCGCACAACGTGAATTGGAGTCGCCACCAATATTTTTTTTAGAGGTAAAACATTGAAAAAAACCTTTCTTGAAAGACAATGGTCCTTGGAACCACGAGATTTGAGTTCGGGGGTCGGTTATGCATGGGGAAGGTACGAGCACCCCACACATCCTTTCTACCGAAAGGGAACCTCGATTTGACGTGTGATTTAAAAGGTTGATTTAAGAAATGCTTTGTTTTTATCTCTCTTTATCTCTCCTTACTTTATGGAAAAACTTAAGGAAAATTTAATCTTTTGCGCTTGACGGGAGGGCACCGTGCCTACGTATCCCGGGGAGGGAATCAAAGCAACGTAGTTCTTGTTTTCGAAAATTGTTTTGTTTTTAGAAATTGCCTTGTTTTGGAAAAGGGTTTGTTTTTTTTGAAAAGAAAATGGTTTTTATTTGTCGTGCTTGACGGGAATGTGACCCGCTCCTACGTATCTCCCAGTGCGATGGAGAATTCAAAGCTTACATAGTTCTCGGTTGTCGAGAAAAGGTTTTTATTTTTTAGTTGTTTAATTGTGAAAATTGAATGTTCACAGTGATCAAACAACAAAGGTTTCGAGTGATCACCACTAGCATCCCATTATTGACGATCGTGCAAGCAAAGGCTTCGCATTATCCTCAACAAAGTTTTTAATTTGTGAAATGAGAGTTCTTTTGAAAAATGAGTGTTCATGATAATCAATTGAGGAAAGACTCCAAGTGATCACCACTAGCACCCCCTTGTTGACAATCGTGCAAGCAAAGGCTTCGCATTATCCTCAACAAAGTTTTTAATTTGTGAAATGAGAGTTCTTTTGAAAAATGAGTGTTCATGATAATCAATTGAGCAAAGACTCCAAGTGATCACCACTAGCACCCCATTGTTGACAATCGTGCAAGCAAAGGCTTCGCATTATCCTCAACAAAGTTTGATTTGTGAAAAATAGTTTGAAATTGTTTTGAGAAGAAGTGAAGTTGTTTGTCAATGGTTATGTAAATGCAAAAAAAATGTTTTGAAGTTGGAACGTTACTAACGAGTAACAAGTTGTTCTTTGTATGCAACATGGTTTTGAAGTTTTGGAGAGTTACTAACGAGTAACAATTGGTGGAAATCAAAACAAGCAAATTGCGAACACCAATTCAACATTTAATGCACTACAAGCACATAAACAAGTATATCAAGCATTGAGTACCAAGCTTCAATTCAAGAATGCATGAGTAGGCAAAATGCATGTGCATCAAGGTTAAATGAACCTATCCTTTGCCAAAACTTCACAAGCTTCAAACAACAATTTACATTAAACTCAAAGAGCAAAGAAAGCATGATTAAACTTGAAGATGCATCAAGGTCATTGGAGACCAATCATGTGCGCAAATTCAATTGTTTATAGACCCCTTTTTGCTCACATTTCACAAGCACATCAAATGGGAATTGAATTTTTAAATGCTTACAAGCATAGGCATCAAGGTTGAAGTAACCTATCTCTTGCCAACTTAGCATAACCCAAGATCATTTGTGGATCATAAATGAACCAAAACCCAAATTCATTTTCTCAAATCACAAATTAATCATCAATTTATTTCAACAAGTCAACCAAATCAAGCAAGCAAATGACACTAGCAAGACTTAGGAACATTTATTCACAAGATCCAAGCGATCAAACACCAAAATCAACAACTATTCATATTTTTTGATTTTTGTGAAAGTAAGAAGGCATGAAAAATGAATATTTGCAAAATCAAACAACATGTTTGGACATGGGAACTTCAAAATCAAGCCCCAATAACAAGATTGCATAAAGAAATGCATCAAAACTCGATTAAACCTATTTTATACTAAAGGTGCGAAACATTCATAGCTTCCTAACACAATTTAATTTCACAAAATGCAACAAGCAAAATGATAACAACACAAATCACAATTTATTCAAGGGTGAGAAGCAATCTCAAACACCCAAGCCTCCCTAAGTGCTTGTCAAAATGTTTGAGACACCTCTCACCAACAACAATCAACAAATCAACAATATAACAACACTAAAATGCATGAATATGATAGGATGAAAAATTAGAAACATGATATCTACATTTTGATGCAAAAAAGTTGAAGATGATGCTAGGTTTTAAGAAGTTTACCTCAAATCCAAGCTAAGGAATGACTAATATGAAGAACAAGACCACAAATCAACTTGAATCTTCACCAAACTTCAATGAAACCCACGAAATGCTTGCTTAAAAATGCCCTTTGATGATGCAAGCTTGAATTAAATTAGGAGAGAAGGAAGATATATGAAGTAGGAATGGAAATGAGGTGAAAAAATGGTGATTTGGTGAAGGAGAAGTGAAAAATTGATGGAGGAAGAGGGTGATATGATTTCGGCCAAGAGAGGGAATTAGGAGAGGGAGTTGTGTGCTAGGGTTGTGTGAGTGAAAATGAGCCCAAGAGCTTCCCTCCTTGTGAGGTGAATAGGGTATATATAGAAAGCAATTAGGTTTAAGGGTGGTTAGGTCATTGTGCACTAGTTGTGCTCTAGGATTTGATTTTAATTTTGAATCAAAGGCTAGGATTGAGGCTCACATGGATTGAGGACATTGAGAAAACACAAAATGAGAGAATAGAGAGGAGAAATTCGAAATAGCAAGGGAGGGGTCCTTGGTGACCAAGTTTTGCTAGTTGTCATCTTGTACTATTGTACTATTATATGACCATTCCATTATCCCTTCATTTTTGATTATTCTTCTTAGGATAATTGTACAAAAATACACCCAATTTAGGCCACATACTAGGAATCTTAGGAATATGCCATTTTATGTGATCACCATGACCAAAAATATCATAAAAATCACATCTTGGAACTTTTTTGTAGAATATTCCCTTTTGATCCTTTTTTGAAATTTTGTGCACAATGTATGCATGCATGCGCATACATACATACATGACCAAAATACCCTTTTGCCCTAAAAACCTTGTTTTTCAACAACAAATGCATTTCCACTCTAACAATGAATTTAAAAGCCCTAGAATGACTTTTAAAACCCAAAAATGCATGCACAATGCTCTTCACTCTTCAAAATAAAACCACACTTCTCAATTTATTTATTTTTGCGGAAAATTAGGGTTTTAAACCTAGGCGGACAAAATTAGGGTATGACAGAGGGAAAACACTAAAACTAACTAACCGTACAGAGAATTTAAAAACAGTAACCGCTGTGCCTTTTTGACCAAGGTAACTGTTGGGCTATTTCGACAACGAGCACTTAATTCCTGATCTTTCACTATACTCTAGCTTCCTTCTTGTCGAACCGACTATTCTTCAATCCTTTATATTCGTTAAGTTCAGAGCCTCGTCGAACTTACTTTCTGACACAATTCTTCAGTGTCGAAATTAACACTTTCCTCTGAAACTAACAAATCAAACCTCGTTGACTGCATTTAATTTAGCCTGTCGAAAATGCAGGCTAACACCCACTATAAATACCATTGCTCCCTCACAACAAGGTATGCTCTCTCCACTCCACTAAAATGCTTTCTCTCTATTGTAGACTGACTTCGGCATCATAGTGCTTGCAGGTAGCGGCCTCCACGCATTCTTACCGGAGCTCTGCGCACCACCCATCTCATCTCGGCCATGCCATCTCGACCATCTTAGACTCACCTTCTCAGCATCGCCACCGTGAGATAATACTTTAGCTTCTGCGCTTGGTGAGCATCTCGGTTCAAAGATATGCCGAAGCGTGGAGCCAAAATGGATCAACCTTAAATCTAATACATTAAAAAGTATAGATCAAGTTCTGCACAACAGAAATTATGGATCAAATTAGTTAGTGCAATACCAAATTAGTTAGTGCTTTATGGATCAATATTTCTTGTCAACATCAAATTTGTACTATTTATAGTAGAAATTAGTAAATGCTACTTGGTGTGTTAGTAAATTAGTAAATGCTTCTTGGGTCAGTAGTGCATTATTGCTAGTCCAAGTATGAAATGGCTATATTAACTTGGGGATAAATTGTTACATTACTCACCAAGTATATAGATAAATGAAAAGTAATGTAACATCCCCAATTTGGTTAATTTCGATTAACAAAATTAACTAGTGTCGCCTAATTGTTTGATAATCAAATTAAGTCATTGAGCATGTTTGAATCTACAGAAGCAATATTTAGTTGCTAAAGAATGTGAAGTATTTATGTTTAGGGATTGATTGTGTGCCTAGAATTGGGTTTTAGATAGAGAATTTAGAGCAAGGGTAAAACGATCATTTTTCTAAATTTCATTTAATCAAAATTAGCAAGAGGTCATAGCTAAATTGATTTATTCATTAAGTACTTGGGCATATTTTTTTTTTGACCGAATACTTGGGAATATTTAATTGTATGTAATAGCTTATCTAATTGTTAAGAGTATGAGATTGTGCATTAGAAGTTGATTGTTTGTTTGGAAATTGATTTAAGTGGGGAGTTATGCATAAGGGTAGTTTGGTCTTTCCACCCTTTAAGTTACCCCCAGCTCGTAAACAAAAAAACACCAACAACACCTCACTTTTAGCAATTCAGAAATTAAGAAAGAGAGAGCTTAGGGAGAGAGAGTGATAGTTGCGAAGAAGAGAGAGAAAGAAGAATTAGAGAGAAAAGCTTCAATTCTTGGTGCATGTGTGAGCTTCTAGTATTTCTCATGGTGATCCATATGCTCGATAGTGTCTGAACAAGATTCTGAAATAAAAAGGCTTAGTTGTGAGAGAAATGTCAGTGTGTGTTGAAGGGCTGAGGATGCTTGATTCACTAAGAGTATTATTGTTTGACAAAGTTATATTCTCTAAACCTTTTAAAATTCTTTGAAATGCGGGATTTTGTCTCTTGTAGTAAATTGATTGCTCCATTTGCTTTGTTGCCATGAATAGTTGTCAATGATACTTTCTTGCATTGTCTACCCTTCAATGAAAGAGTCTACGAATGATCGCTCTTTTGGTACCAGGTATGCATGTTATAAGTAACTCCTCTTCTTCCTCAGTTAGTGTTATTTTGTTAATTCTAGAATCTAATTGATTATACGAAATAATCTACAACTTTTTCTAAAATTAATTACCAAAAAAAACACCGAAAAAATTAAAAACCTTCAAATGCAACTCTACATACTTTTCTAATGATAAACAACATTAAACTTCAAAAAAAAATTCTACTTACATCAAGATATCCTTTTTCTTTAAAAAATTAACTATTAACAAAGTTAAAGAAAATTTAGTTAAAATTAACTTTAGATATTTATTAAAAACGGGTTATTGTCTTTTGTTTTATAATATACAATTATATACACACATCTAATGATAAAATTAACATTTAAGAGTATCCTAGTGATCCAATTACTAAACATTAAATTAAGCGAGACAAAGATCATATGGTGTTATGGGCGCCATTGCATTTAAAAGCAATAACTAGTTGGAAAAAAAATCAAATTTGTGAGATGAACTCTTGAAAACGATTTGGAACTCCAACATACAAACCCAACTCATTTAATCCTTTGGTTAGAAGTCTTCTTTCCAAATCATATGGTGTTATGGGCGCCATTGCATTTAAAAGCAATAACTAGTTGGAAAAAAAATCAAATTTGTGAGATGAACTCTTGAAAACGATTTGGAACTCCAACATACAAACACAACTCATTTAATCCTCTGGTTAGAAGTCTTCTTTACAAATCCATAGCTCATCTAAGCTCCAAATTTCCATGTACATCAACATGCAAAACGATTTCCTTAAAGATTAGAGAAAATCGGAAAACGGTTTTTGGGTTGTAAAGGGAGGGTGTTTAGGGTTTTTTTGTTGTGGGTGTTTGAGGGTTGGATTGGGTAGGAATTTTAGGTAGAAGTAAAGATGGTGAAGGTGTTGTGAGTAAGAACAATTTGTAAGGTAGAAGAAGGTGCTTTATCTTATTTTCACTCATTCACTCTCACTCTCATTCTCATTCTCGTCCTTCTTTCTTTGTCTTCCTCTGTCAAATACTTACCTTATTTTAACATATATTAACACACAACCTAGGGGAAGCATGAGATTTCCCATACATTTAGTAAGGGTATGTTTTGGAGGGGGTTTTGAGAGGGGAGGGTTTATTACTCATTTATAAATTGAGGAAGCCATGAAGTGTCTCTAAACATAAATGAAGTGTGATTAAAAATAATATGTAATTATCTATCATAATATTCTTTTTTTTATATCTCAAATATATATGAAAATATACACTAGGCCTCCCAAAGCCCATTCCTCTTAAACCCTCCTGAAATCCCCTCTCAGACATACCCTAAGGCCCTGTTTGAGAGTTTGGAGGGGAAGGGAGGGAGAGGGTTTTGGGAAGAGTGGTGTAGAGAGAAAGCTATAAAAATATTTCATCTTGAATAAGAGAGTAATTTTGTATGTAATGATAAGAGAGTACTTATGAAGTAGGCTGATGTGCTTGTTTTTAAAGAGGATAAAATTTTGTTGCCTATTGGCATAATCAAGCATTTATTATCATGTAAATGAACAACATCAAGCACTCCTCAATCTGAGCCATTATCATGTAGGATTAACCTCAATCAAGCATAGAAATTACCTTAGAAATTAATAATCACAACCTGATATGTTGTTGCTTATTGGCATAATCAAGCATATAATATATGTTAAATTAAGGTTATTAAAAATATTGTAATGCCTAATGAAGATACAACAATTTCTCTTGTCAGCTACTTTTTATGGCTATGTCAATAGAGAGAGCTATGAAGTATACAAGTGGCTTACCCATTTTGCCACACTCAAAGTATCTTCGAAATTAGATGCTCCACTCAAAGGTGCACGAAGACTATTTTTAAATAAGGACTTTTATGAAGGAAAAAGTAAATAAATTAATAAATAATTCTAATGTTACATACTATTTTTAAATGCATACTGCTGTGCTAGATGCTTAACATTTCTAATGTTACAATTTACATATTTACACTCCATTTTTCTAATACTAGATGTTTAAATAAAAATTCTTTTGTAACACACATTTCTTACCATTGGAACTTCTTCTTGCTTGTTATCTAATAGTGCTGCACGAACAAGCATGCCTAGAGAATGAGAACCAGACTGCAAGCATAAAAAGGAAGGAAAACTATTTTATTAGACTCAATAAAAGCTTACTAACCATTTTATGAGAACCATTCTATTCAACTAGACAAAAAAAAGCACATATAAAATGTCAAAATAAAAGCTTACAAACCATTTTATTAGACTCAATTTCAAATGTCAAAACTATTTTACTCAAATACATCCATTGTACCTGCAGGCCCCACAATCATCACAAAGGATCAAATAGAAAACAACAAGACTAACAATCACAAGCCAGGTTCAAACACTAATTGTAAATTCTCAGTCTATTCTATCTCCAAATGTATAAAGAAAGAAAAGTAGAATACAATCATATTGAAGTGGTAAAACTTAAATCTTGTTATAAAACGAATCAAAACAATAGCTTAAAAAAGGACAAGAGAAGGAGAGAAGATGATTCTTTGTATTATTCATTCTCTTTACAAGTGTGTTTCTACACATAAGATTGAGCCCTATTTATAGGGTGTAGATTAGCAAGTGAATGGACAACCATAAAAGCCACTACTAAGGGAAGTAATGAAAAGAAGAAGGAAAGCTAGTGGACATCCACTAATATTATTCATAACACTCTCCCTTGGATGTCCATCGAGGATATGCCTTATTAAAAACCTTACTAGAAAAAACCCAGTGGGAAAAAAATCTTGTGAAGGAAAAAGAGTACAATATCCTTTCAGTGGGAACTGCCTCATTAAAAACCTTTCGAGGAAAACCCAATGAGACAAAACCATAGCAAAGGAAAAAAGAGTGCAATTTTTCTCCCCCTGATTGCAGCGTCACAAAAGAATATGAATTCCAACATCACTCTGTCACTTGTGATATGGAGCAATCTACTTTCTCCTTGAGTACATATGGAGCAATCTACTTCACTCCATCACTTGTGATATATCCTCTTTTAATGGATCTTTGCGGACAATATTATCTTCAGAACATCTTCCTTGAATTATTGGCATTTGAGTATGAAATGAAAAAGCAAGAGCCATTGATTGTTTTGTAGATCATAAAGATATTTTAATGTCATCACATGTAGATAATAGCTGACTTGTAATCTGACTTGATCTAGATCAGAAAAATACTTTATATCTGCGTGGTTAATTTATGTAACATACATAATATGATATATTCATTAGGATATAGTCAAAAATGAAAGATGCATCCCACTTTGTTCTAATGTATGTTGGTTTGTAATAAACTATATTACTACTAATTCTCACATAATATTATCATATCAAGAGATACAACATTTGGTAATATGCATGCATGCTTTCATAGTCTTCGAGACTGATATATTTCATATATTCTTACCACACAACTCATGTACTCAATATACACAATTTCGGCAGATCAATATGAGACTTTGTTTTTCAAAAGATTTTATTTGAAGATATTTCTTTTTTTTATCTTGAATCCTTCTGGGATTTTCCATGTAGAGGTCAACTACAGGTTCAACCTCAAAATCCATCAAATATTGTTTGAGGTTATTCATCTAGAGCTCTTTCTTTGAACAGTCTATAATTTTTTTAATGCTCTTCAGGAGTTCCGATAATACTTATATCATCAACATAGACATCAGTTATAACAAATTCTTTTCCAAATATTTCCATAAAACTATGTGGACAAGTGATGTCATAAATGTATCCCTCCTTTAGAATATAAATTTAGACGATTATACCATATATGTTCAAATTATATTATTTCATGGAGGGATTGATTCAATTTGAGTAATCATATCGAGAATCAGAAAAGTGTGTATTGCAATATTAAATCCTTCAGGGATCTTCAAATAATTATGACTATCAAATGAGTCATACAAATAAGTTGTAGCAATATTCATATTGTGAAAATTGAGTTCTTCATGTGCTACAAGGTTAATTAAGTACTGAAAAATACTTGTATCCACCCTTGAGCAACATGTCGAACTTTGTATCATTTAACCATTCTCATTCAATTTTTGCACAATAACTCATTTGTATTTGACTGATTTCACACCTTTAGGTGTTTGGACTACAGGTCCAAAAACTTTTGTAAAGCTAGTTTAATTCTGCTTCAGTTTCATCTTTCAAATTTGGCCAATTCTCAATTTTTCTACAATCTTTAATAGACTTTTGTTCATGATTCTCACTATCATTTATCACATTTAGCGCTATATTATATTTAAAAACATCGTCAACGTGAACTTCGTTTCGTTTCCGTTGTACTTCTTTCATGACATAATTCATTGAGATCTTAATTTCATAATTTTTCAAGTACCTGATCAGTTCTTCTGGAACTAAAATGTCAGTTATGTCTGAAGACTCTTTTAGAGTTTCTATATCCTCTCTTGGACCATCGTTGTTTTTAGCTCCTTTTGTTGTTTGAGGACTTTTATCTTTGGAACCGATTGGTCTATCACGCTTCAGGCGCAGTTGAGACTCAAATTTTCAATATTTTATTGTCCAACAAAAAAATCCATTTTATTGGAGCATTAACAGTTGATATAAATGATTTGGTCACATCTTTTGGATCAGTGAATGCATTTGATAGATGATTTGCTAAACTTTGCAAATGAATTATTTTTTGAACTTCTAGTTCACATTGTAAGTTTAATGATCGAGACGAGACACTGATAATTCAATTCAACTGATCTCTTTTTCCAACTGCTTATTCTCTCCCCCAGATTTTGGGAAACTTAACTCAAATGATAATCATCAAAACGGACTATAAATAAGTCTCCAATTGTTAGCTCAAGCTACTTTATAATAGATGGATATTTATATCTATTATATTCCCAAAATTATTTGAGACTCATCATAGTACATTCTGAGTGGATAAATTGAAACGTACAGTAGACATCCAACAAGTCTAAGATGAGAAATATTAGATTCGTGACCAAAAACCAAATGTAAAGGAGAAGAGTTATGATAACCTGTTAGCCTGATGCGAATCAATATTGCAACGTGCAAAAGTGTACGTTCCCAAGTACAAATTGGAAGTTCTTATCTCATAAGTATTGGTCATAAAATTAACTTTAGACGTCTAAAGAATGGTTCTTCAAGACCATTTTATGAATGAACGTGTACCTTATCATACAACACTTATCAGATGCTTTCAGGGTAATTCACATAATAACCTCTTACTTAAATTAGTTGAGCAAAAAATCTCACAAACTTCCGGTTGTGAGTTGAAGATATATATATATATATATATATATATATATATATATATAGTTGATGAATCAATTAAAATCACAAATATCTAAATGGTCCACATGATTAGTGTATTCGTTTACAAATATCACCTTATATACGTTCTAGAATTACGAGAGACTTATTCTCTCAAATTGCCAATTTCTTTTGGGAACTAGTGAACACAAAAATTAGTAGATTGAAGAAACTACTGGCTCTTCAACACAAGTTCACATTAAAAAAATTAACCATTTTTCGCAGCATTATATACTCGGGATGGTCCAACCGATCTTGCCAACAACAAAATTATTATGATATGTAAAATTCTATTTTACAACATGTGTTTCAATTGAACATATATAAGTGTATTACAAATCAGAGGAAAAAGCAGACAACTTTTCCACTACAGTTATTTTATCCGAAGTATGTCTCGTTATCTGAAGATGTTCAACATACTCATTTCTTGTTTCAATATGATATCTATTTGGACTGATATACTTAAAACTTTATAAATTTTCATGAGACTTTAGAGATTATAATATGGTACAATGTGTAAAAACATGGTTCTCTAGGTAATTAGCTATTCACTAGCTCTTCCGGAGCTTTAAATTACATTTGCAAACTTCTGGTTGCAAGTTGATAAGAAGTGAACATGCTACTATATGACTTCTGGTCATAGCTAGATAATGTACACAATCTAATTTAAAATCGAACTATCTAATCTTAATTGTATTCTAAAAACTTAAAATAGCTATTAAACTTAACTCTATTTTAAGCTAGCTAATCAATAGCATTATAGTTAAAAGGCATTGAGAGAAAATGACAGATAAAACTTCAATTATATTGAAGAATATTTTACTCCTTCATATCATCAATATGGGATGTCATTGCTACTTCATTATAATCTTGCTAAACGTATAAAACTAGGTCGACCACTAAACATTAGGTTTGAAACAACACTTTATTTTGCATACGTGCATATCCAACTTATTGGTTCACATCGCAAATTCTTAACCGCACTCATATTTTTTTAAGCAAAAGTAGTGTATTAAATCTTGACAATTTTAAAAAATAAATTATAAAACTACTAAGTATGCGTATAACAAAATTTACCATATATATATATACAGAAAATTTGGGGCCACACAATTTTCTTCATGAAACAAAACCGTATAAACCACACATTCTAGTTTAACAAAAAAACACCATTTATACATAAAGAATTTGAGACATGCAATTGGAAATGTTGTTTCACTTGCGCTATAATATTACGGTAACATGAATTTATAAGAAGATAATAAAAAGTTATGGTGGGAAATAAGAACATAAGAGTGTCTAGTTCTTTAGGATTTAGCTATACAATCAACTCTTCTTATTCCCCCTTTTTTTTGCAACATTTTATATGGAATTCCAAGCATAAGATATCGAAAAGTTACATTTTTTTTTCAAAATTCATGAGTTACTACACCAATTGGAAGATCATAACTACAAATCATATACTAATATATTTAAATAGTATAATGATAACATTTACCATATCAATGATTATCACCAAAACCTTTGTTGTACCAATATTATAATGTGAATCATTCACTTCTGCGAATGAATTTCATTTCATTGAGCGGTTTATCAGTATTATCACATAATCTTGATTCAAAATATTTTTTTAGAAATATTTTCTCATTTTCCTAATCCATGAGAATATTTGAGATAGAAATTATATGTCATTTTTCTTGATTTTCATTGCAACCATTGTGTAAAAGTCAAGTTCTTCAGGAACTCAATCACAAATCTTTAATATACGTTGATGAAAGAAAAATATACTTTTAATCAATTGTTCTTCAAGAACTATACCATGAAATCTGGAAATTGACAGAAAAATCATGCTTTGAGAATTCTTACAGGGATGCTTGAATATTTTCTTTCTTTGAGTTCTTCAAGAACTATGACAAATTTTCACATTGATAAAGAAAACTATTCTTTGTGCATTCCTACAAATATACTGGATTACCAAATCATTAGTTCTTCAGGAACTATACCACAATCCTTTAGGGATGCTTGCATATTAAAAAATTTCAATTCTTCAGGAACTATATCATAAACAATGATACCTTGAAACAATTATTTGTGCAATCCTTCAGGGATGCTTGGATAATGGATTTATTTTTCTTCAGGAACTATAAAACAAATTCTCATCAACAGTGATAAGTAAATAGAAAATGAAATAAAATATAAAATTAGATAGAAACAAAAACAAGATCAAAAATAAATGATAGTGATAAGAATGTCTAAGTTATAATATCGAAAGACATATTAAAACTAGGGAACTAACAAAAATATCAAGCGGATTTCCAAAATCCTTCAAATCCTCATATATACCACAAGTGCTACCCATTCTTCTTTGCCTTAGTTTTTCCTTGTTTCTCTGTAAAATCTACAAACATAAACACAGAGATGAAATCTCAGTGAGTTCTTTCGTGACCCCTCACAACTCAACTAGAGGTGTTTTATTCATCTTTTACTCGTATCCCAAGTCTGGATAGCTACACATATCATGGCTTAGCATAACGCTAGAGAACCACTACACAGTTCCCTCGGTGAACCCCTTCGATAATATCTAATTAACGAGCAAACATCGAACGGGCCTACGTTTTTGCTTCATGACTTCTCTCCCCTAGTATGCTATAACTTGAGGTAGTCACCTCACACATTCATCTTTAATTCAGATACCAAATACGTTGTTTGACACAAGATCAATCATAATTAACTAGGACAACAAGTCCTTTTCTTGATACATTATTATGTTCTCTCACTTATCATCCTGTAAACACCTCTAAATAGTCACATTTGATGCAATTAACAATCTTATTGAACCCCAACAATACATTCCACATGCAACTCTTTATTCATCACCATTTAAGCCAAGCTTCTTTCCAATGGACATTCTAGCTTAATTAAATGTTTCAAAGACACCTGCATTACCGAGTTCATCAATGAAACCCTAAAATGGAGTAAGAACTCACCTTGAACAACTAACAAACAGAATATGAACTTGAAATCACAACTACAAGCAAGAGATTAAGACTTTGAACACCAAACTAGCTCCAATGCATCCCAACTCGAAATATAAGCTTCAAATGTCCTTTTTGATGGTTCTAGTCCACAATGTAGCTATTGAGATACCTTAATCAAGCTCCTATGTCAAAATGCAACCCAAGTTTTCCCCAATCAAGCTAACTCTCAGCATTTTTGAAAAATGAAGATGAAAAGCAAGGGAAGAAATGGTTGCCCAAAAACCGCTATTCAATTACTAACCAAAACTAGAAGAATTTACTAATTTACTTAAACCAGAAGCATTTACTTGTTTTCTAAAACTTGAAGCATTGAAACTGTTACTCAAACTAGTACAAAAACTAGTTTAGTACAACTCAGTTTATTAATTTACAATCACAACAAAAAAAGCATTTACTATTCTACCTCAATTTACTAATTTCTACTAATTTGACGCATAAGCAAAAAAAGCATACGTAATGAATAAACTGGAATGGTGTGTGTTCAATTGTGCAGAATTTACGTTTAAGTGCAAGGAAAAATGAATTAAAATGAAAAAGCACTAACATCATGTCCAAATGTGTCCAAGTCGGCGGATGCGATTCATGTCATGACAAAACTTTTTATGCCTTTAATAATAAAATATTTTTCAATAAATACAAAGGCAACTAGTTTTCGATCAAGCATGATAATCTTAAAACCTATATGATAACGATAATATAACTTATAAAAAGATAACTTAGGAAATCATTAGAAAGCATGATACCCTACTTGGCTAACAACAATAACCTCCAAACCTACGAACATAGGATGAAGACAAAGACAGATGTTTTATATGTTCAGACTCCATCAAAATATTAAAATGCATCATAAACAAAGAGAATATGAAAAATTCAGGAATCTTTAAGCTTTCAAGAGTCTGTAATTTTTTTGGTAGAAGTGATCAAAAGCAACAAGAGTAAAATATACCTTATAGTTCCTTGAACCAGCTTTAACAGCTAATTAGGGTTTCTTGATTCCAAAATTTAGCTATGGAGAGATTGAGATAATAGATACAGGGGAAAATGAAAAACAAAAGAAAAAAAAGAGAAAGAGAGAAAGAATAGAAGAAGAGTGAAGGGAGAAAAAGGAGCAAAACTAACAATGGAGAGTGAAAGGAACAAAGATGGAGCAAAGGAGATATGGAGTTGCGTAGTGCGTGGGAGATGAAAGGCAAGCGCTAAAGGGAATTGGGGTTTTAGATGTTACGTAAACTAATTTTGGAGAAGCACCTTTTTTTCAAAAACATTCATCAAGGCGCCTAATCTCAAAGTCCACATGTTTTTTAGTGAAAGGTTTAACTTATACTTTAGTGTTAGACCACAGTTTTTTTAATGAAAGGGTTAACTTATACAGTTTTAAACTTTGGCTTAATGACAAGTTAACGAAACAATGGCCCGATATCTATCTCATTATCAATGCTTGTAACTTTGTGGCCTACAAGAAGAGGCCTAGAGTCAAAATTATTGTATTCACCTTTTAGTTTTCTTTTCCTTTGATTTTCTTCTCAAATCTAATAAACTACGTCAAAATTTTTAATACTCTTAAGAAAACTAGTCATATTTTTTATTTTAATAATTGAAGACCTTTACTTTCTCAAATATTGGTAAACTTGATAAATTGTGTAGGTAACATTCTTTCTAAATCTTCCCATCTTCTTCCTCAAGTTTCCCGATTTAACACACAATAAAGGTGATGGATCAAGTTGAACAATGGTGAAGGATATGAAGGGCATTTTGGGAATGGGCAACATACCTTGTCTTTTAAACTTGGTGAGGAATTTGCCGCTAACACATCTTTTGCAAATCAGAAAATTGAGAATACAAAGCATTTTGTCACAGGCCATTGGAAACCAACTGAAGATGCAAGCTTAGAGAGCTTGTAACCTAATTTTGTCCTCACAATTGGAACAACATAGCTGAACATCTTGAAGGAAGATCAGGTATTATAATCCAAAACACTATAACTTGTTTTTATTAGAGTATCTAAGATCATTTTTAACTAATTTTTTCTTTAATTCGTTAAAAGTAATATTTTATAAAAAAAGGTTTTCTTTAAAGTAAGATGATAGATTTTCATTTTTTTAAGTTTGGTGTTGTTTTTCTGAAGAAATGTATGTAGAGTGGCACTATAATATTGTAAATAATTACAGCCAAATATTACAATTTTAAATACAACATAAAAAAATTGTTAAAATTGTGATATTTGGCCGTATTTCTTGACAATATTAAATATTATGATATCGGTCATATTTGATCGTAACTTTTTGTAATGTTAAAATTTTATATATGACTACAACTTAAAAAATTGGTTATTAGGAATTTGTAGGAAAAAATAATTGACTAAAACATACTCATGGTGATCCATATGCTCAATAGTGTCTGAACAAGATTCTGAAATAAAAAGGCTTAGTAGGGAGAGAAATGTCAGTGTGTGTTGAAATGCTGAGGATGCTTGATTCACTAAGAGTATTATTGTTTGACAAAGTTATATTCTCTAAACCTTTTAAATTTCTTTGAAATGCGGGATTTTGTCTCTTGTAGTAAATTGATTGCTCCATTTGCTTTGTTGCCATGAATAGTTGTAAAATGATACTTTCTTGCATTGTCTACCCTTCAATGAAAGAGTCTACAAATGATCGCTCTTTTGTTACCAGGCATGCATGTTATAAGTAACTCCTCTTCTTCCTCAGTTATTGTTATTTTGTTAATTCTAGACTCTAATTGATTATACGAAATAATCTACAACTTTTTCTAAAATTAATTACCATAAAAAACACCGAAAAAATTAAAAACCTTCAAATGCAACTCTACATACTTTTCTAATGATAAACAACATTAAACTTCAAAAAAAAATTCTACTTACATCAAGATATCCTTTTTCTTTAAAAAATTAACTATTAACGAAGTTAAAGAAAAATTAGTTAAAATTAACTTTAGATATTTAATAAAAATGGGTTATAGTGTTTTGTTTTATAATATACAATAATATACACACATATAATGATAAAATTAACATTCAAGAGTATCCTAGTGATCCAATTACTAAACATTAAATTAAGCGAGACAAAGATCATATGGTGTTATGGGCGCCATTGCATTTAAAAGCAATAACTAGTTGGAAAAAAAATCAAATTTGTGAGATGAACTCTTGAAAACGATTTGGAACTCCAACATACAAACACAACTCATTTAATCCTTTGGTTAGAAGTCTTCTTTACAAATCATATGGTGTTATGGGCGCCATTGAATTTAAAAGCAATAACTAGTTGGAAAAAAAATCAAATTTGTGAGATGAACTCTTGAAAACGATTTGGAACTCCAACATACAAACACAACTCATTTAATCCTTTGGTTAGAAGTCCTCTTTACAAATCCATAGCTCATCTAAGCTCCAAATTTCCATGTACATCAACATGCAAACAATTTCCTTAAAGATTAGAGAAAATCGGAAAACGGTTTTTGGGGTGTAAAGGGAGGGTGTTTAGGGTTTTTTTGTTGTGGGGGTTTGAGGGTTGGATTGGGTAGGAAATTTAGGTAGAAGTAAAGATGGTGAAGGTGTTGTGAGTAAGAACAATTTATAAGGTAGAAGAAGGTGCTTTATCTTATTTTCACTCATTCACTCTCACTCTCATTCTCATTCTCATTCTCGTCCTTCTTTCTTTGTCTTCCTCTCTCAAATACTTACCTTATTTTAACATATATTAACACACAACCTAGGGGAAGCATGAGATTTCCCATACCTTTAGTAAGGGTATGTTTTGGAGGGGGTTTTGAGAGGGGAGGGTTTATTACTCATTTATAAATTGAGGAAGCCATGAAGTGTCTCTAAACATAAATGAAGTGTGACTAAAAATAATATTTAATTATCTATCATCTTATTCTTTTTTTTTGATATCTCAAATATATATGAAAATATACACTAGGCCTACCAAAGCCCATTCCTCTTAAACCCTCCTGAAATCCCCTCTCAGACATACCCTAAGGCCCTGTTTGGGAGTTTGGAGAGGAGGGGAGGGAGAGGATTTTTGGGAGAGTGGTGTAGAGAGAAAGCTATAGAAATATTTCATCTGGAATAAGAGAGTACTTATGATTAATATATTTTTGATTTAGAGACTATTATGAAGTAGGCTGATGTGCGTGTTTTTAAAGAGGATAAAATTTTGTTGCCTATTGGCATAATCAAGCATTTATTATCATGTAAATGAACAACATCAAGCACTCCTCATTTTGAGCCATTATCATGTAGGATTAACTTCAATCAAGCATAGAAATTACCTTAGAAATTAATAATCACAACCTGATATGTTGTTGCTTATTGGCATAATCAAGCATATAATATATGTTAAATTAAGGTTATTAAAAATATTGTAATGCCTAATGAAGATACAACAATTTCTCTTGTCAGCTACTTTTTATGGCTATGTCAATAGAGAGAGCTATGAAGTATACAAGTGGCTTACCCATTTTGCCACACTCAAAGTATCTTCGAAATTAGATGCTACACTCAAAGGTGCACCAAGACTATTTTTAAATAAGGACTTTTATGAAGGAAAAAGTAAATAAATTAATAAATAATTCTAATGTTACATACTATTTTTTAAATGCATACTGCTGTGCTAGATGCTTAACATTTCTAATGTTACAATTTACATATTTACACTCCATTTTTCTAATACTAGATGATTAAATAAAAATTCTTTTGTAACACACATTTCTTACCATTGGAACTTCTTCTTGCTTGTTATCTAATAGTGCTGCACGAACAAGCATGCCTAGAGAATGAGAACCAGACTGCAAGCATAAAAAGGAAGGAAAACTATTTTATTAGACTCAATAAAAGCTTACTAACCATTTTATGAGAACCATTCTATTCAACTAGACAAAAAAAAGCACATATAAAATGTCAAAATAAAAGCTTACAAACCATTTTATTAGACTCAATTTCAAATGTCAAAACTATTTTACTCAAATACATCCATTGTACCTGCAGGCCCCACAATCATCACAAAGGATCAAATAGAAAACAACAAGACTAACAATCACAAGCCAGGTTCAAACACTAATTGTAAATTCTCAGTCTATTCTATCTCCAAATGTATAAAGAAAGAAAAGTAGAATACAATCATATTGAAGTGGTAAAACTTAAATCTTGTTATAAAACGAATCAAAACAATAGCTTAAAAAAGGACAAGAGAAGGAGAGAAGATGATTCTTTGTATTATTCATTCTCTTTACAAGTGTGTTTCTACACATAAGATTGAGCCCTATTTATAGGGTGTAGATTAGCAAGTGAATGGACAACCATAAAAGCCACTACTAAGGGAAGTAATGAAAAGAAGAAGGAAAGCTAGTGGACATCCACTAATATTATTCATAACACTCTCCCTTGGATGTCCAACGAGGATATGCCTTATTAAAAACCTTACTAGAAAAAACCCAGTGGGAAAAAAATCTTGTGAAGGAAAAAGAGTACAATATCCTTTCAGTGGGAACTGCCTCATTAAAAACCTTTCGAGGAAAACCCAATGAGACAAAACCATGGCAAAGGAAAAAAGAGTGCAATTTTTCTCCCCCTGATTGCAGCGTCACAAAAGAATATGAATTCCATTATCACTCCGTGACTTGTGATATGGAGCAATCTACTTTCTCCTTGAGTGCATATGGAGCAATCTACTTCACTCCATCACTTGTGATATATCCTCTTTTAATGGATCTTTGCGGAAAATATTATCTTCAGAACATCTTCCTTGAATTATTGACATTTGAGTATGAAATGAAGAAGCAAGAGCCATTGATTGTTTTGTAGATCATAAAGATATTTTAATGTCATCACATGTAGATAATAGCTGACTTGTAATCTGACTTGATCTAGATCAGAAAAATACTTTATATCTGCGTGGTTAATTTATGTAACATACATAATATGATATACTCATTAGGATATAGTCAAAAATGAAAGATGCATCCCACTTTGTTCTAATGTATGTTGGTTTGTAATAAACTATATTACTACTAATTCTCACATAATATTATCATATCAAGAGATACAACATTTGGTAATATGCATGCATGCTTTCATAGTCTTCGAGACTGATATATTTCATATATTCTTACCACACAACTCATGTACTCAATATACACAATTTTGGCAGATCAATATGAGACTTTGTTTTTCAAAAGAATTTATTTGAAGATATTTCTTTTTTTTTTATCTTGAATCCTTCTGGGATTTTCCATGTAGAGGTCAACTACAGGTTCAACCTCAAAATCCATCAAATATTGTTTGAGGTTATTCATCTAGAGCTCTTTCTTTGAACAGTCTATAATTTTTTTAATGCTCTTCAGGAGTTCTGATAATACTTATATCATCAACAAAGACATCAGTTATAACAAATTCTTTTCCAAAAATTTCCATAAAACTATATGGACAAGTGATGTCATATATGTATCCCTCCTTTAGAATATAAATTTAGACGATTATACCATATATGTTCAAATTATATTATTTCATGGAGGGATTGATTCAATTTGAGTAATCATATCGAGAATCAGAAAAGTGTGTATTGCAATATTAAATCCTTCAGGGATCTTCAAATAATTATGACTATCAAATGAGTCATACAAATAAGTTGTAGCAATATTCATATTGTGAAAATTGAGTTCTTCATGTGCTACAAGGTTAATTAAGTACTGAAAAATACTTGTATCCACCCTTGAGCAACATGTCGAACTTTGTATCATTTCACCATTCTCATTCAGTTTTTGCACAGTAACTCATTTGTACTTGACTGATTTCACACCTTTAGGTGTTTGGACTACAGGTCCAAAAACTTTTGTAAAGCTAGTTTAATTCTGCTTCAGTTTCATCTTTCAAATTTGGCCAATTCTTACTTTTTCTACAATCTTTAATAGACTTTTGTTCATGATCCTCACTATCATTTATCACATTTAGCGCTATATTATATTTAAAAACATCTTCAACGTGGACTTCGTTTCATTTCCATTGTACTTCTTTCATGACATAATTCATTGAGATCTTAATTTCATAATTTTTCAAGTACCTGATCAGTTCTTCTGGAACTAAAATGTCAATTATGTCTGAAGACTCTTTTAGAGTTTCTATATCCTCTCTTGGACCATCGTTGTTTTTAGCTCCTTTTCTTGTTCGAGGACTTTTATCTTTGGAACCGATTGGTCTATCACGCTTCAGGCGCAGTTGAGACTCAAATTTTCAATATTTTATTGTCCAACAAGAAAATCCATTTTATTGGAGCATTAACAGTTGATATAAATGATTTGGTCACATCTTTTGGATTAGTGAATGCATTTGATAGATGATTTGCTAAACTTTGCAAATGAATTATTTTTTGAACTTCTAGTTCACATTGTAAGTTTAAGGATCGAGACGAGACATTGATAATTCAATTCAACTGATCTCTTTTTCCAACTCAAATGATAATCATCAAACTGGACTATAAATAATTCTCCAATTGTTAGCTCAAGCTACTTTATAATAGATGGATATTTATATCTATTATATTCCCAAAATCATTTGAGACTCATCATAGTGCATTCTGAGTGGATAAATTGAAACGTACAGTAGACATCCAACAAGTCTAAGATGAGAAATATTAGATTCGTGACCAAAAACCAAATGTAAAGGGGAAGAGTTATGATAACTTGTTAGCCTGATGCGAATCAATATTGCAACGTGCAAAAGTGTACGTTCCCAAGTACAAATTGGAAGTTCTTATCTCATAAGTATTGGTCATACAATTAACTTTAGACGTCTAAAGAATGGTTCTTCAAGACCATTTTATGAATGAACGTGTACCTTATCATACAACACTTATCAGATGCTTTCAGTGTAATTCACATAATAACCTCTTACTCAATTTAGTTGAGCAAAAAATCTCACAAACTTCCGGTTGTGAGTTGAAGATATATATATATAGTTGATGAATCAATTAAAATCACAAATATCTAAATGGTCCACATGATTAGTGTATTCGTTTACAAATATCACCATATATACGTTCTAGAATTACGAGAGACTTATTCTCTCAAATTGCCAATTTATTTTGGGAACTAGTGAACACAAAAATTAGTAGATTGAAGAAACTACTGGCTCTTCAACACAAGTTCGCATTAAAAAAATTAACCATTTTTCGCAGCATTATATACTCGGGATGGTCCAACCGATCTTGCCAACAACAAAATTATTATGATATGTAAAATTCTATTTTACAACATGTGTTTCAATTGAACATATATAAGTGTATTACAAATCAGAGGAAAAAGCAGACAACTTTTCCACTATAGTTATTTTATCCGAAGTATGTCTCGTTATCTGAAGATGTTCAACATACTCATTTCTTGTTTCAATATGATATCTATTTGGACTGATATACTTAAAACTTTATAAATTTTCATGAGACTTTAGAGATTATAATATGGTACAATGTGTAAAAACATGGTTCTCTAGGTAATTAGCTATTCACTAGCTCTTCCGGAGCTTTAAATTACATTTGCAAACTTCTGGTTGCAAGTTGATAAGAAATACACATGCTACTATATGACTTCTGGTCATAGCTAGATAATGTACACAATCTAATATAAAATCGAAATATTTAATCTTAATTGTATTCTAAAAACTTAAAATAGCTATTAAACTTAACTCTATTTTAAGCTAGCTAATCAACAGCATTATAGTTAAAAGGCATTGAGAGAAAATGATAGATAAAACTTCAATTATATTGAAGAATATTTTACTCCTTCATATCATCAATATGGGATGTCATTGCTACTTCATTATAATCTTGCTAAACGTATAAAACTAGGTCGACCACTAAACATTAGGTTTGAAACAACACTTTATTTTGCATACGTGCATATCCAACTTCTTGGTTCACATCGCAAATTCTTAACCGCACTCATATTTTTTTAAGCAAAAGTAGTGTATTAAATCTTGACAATTTTAAAAAATAAATTATAAAACTACTAAGTACGCGTATAACAAAATTTACCATATATATATACAGAAAATTTGGGGCACATAGTTTTCTTCATAAAACAAAACCGTATAAACCACACATACTAGTTTAACAAAAAAACACCATTTATACATAAAGAATTTGAGACATGCAATTGGAAATGTTGTTTCACTTGCGCTATAATATTATGGTAACATGAAATTATAAGAAGATAATAAAAAGTTATGATGGGAAATAAGAACATACGAGTGTCTAGTTCTTTAGGATTTAGCTATACAATCAACTCTTCTTATTCCCCCTTTTTTTTGCAACATTTTATATGGAATTCCAAGCATAAGATATCGAAAAGTTACATTTTTTTTTCAAAATTCATGAGTTACTACACCAATTGGAAGATCATAACTACAAATCATATACTAATATATTTAAATAGTATAATGATAACATTTACCATATCAATGATTATCACCACAACCTTTGTTGTACCAATATTATAATGTGAATCATTCACTTCTGGGAATGAATTTCATTTCATTGAGCGGTTTATCAGTATTATCACATAATCTTGATTCATAATATTTTTTTAGAAATATTTTCTCATTTTCCTAATCCATGAGAATATTTGAGATAGAAATTATATGTCCTTTTTCTTGATTTTCATTGCAACCATTGTGTAAAAGTCAAGTTCTTCAGGAACTCAATCACAAATCTTTCATATATGTTGATCAAAGAAAAATATACTTTTAATCAATTGTTCTTCAACAACTATACCATGAAATCTGGAATTGACAGAAAAATCATGCTTTGAGAATTCTTACAGGGATGCTTGAATGTTTTCTTTCTTTGAGTTCTTCAAGAACTATCACAAATTTTCACATTGATAAAGAAAACTATTCTTTGTGCATTCCTACAAATATACTGGATTACCAAATCATTAGTTCTTCAGGAACTATACCACAATCCTTCAGGGATGCTTGCATATTAAAAAATTTCAGTTTTTCTGGAACTATATCATAAACAATGATACATAGAAACAAATATTTGTGCAATCCTTCAGGGATGCTTGGATAATGGATTTATTTTTCTTCAAGAACTATAAAACAAATTCTCATCAACAGTGATAAGTAAATAGAAAATGAGATAAAATATAAAATGAGATAGAAACAAAAACAAGATCAAAAATAAATGATAGTGATAAGAAGAAGGTGAAGAAGTAGAAGAATAAAAAGAAAGATGAGAAGAAAACTTATTCTTGCAATAGATCCTCAAGATGACTATGCCTTCAATCATATAGTAGTGCTTCGTGCTGATAACGTGTTATAAAACAAATCAAAACAATAGCTTAAAAAAAGAAAAGAGAAGGAGACAGGATGATTCTTTGTATTATTCATTCTCTTTACAAGTGTGTTTCTACACATAAGATTGAGCCCTATTTATAGGGTGTAGATTAGCAAGTGAATGGACAACCATAAAAGCCACTACTAAGGGAAGTAATGAAAAGAAGAAGGAAAGCTAGTGGACATCCACTAATATTATTCATAACAAATTTGATATTGTAGATATAACAAAGAAGCCAGGATTAATCAGAAGCCATGGCCTGATATCTAACTCATTATCACCACTTGTAAATGTGTGGCATAATTCGTGTTCAGACTACACTTTTCTACTTGTTACAATGAGTTGTGTGGCCTAGAGTAAAAAATGTTGTTGGTTTTCTTATCCTTTGATATTCTTCTCAATAGTAATAAACTGTACATCAAATTTTTAGTACTACTATAACTACTACCATTGAGAAAGAAAACAAGTCATATTTTTTATTTTAATAGTTGAAGACGTGTTCCTTCTCAAAGATTTGTAAACTTGATAAATAGTGTAGGTAAAACTCTTTCTAAATCTTCCCATCTTCTTCCTCAAGTTTCCCAATCTAACACAAAATAAAGGTGACAGATCAAGCTGAAAGGTATGTTATACGCTTTTCAACTTTGAACCCCGAAGTGGTTGAACCCCATGAGAAAACGGTTACAAGGAATAATGGTGAAGTTGATGTAGGGCATTTTACTGGGATTGGAAAAAATACTTTGTCTTTGAAACTTGGTGAGGGAGTTCTTGCTAACACAGGTTTTTATACTCTAAAAAATGGGAATGCAAAGCATTGTGTCACTGGTTATTGGAAACCAACTGAAGATGCAAGCTTAGAGAGCTTGTGGCTTAATTTGGTCCTCACAGTTGGAACAACATAGCTGAACATCTTGAAGGAAGATCAAGTATTATAATCAAAAACACCATAATTTATTTTTATTAAAATATCTAAAGATCATTTTTTAAACTAATGTCTTCTTTAATTTGTTAATATTAATATGTTACAAATAAGGATTTCTTTGAATTAAGACGATAGATTTATATTTTTAAAGTTTAGTGTTGTTTTTCTGTAGAAATGTATGTAGAGTGGCCCTGGAAGTTTTTTCATTTTTACAGTGTTGTTGTATTGTAATTAATTCTAGAGAAAAATTGAAGATTTAAGTGGTATAATCAACAGGCTGCTCATAAAATGCATGGTAAAAAAGGGGTATCATTTGTAGACTCTTCCCTAGAAGGAAAGACAACAAAGTGACGAATAATTGGCATGTGCTCATGGAAAGGAAGCAAATGGAGCAATCAAGTTTCTGGAGGAGAAGAAAGCCCACCTTTCAAATACATTTAATGAGTTTAGAGAATATGACTTTGTCCTATTCAGTATTATCAAGCATATGGATCACATATGAGTAAGTTTTTGTGCATCATTTTCTCCTACGAATTTTTAACCATTTTTTAAATTTGCCACATAGGCATATCAAAAATTTTAATATTACAAACAATTACAATCAAATATGATTGACTTCTTAATTTTTATATTGTTAAGAAATGTGATTATTGGCTATATTTCTTGGCAATATTAAAAATTATGAAATAAGTTGTATTTGAGCGGAATTTTTTTTATACTAAAATTTTTAATATGAGACTACAATTTAAGAAATTGGTTATAAAAAATTCTTCGGACAAAATAATGTACTAAAACATACCCATTTGCGATCGATATGCTTGATAATTTGTGAACAAGATTCTGAAATTAAAAAGGCATTGTATTGAGGGAAATGCCAGAGTCCGTTGAAGTGCTTAGGATGGTTGATTCTCTAAGTGTACTATTGTTTGCCAAAGTCATGTTCCCTAAACTTTTTAAAGTTTTTTGAAATCTGGGCTTTCTTCTAATGTGGTAAGTTGATTGTTCAATTTGCTTCGTTTCCTTGAGTACTTGTCAATGATACTTTACTGCATTATCTATCCTTCCATGAAAGAGTCTACAAATGATCTAGTTGATTATACCAGATAATCTACAACTTTTTCCTACAATTAATTACTATAAAATAACAATTTAAAAACTAAAAACCTTCACTTGCAACCCTACATATATTTCTAATGATAAACAACGTTGAACTTCAAGATTGAAAACTTTTTTTCTCTGATCAAGAAATCCTTTTTATGTATAAAAACTAACTATCAACGAAGTGAAAGAAATACATATTAGTTAAAAATGGTACTTACGATATTTAATAAAAATGAGTTATAGTGATTTGTTTTATAATACCTTATCTTCCTTCAAGACGTTCATCTATGTTGTTGCAATTGTGAGGGCCAAATTGAGCTATAAGCACTCTAAGCTTGGCATCATCAGTTCATTTCCAATCACATATAACACAAAGCTTAGTATTTTCACTTTTCTTTGACTGCATCTATGAGGACGTTTCTTATCCTTTTTCTTGCTCCTTTATATATATATATAAGGGTTTCGCTCGTAGACCTTTTCCATACATCATGGGCTCATTTATTCACAACCCTCTCCAGATTGCACCGATCTGATTGAGCCCATGATGTATGGATAACATCTACAAGCCAAACCTTTATATAGGAGCAAGAAAAAGGTTAAGATATGTCCTCATAAATGTAGTCAAAGAAACACCCTCATAAATGCAGTCAAAGAAACACAATAAATGCAGTCAAAGAGACACCCTCAATAATGCAGTAAAAGAAATGGTAAAGACCAAACGATTCCCCCAGAAGGTCGCCAGTGAAAGTTCGACCGACTAAAAACACCATAATGACAAACGTCGATTACAAGGGCAATACGGTCAACGCGACAATACTCACACCCTCGTCTACAACAAAGAAGTGCCGTCCAAAATTAAAGAAAATTCAGTCCAAGTGAAATTAAACAACAAACCAAAGTACCAAACTCCCAACGGAGTCAGTCAAAGAAACACAATAAATGCAATCAAAGATACACCCTTATAAATGTAGTCAAAGAAACACAATAAATGTAGTCAAAGAAACACAATAAATGCAGTCAAAGGGTCACCCTCAATAATGCAGTCAAAGAAATGGTAAAGACCAAACGATTCCCCCAGAAGGTCGGTAGTGAAAGTTCGACCGACCAAAAACACCATAATGACAAAGGTCGATTACAAGGGCAATACGGTCAACGCAACAATACTCAGACCCTCGTCTACAACAAAGAAGTGTCGTAGACCGGAAAACGATTTTACCAGCCAACAAGCACTAGCATCTTGCAGACCGGATCAGACAGATATCCTAAGACACCAGGCTAATAGATGGATTAAAAGGAAACAGTGTAGAAAAGCCGGTAACCCGCCCAAAGTCAGCATCATGATCAGCTCAATGAAATCAACAGGACATCTCCTCAAATGCCTACAAGGAAAATCTCTGGATTCTACGAGCACAAAACTAGGGCCCAAAAAGGATTACAGACCACAGGCCACATGACGAACTTGTATGTCCGCATGGGGGGTGACTAGTACGACAGTCAAGCACCCAAGGTTAACAAAGACGACTACCTTTCTGAGGCAAGTTCTGACGTCACACCTCAGCAAAACCGAGGGACAAGTCAAGTATGCCAACTCTTCAGACTTGATGACCCATATAGCTTTCAACCAAGCTCAGGTCGACAACCCGATGTCTCACCCCGATCGCCCTGCCCTAATATACTTGAGAGACTACTTGTTCATGAAGATCACATCGAACCTTGGTAAGAGAAAGAAAAACTTCAAACCAATATCGTTCCACTATCAAGGACTTCACCGATTCAAGATGCACATCAGCGCATAGAGGGGTTACCCCTCATCAAATACATTTTTGGGATAGTCACACACATCTATTTGGCGCAAAATATTGGTACCAACCTTCAAAATATATATGGGCAAAAATCTTCAGACCGACACGGATATCATAAGCCAACTTCAGATTGGTGCATCAAGTTGCTTAAACATCACTACTTGAGAGGTTGAGAACAACGACATTGTGCTCATTATTCCATTGAATATTGGCAGCCTCATCCGTAGATCAGTAAAGAACAAGACGAGCTCTCTAGTCTGAGTCGAATCTGTGTCGAGCACTTTTTAAACTAGACCAAACGGAAATCAATGTCAAAGTTCGCTTACTCATTTTAAGGAAAGAACCGAGCATTCGATAAACTGGACTGGAGGGATTCAATGTCACGTTTGCTCATTGTTTTTCAAAGATTCGACTGAGAAATTGGCTTATGGTTAGTGTAGCAGCTCATTGCTTATTGGGAAACACCACGACATCATTTAAGGGCATCAAGCACCCAGGATGCTATAAAATCTGTCCGAATTGTTTGGCACAAAGGTTTCTCCACAGTGTCGTCTCCAAAGGTGACCATTAACTCAATCCGTCTGATCGGTGTGGTGGAAGCGCCATTAAAACCGGTCAGGACTGTTCCTTTATATGGCCTTAGATTTTCCTTTGATATCTTCAGGACGTCTAGAAGGTCTTCAAAAATAATTTCTGCGGAGCTCCCTTGGTCAACCAGTATTCGCCTGACCTCCATATTGGCCATGACAGCAACCACCACGAGTGGCACTTCGAGAGGACCCTAGGGGCGGACGTTAATGCAACACTCATGATCTGGTCCCACCTTCTCTTCATTGACTTGTTAGTGGAGGCGTTAACTGGAATGCCTCCAGCGATCATCAGGGCAACTTGCCTTCTCTTTGATCTTCTCGTATCCTGGACATCTTCATCCTCGTCCCCCACTTCTTCTCTAACTTTGGCCACTTTGTCGGCCGGTGCCTTTCCTTTCCTAGGCGAATGATCTGGTTGCTTGTCGTTCCGCCCATCAGTTTGGTTCTTCTTTATGTACTGTGTCAGCTTCCCCCTTCGGATTAATGCCTCAACATCGTCTTTAAGGGCCATGCAATCGTTCGTGTCATGCTTGAGACTCTCGTGGTAACGGCAGTACTTCTTGGACGGGCGCTGCTCGTCCTTAAGGATGAGGGGTTCTGGTCGTCTGATATCTCTGAATTCAGTGTTTGCGCATTCGGAGAGGATGTTTGCGTAGGAAGTGTTCAATTTGGTACGCTCCGCGAATCTTCTGACTTTGGGATCCCTTGATGGTCCACCATAATCTCTCCTTTGTCTTAAGTCATGCTCATCGCGAGATTGCCGGTTGGTCCCAGCCTCAACGGCTTCGATGGCCATTGTAGTTTCCTCATAATTGATGAACCTTTGAGACCTACGGAGGACGATTTCTAGATCTCGAGGCTTGTGTAGGCCGACTTCGACCTAGAACCGGCTGTTTTTGAGATGTCCCATCCTCAAGAAGAATAGCCGTTGGTTATCGTCCAAGTTCCTCACTTGGTCGGCCTCTTCATTGAATCGTTCCACATACTTTCGAAGGAATTCGTTCGGCTCTTGCCTGATTGCAAATAGAACGTCCTCATCCTTGGGCTTCACCCTTGAGGTTGTGAAACGGGCTGTGAACACCCTGACCAGCTGCTCCTATGAGGAGATGGTGTTGGATCACAACTCAGTGAACCATTCGGTCCGGGTGCTCCTCTATACCTCATCATCAGATCGAAGTGCCTTAGGTGGGCATCTGGGTCTTTTACACTGTTGTACATTTTGAGGTCTGACGGGGGTTTATCTAAAGAGCGCGGGATTCGGAATTCATCTATTTCCCTGGTGTACGGCCCCAGGCTTACAATGCCCCTGTCATAACGATGTGGTTGGTCTTGGGATGTCGCCCCTGATTGCCACGTCGTTCTACCGTAGAATACTTCCCTGAGTAGTTGTGCAAGTACCTCTCGTGCGATCGGCTACAAGATCGAGCAGGCGAGCCAGATAAGTCATAGGAGGATCCCTGGTGCGAAGACTCATCAGGCCAGTAGGTATAGTCAGATGTGGGTGTCGCCCTAGATGGGGTGTGTCCCCCTCCTCGTCCCCTACGACGAGGTGGAGATCTGTGGACGAGCTTTCTGCGAGGAGGTGAGCGATGCCTCTTGGATGGGTTGGCCCGGGGGATGGGCGACCCGTTGTTGTGATGGCGAAGCTCAGGCGCTGTGTTTGCACGTCTAGAAGCCATTAGTTCCTCCATCTGTGTGAGGCGCTCATCTTGGCGAGCGATCCGCTGATCTCGATCACGGAGAAGGTCACGGAGCTCCTGGGCCAGGTTTGCTAGAAGGGTGACGTCAACCTGCTGGGTTGTGCCTGGCTGGCCACTAGGGGCAATGACCTCAGTGTTGGTCGTTGGTCCTTCCAGTGCTGGTGGTGGCTGGACTGGTATCTCTGCCATCCTTTATAGGAGGCTTGACCGCGGTTTACCTCGAGTTGCCTTTGGAGGCATAGGGAATGTTGGTGGGATAGTGTTCTCCCACTGTGGTCACCACTGATCAGTACCTTGAGGTCGGCTGTGGAGCTGGTCAAGGGACTGGTCCTCTGATGATGTAGAAAGCGGTCGGCCTGATGCTGTTGAGGTAGGTCCTGATGCGCGCGAGGGGTGTACCTGCGAGGACACTCCGACGCTCAAGTCAGCTAGGTCGAGCACTATAATATCGAGTGAGAATTAAAATAGAGTATGTACCTGGCATCTTGGTGTATAGTGCTATTTATTGTGGCTGAGAGGTTCGAGAGAGCCGTCGGATTCAAGTGGCGTGATCCGGATCGTTCATTATGAAGGCCCATTGATTTGTTGGGCTGATCCACTAATGGGTTGGGCCTGACGACTGGCCCAGTCCAGAACAGAAACCATGGCCCGATATCTATCTCATTATCAAGACTTGTAACAATGTGGCCTACAAGGAGAGGCCTAGAGTTAAAATTATTGTTTTGGTTTTCTTATTCTTTGATTTTCTTCTCAAATCTAATAAACTATGTCAAAAATTTTAACACTCTTAAGAAAACTAATCTTATCTTTGATATTAATAGTTGAAGACTTTACTTTCTCATATACTGGTAAACTTGATAAATTGTGTAGGTAACATTCTTTCTAAATCTTCCCATCTTATTCCTCAAGTTTCCCAATTTAACACACAAAAAAGGTGATGGATCAAGCTGAAAATTATTTTATACAACATTGAACCCCAAAGTGACTCAACCCTATGAAAACACGTTTACAAGGAGAACAATGCTGAAGAAGATGTAGGGCATTTTGGGAATCGTCAACATACTTTGTCTTTGAAACTTGGGGAGTAGTTTGTCGCTAACACATCTTTTGCTACTCAAAAAATTGAGAATACAAAGCATTTTGTCACATGTCATTGGAAACCAACTAAAGATACCAGCTTAGAGAGCTTGTTGCTTAATTTTCTCCTCATAATTGGAACAACATAGGTGAACATCCTGAAGGAAGATCAGGTATTATAATCCAAAACTCCATAACTTGTTTTTATTAGAATATCTAAGATCATTTTTAACTAGTTTTTTCTTTAATTCTTTAAGATGATAGTTTTTCATTTTTTTAAGTTTGGTGTTGCTTTTCTGTAGAAATGTATGAAGAGTGGAACTAAAAGGTTTTTGATTTTTACAGTGTTGTTGTATATTACTTAAACGTAGGGAAATATTGTAGATTTAAGAGGGATAAACAACTAGATCCTAGAATTAACAAAACAGCACTCACTGAAGAAGAGTAGAAGCTACTGGCTGCTCATAAAATGTGTGATAAAAAAGAGGTATTATTTGTAGACTCTTCCCTAGATGCAAAGACAATGTAGTGAAGAATGATTGACATGTGATCATGGCAAGGAAGAAAAAGGAGCAATCATGTTTCTACAGGAGAAGAAAGCTCATCTTTTAATGGCCATTTAAGGGGTTGGAGAAAATGACTTTGTCAAACAATAATTCACTCACCGAATCAGCCATCTAAAGCACTCCAACATGCGTGACCTCTCTCTCACTATTATGAGTTTTTCAACTTCGGGGTCCTTTCAGAATTATCAAGCATTTGTATCACAAATGGGTTTTTTTTGTGTGGATATCTTGTATTGCAGGTTAAGTTTTGATGATGAAGTAATCTAAGACAAAGTGACAAGTGGAATTCCAAGGCACAACCAACTCAAGAAGTAAGTCTGTGTCAAGGGTAGTAGTCCCTAGGAAGTCGGGTCGTGTCTTAGGAAACCGCTTTTGAAGATCGGCTCAAATCACAAAACACAATAACACTCACACAAATGAACATAACATATGGTTTCAATTGATAAATAGGTTAGGCACAAATAATAACTTGTTGTTTTTTAAAGAAAATAGATTCATCACTTAGTGTTTAAAAGAAATTGTTTTTGAAGTAAAGAATCGATTCTTGATTTGGTATTTTAAAGCAAAGAATCGATTTTAGTCTTGTTTTTTAAGCTAGAAATCGATTCATGGCCTATTGGTTTAAAGCAAAGAATCGATTGCTACACTTGATGGTTTTAAGAAAGAACTTGTTTTGGAAAGAAATCAATCGATTGATGACTTTGGGTATATGAAGCAAACAATCGATTATACTTATGTATTTTAGAGTTGAAAATTGATTCATGGCTCCCATTTTAAACAAAAGAATCGATTATCCACTTATGCCTTCAAAAGAACTTGTTTTTTGGAAGAAATTAATCGATTCATGGCTTCCCATTTTAAAGCCAACAATCGATTATATTTACTTGCTTCATAAAGCAAACAATCGACTTCCTCACTTATTCTTTAAAGCCAACAATCGATTCAAATGACTTGATTTTAGAGGAACTAGTTTTGGCTTTAAAAGAATCGATTATTGTCTTAGTTGTAAAGCACAAAATCGATTTCTCACTTGTTCCCACAAGCAAGAAATCGATTTCTCACCTGTATTTGTGAAAGCCCAAAATCAATTTCCATATCATGTTTCTCAAGCAACTAATCGATTAAAATAGGGCTTATCATGTTTCCATATCATGTTACTTTAGCGATTAAAATTATTTCTCACCTGTATTTGTGATAGCACAAAATCGATTATCATGTTTCCATATCATGTTACTTTAGCGATTAAAATTATTTCAACGGTCATATTTTCACAAACTCTATAAATAGGGCTTATGGTTTCACGATCAAATCACAACTTACAATTTTATTTCACGATTAAAAGCAGAACGCAAAACTTCTCACTGTCACAATCCTTTTTCACGTTCTTCATCACTTTGAGCTGATCTCTCTCAAGGGTTAGGTTGGGGATCTTCAAGTTGTCATATTCACCTTCTCAGAGGTATTTGTTATTTCATTGTTATAGTAATTTCTTGTAATACTGTATTGGGTTTTTTACTAGAGAGTGGGGTATCTCTCTAGGGTTTCTGATTGTAACAAGGGTGGGGTATCTCTTGTTGTAATTGTTGTTAAGGGCTCTTGCACTAGGTGGGGTATCTTAGGTGAAGAGCGCCTACGTCTGTAAGGGTTTTAAAGCACCCGATTGAAAGCTTTGTTTTGATAGTGGAAAATCTCACAAAGGGTTGTGAGGACTGGACGTAGGTCACTGGGAGGTGACTGAACCAGTATAAATCTCGCGTGTTTGTTATTATTTTACGTTCAAATTCTTTTACTTCATAAACCTGCGCGAAAATCAAACTAAGTCGTTAAAAGGGGATCTGTTTTCAAAAATTTCAGTTGACCACCCCCCCCCCCCCCCCCCAATCATTTTCTCCTATGTATTTAACATATTTTTAATATTATAACATAGGCATATAAAAAATTTTAATATTACAAAGAATTACAATCAAACACAATTGACTTTAGAATTTATAATATTGTAAATAATTACAGCTAAATATTACAATTTTAAATACAACATAAAAAACATGTTAAAATTGTGATATTTGGCCGTGATTCTTGACAATATTAAAAATTACGATAACAGTCATATTTGATTGTAACTTTTTGTAATATTAAAATTTTTAATATGACTACAACTTAAAAAATTGGTTATAAGAAATTCGTAGGAAAAAATAATTGACTAAAACATACTCATGGTGATCCAGATGCTCGATAGTTTCTGAACAAGATTTTGAAATAAAAAGGCTTAGTAGTGAGGGAAATGTTAGTGCATGTTGAAGTGCTGGGGATGGTTGATTCACTAAGAGTATTATTGTTTGACAAAGTCATATTTTCTAAACCTTTTAAAATTCTTTGAAATGCAGGATTTATTTTCTTGTAGTAAATTGATTGCTCCATTTGCTTTGTTACCATGAAATGCAGGATTTATTTTCTTGTAGTAAATTGATTGCTCCATTTGCCAATGATACTTTACTGCATTGTCTAGCCTTCAATGAAAGAGTCTACAAATGATCGCTCTTTTGTTACCATGCATGTTTTAAGTAGCTTCTCCTCTTCTTCCTTAGTTAGTGTTATTTTGTTAATTCTAGAATCTAGTTGATTATACGAGATAATCTACAACTTTTTCTAAAATTCTTTACAATAAATCAACAATGTAAAAATTAAAAACCTTCAAATGCAACTCTACATACATTTCTAATGATAAACAACATTAAATTTCAAAATAAAAATCTTTTCTTCTTACATTAAGATATCCTTTTTCTTTAAAAAACTAACTATTAGCAGAGTTAAAGAAAAATTATTTAAAATTGAACTTTAGATATTTAATAAAAAGGGGCTATGGTGTTTTGTTTTATAATACCTGATCTTCCTTCAAGACGCTCATCTATGTTATTGCTATTATGAGGGCCAAATTGAGCTATAAGCACTCTAAGCTTGGCATCGTTAGTTCGTTTCCAGTTACATATAACTCAAAGCTTAGTATTTTTACTTTTCTTTCACACCTAGAAGCATATTTCAAGCGAGTTAATAAGAAGCTTGCTTGAGAAAAAGTATAGTCAAACCGGTATTAAAAAGTAAGTACTTACAAAAATAGATCAAGTTCAAACATATGTCTAATCCAGTGAGCCAACACACATTGAAAACTCAACTTCAAAAGTAAATATAATCATGAGAGTAGAGACTTAAAAAGTGAAGGAAAGAAGATAGCGGTGTTGCTATGTACGAAACGAGAAGCTCTAATTCCACCAAAATCTGTATGAACCACAACAACCATGTATAGCGTATATCTTTCACATTGTGTTTATCATTAATTCATGTAGGGACTTATCTGATCCCAAAACTCCATACTGTGCACATCAAGAAACCACTATTAAATTACTAACCAAAACTAGAAGCATTTACTAATTTACTTAAACAAGAACCTTCTCTTTGAATCTTGGTGAAGAATTTGCCGCTAAAAAATCTTTTGCTACTCAGAAAATTGAGTGTAGAAAGTATTTTGTCACAGGTCATTGGAAACCAACTGAAGATGCAAGCTTAGAGAGCTTGTAGCTTAAATTTGTCCTCACAATTGGAACAACATAGCTGAACAACTTGAAGGAAGATCAGGTATTATAATCTAAAACACCTAAACTTTTTTTTATTAGAATATATAAGATCATTTTTAACTAATTTTTTCTTGAATGCGTTAATAATAATATTTTTATCAAAAAAAGGATTTCTTTGAAGTAAGTTGATAGATTTTAATTTTTCTTTTAAGTTTGGTGTTGCTTTTCTGTAGGAATGTTTGTAGAGTGGCACTAAAAGGTTTTTGATTTTTAGAGTGTTGTTGTATAATACTTAAATGTAGGGAAAAATTGTAGATTTATGAGGTATAACCAACTAGATCCTAGAATTAACAAAACAACACTCACTGAAGAAGAGGAGAAGCTATTGGCTGCTCATAAAATGCGTGATAAAAAAGGGGAATTATTTGTAGACTCTTCCCTAGAAGCGAAGACAATGCAGTGAAGAATGATTGACATGTGCTCATGGCGAGGAAGAAAATGGAGCAATCATGTTTCTACAGAAGAAGAAAGCTCATATTTTAATGGCCATTTAAGGGTTTGGAGAATATGACTTTGTAAAACAATAATTCACTCATTGAATCAACCATCTAAAGCACTCCAACATGCACAACCTGTCTCTCACTATTATGACTTTTTCAATTTCAGAGTCGTATTCAGAATTTTCAAGCATATGGATAACAGATGGGTATGTTTTTTCCATCATTTTCTCCCTATGTATTTAACATTTTTTTAATGTTATAATATAGGCATATCAAAAAAAAATATTACAAAGAATTACAATCAAACACGATTGACTTCAGAATTTATAATTTTGTAAATAATTACAGCCAAATATTACAATTTTAAATACTACATAATAAATAGTTAAAATTGTGATATTTGGCTACGACTTAAAAACTTGGTTATATTAAAAAACTTAATATGACTACGACTTAAAAATTTGGCTATAAGGAATTTGTAGAAAAAAATAATTGGCTAAAATATACTCATGGTAACCCATATGCTCGATAGTTTCTGAACAAGATTTTGAAATAAAAAGACTTGGTAGTGAGGGAAATGTCAGTGCATGTTGAAGTGCTTTAGATGGTTCATTCACTAAGAGTATTATTGTTTCACAAAGTCATATTGAGCTATAAGCACTCAAAGCTTGGCATCGTCAGTTCGTTTCCAATTACATATAACTCAAAGCTTAGTATTTTCACTTTTCTTTGACCGCATCTAAGAGCACGTTTCTTATCCTTTTTCTTGCTCCTATATATATATATATATAAAGGTTTGGCTCGTAGACGTTTTCCATACATCATGGGCTCAGTTCTTCACAACCCTCTCCAGATTACACCTATTAGATTGAGCCCATGATGTATGGATAACATCTACGAGCCAAACCCTTATATAGGAGCAAGAAAAAGGGTAAGAAATGTCCCCATAAATGTAGTCAAAAAAACACTCTCATAAATGCAGTCAAAGAGACACCCTCAAGAATCCAGTCAAAGAAATGGTAAAGACCAAACGATTCCCCCAGAAGGTCGCCAGTGAAAGTTTGTACAACCAAAAACACCATAATGACAAACGTCGATTACAAGGGCAATACGGTCAACGCGACAATAATTAGACCCTCATTTACATCAAAGAAGCACCGTCCAAAATTAAAGCAAGCTCGGTCCAAGTGAATATTAACACTAACCAAACTCCCAACGGAGTCAGTCACAAAATACAACCAAGTTTTCCCAACCGCGGAAAAATATCAAGTTGCATCCCATACCCGCCAGTCCGGAAAATGATTTTACCATCAAAGAGGCACTGGCATCTTGCAGACCGGATCAGCTGCATATCCTAAGACACCAGGCTGATAGATGGATTAAAAGGAAACAGTGTAGAAACGCCGGTAACCCGCACGAAGTCAGCATCATGATCAGCTCAATGAAATCAGCGGGACATCTTCTCAAATGCCTACAAGGAACATCTCCAGATTCTACGAGCACAAAACAAGGGCCCAAAAAGGATTACGGACCACAGGTCACATGACGAACTTGTATGTCCGCATGGGGGGTGACTAGTACGATGGTCAAGCAACCATGGTCTCAAAAGAAGACTACCTTTTTTAGGCAAGTTCTGAAGTCACACCTCAGCAAAACCGAGGGACATGTCAAGTATTCCAACTCTTCAGACAAGACGACCCATATAGCTTTCGACCAAGCCCAGGTCGATAACCGGATGTCTCACCTCGATCGCCCTTCCCTGATATGCCAGGGGTACTACTTGTTCATGGAGAGCATGTCAATCCTTGGTAAGAGAAAGAAAAACTTCAAACCAATATCGTTCCACTAGCAAGGACTTCACCAATTGGACATGCACATCAGCACACAGAGGGGCTACCCCTCATCAAATACATTTTGGGATAGTCACACACATCTATTTGGCGCAAAATATTGGTACCAACCTTCAAAATATACACGGGAGAAAATCTTCAGACCAACATGGATATCATAGGCTAACTCCTTTTAAGGAAAGAACCGAGCATTCGATAAACTGGGCTGGAGGGATTCAATGTGACGTTCGCTCATTCTTTTTCAAAGTTTCGACTGAGAAATTGGCTTGTGCTTAGTGTATCAGCTTATTGCTTATTGGGAAACACCACGACATCATTTAAGGCCATCAAGCACCCAGGATACTATCTCGGCGTCGTACTCAGACGTTTGGGGTAAAGACATCCCTCCACACTCTCAAGTTCATCTAATGGACTAGGCTCCGAAGAAAACAATATTAAGCTACCACCGACTAGGACAATTGGTGGGACAAGAGCATTTAAGTCGACACTTATGGAGAAAAAGGTCTAAAAACGGCATTGGTCAGGACTTCCACACACTCCTTTGACATCCATCGCGCCAATATACCTCGGTGGAATGCTTCCCTAAAAGGCCACAAGGTTGTTGCTACATTTTCTCATCTCATCCATTAAAAGATTCATCGGCGCAAATTTTTTACGTCCTACTCGGGATACACAAAGCGACTTACTATTTCCATTATCCGACTCCACTTTTAGCCCGCGAGACATTTAAGGAGGACTTTGGGATTTCGTGCACGCATCCTGTCCCCGACGAGGTATCCACCACCATGATTTATGTTTGCCGCAAGGCTAAAGTTTTGCTATGGAACACTTGTAAACACCTCAATTCTCTTGGTATACAAAATAACAAAGGTAACGTCCCTATGACTGGGTCACGCGGATTGATATTTCTATCGCTATTAACTAACTTTTCTAGGCGGGCTGACATACGAAAAATACTTTGCTCACAAGTCGCCCTTACATCATGTTCAACCGACTTGGGGGGCTATTGTTCCGGATTGGTCAAAATCTATCAAATGAGCCAAATCCAAGCCAGCCCAATATTAAAAGGCACTATTCCCAACAGGGGAAGCTTCTTGGGTAAGCTCATTATCCCACTATAAATACCATTGCTCCCTCATAACAAGGTATGATCTCTCCACTCCACTAAAATGCTTTCTCTCTATTGTAGACTGACTTCGGCATCATAGCGCTTGCAGGTAGCGGCCTCCCCGCGTTCTTACTGGAGCTCTGCGCACGACCCATCTCATCTCGGCCATGCCATCTTGACCATCTCAGACTCACCTTCTCAGCATCGCCTCCGTGAGATAATACTTTAGCTTCTCAGCTTGGTGAGCATCTCGGTTCAAAGATAGGCAGAAGCGTGCAGCCAGAAATGATCAACCTTAAATCTAATACATTAAAAAGTATAGATTAAGTTCTGCACAACAGAAATTATGACCAAGATAGTATAGTAACATGCAATAATGCACTATTGACCCAAGAAGCATTTACTAATTTACTAACACACCAAGTAGCATTTACTAATTTCTACTATAAATAGTACAAATTTGATCTTGACAAGAAATATTGATCCATAAAGCACTAACTAATTTGGTATTGCAGTTATATTAATGTTTAGCTTTAAACCCTATAACCAATGTGTCAAAGTTGGCGGATGCGATTCATGTCATGGCATGTTTAGACGTAGAAAATTTAGTTTGTAGAGCACACATACAAACTTGATAATATAGCCATGTGTCCAAATTGGTGAGTGATATGGGCAACATACCTTGTATTTGAAACTTGATAATATAGCCATGTGCCTTGATATGGGCAACATATATACCTTGTATTTGAAACTTGGTGAGTAATTTGTCGCTAACACATCTTTTGCTTCACCATACTCTTCCCCCCCTCAGCACATATAGCCACTGTATCGTATATATCATACATAAAGATTGGAAATTCACACTTAATAATAAAATTGTGATATGGAGTCTATATCTATATACTAAGAGATAAATGAAAAGTAATGTAACATCCCCAATTTGGTTAATTTCGATTAAAAAAATTAACTAGTTTCCCCTAATTGTTTGATAATCAAATTAAGTCATTGAGCATGTTTCAATCTACAGAAGCAATATTTAGTTGCTAAAGTATGTGAAGTATTTATGTTTAGGGATTGATTATGTGACTAGAACTGGGTTTTAGATAGAGAATTTAGAGCAAGGGTAAAACGATCATTTTTCTAAATTTCATTTAATCAAAATTAGCAAGAGGTCATAGCTAAATTGATTTATTCATTAAGTACTTGGGCATATTTTTTGTTCTGACGGAATACTTGGGAATATTTAATTGTATGTGATAGCTTATCTAATTGTTAAGAGTATGAGATTGTGCATTAGAAGTTGATTGTTTGTTTGGAAATTGATTTAAGTGGGGAGTTATGCATAAGGGTAGTTTGGTCTTTCCACCCTTTAAGTTACCCTCAGCTCGTAAACAAAAAAAACACCAACAACACCTCACTTTTAGCAATTAAGAAATTAAGAAAGAGAGAGCTTAGGGAGAGAGAGTGATAGTTGCGAAGAAGAGAGAGAAAGAAGAATTAGAGAGAAAAGCTTCAATTCTTGGTGCATGTGTGAGCTTCTAGTATCAATCAATTGAATTTCTCCTCCACTACACTTTGGTACCAGAATCATCATCGTATTCCTCCTCCTTCTCAAACCACCATTTCAAGACCTTAAGCTCAAAATTGAGAAAAATGGAAGTTTCAAGCCTTGCATGTTGAGTGTGGAGCAACATTAGTGTGTCTTGTGAACTACATTGTGGATTGAAGCATATATATAAGGTATAGGAGTTTCTGGATTACGAGTTTGGGTTGTTTCGGTTAGCTTCAGAGCGATTTTGAGTTCGTGGAAGCATTGAAGTCGTTTCGGAGACCGTTCGTGTGATTTCGATTTTTCTTGAGCTTTGTTTTCGCGTTGGTTTGTGATTTTCATCACAATACATGATATCTAACTCTGCTTTCGTTTCGTTAAATTTTGGGTCCTAAAAACCGTATTTTTGAAAATATTGAAATCTCGTGTCTCAGAACGAATGATTGATGGATGTTATGATTGATATTGATGTTGTTTTATTTGTTGTTGTATATGTTGTTGTACTGTTATTGTACGTGTCGAAGTTAGGAATTGATCAGAATAACTTTCGGAATCGATCGGAAGGGTAATTTCATACAAAAACAGAATTTTTAGTGATGCTGATGAAAGAGCACGATCTGTGCGCCTATAGGCACGATCCGTGCGCCCCGTAAAATAGTTGTGTTGGAACCTCTTTACAGGAAGCACGACCCGTGCGTATAGGGGAACGACCCGTGCGTACCCTTCTGTCCAAATTTTAAAATCATGTCCAAATCCGCTCCAATTGATTCCAAACCAATTCTAGTCACTTCCCCAACCCTATAAAATGATAGAAAAACCATATTACATGATAAATGGTTATGTTTGAATCATAAAATATGATTTCCTAAGTTTAAGTGACTTACTTACAATCGATAGTAGTTCACGAGTGAGAATAACTCTAGTACATGAGAATGTGATGAACATATAGTTCATTAAAGATTGACTTAAGGTTTAAATTAATAAGACAGATAAGTTGTTAAAGACTTATATGGGTGACGAACCAAAGAGGTAGCATAGTAGGAGGGGAAGGTCATGAGCCCTTAACCTAGGCTCCGTTCAAGCACTATGATATGGACTAGTGGAAGGGGGTTCACCGGGATTAGCAAGGTTGGCAGTCAGTGTTGTGCAAACTTAAAAGGTACGTAGTTTATAAAACTAAACTACGAATGAAAAGAATGCATAGTTGAACCGCTAGTGTAGTAGGGGGTTTCAGTAGAACTCACAGAGATATTTAATCTCACCCTTTATATGTTGTGGCTTTTTACAGAGAAACAGGGAAAAGTGAAAGTGAAGAAGCATGGTTAGTCGGGGCATCAGATGGAGCTATTGAAGACTTAGTCATTTTGCATGCTTATGTTGTTTTCCCTCGTTTTTATGTATTTCGATATAATAACTTGTATTAGTTTAAAAGTTATTTATTGCTTCCCTTATTTCTCTTATTGGATATTGAACTGTAGGATGAGGAAAGGATTAATTATGGAAATAAGTCAATTATTTACTTTTATGCACATGAAGTTACATGAATGAGTGATTACTTGATGGGTTTTCATTAAGTGTTTTAGTTGAGTTCAATGTTCATATACAGGAAATTACTCTGATGTATGCTAGATTTGTATATACCAGAATCCTGATTATGTTTGAGATGCTACTGTATTACAAGTAATATGTGAATACCATCAATTTCCCCTACTATTACGCCGCCAGCTATTGAAAAAGCAAGGCGCTTGCGCTGTCTTTCTAAAATACATAGCCAACATTTTTCCCCAAAGGCAATACCTGAAAGTATGAGAGGCCTATACATATTTGGCACTGCTCGATCATCCAGTTCAACATGTTCAATCCATGTAACCTGTAACAAACAACAAACAAGTCACTTGCATTAATTTTCACTTATTTCAATGTGTGACCTTTGAATGCATTTCTTGGAGCAAACAGCCGGAAGGCCTTCTCCGGCTTCTTGAGATTGAAGCACCCACCATGTTTCATATTGTGCATGGATGCATCGACTATCACCCATATCCCATTTGTTATATATTTATTAGTTATTTATAATTGGTTTAAATATGTATTTAGTCTCTGCAAATGTCCCTGTTTTTCGATTTAGTCTCTGCAAATTTTTTTTTTAAATATGTCCCTACAAAATAAATTTTTTAAATACGTCCCTGCAAAATAGCTTTTTTTTTAAATACGTCCCTACAAAATAACCTTTTTTTAAATACGTCCCTGTAAAATATCATAATTTTTTTTTGTTGGGACGTATTTCAAAAAAAAGGTTATTTTGCAGGGACGTAATTAAAAAAAAAGTTATTTTGCAGGGACGTATTTAAAAAAAAGATTATTTTGTAGGGACGTATTAAAAAAAAAACTATTTTGCAGGGACGTATTTAAAAAGTTTATTTTGTAGGGACGTATTTAAAAAAAAAGTTATTTTGCAGGGACGTATTTAAAAAAAAATGCAGGGACTAAATCGAAAAACAGAGACATTTGCAGGGACTAAATACATATTTAAACCTTTATAATTTTATGAATTGTTTGTTGTGCCAAGGGCAAACATTCCTTGTTTTGAATGATAACAAATTACAAGTTACTGATAATTTACTTGAGGTAAAGCGCAGGAAAAATATAAGAGCGCAGGGTGTTGAACAAGAGAGCTTCGGAAGCTGACTCAAAGTTGTAGAAGCTCGGACGAAAAGCTGCTCAAGCATTGAAGACTTATATTACGAAAAGCTGCTCAAGCATTGAAGGCTTATATCGCTTTGCGTAGGACTCATGTAAGATCGTATTACCCAAGTCTTATAACATTCGTAGTTGAGAGATGATCTTTCAAAATTGAACTGTCTTGGAAAAATATTTTATATAAAACCATGTTTAATTAGGTTAGGCACAAAGTGTTTTTAAAGAAATAGTTTGAGTCTTGAATTGTTGTTTTTTTAAAGAAAATAGATTCATGAGTTAGTGTTTTAAAAAGAATTTGTTTTTGAAGTAAAGAATCGATTCTTGATATGGTACATAAAGCTAGAAATCGATTCCCACTTATTTTTAAAGCCAATAATCGATTTCTCTCTTGCCTTGGAAGCAAGAAATCGATTTCCCTCTTCCCTTTTAAGCCAACAATCGATTTCCCACTTCTATATTGGTTTTGAAAGAACTTGTTTTGGAAAGAAAACAATCGATTGATGACTTTGTGTTTTAAAAGCATAAAATCGATTTCTTGCTTGTTATTTCAAAGATGAAAATCGATTCATGGCTTGTAAGTCACAAGCTGAAAATCGATTTATGGCTTGTAAGTTACAAGCTAGAAATCGATTCATGGCTTGTAAGTTACAAGCTAGAAATCGATTTATGGCCTATTTTTTTAAAAGAGAACAATCGATTCATCTCTTGTAAAGTTCAAAGAAGTAAATCGCTTCCTTGCCTATTTTTGGAAAACAACTTTCAACGGTCATATTTTCTTAAGTGATATAAATAGAAAAGCAAGGGTTTTCACGACATAGATAGAGAGAGAAAACGAAAAACATTTCACAGAGCCGCAAAACTTGAAACAACGTGAAACCAAAACTTGAGAACGATCCCTTTCAATATCTGATCATCTTCTTCGGTTCTCAATCAAATTTCTAGGGTTTTCATCATCATATCATCTCTCTCAACTCTTATGGTTATTTTGCTTGATTAATCGATCATAGTTTCAATTGTATTCATCTTATCACTTGGCGTTTGGTATTGTTGTGAAATCCTGGGAAAGTGTTTCTTGGGTGGTTCGATCGGGGAGATTGGATCGTAGAAATCCTAAGCGGGGAGCTCGGGTTCTCAATTGGGGAAATTGAGAGGTTTTGTTGTTGCTGTAAAGTGGCGTGAGTTGTAAGACTTTGAAGAAGCATCTTCACCATTATAGTGTTATTTTCCCAAAGTCCAAAGGTTGGAAAGCCGGAGGCCGAGGAGTAGGATTTCAATCCGAACCTCGAAAAATCGCGGTGTTCTTCTTTCCCTTATCTCTTTACTTATTTATGCCCCATTATTCTTGTTCTTGTTATTATTGTTTGGTTTTCTATTATAGCGTTAACTGTTGAATTGTTATTATAACTATCGAAATTGAAATTACTGTTGAATTGTTATTACAACTATTGAAATTGATATTTTTGTTAGTTGTTTTGATTTGCACTATTAGTATACTCATTGTTACTGTGTTGCAATCTCTATATTACAGTTAAGTGGATTTTGTGTTACTGTAAAATTCATCATTGTTGCTATATCTCTATAATAGCTTGCGCAAATTGCTAGCATATAAACCTTTTCCGCATTTGTTTTTTAAACTAGCATTAAACAACTTTGAAAACACAAAAAAGAATGATTTTTAGCCTATAACCTTATTCACCCCCCCCCTAAGGTTATCGTTTAGTCCAACAATTGGTATCAAAGCAGGTAACTGCATATAGAGCTTAACATCTCGCATTTTTCTGATCATGGGGTCTTTTATTAAAGAGGGGATGTCTTTTAATAGGCCACCTTTGTTTGATGGAACTAATTACGACTACTGGAGTAGTCGAATGAAATGTCATGTGCAGGCTATAGATTTCACGTTGTGGAGAATCATTATAGATGGACCGCTCACACCGATGAAGATCAACATTACAAAACCAGGTGATACTGCTGCTGGTGATTCTACAAAAACTCAAGCAACTGGTAAAGCTGAAGAAGTACCTGTTGAGGACATCTATACTATTGACTTGAGCGAGTTAAGAAAGTCCGAACTTGACAAGATCTCTCTGAATGCCAAAGCTATGAATATTCTACATCTAGCACTTTGTGAAGAAGAGTATGGAAGGGTAAAAGGTTGTCAGACTGCAAAAGAAATCTGGGATTGTCTAGAAGCAACTCATGTAGGTACAAGTCAAGTGAAAGACACCAAAATCAGAGTTCTCACTTCTGAGTATGAAGCTTTCAAGATGAAGGAAGGTGAAACTGTCGCTGCTATGCATCAAAGGTTGAATTTGATTGTAAACAACTTGAGAGCACTTGGGAAAAAGTATTCTACAAAGGACTTGAATGGGAAGATACTTGCTTCGTTAACTGGTGAATTTTTTCCTAAGACTTGTGCTATCACTGAAGCCAAGGATATTGGTACTTTGCCTACCGAAGACTTGATTGGGTCACTACTAGCTTTTGAGGTGGTTTTGGGTGCTAAGAAAACTCAAGAAAAAGAAGCGGTAAAAGAAAAGAGGTCTCTTGCTCTTGCAGCTGCGAAAAATTCTAAAACGGGAAAGAAAGTGGTTGAATCTGATGAAGAATCTGATGAAGAAGACATGGTTATGCTTGCCAAAAAATTCAAAAAATTCATGAGGTTCAACAAGTTAAGGAAAGGTGATTTTTCTAAGAAGCCCGGGTATTACAAAGGAGACAGTCAAGAGAAAGGAGACGACCAACCAAGATGTTTTGAATGCAACAAACCGGGTCACCTTAAAGTAAATTGTCCAAAGCTAAAGAACAAATACCCAAAGAAGAAAGCAATGAAGGCTACATGGGATGACACCGAAACTGAAGGTGAAACGGAAGATGAAGAGGAAGTTGCAAATGTCGTTGGTCTTACAGCAGATTATTCTCCGAATGATACATGGGACAATCTAAGCAGTGACAGTGAAATAGATGAAGAAGTGACTGCTTCAAAGCTTGCTTGTCTCATGGCCAGTGACGCAACTAAGGTAACAAATTCTAACCATTCTTTTTCAAATTTCGATGATTCTTGTGATGATGAAAGCAGTTGTCAAGATTTGAATGAAGCTTTTGAAGCTCTTTATTATAAACATGAAAATCTTTTGATAAAATCTAAGAATCTGAAAAAGAGCAACAAAAGCATGACTACTCAAATCAAGACTCTTGAGAATGAAGTAGCTAAGTTGAAAAATGAGCTACAAAATGCTAAACCTTTCAACCTTGAATTTCTTGAGCTTAAACAAATTTTTGAAAAAATTAAGGCTGAAAATGAAAATTTAAAAGAGTCTTTAAAAAGGTTTGAGGTTGGTGAAAATACCTTAACCAAGTTACTACACTCTCAACATGAATATGCTGATAGAAGAGGTATTGGTTATAAAGGTAATTCCAGCCTCTCTAATTTAAAGAAAAAGGATTTGGTATTTGTAGCTGCTTCTTCAAGTAATAAAACACCTACCTCTTTCTCTTGCACTTATTGTCAAAAAGGAAATCATAATTCTCTTAGATGCCCTATTCGTAGATTATGTGAGCTTGGTACTCTTATACCTGCTTGCAAGAAACCAAGGTGGATTGTGAAAACAAACCCCCGGAGAACTAACCCCCATGGACCCAACAAAGTTTGGGTACCTCGTACTAGCTTTTGATGTTATTTTCGCAGGTATGTCAGTCATCGAAAAAGAAAAATGTGTGGATGGTTGACAGTGGATGTTCAAGGCATATGACTGGTGATGCTTCACTCTTCTTGAAATTGAGTAACAAAGCTAGTGGATCTGTGAAGTTTGCCAACAATGAAACTGCTCGAGTTATAGGTAAAGGTTGTGTGGGTAAGGAAAACACAATCAAAATTAAAAATGCTTTACTGGTTGATGGTGTGAAATTTAATTTATTGAGCGTAAGTCAACTATGTGATAATGACTTTGATGTGTATTTCTCAAAAAATAAATGTGTTATTGTTCATGAAGCTTCAAATTTTCACATTGTCGGTTTTCGTGAAAACAATGTTTATTATGTTGATTTTGACACTGTTAGTGATGATATTGTATGCATGCCTTCTCTACTTGATGATGTGAATTTGTGGCATAGACGCTTAGGACATGCGAGTATGGAACTTCTATCTAAATTATGTGCAAATGAACATGTTAGAGGCTTACCCAAGCTTAAATATGAAAAAGGACAGTTATGTGATGCATGTCAATTGGGTAAGATGCATAAAACTTCTTTCAAATCTAAACCAGTTATTTCTACCAAAAATGTGCTTGAATTGTTACATCTTGATTTATTTGGAGAAATTGATGTTGTAAGTCTAGGAGGAGCCAAATATGTTTTTGTAATTGTTGATGATTATTCTAGATACACTTGGGCTATTTTACTTGCTAAAAAAGGTGATGCTTTTAACGAGTTTGCTAAGTTGTGCAGAAAATTACAGAATGAGAAAAACTTAGCTATCAAGGAGATTAGAAGTGATCATGGAGGAGAGTTTGAAAACTCTTCATTCAAAACTTGGTGTGAAAAGTATGGAATTCATCACAACTTTTCAGCCCCAAGGACTCCTCAACAAAACGGCGTGGTGGAAAGGAAAAATAGGACCATACAAGAGATGTGTAGAACAATGCTAAATGAGCATAACCTTCCTAAGTACTTTTGGGGACACGCTGTTGATACAGCTTGCCACGTGCTAAATCGGGTGTATCTAAGGCCATCGCTTAACAAGACGCCATATGAGCTGTGGAATGGTAGAGCTCCAAACATTTCATACTTCAAAGTTTTTGGAAGTAAGTGCTATATTTTAAATACAAAGGATAAATTGGGTAAATTTCATGCTAAATCAACTGAAGGAATTTTTATGGGTTATTCAAGTCATAGTAGAGCATATATTGTTTATAATAAAATTGATAAATGCATGCAAGAGTCAATACATGTTTCTTTTGATGAGACTAACCCTCTTGCAAAGAAAGTTGATGATGAGGATGAGTTTGTTGAAGTGATCAAAAGCAGAATGCCTGAACCAAATAATGAAAGTGACAAAGAAAAGGAGGTGCAAGCAGAACCTCAAGAAATAGTTGAAATGGAACGAGAGCCCCAAGACACTGATGATCATCTCCATGGAAGAACACATGATGATGTGCCCAAGACATGGAAATCAGTTCGAGATCATCCCATGGAGCAAATTATTGGTAGTCCATCAAAGGGGGTAACAACTCGTTCTTCTCTTAATCTTTTATGCTTTCATAGTGCTTTTGTCTCTCAAATAGTTCCTAGTAACATAAAAGAGGCTCTAGGTGATCCAGAATGGGTTGTGTCAATGCAAAAAGAACTTGAACAATTTAAACGAAACAAAGTTTGGCATTTAGTTGAAAAACCTGTTGATAGAACTATCATAGGGACTAAATGGGTTTTTCGCAACAAACTTGATGAAAATGGTATTATTTTATTAAACAAAAGTCGTTTAGTTGTTCAAGGTTATAATCAAATTGAAGGGGTGGATTTTGAAGAAACTTTTGCTCCAGTGGCCAGGTTGGAATCCATTCGTATAATACTAGCCTTTGCTAGTCACATGGATTTCAAGCTACACCAAATGGATGTCAAAAGTGCCTTCCTCAATGGATTTTTAGAAGAGGAAGTATATGTAAAACAACCCCCTGGTTTTGAAGATTTTGAAAATCCAGATTATGTTTTTAAACTTGACAAAGCCCTTTATGGATTAAAACAAGCCCCTAGAGCTTGGTATGAGAGACTAAGCAAACATTTAATTGCAAACGGTTTCAAAAAGGGTAAGATTGATTCTACCTTATTCCTTAAAACCAAAGGCAAACATCTTATTGTAGTTCAAATTTATGTCGATGATATTATTTTTGGGTCTACTAATGATGATTTGTGCAAGGAGTTTTCTGACATGATGACTAGTGAATTTGAAATGAGCATGATGGGGGAGTTGAACTTCTTTTTGGGACTTCAAGTGAAACAAATGAAAGATGGAATATTCATCAGTCAAACTAAGTTCTCAAAGGAGTTACTAAAGAAATTTGGCATGAGTGATGCAAAGGTGATTGGTACTCCAATGGCGACTGCAACAAAATTGGACAAGGATGAACAAGGTAAACCAGTTAATGAAACTATGTATCGAGGTATGATCGGTAGTCTCTTATATTTAACTGCATCTCGACCCGATATTATGTTTGCTGTGTGCTTGTGTGCTCGATTTCAAGCATGTCCAAAAGAATCACATTTAAAAGCTGTAAAACGGATTCTTAGATATGTTAAGGGAACCACAGACTTCGGATTGTGGTACCCGAAATCGAGTCACTTTGATTTGGTCGGTTTTTTTGATGCTGATTTTGCTGGTTGTACCTTAGATAGAAAAAGTACTAGTGGAACCTGCCATTTTCTAGGCCCTTGTTTGACTTCCTGGTCTAGTAAGAAACAGAACAGTGTTGCTTTGTCCACCGCTGAAGCCGAATACGTGGCGGTTGGAAATTGCGTCGCACAAGTTTTGTGGATGAAACAGACTTTGGAAGATTTTGGTTTGTTATATGAAAATGTGCCTGTCTTATGTGATAACACTAGTGCTATCAATATTGCAAAGAATCCCATCCAACACTCTAGAACTAAGCACATAGAAATAAGACATCATTTTATTAGAGATCATGTTTCTAGGGGGAGCATAGAATTAAAATTTGTAGGCACCAATGACCAACTAGCTGACATATTCACGAAACCTCTAGCCGAAGCTCAATTTTGTAAAATCCGGAGAGAGCTAGGTATGCTTGATTTTTCCAGTTTGTGATTACGCGATTATGTGCTATGTGATTCCCTCCTTTTTGATGAAAACAAAGGGGGAGAAATAACTGCTATATAATTGTTTTCTGCTATGTATGTTTATTTTTATAATTTTTTTCGCTTACGCTTAGGAGGAGCATATGCTAATGTTTCTTGTTTATCGCCTCCCTATGCTAAGGTAATTTGTTATCATCAAAAAGGGGGAGTTTGTTGTGCCAAGGGCAAACATTCCTTGTTTTGAATGATAACAAATTACAAGTTACTGATAATTTACTTGAGGTAAAGCGCAGGAAAAATATAAGAGCGCAGGGTGTTGAACAAGAGAGCTTCGGAAGCTGACTCAAAGTTGTAGAAGCTCGGACGAAAAGCTGCTCAAGCATTGAAGACTTATATTACGAAAAGCTGCTCAAGCATTGAAGGCTTATATCGCTTTGCGTAGGACTCATGTAAGATCGTATTACCCAAGTCTTATAACATTCGTAGTTGAGAGATGATCTTTCAAAATTGAACTGTCTTGGAAAAATATTTTATATAAAACCATGTTTAATTAGGTTAGGCACAAAGTGTTTTTAAAGAAATAGTTTGAGTCTTGAATTGTTGTTTTTTTAAAGAAAATAGATTCATGAGTTAGTGTTTTAAAAAGAATTTGTTTTTGAAGTAAAGAATCGATTCTTGATATGGTACATAAAGCTAGAAATCGATTCCCACTTATTTTTAAAGCCAATAATCGATTTCTCTCTTGCCTTGGAAGCAAGAAATCGATTTCCCTCTTCCCTTTTAAGCCAACAATCGATTTCCCACTTCTATATTGGTTTTGAAAGAACTTGTTTTGGAAAGAAAACAATCGATTGATGACTTTGTGTTTTAAAAGCATAAAATCGATTTCTTGCTTGTTATTTCAAAGATGAAAATCGATTCATGGCTTGTAAGTCACAAGCTGAAAATCGATTTATGGCTTGTAAGTTACAAGCTAGAAATCGATTCATGGCTTGTAAGTTACAAGCTAGAAATCGATTTATGGCCTATTTTTTTAAAAGAGAACAATCGATTCATCTCTTGTAAAGTTCAAAGAAGTAAATCGCTTCCTTGCCTATTTTTGGAAAACAACTTTCAACGGTCATATTTTCTTAAGTGATATAAATAGAAAAGCAAGGGTTTTCACGACATAGATAGAGAGAGAAAACGAAAAACATTTCACAGAGCCGCAAAACTTGAAACAACGTGAAACCAAAACTTGAGAACGATCCCTTTCAATATCTGATCATCTTCTTCGGTTCTCAATCAAATTTCTAGGGTTTTCATCATCATATCATCTCTCTCAACTCTTATGGTTATTTTGCTTGATTAATCGATCATAGTTTCAATTGTATTCATCTTATCACTTGGCGTTTGGTATTGTTGTGAAATCCTGGGAAAGTGTTTCTTGGGTGGTTCGATCGGGGAGATTGGATCGTAGAAATCCTAAGCGGGGAGCTCGGGTTCTCAATTGGGGAAATTGAGAGGTTTTGTTGTTGCTGTAAAGTGGCGTGAGTTGTAAGACTTTGAAGAAGCATCTTCACCATTATAGTGTTATTTTCCCAAAGTCCAAAGGTTGGAAAGCCGGAGGCCGAGGAGTAGGATTTCAATCCGAACCTCGAAAAATCGCGGTGTTCTTCTTTCCCTTATCTCTTTACTTATTTATGCCCCATTATTCTTGTTCTTGTTATTATTGTTTGGTTTTCTATTATAGCGTTAACTGTTGAATTGTTATTATAACTATCGAAATTGAAATTACTGTTGAATTGTTATTACAACTATTGAAATTGATATTTTTGTTAGTTGTTTTGATTTGCACTATTAGTATACTCATTGTTACTGTGTTGCAATCTCTATATTACAGTTAAGTGGATTTTGTGTTACTGTAAAATTCATCATTGTTGCTATATCTCTATAATAGCTTGCGCAAATTGCTAGCATATAAACCTTTTCCGCATTTGTTTTTTAAACTAGCATTAAACAACTTTGAAAACACAAAAAAGAATGATTTTTAGCCTATAACCTTATTCACCCCCCCCTCTAAGGTTATCGTTTAGTCCAACATTGTTTGCATAAACATGATATTTGTGTACATTGAGTGCCCATTTAATTGTTTTCCAACTGAGTTTATGTCGGTGAATTGAGTTATTTTACAAATAACTAAGTGGGTCAATTGTATGCTTGGTTGCTAATTTAATTTAAGGTAAAATATCTCCCCAGGTCCCTTAACCTTTTTACTTGTAACGAATTGGTTCCTTAACTTTTTTATTGTAACGCATAGGTCCCTTAACTTTTCAAAACGTAACACCGTTGCGCCTTCTAACGTTTTTTTGTTAGCTCCGTTACAAAAATGCTTAAGTGGCTGTTTGGGCTGCTTATGTGGCTTTTTTGTACTTATGTTGCTGATGATTCATATTTTTTTATCAATTTTGATTAAAAATAAAACAACATTCTTCTTTTTTCGTCATCTTCTTCATCACTCAAAGTGAACCCTAATTTCTTCACAAAATCATTCCTAATTTTTGCACAAAATCATCCTTAAAATATCCCCTAGTCTTAAACGAGCAAAGAGCATGAACTGGGTCAATTTCTATGGGTACAATTTCCCTTAATCTGAAACGAGCAAAAAAAGCAAAATAAGCAGTCCAAACAGCCACGTACGCATTTTTGTTACGGTGTTAACAAAAAAACGTTAAAAGAGGCAACAGTGTTACGTTTTTAAAAGTTAAGGGACCTATGCGTTACAAAAAAAAGTTAAGGGACCTACTCGTTATATATAAATAAGTTAAGGGACCTGCGTAGATATTTTGCCTCAATTTAATTATCATGAAGTAGTGTATAAGTAAAGGATGGGGAGCATTTAGAAGAAGGGCAAAACAGTAATTTACTCTTTAAAAACACTCCCTCTCAGTTTGGTTTCAGCTGAGCCTCTTCAAAATTTTCATTCCCCTTCCCTTAGAGAAAAAGAAAAGAAAGATAGAGAGTTGAGAGAGAGAGAGAATACAAAGTTGAGAGAGAGAAGAGAGGAAAAACAAAATTTCAAAACCCTCTCTTATTGATTCACCATTGTGAAACTCTATCCTCTTCTCATCCCATTATTGAGTTCATCATTTGAAGCCAAGTAAAACACAATATTCCAGCCACCGCATCTTCTTCTTCTCCTACTTTGAGTTGCAATTTTTGAGCTTGAATTTGATCTCTAGAGCTTCAATGGTGCAATTTTTAAAACCTTTCCAAAGCAATTGTATTTGGTTCCGAACCTTCCCAAATCCCTTTCTCAACCTTCCCTTATGATAATAGAACAATAATACTCTAATTGAACTAACGTTTTAGATAAATTATTGGATAGTTTATGAGGTATACTTATAGTTTACAAACCGAATAGTCTTGTATTGCGAGAGTGAACATGATATTGTATCAAGCAAATGATTTGGTGTCCGAATTATAGATGAAATATATGGGGTGACGACCCGAGTTATAGCATACTAGGGGAGGGAAGCCATGAGCCCAGAACCTAGGGCTAACAAACAACTCTTTAATCAGATATTAGTGGGTGGGTTCATCGGGGGACCGTGCAATGGTTGTCCAGTGTTCTGCTAAGTGTAGCTTCTATACTGGGCTACGACTAATAGATTAATAAAACACCGAGAGTGGAGTCGTGAGGGGTCTCGAAAGAACTTACTAAGATTATTATCTCACTGTTTTATTTGTGGTGTTTTTAGATAAACAGGGCAAAGTGAAGCAACAAAGGAAAAGTGGCTGCTGGAGTAGGTTCTTTGTTTATTGAAAGATCCTTGTGGATCAAAGTATGATGCTGCTTAGTTTTCTTACCCCAGATGTATTTTGGAGTTTTACACTTAGTCTAAATCTTTGGATTTTGTAATCAAAGTTTAATGTGTAGTGTGAACTCTATTTTGGATTTTGGACATTTTCAGTTATTTAACTGTAATATACGAGTATCCGTTATGTCGGTTGGCTCTAGTTTTTGGTAAATATTTGCCTTAACGAACTTTTTGGGAAGAATGGTATCCTATAAGATGTGTTATGTCCAAATTCTGAAACATGTTCACATCTCTGATTTTAATGAATTGGTTAACATTCAAAACTTATGACGTCTAAATTTAAGGATGTTACACGAGGCACCATTATAATTTCATGCCACACCGGTTGAAAGGGTTTCTAGTGTGAATTCTTTTGAAACAATACAAAAATAAATTACATGAGTAAAGAAACCTTCTACTTGAAAGTATTACTATTTGAACTATATCCAAGAATAAATAATTAATGAGTATTTTTACAAGCCACTATCGAACTTTGAAAATTCAAAGTCGCTCATGAATATATGCAAGACTCGACCATAACTAAGTATGCATATATCATTATTGATATTATTAATACGAGTTCAATTATTATGATATACAATAAACGTCTATCTCTCTTTCAATCTCTCTCTCTCTCTCTCTCACTATATATATATATATTACTAAATATTACATTTCTCATCTTTAAATATTGTCATTTAAGGTATTATATTGTTTTCAACATAAAACTACGTCTTTGTTTTTCTCAATGTTATACCCCAATTTTGTCCGCTCACTGTTTTACAACAGACATTTTTTATTTTTATTTTTTACTAGTTTTGTGTGTCGTAAGTCTCAGGACCAATTCCTACAAGGTTCAAGACCAAGTTTAATTTCTTATTGACTCGAGAAACATACTCATCTATTTAATGATTTCTAAATCATAATACAACTCACTGAAACTAGATTTACTCAATTCCTATTGTATTGACTAAAGAGATTGGGACAGAAAAAAAAAAGCAAAACTAAAGGTACCAATAAGCTGGACCACCTCATGCAATTGATAACAATTTCCCGACAAGAGAATACATTTATAGTAGAAGTCCATACCTGGATATAGAGGCGACTTTACAAGCACTCACAGATTATGAAGAGGAACTGATTTTTGTGGGTTCGAATACGATCCTCTCATTTTGTTATTTGCAAGCAACTACATAAGCCCTTCGTTTACGAAGTCATCAAGACCGCATTATGGCCAAAACAAATGACAACAAAATGCTCCTCCTCATCGAGAATTGCTTATTAACAGCCTATCTTGAATGCAAGTGAGGAAAAAGCACAAAACATTACGCATTGAGATCAACAAGATGAAAATACCAAAAACTGCATCTACTGTGTGAAAAGACCAGATTTTAGGACTTTAGAGCCGTACGACTCATTCATCCTAAAACGACCACTAACCCGACCGTACGGTGGACTTAATCCCCTATTTTGGTTTTTGAAGAAAGAAAATAAAGTGGGTATTTAAAATTAATGACAAAACTAACAATTGATAAAGAGTAAAGTAAAATTAAATAAATAAATAAATAACTATACATATAAATAAATAAAGAAATAAATAAATAAAAAATAAATATATATATAAATAAATAAATAATAAATATGTACAACAATAAATAAATAAAATTCAAAACTAAAATCAAGTTGATAAACACGATGAATGCCGAACCAGACTGAGCAGCCTGACTAGATCAACCGCAAACATGACTCCTATCTTGTCCATTTTGACCCCAAAACCGCCTTCTGCAGAAACCGCTTTGAGAACTGGAAAACCGACTCAAAGCGTACAAAATAATCAAGGACAGCCTTTTAGTGTAATGGACCGCAAAGGCTGGTCAAAAGACTTAACCCACCAATGACCCCTCCATTGTCTTCTCCTCTAAACCTCTTTTATAGCAAATTGTCACATGGTTCTTGTTTCTCCCAAGCGATGTGCGACAAAAACAAGATAGAGAAAGCAATTCTCGTTTTTCTCAAACCTATCACCGTAAAAGTGTCATTCCGGACTCGTTAACTGTTGGATCGTTCTTCATTTTTTGATAGCGGGTTCATGAGACATATTTCTTCACTTTCACCATTCGGATCATCGAAACGAGCTCTGAGGAGGGAGAAACTGCCTTCACACAGTAGCTGCAGTTTTTGGTATTTTCATTTTTTGTTCTCAATTTGTAAGCTTTTGTGCTTTTGCCTCACTTGCATTCAGGATAGGCTGTTGATAAGGAAATTTTCGATGAGGAGGAGCATTTTGTTGTCATTTGTTTGGGACTAGGTCGACTGTACAGTCGGGTTAGTAATCATTTTAGGATGAATGAACCGTACGGCTCTGGAGTCCTAAAAACCCTATTAAAATAAATTCAAACAACCCAATGCGCAAACCATTTTCCACAACAAAGACCAAAACCTTACTTTCATAAAAACAAATAGGGGGTTAAATCGACCGTACGGTCGGGTTAGCCATCGATTCAAGTATCCTAAAATCCCTATTCCAATGAAATCAGACCACCTCATACAAAAACAAAATTCCTAAAAAAAATCAAAATCTTATTTTCAAAAACTGGGGATTAAGTCGACCGTACGGTCGGATTAGGCACTGTTTTAGGACGAATGAGTCATATGGCTCAATAATCATAAATTCCCAATATTAAAAAACACCAACACACAAATATTTTCTACCCAAGAACTACGTAGCTTTAAGTTCCCAATCGCACCCGAAGATACGTAGGAGCAGGGGCCTATTCTTATCAAGCACAAAAGACTATAATTTTTATTAACCTTCCTTAAAAAGGATGTCGTGGGGTGATAATACCTTTCCCACGCATAATCGACTCTCGAACCCAAATCTGTTCTCAAATACCTTTATCCAAATCCTACGGATTTTCCAATATTTGCCCTTAAATTAAACTTTGGTAGCGGCTTCATTTTAGAAATTTCGAGGAATCATTTCCCGGATTTTTCGGTCGCAACACTCAAGTTGTAATATCTTTTATTATTTTAATATGATAATTAAAATAAATTAATAATTGTTAGTTTTCCTATAACTAATAATAAATATATTCTTTATTAATTATTTTTTAATTAAATTTTTATTTTTTAAAATCAGTAGTCAAATTTTAGACAATTAAAAGACCAATCAATTAATATAGTCAATGAACATAAATATGTATTATCCTAAAACTATTGACATTGAAAAGTATAAAGACTAAATGTGAGAAAAAAATTTATAGGGATTAAAAACAAAAATATAAACTTTTTAAGGAATAAAATATATATATATATTTTTATTATTTATGTTATTTAACTTTCATATTAATAATTTATTATGCATGTATTTATATATAATATAAAGCATTAATTTGGTCAAAATTATATACTTTATATTCTAAAGTTTGCTAAATTAATAAAATTAAGCCTAATAAATACCATCTGTTTTTCTCAAAAAAAAGGGATTAGAGCGATATCAATATCAATATCAATTTTTGTTGCAACACAGCATCCCATTTATCTAAAATTGTGGTAATTTCTCAGTCATCAGCATCCCATTTATCACATCAAGTGTCATTTTAGTCTAATTAATTAAACAATTGTTAGATTTATTTTGTTTGACTTCAAGAATTTATCTTTCTTTTTTAACTTTCTTTGTCATTTTGTTTCTTGTAGATCCATATAAATCTATGAGTGAGGCAATAAAACCCAGTACCTGGATCATTCGGGGAGATAGACAGAAATATCCTAACGACTGTGATTTCCTTGATTAAATAAGCAAGCGACTTTGATTACCTGTGATCTCCATGATGTGTGGAACCCTGGAGTAAGTATGAGAGGTGGTGTTAGATTTATGAATAACAGCAAGTTTGATTCTTTCAACTGTGGCCTTAATCAACGTGCTTATAGTTGAAAAAAATTTCACATATCCTTGCCCCATGAGTATAATCCACTAAAATCAAAAATTCAACTGTCAGCAGAGTACCTTCAGATCCAACATCATGTATTAGGCCTCCGTTTGATCCAGGCCCATCAGGAAGAATATCAAAGCTTGAGGCTAGGAGTGCAATATAATCTGAATCTCCTACACTTAGCACCATATTCATGGTAAAAAGATCCACAGCAGCATACACTATGTATGAGCTCGTAGTAAGGTTAATTAGGTGTTATTTATATGATATTTATTATAATATTTTGTAGCATATGATATAACTTATGTCAACGCGTAGTAGAGAGATATAGTTGCCAACATCAAGTCCATTTGCTATGTGTGCAATTTGTTGAACACGTTCCCTGTTGGAGAGAATATCCCACTGTAAATTCAACTCTACATGTAAGGCATAATAATTTGTGTACAAACTCTGTTTGGTTTATCAACCAAGAAGTTATCCATTTTCATTCAGACTACAACGTTATATATAAATATAAATGATATTTGCGGTACTGGAATGTTATATATGGTACCCGTACCTCGTTTTTGGAATTTTCCCTACGATGGAAATCAAAAATTGTCTTTGGTGGCGATGGAATCCAAAAGGAAGTAACAGCACTGAACACAATATTGAATGGTTTGCCAGGATTATCCTTCTATTTCCTTGTCATGAGCAAGACATCATTGTCTTCGGTTGAGGGCAAAGTTGTCCAATTAGCATGTGCTGTAGAACCACCAACACAAGTTCAAAAGTTAGCTACCATCCTCTCCGACAGCTTCACCAAAACTCTTCCTCCCCTCATCACATATAGCCACTGTATCGTATATATCATACATAAGAATCGGAAACTCACACTTAATAATAAAATCATGATTTGACATCTATATGTACATTCTAAGAGATAAAAGAAAAGTAATAAGTGAATACCATCAATTTTCCATACTCTTACGCTGTCGCCTATTGAACAAGCAAGGCTCTTGCATTGTCTGGAACGCACATAATAAGCATACATCAGAGTAAAATTTCTAATTTAAGACAATGAACACACTAGTGTTCAACATCATTAACATGGCTCAAATGGATTTTCATTACTCTTTGTGTTCAACATCCCAAATCGAACTAAAAGAAGCGATACGTATATACCAAAATATTAAAACTAGGGAACTAACCAAAATATCAAGCGGATTTCGAAAATCCTTCAAATCCTCGTATATACCACAGGTGCTACTCATTCTTCTTTGCCTTAGCATTTCCTTGTTTCTCTGTAAAAACCACAAACATAAACACAGAGATGAAATCTCAGTGAGTTCTTTCGTGACCCCTCACAACTCAACTAGAGGTGTTTTATTCATCTTTTACTCGTAGGTTTTGGCTTCATGGCTTCTCTCCCCTTGTATGCTATAACTTGAGGTCGTCACCTCACACATTCATCTTTAATTCAGATACCAAATCCGTTGTTTGACACAAGATCAATCATAATTAACTAGGACACGAAGTCCTTTTCTAGATACATTATTATGTTCTCTCACTTAGCATCCTGTAAACACCTCTAAATAGTCACATTTGATGCAATTAACAATCTTATTGAACCCCAACAATACATTCCACATGCAACTCATTATTCATCACCATTTCAGCCAAGCTTCTTTCCAATGGACATTCTAGCTTAATTAAATGTTTCAAAGACACATGCATTACTGAGTTCATCAATGAAAACCTAAAATGGAGTAAGAACTCACCTTGAACCGACGAAATCACAATTAACAAGCAAGAGATGAACTTGAAATCACAACTACAAGCAAGAGATTAAGACTTTAAACACCAAAGTATCTCCAATGCATCCCAACTCGAAATATAAGCTTGAAATCTCCTTTTTGATGGTTCTAATCCACAATGTAGCTATTGAGACACCTTAATCAAGCTCCTATGTCAAAATGCAACCCAAGTTTTCCCCAATCTAGCTAACTCTCACCATTTATGAAAAAATGAAGATGAAAAGCAAGGGAAGAAATGGTTGCTCAAAATTCTGAGGTTTGATGTTTGAGTCACTAATTTCAGTGAAGAGAGAGCGATGTGAGAAGTGGAAGCTCCAATTCAACCATGGAAACTCAACGTGAGAGTTTGGGGGTGTATCTTCTCTTCTTTCGCTTTTCTGCCTTTCTCTCGTTTTCTCTCTCTCAACTCTTCTCTCTTTATTTTCAAAAACAGATTTTGTCTGTGTGTTGTGTGAGTGTGAGTGTAAGTGAGGTTTAATGAGCTGAAGGTGTTTTAAAAAAGAATAAACAATTAATGCGTATTTTTACAAGACTCGACCATAACTAAGTATGCATATATCATTATTGATATTATTAATACGACTCCTATTATTATGATATACAATAAACATCTATCTCTCTTTCAATATCTCTCTCTCTCTCTCACTATATATATTAATAAATATTACATTTCTCATCTTTAAATATTGTGATTTAAGTTATTATATTCTTTTCCACATAAAACTACGTGTTTTTTTCTCAGTGTTACACCCCAATTTTGTCCCTCTCTGTTTTACTACGGCCATTTTTTATTTTTATTTTTTACTAGTTTTGTGTGTCATAAGTCTCAGGCCCAATTACTACAAGGTTCAAGACCAAGTTTTCTTATTGACTGGAGGCACATACTAATCTATTTAATGGTTTCTAAATCATAATACAACTCACTGAAACTAGATTTACTCAGTTCCTATTGTATTGACTAAAGAGGTCGGGACAAAAAAAAAGCAAAAGTAAAGGTACCAATAAGCTGGACCACCTCATGCAATTGATTACAATTTCTTGACATGAGAATACATTTATAGTAAAAGTCCATACCTAGATAAACAGAAAAATTTACAAGCACTCACAGATTATGAAGAGGAACTTATTTTTGTGGGTTCGAATACGATCCTCTAGTTTTGCTATTTGCAAGCAACTACATAAGCACTTCGTTTACGATGTCATCAAGACCGCATCATGGCCAATACAAATGACAACAAAATGCTCCTCCTCATCGAGAATTGCCTTATCAACAGCCTATCCTGAATGCAAGTGAGGCAAAGGCACCAAACCTTACACATTGAGAACAACAAGATGAAAATACCAAAAACTGCAGCAACTGTTTGAAGGTAATTTCTCCCTCCTCAGACATCATTTCGATGATCCATATGGTCAAAGTGAAGAAATATGTCTCACGAACTTGCTATTAAAAAATGAAGAAGATCCAACGGTTAACGAATCCGAAATCACACTTTTACAGTGACAGGTTTAAGAAAAACGAGAATTGCTTTCCCTATCTTGTTTTTGTCCCACATCGCTTGGGAGAAACAAGAACCATGCAACAACTTGATATAAGAGAGGTTTAGAGGCGAAGATAATGGAGGGGCATTGGTGAGTTAGATGCTGATAGAATCAAAATTGCCTTGAATCGAGTGTAATACACGCTGATAGAATCGTTACCTTGAACACAACTGGAGAGATTCTTCTTCAATTGGAAGATGCGAGGCCCGTTCTTGATGTTGAATCTTCGTTCAAGATCGTTCCAGATGGAAGATGCAGATGTGCTGTAAATCACACTTGCGCTGATTTCTTTGGTGAGGGAATTTAGAATCCATGACGCGACAATGCTATCATTGCAGCTCCAAAGGCGAAGTTTGATGGCATCTGAGGAATCGGGTTTCTGAATCGATTCATCTATGAAGCCCAATTTGTTGCGACCGTCGAGGGCGAGCATCATTGATCGTCGCCACGAGAGATAATTGGTGCCATCAAGGGGTTTGGAGACAAGAACGAGACCGGCGTTGTCGGAGTGATGTATGAAGAACGGATCGGAGGTGTCAGTCGTCTGAGTCATCGTGAGAGCGACGGACGAGAGGTAGAAGACGAGAGATTGAAGAGAAGAGAACGATCAGAGTGCGGAGTCTTCTGATACCATATCAAGGATGAGGTGTTGCACAGGGATGATTCATGTGCAATCACCTGATAAGAGAATTGAAAAGAAAATGAATGTAAATTTCATTGATTGATTGAAGAACTGGGAATACCCTGTTATATATACAAGAGTAAAGAGAAGAATCTAACTAACTAACTCTTAAACAAAATAACAACCTAAACAAAATTAGTTATCAGAAACTAATTCATTAACCACTAAACAATGCTAATTAGCAACTAATAAAAAAACTTTGATAAAACAGAATTTATCAATTGACCTTAGTACCCTTAATAATTACAAAATGCTTAAATAGGAAAAGTACTATTCTAACAGCTAGAATTTTAATTGTGCAGGATACTGACACATGGCACCATCAGCTCCATATGGTTAAGCAGAATTTAAAATGATAAAAGTACTATAGCTGGCAGCTAGCTATCAATTTGTTGTTTTGCTGAGTACAAGATCCGTTGGTGAGAGAATCCAAAGCACAGTAGCGGCGCTAGTCTTCAAATCTTCTAGGTTTTCTTTCCTCTCTTTTGGGCCTATTTGGGTCGAGTTGTGGCCCAATTTCAGCAGTTTCATTACTCAGCCCAATACTACTTGTAACATTACCACGCGCTCCGAAAATGATCTTGTCCTCAAGATCAAAAGTAGGATAAGTGAGTTTGAACTGAGAAACTAGTTCCCAAGTGGACTCAGAAGCTTCTTGTCCTTTCCAGTGAACCAAGATCTCATCAACACAACCCTTCCTCGTCATTGTAGTGCGACGATCCAGGATTTCCAGTGGTTCTAGGAGAGAAAGCGACGACGATGGAACGAGTGGTAGAGGCACGATCTGAGTTGTTGGTTCCCCTTTGCATGGTTTGAGCAATGAAATGTGGAAGACCGGGTGGATTCGCGCCATTGGTGGTAGTTCGAGCTCGTATGCGACGGCGCCGATGCGGCGGGTGATGCGAGAAGGACCGTAGAAGCGCTTTGCAAGCTTCTGAGAGTGGCGATTCTTGACGGAGATCTGGCGATAAGGCTGCAATTTGAGGTAAACCCATTGACCCACATCAAGGATTTTCTCAATTCTCTTCCTGTTAGCTTGTTGAACCATTCTGTTACGGGCTCTGATCAGATTTTCCTTTAGAGTTTTCAGAACTTCAGCTTTCTGAGTGAGGAGCTCATTTAAGGTAGCAATCTTTCTGGTTCCCACAACATAAGAAGTGATCGCAGGAGGAAGACGACCGTAGAGGGCTTGGAATGGGGTCATGCCAATTGCTGAGTGGAAAGAAGAGTTGTACCAGAATTCAGCAAGAGGAAGATATCTAGCCCAAAGTTTTGTTGTGTCACTGACAAAACAACGAAGGTATGTTTCTAAACAACAATTCAAAACCTCTGTTTGCCCATCTGTTTGTGGGTGGTAGGAACTGCTGAAAGCAAGTGTGGTTCCTAGGTGTTTGAACAATTCCTTCCAAAATTGACTAATGAACACTCTGTCTCTGTCACTAACAATGGTTTTTGGGGCTCCATGTAGGCGATAAATTTCATTCAGAAAGGTGACAGCTAAGGATGAAGCAGTAAAGCCAGTTGGAAGGGCCACTAAGTGAGCATATTTGGTAAGTCTGTCAACTACAACCCAAATTGTTGTTTTAGTGGCTGAGGGTGGGAGATGTGTGATAAAATCCATGGAAATGTCCTCCCAAACTTGTTGTGGGGTGGCCAAGGGTTGCAATAAACCATAGGGACTGTGTGTGTCATATTTGTTATATTGACATGTTGAGCATTTTTGAATGAAAGTTTTAACATCAGCATGCATTCCAGGCCAGTAAAAATTTGCAGATAATCTTGCTAAAGTAGCCTTAATACCTGAGTGACCACCCATTGGTGAAGAGTGAAATTCTTCTAAGAGAGTCTCATGTAGCCCAGAAGCTTTAGGAACATATAGTCTATCACCAAAATATAACAGACCAGAATTGCATTTCAACTTTGTCAGCATTTGAGCATCTTGCTGAGCCTTTGTGATGAGTTGTTTTCCTTCAGGATGTGATGCAAAGAACTGCTGTAATTGTGGTAAAATGGGGCTAGATAAAGTGGTGATGGAAGTGAAAACAGCTGCTAGATTGGAGGAGGGGATTCGTGACAGAGCATTAGCCACCAAATTTTCTTTCCCAGGTGTGTAACAAATCTCATAGTTGAAACCCATCAATTTGGTTAACCATTTCTATTGTTCAGGGGTTTGTATTGTTTGAGTCATGAGGCTCTTTAAGCTTTTGTGGTCAGTGAAAATTTTGAATGTGTGTCCTAATAGGTATTGTCTCCATTTTTTGACAGATTCAGTGAGGGCAAAAAGTTCTCTGATATAAGTGGATGAGGAAGCCATTTTTGGGCTCATTTTCTTGCTAAAGAAAGCAATGGGATGGTGATCTTTGGATAGGACAGCCCCAATGGCACTGCTGGAGGCATAGTGGTGACTTCAAAAGGTTTGGAAAAATCTGGTAAGTCTAATGAGGTAGCTGTAGCATTGCTTTTTTTAGATTTTGGAAGGCTTGTGCTGCTTTTGCTGGCCATGTGAATGTAGGGTGTTTAAGTAGGTCTGTGAGGGGGGTGGCAATGGCGGCATAGTGTTTAACAAACCTTCTGTAAAAGTTTGTGAGGCCTAGGAAAGCTCTAAGGGTAGTGAGAGAGGTAGGTGGGGGCCAATCTGAGATAGCTTGGAGTTTGTGAGGATCAGCTTGGACACCTTGGCCATTGATAACATGACCTAGGTAATCAACAGAGGGTACTCCAAATTGACATTTAGAGAGTTTAGCATAAAACTGATGAGTGGACAAGAGATGAAGAACCTGCTCAACATGTAGTAAGTGATTAGACCAATCAGAACTATAAATCAAGATATCATCAAGAAAAACTAGGACAAATTTGTGTAGGTGAGGCTTAAGCAAGTCATTCATGGCTGCCTGGAAAGAGGAGGGAGCATTGGAGGCTAACAGGCATCACTAAGAACTCGTAGTGCCCATCAAAAGTGTGAAAACCTGTCTTAGGAATATCAGATTTAGCAAGATGAATCTGATGATACCCAAACCGTAGGTCTATTTTAGAAAAAACAGTGGCACCACGGAGTTCATCCAATAGCTCATCAATAGTGGGAATAGGAAAACGATCTTTGATAGTGATAGCGTTTAGTGCCCTGTAATCCACACAGAAACGCCAAGTTCCATCTTTCTTATTGACTAATAACACAGGAGAAGAATAAGGATCAGTACTTGGTCTAATTATTCCTTCACTTAACATCTCTGCAATCATCTCAGTCATAGCCTGTTTTTGGTAATGTGGGTAACGGTAAGGTTTTATGTTGACAGGGTTAGAGTTGGGGGTGAGGTGAATGTGGTGGTCATGGGGTCTGGGTGGGGGAAGACCATGTGGGGGGGGGGGGGGGGGGGGGTGAAAATGTGGGTATATTGAAGTAACAGTGTGGCTAGGTCAGGGTGAGTGTTTTGGATGAGATGCTGGTCTGTTGGGGAGAGTATTGAAGGGTTTTGGTTTGAAGTGTGCAGTTTGAGGAAAGCAGCTATCCTTGGTTGCATAATATTGTGAGAGTTGCCTGTGTCTACAAGCACTGAAATGGGGTGGCCATAAATGGTAGCTGTGAAGCGTACGGTTTTAGGGGATGGGTGGCCAATAATGGCGTGTAGGGAGAGGTGAAAGTGTTCAAAAACAGGTAGGGAAGAGGGTTCAGTGATTGTAGTTGGTGGTTCAGGTGGGTTGCTGTTTGTTTGGGGGGTGGATGGTGAGGCTTCAGCTGTGAGAAAAGAGTCAGTTGTGTCACAGGTTGCTGAGTTGTTGCTGTTATCAGGTGGGGGTAATCATCATCAGGCATAAGGAGTAAGAGTTGTCTATTTCCACAACGGCGACCAGGTGTAAACTTTTCATTACAGTTGAAACAGAGTCCTCTGGCTCTGCGTGCCTGCATTTCACTTGGGGTTAGGCGTTTAAGAGGTATAGGTGAGTTGGTAGGTGGTGGAGCTGGTAAGGTGGGACAGGCAGGAGGTGAGGGCAATAAGTGTGGTTGAGAGTGAGAAGAAGAGGCTGACTTGTTAGGGTTACGGTAATGGGAAGAGCTGGGTGGTTTGGAAGCTGCAAGTTTTGCCTCAACAAGCTTGGCTAGGCCAATAGCTTGTGAGATAGTTTCAGGTCTTAGAATAGCCATCTCATTCTTGATTTCGTGGCGTAGTCCAGAGATTAAACAGTTTAGGATAGCAGTAGGGTTAAGATCCTGAACCATGTTACATAATTTCGCAAATTCTTTTTGATATTCATGGACTGTGCTGGTTTGTTGTAGCTTAAAAAGTGCTTGTTGGTGGTTCTCATAGGTTGAAGGGCTAAAACACAGTTCCAAGTCACGGGTGAACTCCTCCCAGGAATTGAGAAGGTCGCTGCTATGCATCCATTGATACCAAGAGAGAGCATCACCTGTCATATAACAAGCAATACGGCCAAGGCGTAAGTTTAGAGGTATGGCATAGTAGGTAAAGAACTGGTTGGCTTGAAAGATCCACTCTAATGGTTGGGATCCATCAAAAGTAGGTAGAGTGATCTTTGGGGGTTTGGGTGTCAAGAGGGGTGGGGTAGCAAAGGGATTTTGGAACTCAGTGATTTGGTTTGTGAGAAGTTCATGAGTGTGGAGGTAGGCTTCATGTCTGTTGTTTTGTGTGGTTCTGAATTCATTGAAGGCTGCAGTGAGGGCATTAATGGCGTCATGTAGTTGGGTGATGTCAGGGCGGGAAGGCATGATGAGAGTAGCAGTGATGAAAGCACTAGAATAATAAGACTAGAACTAGTAAAGAAATTGAATTCTGTGTTAAGAGAAAGCCTTAGGAAAGATGGGAAAATTCATTCATTGCTTGCCAAAAATCAGAATTACAAAATGCTTAAATCAGAAAAGTACTATTCTAACAGCTAGAATTTTAATTGTGCAGGATGCTGACACATGGCACCATCAGCTCCATTTGATTAAGCAGAATTTAAAATGATAAAAGTACTATAGCTGGCAGCTAGCTATCAATTTGTTGTTTTGCTGAGTACAAGATCCGTTGGTGAGAGAATCCAAAGCACAGTAGCGGCGCTAGTATTCAAATCTTCTAGGTTTTCTTTTCTCTCTTTTGGGCCTATTTGGGTCGGGTTGTGGCCCAATTTCAGCAGTTTCATTATTCAGCCCAATACTACTTGTAACAACATTCACATGGATAAACAAATGCAAAATATTTATGTAAATCACATGCTCATTTATTTCTAACAGTACGCAATTGATATGAAGTGCGTAAGGCAGTACGACGAGTGAATCTGAGGCTGATTAGTGCTCCTCTATGATTAGGTTTGTTTGGAAGCCCTCCCTATTCTAATTACAATATAAGCTTATTTTTTCAATACAAAGAAAAATAGTGTGTGTTAAGAGATAAAAATTACTGTTGTTTGGGTTTGGTTGCAGGTTATGGCACATCTTGATGTTGATGTTGCAAGTGCATATAAAAGTCGATTCATGTGTTCCCCAACCAAAATACAATTGAAAAGGTTTGTATATGTTATCTACATTTTGCTTGGTATATATTCTAAATAATTAGCTCATTCATGTAAGAATGTATTTCATTTATTTTTCAGAATATGCTTGGGCTAGCTCTTTATAACTTTCACGTTATGTTCTATAACAAAGCATTAGAGTGAAAGTAAGAACCTAACTAGAATGGATCAACAAGATATTCTTTTTAAAGTGGAATTTTGTTACTGTTAGCAAATGATTTTCAGAGTGGAAGTTTGTGATTGAGTGTAGTGAGTTGGTGTGATATCCTATTCAGAATAGGTATACAACTTTATGTTCATTTTATTAGTAATAAACAGGCGACGGGAAGTCTCTTTACCTCTCAAATTATGAATATAAAATCTCTCAATGTATCTTGCTTTGCAGCAATTTAAACTCTTACGTATTCTAGGTCTGAAATTAATTTGATGTTTTTGTTAACTTTCAGATAAAGTTAGGTAGAGGTAAGGTCATCAAAAATGCTAAATCTATGAGGCCAGTTGCTTTTGTTTTCTTCGTGAATGTTATTTCATTTTTCAATGCATTTTACTTTTTATATGAATCCTGTTCAGATGAATTATATCATGGGTGATGACATTGGCGATGATCACTATTTTCATGGTGGAAACTATGGCAATGATGCTGATGAGTACAATATTTACCATCAGCAGTAGGAAATCTCTGTTGGGGATGCACCTATGAGGATGATGATGATGATGATGGTCGATCCCAGTGAAAAATGTACTTGATGTAGTAACTGCTATCTAATGAACCAGGCTGTGTTGTTTAGAATGTGATTTTTCGAAGACACCGTCTACATAGTTATGTGTGCCTACGTCTGTTAGGTCAATGTGCGTACTTTTGGTTGTAATGTTTTGTGAATAAGCAAATGCTTTGTGGGATTGATTTCTGTAAACTCGCCTTTGCTTAAAGGAACCATCTCATGTTGTTGCTTGCCATTAATTTCTAAACATTAGACATCGATTCTCAACCTACTTAAGATATGTGGTTTATAAACTGTATTGAATTTGCATTCACCTAACTTAAATCAATGCATGTAATGGATTTTAGTACACACAACCATTTTTTTGGTGAACTATCTTTCCCTCATTATTGGTAAAGAGTGTTTTTATGAATTACGTTTCTCACATTCTAAATCACCACCCCGTGCATCGCACAGGCGTATTGTCCTAGTAAGGTATATTTTACTCATGTTGCTTTTGATCCCTTCTACAAAAAAGTTACAGACTCTTGAAAGCTTAAAGATTCTTGAATTTTTAATATTCTCTTGGTTTATGATGCAGTTTAATATTTTTATGGATTGTGATAGCATATACAACATCTCTCTACATGGAGTTTTGTGATTAAATAGCGGTTTTACTTAAGCTAGTTTCTTGATGTGCACAGTATGGAGTTTTGTGATCAGATAAGTCCCAACATGAACTAATGATAAACGTATTGTGAATGATATACCCTCTACATGGTTGTTGTGGTTGATACAGATTTTGGTGGAATTAGAGCTCCTCATTTCGTACATAGCAACACTGATATCTTCTGTCCTTCACATTTTAAATCCCTACTCTCATGATTATATTTTCTTTTAAAGTTGAGTTATCAATGTCTGTTGGCTCACTGGATTATACTTAAATTTTAAGTTGATTTATTTTTGTAAGTCCTTACTTTTTAATACCGGTTTGACAAAACTTTTTCTCAAGCTAGTTTCTTATTGACTCGCATCAAATATGCATATAGTTTATGGATCAATGTTTCTTGTCAAGATCAAATTAGTACTAAATATAGTGGAAATTAATAAATACTTCTTGGTGTGTTAGTAAATTAGTAAATACTTTCTGGGTTAATAGTGCAATATTGAGTGTTATTTTACTATCTATATCATAATTTCTATTGTGCATAACTTAATCTATACTTTTTTAGGTATTAGATTTTAGGTTGATCCATTCTGGCTGCACGCTTCGGCCTAACTATGAACCAAGATGCTCACTAAGCTGAGAAGCTAAAGTATTACTTCTTGGTGGCGTGAATTTGAGATGGTCGAGATGGCATGGCCGAGATGAGATGGGTGGTGCGCTGAGCTCTGGTGGGAACGCGAGCAGGCTGCTACCTGCAAGAACTCTGATGCCGAAGTCAGTCTACAATAGAGACAGAGTATTTTAGTGGAGTGGAGAAAGCATACCTTGTTATAAGTGAGCAATGTTATTTATAATGGGATAATCACTAGTGCAGAAAAGACATTTAGCATCGGTTGTTTTGGACATTTAGCATCGGTTATCCGACGATGCTAAATCCCCAGATGCTAAAAGTGGGACATTTAGCATCGGTTATTTAGCCGATGCTAAAAGTGACTTTTAGCATCGGTTGTATAGAATACCCGATGCTAAATGTCTCTTACAATCGGTTGTATAGAATACCCGATGCTAAATGTCTCTTACAAGCACCTTTAGCATCGGCTGTATAGAATAACCGATGCTAAATGTCTCTTACAAATACATTTAGCATCGGTTGTATAGAATACCCGATGCTAAATGTCTCTTACAAGCACATTTAGCATCGGCTGTATAGAATAACCGATGCTAAATGTCTCTTACAAGCACATTTAGCATCGGGTATTCTATACAACCGATGCTAAATGTCTATTTTTTACATAAAAAAATTAATTGGCACTACTAATAGATACCAATTGACCAATTTATAAAATCCTGATATAAAAATATTTTCAAATAGCAACACATAATAAATTCATAAAAATTCTTCAAATTCCATGGAAATTAATATCTTACAATATAATTTAAGAAACTTAAAATTTCTACAAGTTTCTTATACAAAATTCAACAAAATGTTTCTAAAACACAAACGTCAAACTAAGGTAAGGTAAGGTCCTAAGATGAAATACTTCTTTTGATTTATCATCTTCTGTTCCATTCCTTTTTACTCTCTTGCACTACCAGAACTCTGAAAAAACATGGAAAACAAATCAAACATCAATCTCTGTCTTAGCAATAAGTTCCTATAAACATAAATTATTAAATCAGTCAATTTTGCAAACAAATCAAAGCAAGATAATCCAAGAAAGTTTACTAGTTGGAAGAAAAATGTGTTGGCCATGATTTTACAAACATTCATATACATTTATATTCAATTTTTTTGCAAACATTCATATACATTTATATTCATAAATCATAAGGAGTAAAATATATCAATTGAAATAAAACTACCCATGACAAGAGCAGCCCCTTCTTAGGAAGGGAGTAATCATTGCCACTAGTGCTTTGAATACCAAAATTCATAATGGTGTTACTGTATGGTACTGTTGGAGTTGTGCATGGTTGTCCTCCTTAAGGAAACTCCAAGTTCCAGATCCAGTGCCAATCCTGCAAATCAAACTTCATAAATGCTACAACTTTTAATTCTCCTTCATACACATTTTTCCATGATTTGTTAGGACTATATGTTCATTAAATCTGCTTTTCATTTGGAATGAGCTATGTGTTAAACTCAAGGTGCAGAGAAAAGAGATGAAAACTGAATCTCATATTATTGATGATGATAATAGAATGAATCTGTACACTGTATATACACCTTTTATCTAACTAACTCTCACTAACTGAATAATAACAAACTAGCCTAACTAGTATTAACTTAACTAAAGTAGTTACAATATAATGAACCAGAGTTAGGAGTAAATTAACCAAGGTAAGCTATCTACTTCCTCCGTTCCTTATTATAAGAAAAATTTAGGAGTTAATTTTGGTCCCAAATATAATAAACTATTTCAGTTTTTAGTGTATATTTATTGCTTGAATACCAAATTTACCCTCATTGAATACTTTGTCTTTTCAATTTTCAAGGTGAGTGGGAGTAGTGCACATAAAGACTTGAGAGTTGAGTAGAGGGTATTTTAGAGACTTAATTTATAAAAAGACAAGAATTAAATGAGCTCATTGGTAGTGATGATTTTTGTATTTTTTTCTTATTACCGTACATTATTTACAATAGGTAATACTATGAGTTGCATGAGAGAATTTTACGTAGATTATGGTAGCAAAAGAAGTTACCTCCAAAAGCCGGCAAATATCCTTAGAGTCATGTAAATAGACAAAGCAATCCAGATACCAGTAAAGCCAAGGCTTGAGGATAGCATATATAAGCTAAATATGCTCACTAATGCCACCATAATCTGGAAGTAATTAATAATTAATAATAAATACATATATAAACCACATAAGAGAAAAGATTCAAAATAAAATGATTTTAATGTCAAAGTAAAGTTGACCAACAACATTCATAACTCATGATCCCTATCTAAGATACTTGCTATGGTTCATATACTGAAGATATAATTTTCTTAACTTACCATTGAGTAAGCAGAGTATATGAAATCAGAAACTCCATAGTTGACTCCATCAAAAACAAATGCCAAGGCATTGATGGGTTGAGTGGCTGCAACATACTAGAAAGCACTCATAGAGAAAAAAAGGAAAATATATCAGCTTTTTAAATTATGGAAACCAATATATAGTTGAGAAGATAATATTATTATTATTTATTGACATAGGGACATTACTTACTGGAATACCAATACTGATAAGTTGCAAAACATTGATGTCGTTTGTAAATAATCTAGAAGCAAATGGAAGTAAACTGAATAGAAGGAATGAAAGAAACAGTCCTAAAATCAAGCCAAGCTGCAGAATCAAAATGACTCAAGTTAAGAGAATGAATAGGTAACCAAATATTATATATGAAGGTGTAACAAGTTGAAATACCTGCAGTACACGTGAAGCAGATGCAATGACCATGTTGTAATCCTTTCTTGCAAATGTACTTGCAATAATGGCCTGAAAGGAGTAATTCTTCATCACACAAATCTAAGATGTAGAAGTTATATGTTATTGAAGAAATAATTTCTTACTTGTTCAGCAATAGCCAATCCGTCAGCGAGCAAAGAGGTTGCCATCCAAATCTGTAAACATATTTGAAATGCAGCCATTGTTGTTGATCCTTGCCTTGCTGCTAGGGATGCTGACAAGGTCACACAGAAAGTAACAGCTACAACTTTGATCAATAACAGAAACACTACATCCAATCCAAGTGAAGAAAAAAAAAGTTATAGATTTGTCTTCAAAAAATAACATGTATGTTCTGCTGCTAAGTTGTATGAAGTTGAGAATCAGCAGATTCTGGAAAAAGAAAATGAGAGGCATAGATAAAGAATGTGACCATTTTTCAGAATCTTCGCGAATTGGAAATCTTGGATACTTGGAGGAAGAAGAACAACTTGCTTCCTTAAACTCCATAACAGAATTAAGGATATCAAGTACCTATCAAATCATGTCAGAAATAATGAAATGAGAAACAGAAGTGAAAGATGACTTCTATTTGGAATCAGAAAATAAGAGCAGACAAAGGTGAACTCACTGGGAGATAATGTGGGCAATGGCTGCACCACTGACTCCCAACCGGAATGTGAACATAAGTAATGGATCTAAAATTATATTTGTTACATCTCCAATAACTGCAGTTAAACTTGACAAATTACTGAATGTTTGTAAGGTGTATTTCATTTCATATTTACAAGTAAAATCTGATTTATTTCCACTAGTTCACTTTCAAAAAGCTTGAATTGATTTTATCTCCATGAGAATCACACTATTAATTATCATCTAACACTGATATAGTATCATCATAATGACCTAGGTAGAAATACTGGTTCAACGTAAAGAGAAGAATGATGTACTTGTAGCATATAAAGGAGTTCTTGTATCTTTGATTCCCCTAAAAATTCCTTGAATTGCCATAGAAAGAATAACAGCAGGTGCACCAAATGACCTCAATGTCAAGTATTGTTGTGCTGGTTTTAACATAGGAGAATTCTGCATGCAAATCAAAATGTGACAATCATTTTTAAGAAGATAGCAAGGTAACATCAATTTCATATAGAATTCTAATAGCTGTGTCAAGAGAGGACTCACAGAATGAAGCCCCATGTAATTCAAGACTGGTTTAACTGTAAAAATTAGAAAGAGAGCTTGTAGGACTCCAAGAACGCCGCCAATAACTATTGCCGGTGATGCAGATGGAATATAAACTTTTTCATGGCCAAATTTATCTACTCTGTCAATATTTGTTGAAAATGTGCTGCATTCAGGATCTAAAAAAAGGAACTAGAAAACAAGGATGGAACGATATGAGTTTTTCATGATCAATAATATATTCTGCTCCTTTTGAATAGCAATGCTTGTTTCCATAGCATTATTTTTAAAATCTTCTGCCTTTTGTATTAGTAGGTGCAATCATCTTAATCCTTATATCCATATACAAAAGAATGAATTTGAATTTACTTAATTAGATGATGTTAGCATCATTCTGGGCTACGCCAAGCCCAACAACATTCTTACTGATGCTATCATTCTATGTGGATTTCACAGTAATGAAAAGAAAAGAACCAAGTTCGATCAAGTAAAGAAGAGATGAGAAGAAAAAGACCTGCAACTCTTTGCCAGTTCCATTGCACAGATAACTTCAGCTCCTTTGGGGTAAAGTGCCATTCTCTAAGGTAGCTCAGAATCAGTTACTAGCTTGCTCACCTGAAATATTGATGATGATGAGGTCACATAAAGGGAGACTATAGTATTATAAACACATTAACCGCATCTTTCTGACAAAATCCTTATACAATAAAAACATTTATATTTCAATACCAAAAAAATCAGTTATATTAATCGCTACAGAATCCAAAAACCAAGTTATCCCTGTAATTTACTCAAATCAAACAAATCTACCTCATCAATACAAAACATATAATCAACCGTAGTGAGCTAAATTAAACAGCAAGCACAGATTCGGCATATTGTTAGACAAACAAGCATTCATCGGCATCGCATAAAAAAAATCATACTCGAAACAGGATCCAATTCCTCTAATCTGGAATTACGAAATTTTCAATACAAAATAAAATCCATTAGAATTTCAGAAGCGAACGAGAAGCATAAGGAATATAAGATGTACCGGCTAGTCAGCTCTTTTGTCAAACACTACATATGCTTGTATTTCTGCACAGTGTAATTCAATTTCAAGAAAAATGGAAACTCAGTTTCCCCAATTTCTCTCTCTCTCTGTCACGTAGATATCAATTGCTTTAACAAAAAAAGCTATTATTGTTCATAAATAATCATAAAAAGAACTCATTTTACAGCAAAATCTAATCAAATAAATATACCTGTCCATTCTTTCTCTAAGTTTCTGAAGCAATTGTAAATTATCATTCTCAATATGCTTAATAAGCTTATCAATGAACAAACGTTTTTCAACAGCACCAAGTTTAGTAAACGAAAACGAACTTAGGGTTTCAAGCGGAGAACACAAAAACGAATTTAGGGTTTCAAGCGGAGAAAATGAAAACAAAGGGAGAGGAAGAGAATGAAAACGAAAACAAAAACAAAAACAAAGGGAAAGGAAGAGAACCAAAGCCAAGATGCTTACCATTTGAAGATTCTGAACAAACTGAGCTTGAAGATTCTGAACGAATCAGTGAACGAACTGGCGATGGAGGACAGCGATGGTGACGGGGAGAAAGGGCGGCGACGGCGACGGTGACGTGGAGGGAGGATGGCGACGGCGACGGCGGATGCTAGGGTGAACGCGTGAAGGGGAGTGAGAGTTGAGAACGAAGAAATGAGATCGTGAGAGACTGAGAGTTGAGAATGAAAGAATGAGATCGTGAGAGACTGAGAATGCGTGAAATTTGGAAATAAAATGGGACCTTTAGCATCGGTTGTTTAAACAACCAATGCAAAAAGTACATGAGTCATACAATTAGCTCTGACTCAGGTACTTTAAGCATCGGTTGTTTAAACAACCGATGCTAAAGGTGCGCGGGAAAAATGAAAACTTGCCCTTAATTGCAAAATTGCCACCGCGTCCACATTTAGCATCGGCTGTTCAAACAACCGATGCTAAATGATGCTTTCTAAAGTCATTTTTCCACTAGTGAATGAGCTTACCCAAGAAGCTTCCCCCTTGTTGGGATTAGTGCCTTTTAATATTGGGCTAGTTTGCATTTGGTTCATTTGATGGCTTTTGACCAATCCGGAACAGTAGTCCCCCAAGTCGATTGAACATGAACTGAGGTTGTAGAAATATCAATCTGCGTGATGCGGTTATAGGGATGTTACCATTGTTATTTTGTACACCGGGAGAACTGAGGTTTTTACAAGTGTTACTTAGTGGAACTTTAGCCTTGCGGCGAACATAAATCATGGTGGTGGATACCTCGTCGGGGACTGGATGCGTGGATGAAATCCCAAAGTCCTCCTTTAATGGCTCGCAGGCTAAAAGTTGAGTCGGACTTTGGAAAGAGTAAGCCACATTGTGTATCCTGAGTAGGACGAAAGAAATTTGCGCCGATGAGTCTTTTCTTGGATGAGATGACAAAGTCAAGCGACAACCTTGTTGCTTTTGAGGGAAGCGTTCCACCGAGGTATATTGGCCTGCTGGATATCAAAGGAGTGTGTGGAAGTTCTGACCACCGAGGTAAATGTTGACTTAAGTGCTCTTGTCCCACCAATTATCCTGGTCGGTGGTAGCTCAAGTTTGTTTTCTTCGAAGACTAATGCATTAGATGAACTTGAGAGTGTGGAGGGATATCTTTACCCCAAACGTCTGAGTATGACGCCGAGATAGTAGTCTGGGTGCTTGATGGCCTTAAATGATGTCGTGGTGTTTCCCAATAAGCAATGAGCGGATACACTAAGCACAAGCCAATTTCTCAGTCGAATCTTTGAAAAAGAATGAGCGAATGTGACATTGAATCCCTCCAGCCCAGTTTATCGAATGCTCGATTCTTTCCTTAATTGGAGTAAGCGAACTTTTACATGGATTTCCTTTTGGTCTTGTTCTTTACTTATCTACTGATGATGCTGCCAATATTCAATGGAATAATGAGCACAATGTCGTTGTTCCCAATCTCTCAAGTAGTGACATTTAAGCGACCTGATGTACAAATCTAAAGTTGGCTTATGATATCTAAGTCGGTCTGAAGATTTTCGCCTGTGTATATTTTGAAGGTTGGTGCCAATATTTTGCGCCAAATAGATGTGTGTGACTATCCCAAAAGATATTTCATGAGCGTTAGCCCCTCTGTGTGCTGATGTGCATGTCAAGTTGGTGAAGTCCTTGCTTGTGGAACAATATTGGTTTGAAGTTTTTCTTTCTCTTACCAATGTTCGACGTGCTCTTCATGAACAGGTAGTCCCCAGGAATATCAAGGCAGGGCGATTGGGGTGAGACATCGAGTTATCAACTTGGGATTGGTCGAAAGCTATATGAGTCATCTTGTCTGAAGAGTTGGCATACTTGACTTGTCCCTCGGTTTTTCTAAGGTGTGACGTTAGAACTTCCCTAAAAAAGGTAGTCTCCTTTGTTGACCTTGGGTGCTTGACCGTCTTACTAGTCGCCCCCAATGCAGACATACAAGTTTGTCACGTAGCCTGTGGTCCGCAATCCTTTTTGGGCCCTTGTTTTGTGCTCGTAGAATCCGGAGATGTTCCTTATAGGCATTTGAGATGTCCCGTTGATTTCATTGAGTTTATCATGATGTTGACCTCGGGCGGGTAACAGGCTTTTCTACACTGTTTCCTTTTAATCCATCTATCAGCCTAGCATCTTAGGATATCTGGCTGATCCGGTCTGCAAGATGTCGGTGCTTGTTTGCTGGTAAAATCATTTTCCGGTCTAGCGGGAATGGGATGCAACTTGGTACTTTTTCCACAGTTTGGAAAACTTAGCGGTATTTTGTGACTGACTTCGTTGGGAGTTTGGTTGGTGTTAATATTCACTTGGACAAAGTTCGCTTTAATTTTGGACAGTGCTTCATTGTTGTAGACGAGGGTCTGAGTATTATTGCGTTCACTGTATTGCCCTTGTAATCGACGTGTGTCATTATGGTGTTTTTGGTCGGTAGAACTTTCAATGGCGACCTTCTAGGGGAATCGTTTGGTCTTTACCGTTTCTTTAATTGCATTATTGAGGGTGTCTCTTTGACTGCATTTATTGTGTTTCTTTGACTCCATTTATGAGGGTGTTTCTTGGACTACATTTATGAGGACGTTTCTTATCCTTTTTCTTGCCCCTATATAAGGGTTTGGCTTGTAGATGTTATCCATACATCATGAGCTCAATCAGATCGATGCAATCTGGAGAGAGTTATGAAGAAATGAGCCCATGGTGTATGGAAAACGTCTACGAGGCAAACCCTTATATATATATAGGAGCAAGAAAAAGGATAAGAAACTTCCTCTTTGATGCAGTCAAAAAAAAGGATAAGAAACGTATTCTTAGATGCAGCCAAACCCTTTGTGTTAGATGTAATTGGAAATGAACTGACGAAGCCAAGCTTAGAGTGTGATAGCTCAATTTGGCCCTCACAATTGCAACAACATAGATGAACGTCTTGAATGAAGATAAGGTATTATAACACAAATCACTGTAACTCATTTTATTAAATATCGTAAGTACCATTTTTAACTAATATATATTTCTTTCTCTACGTTAATAGTTATTTTCAATCTTGAAGTTTAACGTTGTTTATCATTAGAAATATATGTAAAATTGGAAGTGAAGGTTTTTAATTTTTAAAGTGTTATTTTATAGTAATTAATTGTAGGAAAAAGTTGTAGATTATCTGGTATAATAACCCAGATCCTAGAATTAGCAAAATACCTCTAAATGGAGAAGAAGAGAAGAGGCTATTGGCTATTCCTAAAATGATTGGTAATCAAATGGTGATCATTTGTAGACTCTTTCAGTAAGTATCATTGACAAGTACTCATGAAAACGAAGCAAATGGAGCAATCAACTTACCACAATAGAAGAAAGCCCACATTTAAAAAAACTTTAAAAAGTTTAGAGAATATGACTTTGTCAAACAATAATACACTTAGTTAATCAACCCTCCTAAGCACTTCGACGGACATTGGCATTTCCCTCACTACTATGCCTTTTTAATTTCAAAATCTTGCTCACAAATGGGTATTTTTTAGTACATTATTTTGTCCTAAGAATTTTTTATAACATATTTCTTAAATTGTAGTCATATTAAAATTTTTAGTATAACAAAAAATTACGTACGCTCAAATACAACTGAATTTATAATTTTTAACATTGCCAAGAAATACAGCCAATAATCACAATTCTTGACAATATTAAAAAATAAGAAGTCAATCGTATTTGATTGTAATTGTGTGTAATATTAAAAAATTTGATATGCTTCTGTGGCAATTTTAAAAAATGGTTTAAAATTCGTAGGATAAAATGATGGACAAAAACATACCCATATGTGATCCATATTCTTGATAATACTGAATAGGATTCTGAAATTGAAAAGGCATAGTAGTGAGGGAGACGTCGTGCATGTTGAAGTGCTTGAGATGTTTGATTCACTGAGTGAATTATTGTTTGACAAAGTCATATTCTTTAAACTTATTAAAGGTATTTGAAAGGTGGGCTTTCTTCTCTTGTAGAAACTTGACTACTCCAATTGCTTCCTTTCCATGAGCACATGCCAATCATTCTTCACTGCATTGTTTTTCCTTCCTGGGAAGAGTCTACAAATGATACCCGGCCCTTTTTTACCATGCATTTTAAGAGCAGCCTGTTAGCTTCTCCTCTTCTTCAGTGAATGTTGTTTTGCTAATTCTAAGATCTAGTTGATTATACCACTTAAATCTTCAATCCTTCCCTAGAATTAATTACAAGACAACAACACTGTAAAAATGAAAAACCGTCCAGGGCCACTCTACATACATTTCTATAGAAAAACAACACTAAAATTTAAAAATAAAAATCTATCATTATACTTCAAAGAAATCCCTTTTTATAAAATATTACTATTAAAGAAGCCATTAGTTAAAAAAAAAGGTCTTTAGATATTTTAATAAAAATAAATTATGGTGTTTTGGATTATAATACTTGATCTTCCTTCAAGATGTTCAGCTATGTTGTTCCAATTGTGAGGACCAAATTAAGCAACAAGTTCTCTAAGCTCGCATCTTCAGTTGGTTTCCAATGATCTGTGATACAATGCTTTGCATTCTCATTTGTCAGAGTAGAAGAAGTTGTGTTAGCAGGAACTCCCTCACCAAATTTCAAAGACAAGGTATTTTTTCCATTCCCAAAATGCCCTACATCGACTTCACCATTGTTCTCCTTATAATGGTGTTCTCATGGGGTCGAACCACTTCGGCTTTCAAAGTTGGAAAGCGTATAACATACCTTTCAACATGATCCATCACCTTTATTGTGTGTTAAATTGGGAAACTTGACGAAGAAGATGGGAAGATTTAGAAAGAATTTTACCTACACTATTTATCAAGTTTACAAAATCTTTTAGAAGGAAAACGTCTTCAGCTATTAAAATAAAAAATATGATTTGTTTTCTTTCTCAATGCTAGTAGTTATAGGAGTACTAAAAAGGTGATGTACAATTTTTTAGAATTGAGAAGAATATCAAATATAAGGAAACCAAAAGGTCGCTACAACATTTTTTACTCTAGGCCACACAAATCATTGTACTAGTAAAAAAGTTTGGTATGAACACGAATTAGGCCACACATTTACAAGAGTTGATAATGAGTTAGATATCCGGCCATGGCTTCTGATTGATCTTGGCTTTTGGTGTATTAAATCTAAAATATCAGATTTAAGTTTTACCACTTCATTATGATTGTATTCTACTTTGCTTTCTTTATACTTTTGGAGATAGAATAGACTGAGAACTTACATTTGGTGTTTGATCCTGGTTTGTTTTTTGGTTGTTAGTTTTATTGTTTTCTATTTGATCCTAATTATGCAGACGAGTAAAATACTTTTGACATTTGAAATTGAGTCTAAAAAATTGGTTAGGTAGTTTCTATTTTGACATTTTGTATGTGCTTTTGTTTTGTCTAATTGAATAGAATGAATAACTAAATGGATTTTTTCTTTCCTTTTTATGCTTGTAGTCTTGTTCTCATTCTCCAGGTATGTTTGTAAATTGTAACATTAGAAATGTTAAGCATCTACCACAGCACTATACATTTAAAAATAGTATGTAACATTAGAATTATTTAATTATTTATTTACTTTTTCCTTCATAAAATTCCTTATATTATGAGTTCTTGATGATATTCCCATCTTTACATTTGGCAATTAATTTTCTTTCTATGTTAGCTCTATTTTTTTTTGATAACATATGTTGGCTCTATATTGCAGCCAATGAGTATGTACAAATATCGTTACCAAGCAGTACAACATATTCAAACAATTATTCCACCCAGAAATAAAAATGCACCTTTGCGTGGGTCATCTAATTTCGAAGATACTGTGAGTGTGGCAAAACGGGTAAGCCACTTGTATACTTCATAGCTCTCTATTGACATAGCCATAAAAAGTAGTTGACATGAGAAATAGTTGTATCTTCATTAGGCATTATCATAGCTCTACATCTTGATTATGCCAATAAGATGCAGCATATCAGGTTGTGATTATTAATTGCTAAGGTCCACTTGCTAAGTTGTATCTTAGTACTTGATCCCAAACTCTGACAGTTCGACTGCCCACTTGATCATTCTGCCCGCCAGGTCTGGTCTACGTAGGATTTGTCTTATTGGCTGGTCGGTGCGAAGAACGATTTGATGTGCCACGAAGTATGGTCTCAGTCTTCGAGCGGCCACAATCAATGCCAAGGCCAATTTTTCAATCTTCTGATACTTGAGCTCTGAGCCTTGTAGGGCTTTGCTGACGAAGTAGACTGGATTCTGCTTGGAGTCCACTTCCCGTACCAGATCTGCGGCCATAGCCTCATCGGTAATGGATAGATAAAGGTACAGGGTTTCCCCAAGGCTCTGGTGTGGTCGAGATTGGGGGTTGCATTAGGGCGGTCTACAGTTGGTTTAACGCCTGTTCACACTCAAGCGTCCATTCCAAATTGGCCTCTTTTATCAGCATTTTGAACAATGGCAAAGATTTGTTTGCTGCCTTTGCAATGAACCGTGAGAGAGCGGCCACCATTTTATTCAATTTCTGGATCTCTTTTTTGGTTGTGGGTGGTTTCATTTCTATTAGCGTTCTACACTTATCTGGGTTGGCCTCTATTCCTCTTTCGGTTAGGTAGAACCCTAAGAATATGCCCGCCCTTACCCCAAAGTTGTTATTAACAAAAGTTATATCTCCATAAGTTGTTTTTCCATAAACTACATTGACAAGCTTATGAATAATACAAAAAAGCTTATTTATTTGCATAAGCTGTTTTTCAAAAGCTCAAAATAAGCTCTATCCAAACGGGCCCAAAACGATGAGTGCTTGCTATTGTTGATTCACAGGTTGATGGTTGCTTTAGGTGAATAGGCTTATGTCTATCTAAATAATGTGTGATAGCATAATTATTATTTGTAATATATTTCGGTAGATAGAATAGGCTTTGAGTAGTTAGCGTATATTTGACAACAATTTGTGTTCTTGTGCCCATAAATGACACATTTGTGAGTTCTAGTTGATATATAAGATAATAGTAACTTCCATTTGACCACTTCAATTTTAAGTTGACTTAATTATATTTTTACAGCATTTCCTGAATGTAGGTTCCAATCATACTCTAATAATCTTCTTACTTCACTCAAGGAAGAATGGTGTAATGACTCCAAGAGTAGTGGAATGATTCTTTGCCGAGCTAATCTTATGAGGATCGGAGTAATGACAGGTGTTACTTCATTATGTTTTATTTATATATTATGTTAGTATAAATGTAACATTTGTTATGTAAGGTCATTGTGGCTCATTTGCTTGAACTTTATTCATGGTCAAAGTTGTTAGTGAATCAACCAACTAGGTCACCGGGTCCGGTCATGTGTGCCTTGACATTGTTCGGATCGACCAAATATGGCATAAGTATCACTTCGAACAAATCACCTCTGTATTTGTCTCAGCTAAGTTGTTTATCAATATTTGTGAACTACCATACAATCTATCACAGTAATGCTAAAGCATTATGGTTTAATATCATCCCTAGTTTTCTACAACACATGGATTACTTACTCTATAGTGTAGAATTTTATCCTCTTTAAAATCAAGCACATCAGCCTACTTCATAGTAGTCTCTAAATCAAAAATATAGTAATCATAAGTATTCTTTTATAATTACATACAAAATTACTCTCTTAATCAAGATGAATATGTCTATAGCCTTCTTTCTACATACAATGATGTCTTGCTCATGACAAGGAAATAGAAGGATAATCCTAGCAAACCATTCAATATTGTGTTAAGTGCTGTTACTTTCTTTTGGTTTCCATCGCCACCAAAGACAATTTTTGATTTCCATCGTAGGGAAAATTCCAAAAACGAGGTATGGGTACCATATATATCATTCCAGTACCGCAAATGGACTTAATGTTGACAACTATATCACTCTACTACGCGTTGACATAAGTTATATCATATGCTACAAAATATTATAACAAATATCATATAAATAACACCTAATTAACCTTACTACGAGCTCGTACATAGTGTATGCTCCTGTGGATCTTTTTACCATGAATATGGTGCTAAGTGTAGGAGATTCAGATTATATTGCACTCCTAGCCCCAAGATTTGCTATTCTTCCTGATGGGCCTGGATCAAACGGAGGCCTAATACATGATGTTGGATCTGGAGGTACTCCGCTTACAGTTGAATTTTGGATTTTAGTGGACTATACTCAAGGGGCAAGGATATGTGAAATTTTTTGTCAACTATAAGCACGTTGATTAAGGCCACAGTTGAAAGAATCAAACTTGCTGTTATTCTGAAATCTAACACCACCTCTCATACTTACTCCAGGGTTCCACACATCATGGAGATCACAGGTAATCAAAGTCGCTTTCTTATTTAGTCAAGGAAATCACAGTCGTTAGGATATCTCTGTTTATCATTACCCGAATGATCCAGGTACTGGGTTTTATTGCCTCACTTATAGATTTATATGGATCTACATGAAACAAAAATGACAAAGAAATTTAAAAAAGAAAGATAAATTCTTCAAGTTTAACAAAATAAATCTAACATTGTTTAATTAACTATTTTAAAATAACACTTGATGTGATATTCCGTAGCATAATCATAATATTGAATAATACATGTATATATTTGCAATCATATGTGTGAATGAGAGATAGAGAAAGAATTTTTACAGTTGCATTACAAACTTGATTGCTAATGACGGAGAGATTACCACAATTTTAGATAAATGGGATGTTGTGTTGCTAGCAATGTCAAAGTGATGAGTGCAACCACAAATTGATATTGATATCGCTCTAAACCCATTTTTTTTGAAAAAAACAGATTGTTTGGTCAAAAAAAATATTAGGCTTAATTTTATTCATTTAGCAAACTTTAGAATATAAAGTATGTAATTTTGACCAAATTAATGCTTTATATTATATATAAATACATGCATAATAAATTATTAATATGAAAGTTAAATAACATAAACAATAAAAATATATATATATATTTTATTCCTTAAGAAGTTTATATTTTTGTTTTTAATCCCTATAAATTTTTTTCTCACATTTAGTCTTTATATTTTTTAATGTCAATAGTTTTAGGATAATATATATTTATGTTCATTGACTATATTAATTGATTGGTCTTTTAATTGTCTAAAATTTGATTGCTGATTTTAGAAAGTAAAAAGTTAATTAAAAAATAATTAATAAAAAATATATTTATTATTAGTTATAGGAAAACAACCTAATATTAATTTATTTTAATTATTATATTAAAATAAAAAAATATATTACAAGTTGAGCATAGCCACCGAAAAATCCGGGAAATAATTCCTCGAAAGTTCTAAAATGAAGCCGCTACCAAAGTTTAGTTTATTGGCAAATATTGAAAAATCCGTAGGTCCTTAAGACCAGATTTGGGTTCGGGAGTCGATTATGCGTGGGGAAGGTATTAGTACCCCACGACATCCTTCCTGATCTGACGCCTAGTGTGCTTGACCGCTGTCTCTCAGGTATCAGATCTCTGTATGCTCTTCTGGTCGTGCTCCTAGCTCTGCTTCAGAGGGCGGGTGTACCTGCGAAGACACTCCAACGCCCAAGTCAGGAGCGAACGAGCAGAGTATGTGTATTAATGAATAGTTTGTACCTGACAACTGACGCAACGAATGCTTATATAGGGTGCATGAATTGCGTTTGGCCGTTGGATGGTCGTACGGACTGATCAGAGCCGTTGATATGGCTCCTTGCTCTCTTGCCCATCATCGTTGGCCCGATCTGATGCTGGAGCACTGGATTGGGCTTCGGCCCACTCCAGAACAGTTTCCCCCCAAGCCAAGGTCGCTCATGGGACGGGCGCAGGCTTGTTGTATGACCGTTTCTATGCTCGCTTACGGAAGTATGAGGTCGATCGGCCGATCGTTTGGGTGCGTGGTAGATTCTGCTCTAATCACAAGACACGTGGCACCTGTCATGAAGCGACGTTTCACGTTTCCCTAAGGGTCATTAATGGTGATTCGAAATTTGAAAAGGCGGGGTCTGGTCATGATGACGGTTTGGTTTTCAAGGCGTGGGCAAGTGAAAGGTCGCGTCGTTTCTCTTGCTTGCTTTTCAAACCTTATAAATATGTTACCCCCTCTCCTTCTCAGTCTCTACTTTTCACTCCCAAAGCTCTGAAAGAGGTCGTAACTAGCTGCGATCAAGGGTTTGCTGTTTATTCTGGCTAGGTGTCTACCCGTGTACGAGTTTCAACTCAGGCGGTCTTACTCTTCTGGTCGTTTGATTTTACTCATCAAGGAGTATACCACCCTGAGTCCGAACTTCTCTCCCACTCCAGGTATGCACTTTTTGTTCGCCTTACTTTAGTTCGCTTTATTCTTTGTTGCGTAGGGCGAGGAGGGGGTGTCAGGCTCGGGGTCGACCTTGTCGCCCCCTTCTGCAAATCACCGTTTAGGGTGAGCCTGACTTTCCTTCTCCTCGCAGGGTAAGGCAGTGGCGCGTACAAAGAAGACTGCGAGGATTTCCGGTCGTCAACCCACAAGTATGGCTGAGTGTGCTGCTCGCTCTGGAGATACTAGTGCGAGCGGGCTTCCATCCGAGACTTTCTCTTCTACCGATCTTTCCACTTCATCGTCCTCCGGTCGTTCGTCAAACACTGTCGATACAGTTCAATCTCCTCGAGTGAACCCTGCTCCCCCTCCAGTTCCGCACAATGAGGTACTGCCGGAAGAGCACGATTGGAGAGGTAGGCTTGATGATGACCGCTCCTGGATTTCCTCCGCTGTAATCAACGAGCGTTCCGTCTTTCCTCCCGGCGATGAGATGTTGCCACTTTTCACCAAGTTAATTGGTTATGGCGACCAGGAATGGCGAGCTGAGGGTGTCCCAACTGACGAGCATGCTGCCATAATCCCGACCTCTTAGAATTTTGTCATGTATACCAATGTTCTCCGTGATTTGAGGGTGCGACCTCCTTTTACATTCTTCCAGAGACGCGTTGGGGTCGCCCCTTCTCAACTTCTCTTCAATGCTTGGGCGCTGGTTAAGTCTTTTGAGATAATAATGGCGGCTCTTGATCGGGAAGTGAATTGCCGTCTTTTCTTCTCCTTATTCGATGTTAGTCGTACCGTGGAGATGAGGAGTGAACCCAGACGATGGGAACAAGTTTCTTTGAAGGGGCGGAAAAACACAATCAGACTCTTCAAGCCTTTCTGTGAATCAGTCAAGCCTTGAAGGCATGCTTTCCTCTGGGTCGTTCCGGTTAATGATCGGGCTAAGGAGATGGTGGGAACTGTGGATGTTGAAGGTCGCATTACTTCAATGAAATTTCCTCTGGGTTGGTTGCACTCACACTATGACCGCATCACTATCCATTTTCGGCATCAGAGGAGGCTGAGCGATTACGATATTGAGAGTGTTTTGATGTTAGAGACCCTGGTTACTTGGCTGCCCGAAGGGGTTATTCCTTGTAACAAATTTGCTTGTCTTAGGACGTCCGAGCAAGCCGAAAACAAACTTGGTGTGCCTTTACTTCTTTTGCTCATTAATTTTGATCGTGTTTTTTGATCGTTTTACTTTGTTTTGTCTCCTAACCCTCTTTTTTCAGCTGAAATGACGGGCATAGGTTTCGAAGCCCTTTTGGCCGAGACAAAATCAAGGAAGCAGAAGAAGGTGACCTTCGCCTCTCCGTCTCAACCACTTCGCGCTGAAGGCGATCATAGACCCCTCGTGAGCGAGCAAGGAACGAACTCAACTTCTAAGAAGAGGGATCGGGCTCAGAATTCCATGGACGCTGTTGCGATTGACCTGGATCCTCCCCAAAAGAGAAGAGAGACATCAAGGAGGTCATCCTTGGATTTGGACGATCTTAAGGATGTAGATTTTGAATGCCTTAGAGCGGACCCTCTTCTGTTCGTAGCTGAAAATGCCCAGGCCGCTTCTCAAAAGCTTGCTCGTTACAAATCTGAGGAAGCTGGCTGTCAAGCAGGTATGCGCTTACTTCACAGAAACTTATGGTTGGAGGGTGACCTTTTGGATAAAACTGACAAATATAAGTCCGCTCTTGGACATATTACAGATTTGCGGGCAGAGCTCAAGCGTACCAAGAAAAAGCTCGAGGATGCTGAGGTCGCCCTCCAACCCGCAAAGGACGCACTTGGTTCAGTCACTGCTGAGCGTGATGCGGCCATAACAGCCAAGGCAGATGCTGAAGCCAAACTTGCCACCACTACTGCCAGTTTGGCAAGGCAGTCTACCAAGGTTACACAGCTGGAGGAGCAGGTGGTCGGTCTTAAGGAAAATCTGAAGACCGTTGAGGGCGAGCGTGATCAGGCAAAGGGTGAGTTGGAGGCTCTGGAAGACATGACTATTTCCATTGCTAGCGGGCGGTTTGACGAGGCTGTTGCTCAGATCTGGTATTGCTATCCAACGCTGGAGATTAATCCTGAGATCGTGAGTAACGACCATTTCCTGAGAAACGGGCAAATCGTTCATCTTGCGGAGAAAGATGAATACGGGAATGTCGTCCAGGAAGAGACGATCATCTATAGTCGCCCTGAATGACTTGCTTTTTGTACTCGTTTCTTTTGCTTTTGAAGAATGTATATTGTTTCTTTCCTTGGGGACCTCGTGGTCGCCCTTCTATTGTAACTTTGGTGGAGCCCGGCCTTCTCCGGGCAAATCTGAATATATGTTTCCTTATTAACTGTTAATTCTTCTAAGTTTAAAGTTTACCTTTTGTCGTTTTAGTACGAGCTAAATTTGGCATGAATACCCACGAAACAGCTTACCAAGTTTCTACTTGAGATTTAGCTCGTTTATAGGGTGTGTTCGATCTTAAACTCGCTTAAGTTTTGACTTTAAACAGTTTATCAAACTCGGTTTGAAGTTAACTCGTCTAAGTGGTCGTTCGCTTTATGATATCGTTCAACAATTTAGATAGGATCAAAAATTTAAGAAATTCCCCGTCATTCTATTGACGGACGGGCGGGCCTCGATAAAAAACCCCGTAGGGAAAAAGAGTGTCCCGCCCGCTTTGATTTTCATTCATCATTCAAGTAAAAACATGATATTCTTTCATATTTACATGGCATCAAGTAAAATATCTCCTAAGGTTTGTTACATTCCAAGTGTTCGCAATCGTCCCTCCAGTCACGGTCTGCAAAATGTACGCTCCTTTGCTCGTCTTGGCCGCTACTTTGTAGGGGCCTTCCCAATTTGGGGCTAGCTTGCCCTGTCTTGCATTCCTCTGTCCGATATCCGCCCTTCGTAAGACGAGCTGTCCTACTTCAAATGACCTAGGAACGACCTTGGCGTTGTGTCTTGTCGCCATTTTCTGTTTATCCAATGCTTCTCTCAATGCTGCTTTGCTTCGTAGTTCTTCTCGTGTTGCCTGCTCGTTCTCGGTCGGCTGCAGAGGATTTGTTGTTCTCCAGTTTAATTCGCCCATCTCTACAGGGATTAGAGCGTCCGTCCCATAGACCATCCTGAAAGGGGACTCTCCCGTAGTTAAGTGTGGTGTAGTTCTATACGCCCATAATACTGAGGGTAGTTCTTCTGCCCACTTTCCCTTGGCTTCATCCAATCTCCTCTTGAGTCCTCTTAGGATAACTCTGTTGGCCGCCTCAGCCAGCCCGTTTGTTTGTGGGTGCTCAACGGAGGTAAAACGCTGTTTCACTCCTAACTCGACCAAAGTGTCTTGGTAGTTGTGATCGATGAATTGTGTGCCGTTGTCTGACACGATAACTTCTGGAATCCCAAACCGTAACAAAATATTCCTTTTGACGAACTTGAGACAGTTCTTTGAATTTATAGTGGCCAACGGTTCGGCCTCAACCCACTTGGTGAAGTACTCAATCGCAACTATCACGAATTTAAGATGACCGGGGGCGAGCAAGAAAGGTCCTAACAAGTCGATACCCCACCATGAAAATGGCCATGGGGCGGTCAAACTGTTGAGCTCGGTTGGAGGTGCAATGTGAACGTCTGCATGCCTCTGGCATTTGTCACATTTTTTCACTAAGTCTTTTGCGTCCGCATCCATGGTCGGCCAATAGTAGCCTGCCCTTAATGCCTTTTTTCCCAGCGCTCGCGAACCCATATGATTCCCACAGATGCCCTCGTGAATCTCCTTTAGCACGTAGCTCGCTTTCGTTGGTAGGAGGCACTTGAGCAAGGGCATAGTGAATCCCCTTCTATAGAGCTGCCCGTTTACGATCGAGTAGGACGTTGCTCGTTTTCGAACGAGCGCAGCCTCTTTAGGGTCTACAGGTTCCTACCCATACCTTATGTAGTTGAAAATGGGGTCGATCCAGGTTCCAGCCGAGTTGACTTCACACACCTCCGCTCCAAGTATTGGTTCCAACTTTACGCTTGGTTGAGAGAGAACTTTTTGTATTACACTTCTGTGGTTGCCAGTCTTGTTCGTGCTTGCGAGCTTGGATAAGATGTACGCCCTAGCGTTCTCCGCTCTAGGGACGTGCCTGACTTCGGCGTACTCGAATTTTTGCATCAACTCCTTGACTTTTGCGAGGTATCTCTAGAGGATCTCGTCTTTGGCCGAAAAGATATCTTTTATCTGGGATACCGCCAACAACGAGTCTGACCGGAGTTCTACCCTCCTCACATTGAACTCCAGGGTGAGCAGCAATCCAGCCAATCAGGCCTCGTATTCAGCCTGATTGTTGGACGTTGGAAAAGAGAAAGCCAAGGAAACCTCGATCGTTGTTCCTTGCTCATTCTCAAGAATTAAGCCCGCTCCGCTGCCCTTGCCGTTGGACGACCCATCAACATGAAGTGTCCATACATGGTGAACCGGGTCCTCCGTTCTAGTGGTCAATTTTGCAATGAAGTCGGCCAAAACTTGTCCCTTGATGGTCGACCTAGGCTCGTACTTGATTCCAAATTCGGATAATACTACTGCCCATTTAATCATTCTACTCGCCAGATCAGGTCTATGGAGGATTTGTCTAATTGGTTGATCGGTGCGCAGAGCGACCTGATGGGCTACAAAATACGGCCTCAATCTTCGGGCAGACACGACCAAAGCAAAAGCCAACTTCTCAATTTTTTGGTATCTAAGCTCTGGTCCTTGTAGCACTTTACTGACGAAGTAGACCGGGTTCCGCTTTGTTCCTTCCTCTCGTACCAAAGCAGCGGCCAAAGCCTCGTCTGTGATGGACAAGTATAGATACAGCGCTTCCCCGGGCTTAGGAGTTGTCAAAATCGGCGGTTCTGCTAAGGCCGTTTTTAGTTGTTCGAGAGCTTGGTTGCACTCGGGCGTCCGTTCAAATGCGATCTCTTTCTTCAACAATCTGAATAAGGGCAAGGATTTATTTCCAGCTTTGGACACGAATCGTGAGAGAGCGGTTATCATGCCATTGAGTTTCTGTATTTCTTTTTTGGTCGTTGGTGGCCTCATTTCAGTCACTGCTCGACATTTGCCTGGGTTGGCTTCAATCCCTCTTTCGGTGATATAGAATCCAAGAAATTTTCCCGCCCGTACTCCAAAGGTACATTTTTCTGGGTTGAATCTCAACGAATTTTTTCTGGCTTCCTTGAACACTTCTCTTAAGTCGTCTATGTGTGCTCGATCTTGCTTGCTTTTGATAATCATATCATCCAGGTATACTTCCACCATTTTCCCTATCTGATTGTGAAAAACTTGGTTCATCATACGCTGGTAGGTCGCTCCAGCGTTCTTCAACCCAAAAGGCATAACTTTATAACAGAAATTTCCCCTGTCCGTCATAAATGCGGTCTTCTCCTGATCTGGTGGATGCATGGCAATTTGATTGTACCCAGAATAGGCATCTAGAAAGGACAAAATTTTGTATCCACTCGCATTATCGATCAGGCGATCAACACTGGGGACGGGGAAAGCATCTTTCGGGCATGCTCGGTTGAGGTCAGTATAGTCTACGCACATTCTCCACTTGCCATTTGCCTATTTAACTAGGACAACGTTAGACAGCCACGTGGTGTATTTTATTTCTTTTATGAAGCCTGCATCGAGCAAGCCCTCAACGGCCTTGGATGCTGCCCGCGCCTTTTCTTCCTTCTGAACTCTCCTTCTTTGGGCAACACATTTTGCTTCTGGATTCACTGCCAAGTGATGGCAGGCCACCTGCGGAGGAATTCCTGGCATGTCCGCTGCACTCTAGGCAAACAGATCCGCGTGATCTTTTAAGCATTGGACGAGCTCATCCTGAGTTTCTCTGGAAAGATTCTTTCCAATTTTGATTGTTTTCTTTGGGTCGTCCCCTAATTGCCCGTGGGAAAACTCTCCATCGGGCTCTGGTCGTTTAATCCTGTTCTTCAACTCATTGGTCAAAAGGTCGTCTCCTTCTTTTTCTTCACTGTCCAGGTCGTAGCGAGCATCAAGATCTGCCACATTTACCTGTCCGTCACCTTTCATTGCTTCTTCTATTTCCCTTGCTACTTTTTTACCTTTTTCCCTGAGTCCTAAGAGGAAAGCTCGCTTTGCGGACAGTAAGTCAGCTGGGATAGTAGCGACCAACCCAGACTTGGTGTAGAACTTCATCTTCAGGTGGACGGTATTGCTTCTAAACGGGCAAGAGTTGGTCGCCTAATAATGCATTGATAGACAGACTTGCATGGTAAAACGATGAAATCTGTTCTGACCGTCCTACAGAGGGGATTTTCTGTAGTATCATCTCCGAATGTTACCATCAGCTCTAACCGTCCTATAGGAGTTGTTGAAGCTCCACTAAACCCGGTAAGAACCGTCCCTCTGTATGGCCTTAGGTCGTCTTTTGAAATCTTTAGCACGTCCAAAAGGTCCTCAAATATTATATCCGCTGAACTACCTTGGTCCACCAATATCCGCCTGACCTCCATGTTCGCCATTACTGCGACGATTACCAAGGGTACTTCGTAGTTGGGCGTTCCGTCGATTAGATCCTCGTCTCCAAAGGAGATGGATGGTCGTTCGGAAGTTGGTCGAAGAGCGGAGGTCAAGGCGACGCTCATGATCTCATCAAATCTTCTTTTGATCGATCTGTTAGTTGAGGCATCCGTTGGTGTTCCTCCGGATATGACCATTGCGACCGGTCTCCCCTTCGACTTCCGAACGTCTATGATATCCTCTTCATCGTCGTCCTCTTCTACGACTTTGATAGTCTCATTTGCTGCTTTTCCGCTTCTAGGCGAACGGGTAATCTTCCGCTCATCCCGTGTTTCCATGTGATCTCTTTTCACGTACTGAGTCAACTTTCCTCTGCGGATTAGAGCTTCCACGTCATCTTTAAGAGCCATGCAGTTGTTAGTGTCGTGCCCGTTACGTTTGTGATATCTACAATATTTCTTCGAGGGACGCTACCCGTCTTTGAGCACGAGGGGTTCTGGTGGTTTAACATCTCTGAATTCCGCGTTAACACACTCTGCCAAGATGTTTGCGTACGAAGTATTTAGCTTGGTGTGTTCAGCGAACCTCTTTATTCTACTTTCCCTGGTCGGGCGGCCATTGGCGCAATCTTCCTTTGCCCTTACCTCTTTTTCTGGTTGCGAGTGTGGGTTCATGCCAGCCTCAGCCGCTTCAATAGCGGTTGTCCTTTCCTCATAATTCATGAACCTTTGGGATCGCCTTAGGAACGTCTCTAGGAACGTGGAGCCCTACCTCCACTTCAAAACGGCTTCCTCTTAAGAGGCCCGTTCTCAAGAAGAATAACCTCTGATTATCGTCCAAGTTTCTGACTTGATCGGCTTCTTGATTGAATCTTTCGACATAACTTCTCAAAGACTCGTTCGGACCCTGTCTGATGGCGATCAAAATGTCTTGAGATTTTGGCTTTATCCTGGAGGTCGTGAAACGGGCGGTGAATACTCTAGCCATCTGTTCCCACGATGAAATAGTGTTGGGTTTTAGCTCGGTGAACCATTCTAGCGCTGACCCTTCCAAAGTGAGGGGGAAGATTTTGCATTTTACGGGTCCGGGTGCCCCCCTATATTTCATCATGATATCAAAGTGCTTTAGATGGGCGTCTGGGTCTTTCACGCCATTGTACATCTTGAGATCGGTCGGAGGTTTCTGCAACGAGTGCGGGATGCGGAATTCATCGATTTGTCTTGTGTAGGCCCCCAGGCTGGTATCCCCCCCTTTTTTGCGGTATGGTCGTTCTTTCGGGTAGCACACTTCGTGACCATGTTTGTTAGAGTAAACCCCTAAACGATGTGAGTGTCGCTCGCTAGATCGGCTGCGAGATCGGTTAGGCGAATTAGTCGACCCACGAGAGATCCCTCGTGTGATGGCTCTTCCTCGGGCCAGTAAGTGTAGTCAGACGTGGTCGGCGTCATTCTCGATGGTATGGCCGCCCCTCCTCGTCCCCTCCTTGGGGGTGGAGATCGATGGACCAACTGCCTTCGCGGGGGCGATCGACGAGCTCTTGAAGGGCGTGTTCGCACGGCTGAGTTGCCCTCATGGTGAGGTCGCTGTTCTGGGGCCGTGTGAGCCCGCCTCGAGGCGATCCGGTCTTCCAACTATGTGAGACGGTCATCATTACGATTCAGAGTTTGGTTTTGGTCACGTAGTAGCTCTCGCAACTCTTGGACCAGGTCGGCGGGAAGCTCCACGGTGACCGGCTGTGCAGGGACGGTGCTGGTGCCTTCAACACCCGTTGGTGGTGGTCGAGTAGGGATCTCGGCCACACTTCGTAGACGAGCTGTGGCCTTTCGTCGGCCTCGGGGTGCCTTCGGGGGCATCTTCTGGATTGGTAGAAAGCGCGCGGGCTCCCACTGTGGTCGCCAATTGATCTGACGCCTAGTGTGCTTGACCGCTGTCTCTCAGGTGTCAGATCTCTGTATGCTCTTCTGGTCGTGCTCCTAGCTCTGCTTCAGAGGGCGGGTGTACCTGCGAAGACACTCCAACGCCCAAGTAAAGAGCGAACGAGCAAAGTATATGTATTAATGAATAGTGTGTACCTGACAACTGACACAAAGAATGCTTATATAGGGTGCATGAATCGCGTTTGGCTGTTGGATGGTCGTACGGACTGATCAGAGCCGTTGATATGGCTCCTTGCTCTCTTGCCCATCGTCGTTGGGCCGATCTAATGCTGGAGCACTGGATTGGGCTTCGGCCCACTCCAGAACACTTCCTAAGGAAGGTTACCTTCTACTTAGTTGTATTTGACGATTATTTTAGCCTCTAAAATAGAAAAAAAAAGACTAAATAAAAATTTTAGTTTTTTGTGCTTGACAGAAGTAGGCCCCTGCTCCTACGTATCTTCGGCTGCGATGGAGAAATCAAAGCTACGTAGTTCTTGGGTAGAAAAGGTTTGTGTGTTGGTGTTTTTTTATATAGGGAATTTAGGATTATTGAGCTGTACGACTCATTCGTCCTAAATCGGTGCCTAATCCGACCGTACGGTCGACTTAATCCCCAATTTTTGAAAATAAGATTTTGATTTTTTTGAGGAATTTTTTTTTGTATGAGGTGGTCTGATTATATTGGAATAGGGATTTTAGGACTCTTGAAACGGTGGATAACCCGACCGTACAGTCGATTTAATGGTTTGTGCATTGGGTTTTTTGAATTTATTTTAATAGGGAATTTAGGACTCCAGAGCCGTACGGTTCATTGATCCTAAAACGATTACTAATCCGACCTTACAGTCGACTTAGTCCCCTATTTGGGGTTTTTTTAAAAGAAAGGGGTTTTTTAGAGGAATTTTAGAAAGGTTTATTTATTTTTATAAGGATTTTAGGACTTTTGAGCCGTACGACTCATTCATCCTAAAATGACGACTAACCTGACGGTACGGTCGACTTAATCCCCTATTTTGGTGTTTGAAGAAAGAAAATAAATTGTGTATTTTAAATTAGTGACAAAACTAACAATTAATAAAAAGTAAAGAAAAAAATACATAAATAAATAAAGAAATAAATAAATATTAAATACATACATAAATACATAAACAATAAGAAGATAATAAATAATAAATATGTAAAACAATAAATAAATAAAATACAAAACTAACCTCAAGTTGATAAACACGATGAATGCTGAATCGGACCAAGCAGTCTGACTAGGTCAACCGTGAACCAGACTACTATCTGGTCCAGTTTGACCCCAAAACTGCCTTGGGCAAAAACCGCTTTGAGAACAAGAAAACCGACTCAAAACGTACAAAATAATTATAGACATCCTTTTAGTGTAATGGACCGCAAAGGCTAGCCCAAAAGATCACTTAACCCACCAATGACCCCTCCATTGTCTTCGCCTCTGAACCTCTCTTATAGCAAATTGTTACATGGTTCTTGTTTCTCCCAAGCGATGTGGGACAAAAACAAGATAGAGAAATCAATTCTCGTTTTTCTCAAACCTGTCACTGTAAAAGTGTGATTCCGGATTTGTTAACCGTTGGATCTTCTTCATTTTTTGATAGAATGTTCGTGAGACATATTTCTTCACTTTCACCATACGGATCATCGAAATAAGGTCTGAGGAGGGAGAAATAATCTTTACTCAGTAGCTGCAGTTTTTGCTAGTTTCATCTTGTTGTTCTCAATTTGTAAGCTTTTGTGCTTTTTCCTCACTTGCATTCAGGATAGCCTGTTGATAAGGCGCTTCTCGATGAGGAGGAGCATTTTGTTGTCATTTGTTTTGGCCATGATGCGATCTTGATGAATTCTTAAACAAAGTTCTTATGTAGTTGCTTGCAAATATCAAAACGAGAGGATCGTATTCGAACCCACAAAAATAAGTTCCTCTTCATAATCTGTGTGTTCTTGTAAAATTTCCTGTATATCCAGGAATGGACTTCTACTATAAATGTATTCTCAAGACGAGAAGTTGTAATCAATTGCATGAGGGGTTCCAGCTTATTGGTACCTTTACTTTTGCTTTTTTTTGTCCCGACCTCTTTAGTCAATACAATAGGAACTGAGTAAATCTAGTTTCAGGGAGTTGTATTATGTTTTAGAAACCATTAAATAGATGAGTATGTTCCTCCAGTCAATAAGAATACTTGGTCTTGAACCTTGTAGTAATTGGGCCTGAGACTTACGACACGCAAAACTAGTAAAAAATAAAAATAAAAAATGGCCGTTGTAAAACAGATAGCGGACAAAATTGGGGTATAACATTGAGAAAAACAAACACGTAGTTTTATGTGGAAAAGAATATAATACCTTAATCACAATATTTAAAGATGAGAACTGTATAATTTATTAATATATTTAGTTAGAGAGAGAGAGAGATATTGAAAGAGAGATAGATGTTTATTATATATCATAATAATAGAAGTCGTATTAATAATATCAATAATGATATATGCATACTTAGTTATGGTCGAGTCTTGCATCAATTCACAAGCGACTTTGAATATTCAAAGTTTAATAGTGGCTTGTAAAAATACTCATTAATTATTTATTCTTTTTTAAAACACCTTCAGCTCATTAAACGTCACTCACACTCACACAACACACAGAGAAAATCTGTTTTTGAAAATAAAGAGAGAAGAGTTGAGATACAGAAAACGAGACAAAGGCAGAAAAGAGAAAGAAGAGAAGATACACCCCAAAACTCTCACATTGAGTTTCCATGGTTGAATTGGAGCTTCCACTTCTCACATCACTGAAATTAGTGACTCAAACATCAAACCTCTTAATTTTGGGCAACCATTTCTTCCCTTGCTTTTCATCTTCATTTTTTCAAAAATGGTGAGAGTTAGCTAGATTGGGCAAAACTTGGGTTGCATTTTGACATAGGAGCTTGAATAAGGTGTCTCAATAGCTACATTGTGGAGTAGAACCATCAAAAAGGAGATTTGAAGCTTATATATTCGAGTTGGGATGCATTGGAGCTAGTTTGGTGTTCAAAGTCTTAATCTCTTGCTTGTAGTTGTGATTTCAAGTTCATCTCCGGCTTGTTAGTTGTGATTTCGTCGGTTCAAGGTGAGTTCTTACTCCATTTTAGGTTTTCATTGATGAACTCGGTAATGCATGTGTCTTTGAAACATTTAATTAAGCTAGAATGTCCAATTGGAAAGAAGCTTGGCTGAAATGGTGATGAATAAAAAGTTGCATGTGGAATATATTGTTGGGGTTTAATAAGACTGTTAATTGCATCAAATGTGACTATTTAGAGGTGTTTACAGGATGATAAGTGAGAGAACATAATAATGTTTCAAGTAAAGGACTTGGTGTCCTAGTTAGTCATGATTGATCTTGTGTCAAACAACGGATTTGGTATCTAAATTAAAGATGAATATGTGAGGTGACGACCTCAAGTTATAGCATACTAGGGGAGAGAAGTCATGAAGCCAAAACCTAGGCCCGTTCGATGTTTGCCCGTTAATTAGATATTATCGAGGGGGTTCACCGAGGGACTTGTGTAGTGGTTCTCTGGCGTTATGCTAAGCCATGATATGTGTAGCTATCCAGACTTGGGCTACGAGTAAAAGATGAATAAAACACCTCTAGTTGAGTTGTGAGGGGTCACGAAAGAATTCACTGAGATTTCATCTCTGTGTTTATTTTTGTAGTTTTTACAGAGAAACAATGAAAAACTAAGGCAAAGAAGAATGAGTAGCACTTGTGGTATATATGAGGATTTGAAGGATTTAATTTGGAAATCCGCTTGATATTTTGGTTAATTCCCTAGTTTTAGTATGTCTTTCGATATTATAACTTAGACATTCTTAAAGTTACGTATCGCTTCTTTTAGTTCGATTTTGGGATGTTGAACACTAGTAGTAATGAAAATCCATTTGAGCCATGTTAATGATGTTGAACACTAGTGTGTTCATTGTCTTAAATTAAATGTTTTACTCTGATGTATGCTTATTATGCGCGTTTCAGACAACGCAAGAGCTTTGCTTGTTCAATAGCCGACAACGTAAGAGTAATGAAAATTGAGGGTATTCACTTATTACTTTTCTTTTATCGTAGTATGTACATATAGATGTCATATCATGATTTTATTATTAAGTGTGAGTTTCCGATTCTTATGTATGATATATACGATACAGTGGCTATATGTGTTGAGGGGAGGAAAAGTTTGGTGAAGCTGTCGGAGAGGATGGTGGGTAACTTTTGAACTTGTGTTGGTGGTTCTACAGCACATGCTAATTGGACAACTTCGCCCTCAACCGAAGACAATGATGTCTTGCTCATTAAAAAGAAATAGAAAGATAATCATGCAAACCATTCAATATTGTGTTCAGTGTTGTTACTTCATTTTGGATTCCATCGCCACCAAAGACAGTTTTTGATTTCCATCGTAGGGAAAAGTCCAAAAATGAGGTACGGGTACCATATATAACATTCCAGTACCGCAAATATCATTTCTATTTATATATAACGTTGTAGTCTGAATGAAAATGGATAACTTCTTGGTTGATAAACCAAACAGAGTTTGTATACAAATTATTATGCCTTACATGTAGAGTTGAATTTACAGTGGGATATTCTCCCCAACGGGGAATATGTTCAAGAAATTGCTCACATAGCAAATGGACTTGATGTTGGAAACTATATCTCTCTACTACGCGTTGACGTAAGTTATATCATATGCTACAAAATATTATAATAAATATCATATAATTAACACCTAATTATCCTTACTACGAGCTCATACATAGTGTGTGCTCCTGTGGATCTTTTTACCATGAATATGGTACTAAGTGTAGGAGATTCAGATTATATTGCACTCCTAGCCTCAAGCTTTGCTATTCTTCCTAATGGGCCTGGATCAAACGGAGGCCTAATACATGATGTTGGATCTGGAGGTACTCTGCTGACAGTTGAATTTTGGATTTTAGTGGACTATACTCAAGGGGCAAGGATATGTGAAATTTTTTGTCAACTATAAGCACGTTGATTAAGGCCACGGTTGAAAGAATCAAACTTCCTGTTATTCCGAAATCTAACACCACCTCTCATACTTACTCCAGGGTTCCACACATCATGGAGATCACTGGTAATCAAAGTCGCTTGCTTATTTAATCAAGGAAATCACAGTCGTTAGGATATCTCTGTTTATCATTACACGAATGATCCAGGTACTGGGTTTTATTGCCTCACTCATAGATTTATATGGATCTACATGAAACAAAATGACAAAGAAAGTTAAAAAAGAAAGATAAATTCTTCAAGTTTAACAAAATAAATCTAACAGTTGTTTAATTAACTATATTAAAATGACACTTGATGTCGTATTCCCTAGCATAATCATAATATTGAATCATACATGTATATATTTGCAATCATATGTGTGAATGAGCGATAAAGAAAGAATAATTACAGTTGCATTACAAACTTGATTGCTGATGACTGAGAGATTACCACAATTTTAGATAAATGGGATGTTGTGTTGCTAGCAATGTCAAAGTGATGAGTGCAACCAGAAATTGATATTGATTCGCTCTAATCCTATTTTTTTTTGAAAAAAACAGATGGTTTGGTCAAAAAAATTATTAGGCTGAATTTTATTCATTAAGCAAACTTTAAAATATAAAGTATGTAATTTTGACCAAATTAATGCTTTATATTATATATAAATACATGCATAAAAAATTATTAATAAGAAAGTTAAATAACATAAACAATAAAAATATATATATTTTATTCCTTAAGAAGTTTATATTTTTGTTTTTATCCCTATAAATTTTTTTCTCACATTTAGTCTTTATATTTTTCTATGTCAGTAGTTTTAGGATAATATATATTTATGTTCATTGACTGTATTAATTGATTGGTCTTTTAATTGTCTAAAATTTGACTACTGATTTTAAAAAGTAAAAATTTATTTAAAAAATAATTAATAAAGAATATATTTATTATTAGTTATAGGAAAACCAACTATTATTAATTTATTTTAATTATTATATTAAAATAATAAAATATATTACAACTTGAGTGTAACGAGCAAAAAATCCGGAAAAGTGATTCCTCGAAAGTTCTAAAATGAAGCCGCTACCAAAGTTTAGTTTAATGGGAAATATTGGAAAATCACTAGGTCCTTGAGACCAGATTTGGGTTCGGGAGTCGATTATGCGTGGGAAAAGTGTTAGCACCCCACGACATCCTTCTTAAGGAAGGTTACCTTCTAATTAGTTGTATTTGACGATTATTTTAGCCTCCAAAAAAGAAAAAAAAAGACTAAATAAAAATTTTAATTTTTTGTGCTTGACAGAAGTAGGCCCCTGCTCCTACATATCTTCGGCTGCGATGGAGAAATCAGAGATATGGAGTTCTTGGGTAGAAAATGTTTGTGTTTTTTTATATAGGGAATTTAGGATTATTGAGCCGTACGACTCATTCGTCCTAAATCGGTGCCTAAATACGACCGTTCAGTCGACTTAATCCCCAATTTTTGAAAATAAGATTTTGATTTTTTTGAGGAATTCTTTTTTTGTATGAGGTGGTCTGATTATATTGGAATAGGGATTTTAGGACTCTTGAAACGATGGCAAACCCGACCGTACGGTCGATTTAACCGCCTATTTGTTTTTAAGAAAGTAAGGTTTTGGTCTATGTTGTGGAAAAGGGTTTGTGCATTGGGTTGCTTGAATTTATTTTAATAGGGAATTTCGGACACCTGAGCCGTACGTTTCATTCATCCTAAAACGATTACGAACCCGACCGTACAGTCGACTTAGTCCTCTATTTGGGTTTTTTTTAAAAGAAAGGGGGGTTTTAGGGTAATTTTAAAAAGGTTTATTTATTTTTATAAGGATTTTAGGACTTTTGAGCCGTACGGCTCATTCATCCTAAAACGACGACTAACCCGACGGTACGGTCGACTTAATCCCCTATTTTGGTGTTTGACGAAAGAAAATAAATTGTGTATTTCAAGTTAAGGACAAAACTAACAATTAATAAAGAGTAAAGTAAAAATATATAAATAAATACATAAATAAAGAAATAAATAAATAAAAAATATATACATAAATAAACAATAAGAAGATAATAAATAATAAATATGTACAACAATAAATAAATAAAATACAAAACTAACCTCAAGTTGATAAACACGATGAATGTCGAACCAGACCGAGCAGTCTGACTAGTTCAACCGTGAACCGGACTCCTATCTGGTCCATTTTGACCCCAAAATCGCCTTGTGCAAAAACCGCTTTGAGAGCCAGAAAACCGACTCAAAACGTACAAAATAATTAAGGACAGCCTTTTAGTGTAATGGACCGCAAAGGCTAGCCCAAAAGTTCACTTAACCCACCAATGACCCCTCCATTGTCTTCGCCTCTAAACCTCTCTTATAGCAAATTGTTACATGGTTTTTGTTTCTCCCAAGCGATGTGGGACAAAAACAAGATAGAGAAAGTAATTCTCATTTTTCTCAAACCTGTCAATGTAAAAGTGTGATTTCGGATTCGTTAACCGTTGGATCTTCTTCATTTTTTGATAGAATGTTCGTGAGACATATTTCTTCACATTCACCATACGGATCATGGAAACGAGGTCTGAGGAGGGAGAAACTACCTTCACACAGTAGCTGCAGTTTTTGGTATTTTCATCTTGTTGTTCTCAATTTTGTAAACTTTTGTGCTTTTGCCTCACTTGCATTCAGGATAGGCTATTAATAAGGCCATTCTCGATGAGGAGGATCATTTTGTTGTCATTTGTTTTGGCCATGATGGTGTCTTGATGACTTCGTAAACGAAGTGCTTATGTAGTTGCTTGCAAATAGCAAAACGAGAGGATCATATTCGAACCCACAAAAATCAGTTCCTCTTCATAATCTGTGTGTTCTTGTAAAATTTCCTGTATATCTAGGTATGGACTTCTACTATAAATGTATTCTCATGTCGAGAAAATGTAATCAATTGCATGAGGTGGTCCAGCTTATTGGTACCTTTACTTTTGCTTTTTTTGTCCCGACCTCTTTAGTCAATACAATAGGAACTGAGTAAATCTAGTTTCAGTGAGTTATATTATGATTTTGAAACCATTAAATAGATGAGTATGTTCCTCCAGTCAATAAGAAAACTTGGTCTTGAACTTTGTAATAATTGGGCCTGAGGCTTACGACACACAAAACTAGTAAATAAAAAATAAAAAAATGGCCGTAGTAAAATAGAGAGCGGACAAAATTGGGGTATCACATTGAGAAAAACAAACACATAGTTTTATGTGGAAAAGAATATAATACGTTAATCACAATATTTAAAGATGAGAAATAGTAATATTTGTTAATATATATAGTGAGGGAGAGAGTGAGATATTGAAAGAGAGAGAGATGTTTATTGTATATCATAATAATAGGCATCCTTAAAGTTACGTATCGCATCTTTTAGTTCGATTTTAATATGGCTTGTAAAAATACTCATTAATTATTTATTCTTTTTTAAAACACCTTTAGCTCATTAAACCTCACTTACACTCACACTCACACAACACACAGACAAAATCTGTTTTGGAAAATAAAGAGAGAAGAGTTGAGAGAGAGAAAACGTGACAATGTCAGAAAAGAGAAAAGAGAAGATACACTCCCAAACTCTCACATTGAGTTTCCATGGTTGAATTGGAGCTTCCACTTCTCACATCGCTCTCTCTTCACTGAAATTAGTGACTCAAACATCAAAGCTCATAATTTTGGGCAACCATTTCTTCCCTTGCTTTTCATCTTCATTTTTTCATAAATGGTGAGAGTTAGCTAGCTTCGGGAAAACTTGGGTTGCATTTTTACATAGGAGCATGATTAAGGTGTCTCAATAGCTACATTGTGGACTAGAAACATCAAAAAGAACATTTGAAGCTTATATTTCGAGTTGGGATGCATTGGAGCTAGTTTGGTGTTCAAAGTCTTAATCTCTTGCTTGTAGTTGTGATTTCAAGTTCATCTTCTGCTTGTTAGTTGTGATTTCGCCGGTTTAAGGTGAGTTCTTACTCCATTTTATGGTTTCATTGATGAACTCGGTAATGCATGTGTCTTTGAAACATTTAATTAAGCTAGAATGTCCATTGGAAAAAATCTTGGCTTAAATGGTGATGAATAAAGAGTTGCATGTGGAATGTATTGTTGGGGTTCAATAAGATTGTTAATTGCATCAAATGTGACTATTTAGAGGTGTTTATAGGATGATAAGTGAGAGAACATAATAATGTATCAAGAAAAGGACATGTTGTCCTAGTTAATTATGATTGATCTTGTGTCAAACAACGTAATTGGTATCTGAATTAAAGATGAATGTGTGAGGTGACGACCTCAAGTTATAGCATACTAGGAGAGAGAAGTCATGAAGCGAAAACCTAGGCCCGCTCGATGTTTGCTCGTTAATTAGATATTATCGAGGGGGTTCACCGAGGGAACTGTGTAGTGGTTCTCTGGCGTTACGCTAAGCCATGATATGTGTAGCTATCCAGACTTGGGCTACGAGTAAAAGATGAATAAAACACCTCTAATTGAGTTGTGAGGGGTCACGAAAGAACTCACTGAGATTTCATCTCTGTGTTTATGTTTGTAGTTTTTACAGAGAAACAAGGAAAAACTAAGGCAAAGAAGAATGAGTAGCACTTGTGGTATAGATGAGGATTTGAAGGATTTTGGAAATCTGCTTGATATTTTGGTTAGTTCCCTAGTTTTAATATGTCTCTCGATATTATAACTTAGACATCCTTAAAGTTACGTATCGCATCTTTTAGTTCGATTTTAATATGGCTTGTAAAAATACTCATTAATTATTTATTCTTTTTTAAAACACCTTTAGCTCATTAAACCTCACTTACACTCACACTCCCACAACACACAGACAAAATCTGTTTTTGAAAATAAAGAGAGAAGAGTTGAGAGAGAGATAACGTGACAATGTCAGAAAAGAGAAAGAAGAGAAGATACACTCCCAAACTCTCACATTGAGTTTCCATGGTTGAATTGGAGCTTCCACTTCTCACATCGCTCTCTCTTCACTGAAATTAGTGACTCAAACATCAAAGCTCATAATTTTGGGCAACCATTTCTTCCCTTGCTTTTCATCTTCATTTTTTCATAAATGGTGAGAGTTAGCTACCTTCGGGAAAACTTGGGTTGCATTTTGACATAGGAGCATGATTAAGGTGTATCCATAGCTACATTGTGGACTAGAACCATCAAAAAGAACATTTGAAGCTTATATTTCGAGTTGGGATGCATTGGAGCTAGTTTGGTGTTCAAAGTCTTAATCTCTTGCTTGTAGTTGTGATTTCAAGTTCATCTTCTGCTTGTTAGTTGTGATTTCGCCGGTTTAAGGTGAGTTCTTACTCCATTTTATGGTTTCATTGATGAACTCGGTAATGCATGTGTCTTTGAAACATATAATTAAGCTAGAATGTCCATTGGAAAAAATCTTGGCTTAAATGGTGATGAATAAAGAGTTGCATGTGGAATGTATTGTTGGGGTTCAATAAGATTGTTAATTGCATCAAATGTGACTATTTAGAGGTGTTTACAGGATGATAAGTGAGAGAACATAATAATGTATCAAGAAAAGGACATGTTGTCCTAGTTAATTATGATTGATCTTGTGTCAAACAACGTATTTGGTATCTGAATTAAAGATGAATGTGTGAGGTGACGACCTCAAGTTATAGCATACTAGGAGAGAGAAGTCATGAAGCGAAAACCTAGGCCAGTTCGATGTTTGCTCGTTAATTAGATATTATCGAGGGGGTTCACCGAGAGAACTGTGTAGTGGTTCTCTGGCGTTATGCTAAGCCATGATATGTGTAGCTATCCAGACTTGGGCTACGAGTAAAAGATGAATAAAACACCTCTAATTGAGTTGTGAGGGGTCACGAAAGAACTCACTGAGATTTCATCTCTGTGTTTATGTTTGTAGTTTTTACAGAGAAACAAGGAAAAACTAAGGCAAAGAAGAATGAGTAGCACTTGTGGTATAGATGAGGATTTGAAGGATTTTGGAAATCTGCTTGATATTTTGGTTAGTTCCCTAGTTTTAATATGTCTCTCGATATTATAACTTAGACATCCTTAAAGTTACGTATCGCATCTTTTAGTTCGATTTTAATATGGCTTGTAAAAATACTCATTAATTATTTATTCTTTTTTAAAACACCTTTAGCTCATTAAACCTCACTTACACTCACACTCACACAACACACAGACAAAATCTAATTTTGAAAATAAAGAGAGAAGAGTTGAGAGAGAGAAAACGTGACAATGTCAGAAAAGAGAAAGAAGAGAAGATACACTCCCAAACTCTCACATTGAGTTTCCATGGTTGAATTGGAGCTTCCACTTCTCACATCGCTCTCTCTTCACTGAAATTAGTGACTCAAACATCAAACCTCATAATTTTGGGCAACCATTTCTTCCCTTGCTTTTCATCTTCATTTTTTCATAAATGGTGAGAGTTAGCTAGCTTCGGGAAAACTTGGGTTGCATTTTGACATAGGAGCATGATTAAGGTGTCTCCATAGCTACATTGTGGACTAGAACCATCAAAAAGAACATTTGAAGCTTATATTTCGAGTTGGGATGCATTGGAGCTAGTTTGGTGTTCAAAGTCTTAATCTCTTGCTTGTAGTTGTGATTTCAAGTTCATCTTCTGCTTGTTAGTTGTGATTTCGCCGGTTTAAGGTGAGTTCTTACTCCATTTTATGGTTTCATTGATGAACTCGGTAATGCATGTGTCTTTGAAACATATAATTAAGCTAGAATGTCCATTGGAAAAAATCTTGGCTTAAATGGTGATGAATAAAGAGTTGCATGTGGAATGTATTGTTGGGGTTCAATAAGATTGTTAATTGCATCAAATGTGACTATTTAGAGGTGTTTACAGGATGATAAGTGAGAGAACATAATAATGTATCAAGAAAAGGACATGTTGTCCTAGTTAATTATGATTGATCTTGTGTCAAACAACGTATTTGGTATCTGAATTAAAGATGAATGTGTGAGGTGACGACCTCAAGTTATAGCATACTAGGAGAGAGAAGTCATGAAGCGAAAACCTAGGCCAGTTCGATGTTTGCTCGTTAATTAGATATTATCGAGGGGGTTCACCGAGAGAACTGTGTAGTGGTTCTCTGGCGTTATGCTAAGCCATGATATGTGTAGCTATCCAGACTTGGGCTACGAGTAAAAGATGAATAAAACACCTCTAATTGAGTTGTGAGGGGTCACGAAAGAACTCACTGAGATTTCATCTCTGTGTTTATGTTTGTAGTTTTTACAGAGAAACAAGGAAAAACTAAGGCAAAGAAGAATGAGTAGCACTTGTGGTATAGATGAGGATTTGAAGGATTTTGGAAATCTGCTTGATATTTTGGTTAGTTCCCTAGTTTTAATATGTCTCTCGATATTATAACTTAGACATCCTTAAAGTTACGTATCGCATCTTTTAGTTCGATTTTAATATGGCTTGTAAAAATACTCATTAATTATTTATTCTTTTTTAAAACACCTTTAGCTCATTAAACCTCACACTCACACTCACACAACACACAGACAAAATCTAATTTTGAAAATAAAGAGAGAAGAGTTGAGAGAGAGAAAACGTGACAATGTCAGAAAAGAGAAAGAAGAGAAGATACACTCCCAAACTCTCACATTGAGTTTCCATGGTTGAATTGGAGCTTCCACTTCTCACATCGCTCTCTCTTCACTGAAATTAGTGACTCAAACATCAAACCTCATAATTTTGGGCAACCATTTCTTCCCTTGCTTTTCATCTTCATTTTTTCATAAATGGTGAGAGTTAGCTAGCTTCGGGAAAACTTGGGTTGCATTTTGACATAGGAGCATGATTAAGGTGTCTCAATAGCTACATTGTGGACTAGAACCATCAAAAAGAACATTTGAAGCTTATATTTCGAGTTGGGATGCATTGGAGCTAGTTTGGTGTTCAAAGTCTTAATCTCTTGCTTGTAGTTGTGATTTCAAGTTCATCTTCTGCTTGTTAGTTGTGATTTCGCCGGTTTAAGGTGAGTTCTTACTCCATTTTATGGTTTCATTGATGAACTCGGTAATGCATGTGTCTTTGAAACATATAATTAAGCTAGAATGTCCATTGGAAAAAATCTTGGCTTAAATGGTGATGAATAAAGAGTTGCATGTGGAATGTATTGTTGGGGTTCAATAAGATTGTTAATTGCATCAAATGTGACTATTTAGAGGTGTTTACAGGATGATAAGTGAGAGAACATAATAATGTATCAAGAAAAGGACATGTTGTCCTAGTTAATTATGATTGATCTTGTGTCAAACAACGTATTTGGTATCTGAATTAAAGATGAATGTGTGAGGTGACGACCTCAAGTTATAGCATACTAGGAGAGAGAAGTCATGAAGCGAAAACCTAGGCCCGTTCGATGTTTGCTCGTTAATTAGATATTATCGAGGGGGTTCACCGAGGGAACTGTGTAGTGGTTCTCTGGCGTTATGCTAAGCCATGATATGTGTAGCTATCCAGACTTGGGCTACGAGTAAAAGATGAATAAAACACCTCTAATTGAGTTGTGAGGGGTCACGAAAGAACTCACTGAGATTTCATCTCTGTGTTTATGTTTGTAGTTTTTACAGAGAAACAAGGAAAAACTAAGGCAAAGAAGAATGAGTAGCACTTGTGGTATAGATGAGGATTTGAAGGATTTTGGAAATCTGCTTGATATTTTGGTTAGTTCCCTAGTTTTAATATGTCTCTCGATATTATAACTTAGACATCCTTAAAGTTACGTATCGCATCTTTTAGTTCGATTTTAATATGGCTTGTAAAAATACTCATTAATTATTTATTCTTTTTTAAAACACCTTTAGCTCATTAAACCTCACTTACACTCACACTCCCACAACACACAGACAAAATCTGTTTTTGAAAATAAAGAGAGAAGAGTTGAGAGAGAGATAACGTGACAATGTCAGAAAAGAGAAAGAAGAGAAGATACACTCCCAAACTCTCACATTGAGTTTCCATGGTTGAATTGGAGCTTCCACTTCTCACATCGCTCTCTCTTCACTGAAATTAGTGACTCAAACATCAAAGCTCATAATTTTGGGCAACCATTTCTTCCCTTGCTTTTCATCTTCATTTTTTCATAAATGGTGAGAGTTAGCTAGCTTCGGGAAAACTTGGGTTGCATTTTGACATAGGAGCATGATTAAGGTGTCTCCATAGCTACATTGTGGACTAGAACCATCAAAAAGAACATTTGAAGCTTATATTTCGAGTTGGGATGCATTGGAGCTAGTTTGGTGTTCAAAGTCTTAATCTCTTGCTTGTAGTTGTGATTTCAAGTTCATCTTCTGCTTGTTAGTTGTGATTTCGCCGGTTTAAGGTGAGTTCTTACTCCATTTTATGGTTTCATTGATGAACTCGGTAATGCATGTGTCTTTGAAACATATAATTAAGCTAGAATGTCCATTGGAAAAAATCTTGGCTTAAATGGTGATCAATAAAGAGTTGCATGTGGAATGTATTGTTGGGGTTCAATAAGATTGTTAATTGCATCAAATGTGACTATTTAGAGGTGTTTACAGGATGATAAGTGAGAGAACATAATAATGTATCAAGAAAAGGACATGTTGTCCTAGTTAATTATGATTGATCTTGTGTCAAACAACGTATTTGGTATCTGAATTAAAGATGAATGTGTGAGGTGACGACCTCAAGTTATAGCATACTAGGAGAGAGAAGTCATGAAGCGAAAACCTAGGCCCGTTCGATGTTTGCTCGTTAATTAGATATTATCGAGGGGGTTCACCGAGGGAACTGTGTAGTGGTTCTCTGGCGTTATGCTAAGCCATGATATGTGTAGCTATCCAGACTTGGGCTACGAGTAAAAGATGAATAAAACACCTCTAATTGGGTTGTGAGGGGTCACGAAAGAACTCAGTGAGATTTCATCTCTGTGTTTATGTTTGTAGTTTTTACAGAGAAACAAGGAAAAACTAAGGCAAAGAAGAATGAGTAGCACTTGTGGTATAGATGAGGATTTGAAGGATTTTGGAAATCTGCTTGATATTTTGGTTAGTTCCCTAGTTTTAATATGTCTCTCGATATTATAACTTAGACATCCTTAAAGTTACGTATCGCATCTTTTAGTTCGATTTTAATATGGCTTGTAAAAATACTCATTAATTATTTATTCTTTTTTAAAACACCTTCAGCTCATTAAACCTCACTTACACTCACACTCACACAACACACAGACAAAATCTGTTTTTGAAAATAAAGAGAGAAGAGTTGAGAGAGAGAAAACGTGACAATGTCAGAAAAGAGAAAGAAGAGAAGATACACTCCCAAACTCTCACATTGAGTTTCCATGGTTGAATTGGAGCTTCCACTTCTCACATCGCTCTCTCTTCACTGAAATTAGTGACTCAAACATCAAAGCTCATAATTTTGGGCAACCATTTCTTCCCTTGCTTTTCATCTTCATTTTTTCATAAATGGTGAGAGTTAGCTAGCTTCGGGAAAACTTGGGTTGCATTTTGACATAGGAGCATGATTAAGGTGTCTCCATAGCTACATTGTGGACTAGAACCATCAAAAAGAACATTTGAAGCTTATATTTCGAGTTGGGATGCATTGGAGCTAGTTTGGTGTTCAAAGTCTTAATCTCTTGCTTGTAGTTGTGATTTCAAGTTCATCTTCTGCTTGTTAGTTGTGATTTCGCCGGTTTAAGGTGAGTTCTTACTCCATTTTATGGTTTCATTGATGAACTCGGTAATGCATGTGTCTTTGAAACATATAATTAAGCTAGAATGTCCATTGGAAAAAATCTTGGCTTAAATGGTGATGAATAAAGAGTTGCATGTGGAATGTATTGTTGGGGTTCAATAAGATTGTTAATTGCATCAAATGTGACTATTTAGAGGTGTTTACAGGATGATAAGTGAGAGAACATAATAATGTATCAAGAAAAGGACATGTTGTCCTAGTTAATTATGATTGATCTTGTGTCAAACAACGTATTTGGTATCTGAATTAAAGATGAATGTGTGAGGTGACGACCTCAAGTTATAGCATACTAGGAGAGAGAAGTCATGAAGCGAAAACCTAGGCCCGTTCGATGTTTGCTCGTTAATTAGATATTATCGAGGGGGTTCACCGAGGGAACTGTGTAGTGGTTCTCTGGCGTTATGCTAAGCCATGATATGTGTAGCTATCCAGACTTGGGCTACGAGTAAAAGATGAATAAAACACCTCTAATTGGGTTGTGAGGGGTCACGAAAGAACTCACTGAGATTTCATCTCTGTGTTTATGTTTGTAGTTTTTACAGAGAAACAAGGAAAAACTAAGGCAAAGAAGAATGAGTAGCACTTGTGGTATAGATGAGGATTTGAAGGATTTTGGAAATCTGCTTGATATTTTGGTTAGTTCCCTAGTTTTAATATGTCTCTCGATATTATAACTTAGACATCCTTAAAGTTACGTATCGCATCTTTTAGTTCGATTTTAATATGGCTTGTAAAAATACTCATTAATTATTTATTCTTTTTTAAAACACCTTCAGCTCATTAAACCTCACTTACACTCACACTCACACAACACACAGACAAAATCTGTTTTTGAAAATAAAGAGAGAAGAGTTGAGAGAGAGAAAACGTGACAATGTCAGAAAAGAGAAAGAAGAGAAGATACACTCCCAAACTCTCACATTGAGTTTCCATGGTTGAATTGGAGCTTCCACTTCTCACACCGCTCTCTCTTCACTGAAATTAGTGACTCAAACATCAAACCTCACAATTTTGGGCAACCATTTCTTCCCTTGCTTTTCATCTTCATTTTTTCATAAATGGTGAGAGTTAGCTAGCTTCGGGAAAACTTGGGTTGCATTTTGACATAGGAGCATGATTAAGGTGTCTCCATAGCTACATTGTGGACTAGAACCATCAAAAAGAACATTTGAAGCTTATATTTCGAGTTGGGATGCATTGGAGCTAGTTTGGTGTTCAAAGTCTTAATCTCTTGCTTGTAGTTGTGATTTCAAGTTCATCTTCTGCTTGTTAGTTGTGATTTCGCCGGTTTAAGGTGAGTTCTTACTCCATTTTATGGTTTCATTGATGAACTCGGTAATGCATGTGTCTTTGAAACATATAATTAAGCTAGAATGTCCATTGGAAAAAATCTTGGCTTAAATGGTGATCAATAAAGAGTTGCATGTGGAATGTATTGTTGGGGTTCACTAAGATTGTTAATTGCATCAAATGTGACTATTTAGAGGTGTTTACAGGATGATAAGTGAGAGAACATAATAATGTATCAAGAAAAGGACATGTTGTCCTAGTTAATTATGATTGATCTTGTGTCAAACAACGTATTTGGTATCTGAATTAAAGATGAATGTGTGAGGTGACGACCTCAAGTTATAGCATACTAGGAGAGAGAAGTCATGAAGCGAAAACCTAGGCCCGTTCGATGTTTGCTCGTTAATTAGATATTATCGAGGGGGTTCACCGAGGGAACTGTGTAGTGGTTCTCTGGCGTTATGCTAAGCCATGATATGTGTAGCTATCAAGACTTGGGCTACGAGTAAAAGATGAATAAAACACCTCTAATTGAGTTGTGAGGGGTCACGAAAGAACTCACTGAGATTTCATCTCTGTGTTTATGTTTGTAGTTTTTACAGAGAAACAAGGAAAAACTAAGGCAAAGAAGAATGAGTAGCACTTGTGGTATAGATGAGGATTTGAAGGATTTTGGAAATCTGCTTGATATTTTGGTTAGTTCCCTAGTTTTAATATGTCTCTCGATATTATAACTTAGACATCCTTAAAGTTACGTATTGCATCTTTTAGTTCAATTTTAATATGGCTTGTAAAAATACTCATTAATTATTTATTCTTTTTTAAAACACATTCAGCTCATTAAACCTCACTTACACTCACACTCCCACAACACACAGACAAAATCTGGTTTTGAAAATAAAGAGAGAAGAGTTGAGAGAGAGAAAACGTGACAATGTCAGAAAAGAGAAAGAAGAGAAGATACAATCCCAAACTCTCACATTGAGTTTCCATGGTTGAATTGGAGCTTCCACTTCTCACATCGCTCTCTCTTCACTGAAATTAGTGACTCAAACATCAAACCTCATAATTTTGGGCAACCATTTCTTCCCTTGCTTTTCATCTTCATTTTTTCATAAATGGTGAGAGTTAGCTAGCTTCGGGAAAACTTGGGTTGCATTTTGACATAGGAGCATGATTAAGGTGTCTCAATAGCTACATTGTGGACTAGAACCATCAAAAAGAACATTTGAAGCTTATATTTCGAGTTGGGATGCATTGGAGCTAGTTTGGTGTTCAAAGTCTTAATCTCTTGCTTGTAGTTGTGATTTCAAGTTCATCTTCTGCTTGTTAGTTGTGATTTCGCCGGTTTAAGGTGAGTTCTTACTCCATTTTATGGTTTCATTGATGAACTCGGTAATGCATGTGTCTTTGAAACATTTAATTAAGCTAGAATGTCCATTGGAAAAAATCTTGGCTTAAATGGTGATGAATAAAGAGTTGCATGTGGAATGTATTGTTGGGGTTCAATAAGATTGTTAATTGCATCAAATGTGACTATTTAGAGGTGTTTACAGGATGATAAGTGAGAGAACATAATAATGTATCAAGAAAAGGACATGTTGTCCTAGTTAATTATGACTGATCTTGTGTCAAACAACGTATTTGGTATCTGAATTAAAGATGAATGTGTGAGGTGACGACCTCAAGTTATAGCATACTAGGAGAGAGAAGTCATGAAGCGAAAACCTAGGCCCGTTCGATGTTTGCTCGTTAATTAGATATTATCGAGGGGGTTCACCGAGGGAACTGTGTAGTGGTTCTCTGGCGTTATGCTAAGCCATGATATGTGTAGCTATCCAGACTTGGGCTACGAGTAAAAGATGAATAAAACACCTCTAATTGAGTTGTGAGGGGTCACGAAAGAACTCACTGAGATTTCATCTCTGTGTTTATGTTTGTCGTTTTTACAGAGAAACAAGGAAAAACTAAGGCAAAGAAGAATGAGTAGCACTTGTGGTATAGATGAGGATTTGAAGGATTTTGGAAATCTGCTTGATATTTTGGTTAGTTCCCTAGTTTTAATATGTCTCTCGATATTATAACTTAGACATCCTTAAAGTTACGTATCGCATCTTTTAGTTCAATTTTAATATGGCTTGAAAAAATACTCATTAATTATTTATTCTTTTTTAAAACACCTTCAGCTCATTAAACCTCACTTACACTCACACTCACACAACACACAGACAAAATCTGTTTTTGAAAATAAAGAGAGAAGAGTTGAGAGAGAGAAAACGTGACAATGTCAGAAAAGAGAAAGAAGAGAAGATACAATCCCAAACTCTCACATTGAGTTTCCATGGTTGAATTGGAGCTTCCACTTCTCACATCGCTCTCTCTTCACTGAAATTAGTGACTCAAACATCAAACCTCATAATTTTGGGCAACCATTTCTTCCCTTGCTTTTCATCTTCATTTTTTCATAAATGGTGAGAGTTAGCTAGCTTCGGGAAAACTTGGGTTGCATTTTGACATAGGAGCATGATTAAGGTGTCTCAATAGCTACATTGTGGACTAGAACCATCAAAAAGAACATTTGAAGCTTATATTTCGAGTTGGGATGCATTGGAGCTAGTTTGGTGTTCAAAGTCTTAATCTCTTGCTTGTAGTTGTGATTTCAAGTTCATCTTCTGCTTGTTAGTTGTGATTTCGCCGGTTTAAGGTGAGTTCTTACTCCATTTTATGGTTTCATTGATGAACTCGGTAATGCATGTGTCTTTGAAACATATAATTAAGCTAGAATGTCCATTGGAAAAAATCTTGGCTTAAATGGTGATGAATAAAGAGTTGCATGTGGAATGTATTGTTGGGGTTCAATAAGATTGTTAATTGCATCAAATGTGACTATTTAGAGGTGTTTACAGGATGATAAGTGAGAGAACATAATAATGTATCAAGAAAAGGACATGTTGTCCTAGTTAATTATGATTGATCTTGTGTCAAACAACGTATTTGGTATCTGAATTAAAGATGAATGTGTGAGGTGACGACCTCAAGTTATAGCATACTAGGAGAGAGAAGTCATGAAGCGAAAACCTAGGCCCGTTCGATGTTTGCTCGTTAATTAGATATTATCGAGGGGGTTCACCGAGGGAACTGTGTAGTGGTTCTCTGGCGTTATGCTGAGCCATGATATGTGTAGCTATCCAGACTTGGGCTACGAGTAAAAGATGAATAAAACACCTCTAATTGAGTTGTGAGGGGTCACGAAAGAACTCACTGAGATTTCATCTCTGTGTTTATGTTTGTCGTTTTTACAGAGAAACAAGGAAAAACTAAGGCAAAGAAGAATGAGTAGCACTTGTGGTATAGATGAGGATTTGAAGGATTTTGGAAATCTGCTTGATATTTTGGTTAGTTCCCTAGTTTTAATATGTCTCTCGATATTATAACTTAGACATCCTTAAAGTTACGTATCGCATCTTTTAGTTCAATTTTAATATGGCTTGTAAAAATACTCATTAATTATTTATTCTTTTTTAAAACACCTTCAGCTCATTAAACCTCACTTACACTCACACTCACACAACACACAGACAAAATCTGTTTTTGAAAATAAAGAGAGAAGAGTTGAGAGAGAGAAAACGTGACAATGTCAGAAAAGAGAAAGAAGAGAAGATACAATCCCAAACTCTCACATTGAGTTTCCATGGTTGAATTGGAGCTTCCACTTCTCACATCGCTCTCTCTTCACTGAAATTAGTGACTCAAACAACAAACCTCATAATTTTGGGCAACCATTTCTTCCCTTGCTTTTCATCTTCATTTTTTCATAAATGGTGAGAGTTAGCTAGCTTCGGGAAAACTTGGGTTGCATTTTGACATAGGAGCATGATTAAGGTGTCTCAATAGCTACATTGTGGACTAGAACCATCAAAAAGAACATTTGAAGCTTATATTTCGAGTTGGGATGCATTGGAGCTAGTTTGGTGTTCAAAGTCTTAATCTCTTGCTTGTAGTTGTGATTTCAAGTTCATCTTCTGCTTGTTAGTTGTGATTTCGCCGGTTTAAGGTGAGTTCTTACTTCATTTTATGGTTTCATTGATGAACTCGGTAATGCATGTGTCTTTGAAACATATAATTAAGCTAGAATGTCCATTGGAAAAAATCTTGGCTTAAATGGTGATGAATAAAGAGTTGCATGTGGAATGTATTGTTGGGGTTCAATAAGATTGTTAATTGCATCAAATGTGACTATTTAGAGGTGTTTACAGGATGATAAGTGAGAGAACATAATAATGTATCAAGAAAAGGACATGTTGTCCTAGTTAATTATGATTGATCTTGTGTCAAACAACGTATTTGGTATCTGAATTAAAGATGAATGTGTGAGGTGACGACCTCAAGTTATAGCATACTAGGAGAGAGAAGTCATGAAGCGAAAACCTAGGCCCGTTCGATGTTTGCTCGTTAATTAGATATTATCGAGGGGGTTCACCGAGGGAACTGTGTAGTGGTTCTCTGGCGTTATGCTGAGCCATGATATGTGTAGCTATCCAGACTTGGGCTACGAGTAAAAGATGAATAAAACACCTCTAATTGAGTTGTGAGGGGTCACGAAAGAACTCACTGAGATTTCATCTCTGTGTTTATGTTTGTAGTTTTTACAGAGAAACAAGGAAAAACTAAGGCAAAGAAGAATGAGTAGCACTTGTGGTATAGATGAGGATTTGAAGGATTTTGGAAATCTGCTTGATATTTTGGTTAGTTCCCTAGTTTTAATATGTCTCTCGATATTATAACTTAGACATCCTTAAAGTTACGTATCGCATCTTTTAGTTCGATTTTAATATGGCTTGTAAAAATACTCATTAATTATTTATTCTTTTTTAAAACACCTTCAGCTCATTAAACCTCACTTACACTCACACTCACACAACACACAGACAAAATCTGTTTTTGAAAATAAAGAGAGAAGAGTTGAGAGAGAGAAAACGTGACAATGTCAGAAAAGAGAAAGAAGAGAAGATACAATCCCAAACTCTCACATTGAGTTTCCATGGTTGAATTGGAGCTTCCACTTCTCACATCGCTCTCTCTTCACTGAAATTAGTGACTCAAACATCAAACCTCATAATTTTGGGCAACCATTTCTTCCCTTGCTTTTCATCTTCATTTTTTCATAAATGGTGAGAGTTAGCTAGCTTCGGGAAAACTTGGGTTGCATTTTGACATAGGAGCATGATTAAGGTGTCTCAATAGCTACATTGTGGACTAGAACCATCAAAAAGAACATTTGAAGCTTATATTTCGAGTTGGGATGCATTGGAGCTAGTTTGGTGTTCAAAGTCTTAATCTCTTGCTTGTAGTTGTGATTTCAAGTTCATCTTCTGCTTGTTAGTTGTGATTTCGCCGGTTTAAGGTGAGTTCTTACTCCATTTTATGGTTTCATTGATGAACTCGGTAATGCATGTGTCTTTGAAACATATAATTAAGCTAGAATGTCCATTGGAAAAAATCTTGGCTTAAATGGTGATGAATAAAGAGTTGCATGTGGAATGTATTGTTGGGGTTCAATAAGATTGTTAATTGCATCAAATGTGACTATTTAGAGGTGTTTACAGGATGATAAGTGAGAGAACATAATAATGTATCAAGAAAAGGACATGTTGTCCTAGTTAATTATGATTGATCTTGTGTCAAACAACGTATTTGGTATCTGAATTAAAGATGAATGTGTGAGGTGACGACCTCAAGTTATAGCATACTAGGAGAGAGAAGTCATGAAGCGAAAACCTAGGCCCGTTCGATGTTTGCTCGTTAATTAGATATTATCGAGGGGGTTCACCGAGGGAACTGTGTAGTGGTTCTCTGGCGTTATGCTGAGCCATGATATGTGTAGCTATCCAGACTTGGGCTACGAGTAAAAGATGAATAAAACACCTCTAATTGAGTTGTGAGGGGTCACGAAAGAACTCACTGAGATTTCATCTCTGTGTTTATGTTTGTAGTTTTTACAGAGAAACAAGGAAAAACTAAGGCAAAGAAGAATGAGTAGCACTTGTGGTATAGATGAGGATTTGAAGGATTTTGGAAATCTGCTTGATATTTTGGTTAGTTCCCTAGTTTTAATATGTCTCTCGATATTATAACTTAGACATCCTTAAAGTTACGTATCGCATCTTTTAGTTCGATTTTAATATGGCTTGTAAAAATACTCATTAATTATTTATTCTTTTTTAAAACACCTTCAGCTCATTAAACCTCACTTACACTCACACTCACACAACACACAGACAAAATCTGTTTTTGAAAATAAAGAGAGAAGAGTTGAGAGAGAGAAAACGTGACAATGTCAGAAAAGAGAAAGAAGAGAAGATACAATCCCAAACTCTCACATTGAGTTTCCATGGTTGAATTGGAGCTTCCACTTCTCACATCGCTCTCTCTTCACTGAAATTAGTGACTCAAACATCAAACCTCATAATTTTGGGCAACCATTTCTTTCCTTGCTTTTCATCTTCATTTTTTCATAAATGGTGAGAGTTAGCTAGCTTCGGGAAAACTTGGGTTGCATTTTGACATAGGAGCATGATTAAGGTGTCTCAATAGCTACATTGTGGACTAGAACCATCAAAAAGAACATTTGAAGCTTATATTTCGAGTTGGGATGCATTGGAGCTAGTTTGGTGTTCAAAGTCTTAATCTCTTGCTTGTAGTTGTGATTTCAAGTTCATCTTCTGCTTGTTAGTTGTGATTTCGCCGGTTTAAGGTGAGTTCTTACTCAATTTTATGGTTTCATTGATGAACTCGGTAATGCATGTGTCTTTGAAACATTTAATTAAGCTAGAATGTCCATTGGAAAAAATCTTGGCTTAAATGGTGATGAATAAAGAGTTGCATGTGGAATGTATTGTTGGGGTTCAATAAGATTGTTAATTGCATCAAATGTGACTATTTAGAGGTGTTTACAGGATGATAAGTGAGAGAACATAATAATGTATCAAGAAAAGGACATGTTGTCCTAGTTAATTATGATTGATCTTGTGTCAAACAACGTATTTGGTATCTGAATTAAAGATGAATGTGTGAGGTGACGACCTCAAGTTATAGCATACTAGGAGAGAGAAGTCATGAAGCGAAAACCTAGGCCCGTTCGATGTTTGCTCGTTAATTAGATATTATCGAGGGGGTTCACCGAGGGAACTGTGTAGTGGTTCTCTGGCGTTATGCTAAGCCATGATATGTGTAGCTATCCAGACTTGGGCTACGAGTAAAAGATGAATAAAACACCTCTAATTGAGTTGTGAGGGGTCACGAAAGAACTCACTGAGATTTCATCTCTGTGTTTATGTTTGTAGTTTTTACAGAGAAACAAGGAAAAACTAAGGCAAAGAAGAATGAGTAGCACTTGTGGTATAGATGAGGATTTGAAGGATTTTGGAAATCTGCTTGATATTTTGGTTAGTTCCCTAGTTTTAATATGTCTCTCGATATTATAACTTAGACATCCTTAAAGTTACGTATCGCATCTTTTAGTTCGATTTTAATATGGCTTGTAAAAATACTCATTAATTATTTATTCTTTTTTAAAACACCTTCAGCTCTTTAAACCTCACTTACACTCACACTCACACAACACACAGACAAAATCTAATTTTGAAAATAAAGAGAGAAGAGTTGAGAGAGAGAAAACGTGACAATGTCAGAAAAGAGAAAGAAGAGAAGATACACTCCCAAACTCTCACATTGAGTTTCCATGGTTGAATTGGAGCTTCCACTTCTCACATCGCTCTCTCTTCACTGAAATTAGTGACTCAAACATCAAAGCTCATAATTTTGGGCAACCATTTCTTCCCTTGCTTTTCATCTTCATTTTTTCATAAATGGTGAGAGTTAGCTAGCTTCGGGAAAACTTGGGTTGCATTTTGACATAGGAGCATGATTAAGGTGTCTCAATAGCTACATTGTGGACTAGAACCATCAAAAAGAACATTTGAAGCTTATATTTCGAGTTGGGATGCATTGGAGCTAGTTTGGTGTTCAAAGTCTTAATCTCTTGCTTGTAGTTGTGATTTCAAGTTCATCTTCTGCTTGTTAGTTGTGATTTCGCCGGTTTAAGGTGAGTTCTTACTCCATTTTATGGTTTCATTGATGAACTCGGTAATGCATGTGTCTTTGAAACATTTAATTAAGCTAGAATGTCCATTGGAAAAAATCTTGGCTTAAATGGTGATGAATAAAGAGTTGCATGTGGAATGTATTGTTGGGGTTCAATAAGATTGTTAATTGCATCAAATGTGACTATTTAGAGGTGTTTACAGGATGATAAGTGAGAGAACATAATAATGTATCAAGAAAAGGACATGTTGTCCTAGTTAATTATGATTGATCTTGTGTCAAACAACGTATTTGGTATCTGAATTAAAGATGAATGTGTGAGGTGACGACCTCAAGTTATAGCATACTAGGAGAGAGAAGTCATGAAGCGAAAACCTAGGCCCGTTCGATGTTTGCTCGTTAATCAGATATTATCGAGGGGGTTCACCGAGGGAACTGTGTAGTGGTTCTCTGGCGTTATGCTGAGCCATGATATGTGTAGCTATCCAGACTTGGGCTACGAGTAAAAGATGAATAAAACACCTCTAATTGAGTTGTGAGGGGTCACGAAAGAACTCACTGAGATTTCATCTCTGTGTTTATGTTTGTAGTTTTTACAGAGAAACAAGGAAAAACTAAGGCAAAGAAGAATGAGTAGCACTTGTGGTATATATGAGGATTTGAAGGATTTTGGAAATCTGCTTGATATTTTGGTTAGTTCCCTAGTTTTAATATGTCTCTCGATATTATAACTTAGACATCCTTAAAGTTACGTATCGCATCTTTTAGTTCGATTTTAATATGGCTTGTAAAAATACTCATTAATTATTTATTCTTTTTTAAAACACCTTCAGCTCATTAAACCTCACTTACACTCACACTCACACAACACACAGACAAAATCTGTTTTTGAAAATAAAGAGAGAAGAGTTGAGAGAGAGAAAACGTGACAATGTCAGAAAAGAGAAAGAAGAGAAGATACACTCCCAAACTCTCACATTGAGTTTCCATGGTTGAATTGGAGCTTCCACTTCTCACATCGCTCTCTCTTCACTGAAATTAGTGACTCAAACATCAAAGCTCATAATTTTGGGCAACCATTTCTTCCCTTGCTTTTCATCTTCATTTTTTCATAAATGGTGAGAGTTAGCTAGCTTCGGGAAAACTTGGGTTGCATTTTGACATAGGAGCATGATTAAGGTGTCTCAATAGCTACATTGTGGACTAGAACCATCAAAAAGAACATTTGAAGCTTATATTTCGAGTTGGGATGCATTGGAGCTAGTTTGGTGTTCAAAGTCTTAATCTCTTGCTTGTAGTTGTGATTTCAAGTTCATCTTCTGCTTGTTAGTTGTGATTTCGCCGGTTTAAGGTGAGTTCTTACTCCATTTTATGGTTTCATTGATGAACTCGGTAATGCATGTGTCTTTGAAACATTTAATTAAGCTAGAATGTCCATTGGAAAAAATCTTGGCTTAAATGGTGATTAATAAAGAGTTGCATGTGGAATGTATTGTTGGGGTTCAATAAGATTGTTAATTGCATCAAATGTGACTATTTAGAGGTGTTTACAGGATGATAAGTGAGAGAACATAATAATGTATCAAGAAAAGGACATGTTGTCCTAGTTAATTATGATTGATCTTGTGTCAAACAACGTATTTGGTATCTGAATTAAAGATGAATGTGTGAGGTGACGACCTCAAGTTATAGCAAACTAGGAGAGAGAAGTCATGAAGCGAAAACCTAGGCCCGTTCGATGTTTGCTCGTTAATCAGATATTATCGAGGGGGTTCACCGAGGGAACTGTGTAGTGGTTCTCTGGCGTTATGCTGAGCCATGATATGTGTAGCTATCCAGACTTGGGCTACGAGTAAAAGATGAATAAAACACCTCTAATTGAGTTGTGAGGGGTCACGAAAGAACTCACTGAGATTTCATCTCTGTGTGTATGTTTGTAGTTTTTACAGAGAAACAAGGAAAAACTAAGGCAAAGAAGAATGAGTAGCACTTGTGGTATAGATGAGGATTTGAAGGATTTTGGAAATCTGCTTGATATTTTGGTTAGTTCCCTAGTTTTAATATGTCTCTCGATATTATAACTTAGACATCCTTAAAGTTACGTATCGCATCTTTTAGTTCGATTTTAATATGGCTTGTAAAAATACTCATTAATTATTTATTCTTTTTTAAAACACCTTCAGCTCATTAAACCTCACTTACACTCACACTCACACAACACACAGACAAAATCTGTTTTTGAAAATAAAGAGAGAAGAGTTGAGAGAGAGAAAACGTGACAATGTCAGAAAAGAGAAAGAAGAGAAGATACACTCCCAAACTCTCACATTGAGTTTCCATGGTTGAATTGGAGCTTCCACTTCTCACATCGCTCTCTCTTCACTGAAATTAGTGACTCAAACATCAAAGCTCATAATTTTGGGCAACCATTTCTTCCCTTGCTTTTCATCTTCATTTTTTCATAAATGGTGAGAGTTAGCTAGCTTCGGGAAAACTTGGGTTGCATTTTGACATAGGAGCATGATTAAGGTGTCTCAATAGCTACATTGTGGACTAGAACCATCAAAAAGAACATTTGAAGCTTATATTTCGAGTTGGGATGCATTGGAGCTAGTTTGGTGTTCAAAGTCTTAATCTCTTGCTTGTAGTTGTGATTTCAAGTTCATCTTCTGCTTGTTAGTTGTGATTTCGCCGGTTTAAGGTGAGTTCTTACTCCATTTTATGGTTTCATTGATGAACTCGGTAATGCATGTGTCTTTGAAACATTTAATTAAGCTAGAATGTCCATTGGAAAAAATCTTGGCTTAAATGGTGATGAATAAAGAGTTGCATGTGGAATGTATTGTTGGGGTTCAATAAGATTGTTAATTGCATCAAATGTGACTATTTAGAGGTGTTTACAGGATGATAAGTGAGAGAACATAATAATGTATCAAGAAAAGGACATGTTGTCCTAGTTAATTATGATTGATCTTGTGTCAAACAACGTATTTGGTATCTGAATTAAAGATGAATGTGTGAGGTGACGACCTCAAGTTATAGCAAACTAGGAGGGAGAAGTCATGAAGCGAAAACCTAGGCCCGTTCGATGTTTGCTCGTTAATCAGATATTATCGAGGGGGTTCACCGAGGGAACTGTGTAGTGGTTCTCTGGCGTTATGCTGAGCCATGATATGTGTAGCTATCCAGACTTGGGCTACGAGTAAAAGATGAATAAAACACCTCTAATTGAGTTGTGAGGGGTCACGAAAGAACTCACTGAGATTTCATCTCTGTGTGTATGTTTGTAGTTTTTACAGAGAAACAAGGAAAAACTAAGGCAAAGAAGAATGAGTAGCACTTGTGGTATAGATGAGGATTTGAAGGATTTTGGAAATCTGCTTGATATTTTGGTTAGTTCCCTAGTTTTAATATGTCTCTCGATATTATAACTTAGACATCCTTAAAGTTACGTATCGCATCTTTTAGTTCGATTTTAATATGGCTTGTAAAAATACTCATTAATTATTTATTCTTTTTTAAAACACCTTCAGCTCATTAAACCTCACTTACACTCACACTCACACAACACACAGACAAAATCTGTTTTTGAAAATAAAGAGAGAAGAGTTGAGAGAGAGAAAACGTGACAATGTCAGAAAAGAGAAAGAAGAGAAGATACACTCCCAAACTCTCACATTGAGTTTCCATGGTTGAATTGGAGCTTCCACTTCTCACATCGCTCTCTCTTCACTGAAATTAGTGACTCAAACATCAAAGCTCATAATTTTGGGCAACCATTTCTTCCCTTGCTTTTCATCTTCATTTTTTCATAAATGGTGAGAGTTAGCTAGCTTCGGGAAAACTTGGGTTGCATTTTGACATAGGAGCATGATTAAGGTGTCTCAATAGCTACATTGTGGACTAGAACCATCAAAAAGAACATTTGAAGCTTATATTTCGAGTTGGGATGCATTGGAGCTAGTTTGGTGTTCAAAGTCTTAATCTCTTGCTTGTAGTTGTGATTTCAAGTTCATCTTCTGCTTGTTAGTTGTGATTTCGCCGGTTTAAGGTGAGTTCTTACTCCATTTTATGGTTTCATTGATGAACTCGGTAATGCATGTGTCTTTGAAACATTTAATTAAGCTAGAATGTCCATTGGAAAAAATCTTGGCTTAAATGGTGATGAATAAAGAGTTGCATGTGGAATGTATTGTTGGGGTTCAATAAGATTGTTAATTGCATCAAATGTGACTATTTAGAGGTGTTTACAGGATGATAAGTGAGAGAACATAATAATGTATCAAGAAAAGGACATGTTGTCCTAGTTAATTATGATTGATCTTGTGTCAAACAACGTATTTGGTATCTGAATTAAAGATGAATGTGTGAGGTGACGACCTCAAGTTATAGCATACTAGGAGAGAGAAGTCATGAAGCGAAAACCTAGGCCCGTTCGATGTTTGCTCGTTAATTAGATATTATCGAGGGGGTTCACCGAGGGAACTGTGTAGTGGTTCTCTGGCGTTATGCTGAGCCATGATATGTGTAGCTATCCAGACTTGGGCTACGAGTAAAAGATGAATAAAACACCTCTAATTGAGTTGTGAGGGGTCACGAAAGAACTCACTGAGATTTCATCTCTGTGTTTATGTTTGTAGTTTTTACAGAGAAACAAGGAAAAACTAAGGCAAAGAAGAATGAGTAGCACTTGTGGTATAGATGAGGATTTGAAGGATTTAGGAAATCTGCTTGATATTTTGGTTAGTTCCCTAGTTTTAATATGTCTCTCGATATTATAACTTAGACATCCTTAAAGTTACGTATCGCATCTTTTAGTTCGATTTTAATATGGCTTGTAAAAATACTCATTAATTATTTATTCTTTTTTAAAACACCTTCAGCTCATTAAACCTCACTTACACTCACACTCACACAACACACAGACAAAATCTGTTTTTGAAAATAAAGAGAGAAGAGTTGAGAGAGAGAAAACGTGACAATGTCAGAAAAGAGAAAGAAGAGAAGATACACTCCCAAACTCTCACATTGAGTTTCCATGGTTGAATTGGAGCTTCCACTTCTCACATCGCTCTCTCTTCACTGAAATTAGTGACTCAAACATCAAAGCTCATAATTTTGGGCAACCATTTCTTCCCTTGCTTTTCATCTTCATTTTTTCATAAATGGTGAGAGTTAGCTAGCTTCGGGAAAACTTGGGTTGCATTTTGACATAGGAGCATGATTAAGGTGTCTCAATAGCTACATTGTGGACTAGAACCATCAAAAAGAACATTTGAAGCTTATATTTCGAGTTGGGATGCATTGGAGCTTGTTTGGTGTTCAAAGTCTTAATCTCTTGCTTGTAGTTGTGATTTCAAGTTCATCTTCTGCTTGTTAGTTGTGATTTCGCCGGTTTAAGGTGAGTTCTTACTCCATTTTATGGTTTCATTGATGAACTCGGTAATGCATGTGTCTTTGAAACATTTAATTAAGCTAGAATGTCCATTGGAAAAAATCTTGGCTTAAATGGTGATGAATAAAGAGTTGCATGTGGAATGTATTGTTGGGGTTCAATAAGATTGTTAATTGCATCAAATGTGACTATTTAGAGGTGTTTACAGGATGATAAGTGAGAGAACATAATAATGTATCAAGAAAAGGACATGTTGTCCTAGTTAATTATGATTGATCTTGTGTCAAACAACGTATTTGGTATCTGAATTAAAGATGAATGTGTGAGGTGACGACCTCAAGTTATAGCAAACTAGGAGGGAGAAGTCATGAAGCGAAAACCTAGGCCCGTTCGATGTTTGCTCGTTAATCAGATATTATCGAGGGGGTTCACCGAGGGAACTGTGTAGTGGTTCTCTGGCGTTATGCTGAGCCATGATATGTGTAGCTATCCAGACTTGGGCTACGAGTAAAAGATGAATAAAACACCTCTAATTGAGTTGTGAGGGGTCACGAAAGAACTCACTGAGATTTCATCTCTGTGTGTATGTTTGTAGTTTTTACAGAGAAACAAGGAAAAACTAAGGCAAAGAAGAATGAGTAGCACTTGTGGTATAGATGAGGATTTGAAGGATTTTGGAAATCTGCTTGATATTTTGGTTAGTTCCCTAGTTTTAATATGTCTCTCGATATTATAACTTAGACATCCTTAAAGTTACGTATCGCATCTTTTAGTTCGATTTTAATATGGCTTGTAAAAATACTCATTAATTATTTATTCTTTTTTAAAACACCTTCAGCTCATTAAACCTCACTTACACTCACACTCACACAACACACAGACAAAATCTGTTTTTGAAAATAAAGAGAGAAGAGTTGAGAGAGAGAAAACGTGACAATGTCAGAAAAGAGAAAGAAGAGAAGATACACTCCCAAACTCTCACATTGAGTTTCCATGGTTGAATTGGAGCTTCCACTTCTCACATCGCTCTCTCTTCACTGAAATTAGTGACTCAAACATCAAAGCTCATAATTTTGGGCAACCATTTCTTCCCTTGCTTTTCATCTTCATTTTTTCATAAATGGTGAGAGTTAGCTAGCTTCGGGAAAACTTGGGTTGCATTTTGACATAGGAGCATGATTAAGGTGTCTCAATAGCTACATTGTGGACTAGAACCATCAAAAAGAACATTTGAAGCTTATATTTCGAGTTGGGATGCATTGGAGCTAGTTTGGTGTTCAAAGTCTTAATCTCTTGCTTGTAGTTGTGATTTCAAGTTCATCTTCTGCTTGTTAGTTGTGATTTCGCCGGTTTAAGGCGAGTTCTTACTCCATTTTATGGTTTCATTGATGAAATCGGTAATGCATGTGTCTTTGAAACATTTAATTAAGCTAGAATGTCCATTGGAAAAAATATTGGCTTAAATGGTGATGAATAAAGAGTTGCATGTGGAATGTATTGTTGGGGTTCAATAAGATTGTTAATTGCATCAAATGTGACTATTTAGAGGTGTTTACAGGATGATAAGTGAGAGAACATAATAATGTATCAAGAAAAGGACATGTTGTCCTAGTTAATTATGATTGATCTTGTGTCAAACAACGTATTTGGTATCTGAATTAAAGATGAATGTGTGAGGTGACGACCTCAAGTTATAGCATACTAGGAGAGAGAAGTCATGAAGCGAAAACCTAGGCCCGTTCGATGTTTGCTCGTTAATTAGATATTATCGAGGGGGTTCACCGAGGGAACTGTGTAGTGGTTCTCTGGCGTTATGCTGAGCCATGATATGTGTAGCTATCCAGACTTGGGCTACGAGTAAAAGATGAATAAAACACCTCTAATTGAGTTGTGAGGGGTCACGAAAGAACTCACTGAGATTTCATCTCTGTGTTTATGTTTGTAGTTTTTACAGAGAAACAAGGAAAAACTAAGGCAAAGAAGAATGAGTAGCACTTGTGGTATAGATGAGGATTTGAAGGATTTTGGAAATCTGCTTGATATTTTGGTTAGTTCCCTAGTTTTAATATGTCTCTCGATATTATAACTTAGACATCCTTAAAGTTACGTATCGCATCTTTTAGTTCGATTTTAATATGGCTTGTAAAAATACTCATTAATTATTTATTCTTTTTTAAAACACCTTCAGCTCATTAAACCTCACTTACACTCACACTCACACAACACACAGACAAAATCAGTTTTTGAAAATAAAGAGAGAAGAGTTGAGAGAGAGAAAACGTGACAATGTCAGAAAAGAGAAAGAAGAGAAGATACACTCCCAAACTCTCACATTGAGTTTCCATGGTTGAATTGGAGCTTCCACTTCTCACATCGCTCTCTCTTCACTGAAATTAGTGACTCAAACATCAAAGCTCATAATTTTGGGCAACCATTTCTTCCCTTGCTTTTCATCTTCATTTTTTCATAAATGGTGAGAGTTAGCTAGCTTCGGGAAAACTTGGGTTGCATTTTGACATAGGAGCATGATTAAGGTGTCTCAATAGCTACATTGTGGACTAGAACCATCAAAAATAACATTTGAAGCTTATATTTCGAGTTGGGATGCATTGGAGCTAGTTTGGTGTTCAAAGTCTTAATCTCTTGCTTGTAGTTGTGATTTCAAGTTCATCTTCTGCTTGTTAGTTGTGATTTCGCCGGTTTAAGGTGAGTTCTTACTCCATTTTATGGTTTCATTGATGAACTCGGTAATGCATGTGTCTTTGAAACATTTAATTAAGCTAGAATGTCCATTGGAAAAAATCTTGGCTTAAATGGTGATGAATAAAGAGTTGCATGTGGAATGTATTGTTGGGGTTCAATAAGATTGTTAATTGCATCAAATGTGACTATTTAGAGGTGTTTACAGGATGATAAGTGAGAGAACATAATAATGTATCAAGAAAAGGACATGTTGTCCTAGTTAATTATGATTGATCTTGTGTCAAACAACGTATTTGGTATCTGAATTAAAGATGAATGTGTGAGGTGACGACCTCAAGTTATAGCATACTAGGAGAGAGAAGTCATGAAGCGAAAACCTAGGCCCGTTCGATGTTTGCTCGTTAATTAGATATTATCGAGGGGGTTCACCGAGGGAACTGTGTAGTGGTTCTCTGGCGTTATGCTGAGCCATGATATGTGTAGCTATCCAGACTTGGGCTACGAGTAAAAGATGAATAAAACACCTCTAATTGAGTTGTGAGGGGTCACGAAAGAACTCACTGAGATTTCATCTCTGTGTTTATGTTTGTAGTTTTTACAGAGAAACAAGGAAAAACTAAGGCAAAGAAGAATGAGTAGCACTTGTGGTATAGATGAGGATTTGAAGGATTTAGGAAATCTGCTTGATATTTTGGTTAGTTCCCTAGTTTTAATATGTCTCTCGATATTATAACTTAGACATCCTTAAAGTTACGTATCGCATCTTTTAGTTCGATTTTAATATGGCTTGTAAAAATACTCATTAATTATTTATTCTTTTTTAAAACACCTTCAGCTCATTAAACCTCACTTACACTCACACTCACACAACACACAGACAAAATCTGTTTTTGAAAATAAAGAGAGAAGAGTTGAGAGAGAGAAAACGTGACAATGTCAGAAAAGAGAAAGAAGAGAAGATACACTCCCAAACTCTCACATTGAGTTTCCATGGTTGAATTGGAGCTTCCACTTCTCACATCGCTCTCTCTTCACTGAAATTAGTGACTCAAACATCAAAGCTCATAATTTTGGGCAACCATTTCTTCCCTTGCTTTTCATCTTCATTTTTTCATAAATGGTGAGAGTTAGCTAGCTTCGGGAAAACTTGGGTTGCATTTTGACATAGGAGCATGATTAAGGTGTCTCAATAGCTACATTGTGGACTAGAACCATCAAAAATAACATTTGAAGCTTATATTTCGAGTTGGGATGCATTGGAGCTAGTTTGGTGTTCAAAGTCTTAATCTCTTGCTTGTAGTTGTGATTTCAAGTTCATCTTCTGCTTGTTAGTTGTGATTTCGCCGGTTTAAGGTGAGTTCTTACTCCATTTTATGGTTTCATTGATGAACTCGGTAATGCATGTGTCTTTGAAACATTTAATTAAGCTAGAATGTCCATTGGAAAAAATCTTGGCTTAAATGGTGATGAATAAAGAGTTGCATGTGGAATGTATTGTTGGGGTTCAATAAGATTGTTAATTGCATCAAATGTGACTATTTAGAGGTGTTTACAGGATGATAAGTGAGAGAACATAATAATGTATCAAGAAAAGGACATGTTGTCCTAGTTAATTATGATTGATCTTGTGTCAAACAACGTATTTGGTATCTGAATTAAAGATGAATGTGTGAGGTGACGACCTCAAGTTATAGCATACTAGGAGAGAGAAGTCATGAAGCGAAAACCTAGGCCCGTTCGATGTTTGCTCGTTAATTAGATATTATCGAGGGGGTTCACCGAGGGAACTGTGTAGTGGTTCTCTGGCGTTATGCTGAGCCATGATATGTGTAGCTATCCAGACTTGGGCTACGAGTAAAAGATGAATAAAACACCTCTAATTGAGTTGTGAGGGGTCACGAAAGAACTCACTGAGATTTCATCTCTGTGTTTATGTTTGTAGTTTTTACAGAGAAACAAGGAAAAACTAAGGCAAAGAATAATGAGTAGCACTTGTGGTATAGATGAGGATTTGAAGGATTTTGGAAATCTGCTTGATATTTTGGTTAGTTCCCTAGTTTTAATATGTCTCTCGATATTATAACTTAGACATCCTTAAAGTTACGTATCGCATCTTTTAGTTCGATTTTAATATGGCTTGTAAAAATACTCATTAATTATTTATTCTTTTTTAAAACACCTTCAGCTCATTAAACCTCACTTACACTCACACTCACACAACACACAGACAAAATCTGTTTTTGAAAATAAAGAGAGAAGAGTTGAGAGAGAGAAAACGTGACAATGTCAGAAAAGAGAAAGAAGAGAAGATACACTCCCAAACTCTCACATTGAGTTTCCATGGTTGAATTGGAGCTTCCACTTCTCACATCGCTCTCTCTTCACTGAAATTAGTGACTCAAACATCAAAGCTCATAATTTTGGGCAACCATTTCTTCCCTTGCTTTTCATCTTCATTTTTTCATAAATGGTGAGAGTTAGCTAGCTTCGGGAAAACTTGGGTTGCATTTTGACATAGGAGCATGATTAAGGTGTCTCAATAGCTACATTGTGGACTAGAACCATCAAAAATAACATTTGAAGCTTATATTTCGAGTTGGGATGCATTGGAGCTAGTTTGGTGTTCAAAGTCTTAATCTCTTGCTTGTAGTTGTGATTTCAAGTTCATCTTCTGCTTGTTAGTTGTGATTTCGCCGGTTTAAGGTGAGTTCTTACATCATTTTATGGTTTCATTGATGAACTCGGTAATGCATGTGTCTTTGAAACATTTAATTAAGCTAGAATGTCCATTGGAAAAAATCTTGGCTTAAATGGTGATGAATAAAGAGTTGCATGTGGAATGTATTGTTGGGGTTCAATAAGATTGTTAATTGCATCAAATGTGACTATTTAGAGGTATTTACAGGATGATAAGTGAGAGAACATAATAATGTATCAAGAAAAGGACATGTTGTCCTAGTTAATTATGATTGATCTTGTGTCAAACACCGTATTTGGTATCTGAATTAATGATGAATGTGTGAGGTGACGACCTCAAGTTATAGCATACTAGGAGAGAGAAGTCATGAAGCGAAAACCTAGGCCCGTTCGATGTTTGCTCGTTAATTAGATATTATCGAGGGGGTTCACCGAGGGAACTGTGTAGTGGTTCTCTGGCGTTATGCTGAGCCATGATATGTGTAGCTATCCAGACTTGGGCTACGAGTAAAAGATGAATAAAACACCTCTAATTGAGTTGTGAGGGGTCACGAAAGAACTCACTGAGATTTCATCTCTGTGTTTATGTTTGTAGTTTTTACAGAGAAACAAGGAAAAACTAAGGCAAAGAAGAATGAGTAGCACTTGTGGTATAGATGAGGATTTGAAGGATTTTGGAAATCTGCTTGATATTTTGGTTAGTTCCCTAGTTTTAATATGTCTCTCGATATTATAACTTAGACATCCTTAAAGTTACGTATCGCATCATTTAGTTCGATTTTAATATGGCTTGTAAAAATACTCATTAATTATTTATTCTTTTTTAAAACACCTTCAGCTCATTAAACCTCACTTACACTCACACTCACACAACACACAGACAAAATCTGTTTTTGAAAATAAAGAGAGAAGAGTTGAGAGAGAGAAAACGTGACAATGTCAGAAAAGAGAAAGAAGAGAAGATACACTCCCAAACTCTCACATTGAGTTTCCATGGTTGAATTGGAGCTTCCACTTCTCACATCGCTCTCTCTTCACTGAAATTAGTGACTCAAACATCAAACCTCATAATTTTGGGCAACCATTTCTTCCCTTGCTTTTCATCTTCATTTTTTCATAAATGGTGAGAGTTAGCTAGCTTCGGGAAAACTTGGGTTGCATTTTGACATAGGAGCATGATTAAGGTGTCTCAATAGCTACATTGTGGACTAGAACCATCAAAAAGAACATTTGAAGCTTATATTTCGAGTTGGGATGCATTGGAGCTAGTTTGGTGTTCAAAGTCTTAATCTCTTGCTTGTAGTTGTGATTTCAAGTTCATGTTCTGCTTGTTAGTTGTGATTTCGCCGGTTTAAGGTGAGTTCTTACTCCATTTTATGGTTTCATTGATGAACTCGGTAATGCATGTGTCTTTGAAACATTTAATTAAGCTAGAATGTCCATTGGAAAAAATCTTGGCTTAAATGGTGATGAATAAAGAGTTGCATGTGGAATGTATTGTTGGGGTTCAATAAGATTGTTAATTGCATTAAATGTGACTATTTAGAGGTGTTTACAGGATGATAAGTGAGAGAACATAATAATGTATCAAGAAAAGGACATGTTGTCCTAGTTAATTATGATTGATCTTGTGTCAAACAACGTATTTGGTATCTGAATTAAAGATGAATGTGTGAGGTGACGACCTCAAGTTATAGCATACTAGGAGAGAGAAGTCATGAAGCGAAAACCTAGGCCCGTTCGATGTTTGCTCGTTAATTAGATATTATCGAGGGGGTTCACCGAGGGAACTGTGTAGTGGTTCTCTGGCGTTATGCTAAGCCATGATATGTGTAGCTATCCAGACTTGGGCTACGAGTAAAAGATGAATAAAACACCTCTAATTGAGTTGTGAGGGGTCACGAAAGAACTCACTGAGATTTCATCTCTGTGTTTATGTTTGTAGTTTTTACAGAGAAACAAGGAAAAACTAAGGCAAAGAAGAATGAGTAGCACTTGTGGTATAGATGAGGATTTGAAGGATTTTGGAAATCTGCTTGATATTTTGGTTAGTTCCCTAGTTTTAATATGTCTCTCGATATTATAACTTAGACATCCTTAAAGTTACGTATCGCATCTTTTAGTTCGCTTTTAATATGGCTTGTAAAAATACTCATTAATTATTTATTCTTTTTTAAAACACCTTCAGCTCATTAAACCTCACTTACACTCACACTCACACAACACACAGACAAAATCTGTTTTTGAAAATAAAGAGAGAAGAGTTGAGAGAGAGAAAACGTGACAATGTCAGAAAAGAGAAAGAAGAGAAGATACACTCCCAAACTCTCACATTGAGTTTCCATGGTTGAATTGGAGCTTCCACTTCTCACATCGCTCTCTCTTCACTGAAATTAGTGACTCAAACATCAAACCTCATAATTTTGGGCAACCATTTCTTCCCTTGTTTTCATCTTCATTTTTTCATAAATGGTGAGAGTTAGCTAGCTTCGGGAAAACTTGGGTTGCATTTTGACATAGGAGCATGATTAAGGTGTCTCAATAGCTACATTGTGGACTAGAACCATCAAAAAGAACATTTGAAGCTTATATTTCGAGTTGGGATGCATTGGAGCTAGTTTCGTGTTCAAAGTCTTAATCACTTGCTTGTAGTTGTGATTTCAAGTTCATGTTCTGCTTGTTAGTTGTGATTTCGCCAGTTTAAGGTGAGTTCTTACATCATTTTATGGTTTCATTGATGAACTCGGTAATGCATGTGTCTTTGAAACATTTAATTAAGCTAGAATGTCCATTGGAAAAAATCTTGGCTTAAATGGTGATGAATAAAGAGTTGCATGTGGAATGTATTGTTGGGGTTCAATAAGATTGTTAATTGCATCAAATGTGACTATTTAGAGGTATTTACAGGATGATAAGTGAGAGAACATAATAATGTATCAAGAAAAGGACATGTTGTCCTAGTTAATTATGATTGATCTTGTGTCAAACACCGTATTTGGTATCTGAATTAAAGATGAATGTGTGAGGTGACGACCTCAAGTTATAGCATACTAGGAGAGAGAAGTCATGAAGCGAAAACCTAGGCCCGTTCGATGTTTGCTCGTTAATTAGATATTATCGAGGGGGTTCACCGAGGGAACTGTGTAGTGGTTCTCTGGCGTTATGCTAAGCCATGATATGTGTAGCTATCCAGACTTGGGCTACGAGTAAAAGATGAATAAAACACCTCTAATTGAGTTGTGAGGGGTCACGAAAGAGCTCACTGAGATTTCATCTCTGTGTTTATGTTTGTAGTTTTTACTGAGAAACAAGGAAAAACTAAGGCAAAGAAGAATGAGTAGCAATTGTGGTATAGATGAGGATTTGAAGGATTTTGGAAATCTGCTTGATATTTTGGTTAGTTCCCTAGTTTTAATATGTCTCTCGATATTATAACTTAGACATCCTTAAAGTTACGTATCGCATCTTTTAGTTCGATTTTAATATGGCTTGTAAAAATACTCATTAATTATTTATTCTTTTTTAAAACACCTTCAGCTCATTAAACCTCACTTACACTCACACTCACACAACACACAGACAAAATCTGTTTTTGAAAATAAAGAGAGAAGAGTTGAGAGAGAGAAAACGTGACAATGTCAGAAAAGAGAAAGAAGAGAAGATACACTCCCAAACTCTCACATTGAGTTTCCATGGTTGAATTGGAGCTTCCACTTCTCACATCGCTCTCTCTTCACTGAAATTAGTGACTCAAACATCAAAGCTCATAATTTTGGGCAACCATTTCTTCCCTTGCTTTTCATCTTCATTTTTTCATAAATGGTGAGAGTTAGCTAGCTTCGGGAAAACTTGGGTTGCATTTTGACATAGGAGCATGATTAAGGTGTCTCAATAGCTACATTGTGGACTAGAACCATCAAAAATAACATTTGAAGCTTATATTTCGAGTTGGGATGCATTGGAGCTAGTTTGGTGTTCAAAGTCTTAATCTCTTGCTTGTAGTTGTGATTTCAAGTTCATCTTCTGCTTGTTAGTTGTGATTTCGCCGGTTTAAGGTGAGTTCTTACTCCATTTTATGGTTTCATTGATGAACTCGGTAATGCATGTGTCTTTGAAACATTTAATTAAGCTAGAATGTCCATTGGAAAAAATCTTGGCTTAAATGGTGATGAATAAAGAGTTGCATGTGGAATGTATTGTTGGGGTTCAATAAGATTGTTAATTGCATCAAATGTGACTATTTAGAGGTGTTTACAGGATGATAAGTGAGAGAACATAATAATGTATCAAGAAAAGGACATGTTGTCCTAGTTAATTATGATTGATCTTGTGTCAAACAACGTATTTGGTATCTTAATTAAAGATGAATGTGTGAGGTGACGACCTCAAGTTATAGCATACTAGGAGAGAGAAGTCATGAAGCGAAAACCTAGGCCCGTTCGATGTTTGCTCGTTAATTAGATATTATCGAGGGGGTTCACCGAGGGAACTGTGTAGTGGTTCTCTGGCGTTATGCTAAGCCATGATATGTGTAGCTATCCAGACTTGGGCTACGAGTAAAAGATGAATAAAACAACTCTAATTGAGTTGTGAGGGGTCACGAAAGAACTCACTGAGATTTCATCTCTGTGTTTATGTTTGTAGTTTTTACAGAGAAACAAGGAAAAACTAAGGCAAAGAAGAATGAGTAGCACTTGTGGTATAGATGAGGATTTGAAGGATTTTGGAAATCTGCTTGATATTTTGGTTAGTTCCCTAGTTTTAATATGTCTCTCGATATTATAACTTAGACATCCTTAAAGTTACGTATCGCATCTTTTAGTTCGCTTTTAATATGGCTTGTAAAAATACTCATTAATTATTTATTCTTTTTTAAAACACCTTCAGCTCATTAAACCTCACTTACACTCACACTCACACAACACACAGACAAAATCTGTTTTTGAAAATAAAGAGAGAAGAGTTGAGAGAGAGAAAACGTGACAATGTCAGAAAAGAGAAAGAAGAGAAGATACACTCCCAAACTCTCACATTGAGTTTCCATGGTTGAATTGGAGCTTCCACTTCTCACATCGCTCTCTCTTCACTGAAATTAGTGACTCAAACATCAAAGCTCATAATTTTGGGCAACCATTTCTTCCCTTGCTTTTCATCTTCATTTTTTCATAAATGGTGAGAGTTAGCTAGCTTCGGGAAAACTTGGGTTGCATTTTGACATAGGAGCATGATTAAGGTGTCTCAATAGCTACATTGTGGACTAGAACCATCAAAAATAACATTTGAAGCTTATATTTCGAGTTGGGATGCATTGGAGCTAGTTTGGTGTTCAAAGTCTTAATCTCTTGCTTGTAGTTGTGATTTCAAGTTCATCTTCTGCTTGTTAGTTGTGATTTCGCCGGTTTAAGGTGAGTTCTTACTCCATTTTATGGTTTCATTGATGAACTCGGTAATGCATGTGTCTTTGAAACATTTAATTAAGCTAGAATGTCCATTGGAAAAAATCTTGGCTTAAATGGTGATGAATAAAGAGTTGCATGTGGAATGTATTGTTGGGGTTCAATAAGATTGTTAATTGCATCAAATGTGACTATTTAGAGGTGTTTACAGGATGATAAGTGAGAGAACATAATAATGTATCAAGAAAAGGACATGTTGTCCTAGTTAATTATGATTGATCTTGTGTCAAACAACGTATTTGGTATCTTAATTAAAGATGAATGTGTGAGGTGACGACCTCAAGTTATAGCATACTAGGAGAGAGAAGTCATGAAGCGAAAACCTAGGCCCGTTCGATGTTTGCTCGTTAATTAGATATTATCGAGGGGGTTCACCGAGGGAACTGTGTAGTGGTTCTCTGGCGTTATGCTAAGCCATGATATGTGTAGCTATCCAGACTTGGGCTACGAGTAAAAGATGAATAAAACAACTCTAATTGAGTTGTGAGGGGTCACGAAAGAACTCACTGAGATTTCATCTCTGTGTTTATGTTTGTAGTTTTTACAGAGAAACAAGGAAAAACTAAGGCAAAGAAGAATGAGTAGCACTTGTGGTATAGATGAGGATTTGAAGGATTTTGGAAATCTGCTTGATATTTTGGTTAGTTCCCTAGTTTTAATATGTCTCTCGATATTATAACTTAGACATCCTTAAAGTTACGTATCGCATCTTTTAGTTCGATTTTAATATGGCTTGTAAAAATACTCATTAATTATTTATTCTTTTTTAAAACACCTTCAGCTCATTAAACCTCACTTACACTCACACTCACACAACACACAGACAAAATCTGTTTTTGAAAATAAAGAGAGAAGAGTTGAGAGAGAGAAAACGTGACAATGTCAGAAAAGAGAAAGAAGAGAGGATACACTCCCAAACTCTCACATTGAGTTTCCATGGTTGAATTGGAGCTTCCACTTCTCACATCGCTCTCTCTTCACTGAAATTAGTGACTCAAACATCAAACCTCATAATTTTGGGCAACCATTTCTTCCCTTGCTTTTCATCTTCATTTTTTCATAAATGGTGAGAGTTAGCTAGCTTCGGGAAAACTTGGGTTGCATTTTGACATAGGAGCATGATTAAGGTGTCTCAATAGCTACATTGTGGACTAGAACCATCAAAAAGAACATTTGAAGCTTATATTTCGAGTTGGGATGCATTGGAGCTAGTTTGGTGTTCAAAGTCTTAATCTCTTGCTTGTAGTTGTGATTTCAAGTTCATCTTCTGCTTGTTAGTTGTGATTTCGCCGGTTTAAGGTGAGTTCTTACATCATTTTATGGTTTCATTGATGAACTCGGTAATGCATGTGTCTTTGAAACATTTAATTAAGCTAGAATGTCCATTGGAAAAAATCTTGGCTTAAATGGTGATGAATAAAGAGTTGCATGTGGAATGTATTGTTGGGGTTCAATAAGATTGTTAATTGCATCAAATGTGACTATTTAGAGGTGTTTACAGGATGATAAGTGAGAGAACATAATAATGTATCAAGAAAAGGACATGTTGTCCTAGTTAATTATGATTGATCTTGTGTCAAACACCGTATTTGGTATCTGAATTAAAGATGAATGTGTGAGGTGACGACCTCAAGTTATAGCATACTAGGAGAGAGAAGTCATGAAGCGAAAACCTAGGCCCGTTCGATGTTTGCTCGTTAATTAGATATTATCGAGGGGGTTCACCGAGGGAACTGTGTAGTGGTTCTCTGGCGTTATGCTAAGCCATGATATGTGTAGCTATCCAGAGTTGGGCTACGAGTAAAAGATGAATAAAACACCTCTAATTGAGTTGTGAGGGGTCATGAAAGAACTCACTGAGATTTCATCTCTGTGTTTATGTTTGTAGTTTTTACAGAGAAACAAGGAAAAACTAAGGCAAAGAAGAATGAGTAGCACTTGTGGTATAGATGAGGATTTGAAGGATTTTGGAAATCTGCTTGATATTTTGGTTAGTTCCCTAGTTTTAATATGTCTCTCGATATTATAACTTAGACATCCTTAAAGTTACGTATCGCATCTTTTAGTTCGATTTTAATATGGCTTGTAAAAATACTCATTAATTATTTATTCTTTTTTAAAACACCTTCAGCTCATTAAACCTCACTTACACTCACACTCACACAACACACAGACAAAATCTGTTTTTGAAAATAAAGAGAGAAGAGTTGAGAGAGAGAAAACGTGACAATGTCAGAAAAGAGAAAGAAGAGAGGATACACTCCCAAACTCTCACATTGAGTTTCCATGGTTGAATTGGAGCTTCCACTTCTCACATCGCTCTCTCTTCACTGAAATTAGTGACTCAAACATCAAAGCTCATAATTTTGGGCAACCAATTCTTCCCTTGCTTTTCATCTTCATTTTTTCATAAATGGTGAGAGTTAGCTAGCTTCGGGAAAACTTGGGTTGCATTTTGACATAGGAGCATGATTAAGGTGTCTCAATAGCTACATTGTGGACTAGAACCATCAAAAAGAACATTTGAAGCTTATATTTCGAGTTGGGATGCATTGGAGCTAGTTTGGTGTTCAAAGTCTTAATCTCTTGCTTGTAGTTGTGATTTCAAGTTCATCTTCTGCTTGTTAGTTGTGATTTCGCCGGTTTAAGGTGAGTTCTTACATCATTTTATGGTTTCATTGATGAACTCGGTAATGCATGTGTGATTGAAACATTTAATTAAGCTAGAATGTCCATTGGAAAAAATCTTGGCTTAAATGGTGATGAATAAAGAGTTGCATGTGGAATGTATTGTTGGGGTACAATAAGATTGTTAATTGCATCAAATGTGACTATTTAGAGGTGTTTACAGGATGATAAGTGAGAGAACATAATAATGTATCAAGAAAAGGACATGTTGTCCTAGTTAATTATGATTGATCTTGTGTCAAACACCGTATTTGGTATCTGAATTAAAGATGAATGTGTGAGGTGACGACCTCAAGTTATAGCATACTAGGAGAGAGAAGTCATGAAGCGAAAACCTAGGCCCGTTCGATGTTTGCTCGTTAATTAGATATTATCGAGGGGGTTCACCGAGGGAACTGTGTAGTGGTTCTCTGGCGTTATGCTAAGCCATGATATGTGTAGCTATCCAGACTTGGGCTACGAGTAAAAGATGAATAAAACACCTCTAATTGAGTTGTGAGGGGTCACGAAAGAACTCACTGAGATTTCATCTCTGTGTTTATGTTTGTAGTTTTTACAGAGAAACAAGGAAAAACTAAGGCAAAGAAGAATGAGTAGCAATTGTGGTATAGATGAGGATTTGAAGGATTTTGGAAATCTGCTTGATATTTTGGTTAGTTCCCTAGTTTTAATATGTCTCTCGATATTATAACTTAGACATCCTTAAAGTTACGTATCGCATCTTTTAGTTCGATTTTAATATGGCTTGTAAAAATACTCATTAATTATTTATTCTTTTTTAAAACACCTTCAGCTCATTAAACCTCACTTACACTCACACTCACACAACACACAGACAAAATCTGTTTTTGAAAATAAAGAGAGAAGAGTTGAGAGAGAGAAAACGTGACAATGTCAGAAAAGAGAAAGAAGAGAGGATACACTCCCAAACTCTCACATTGAGTTTCCATGGTTGAATTGGAGCTTCCACTTCTCATATCGCTCTCTCTTCACTGAAATTAGTGACTCAAACATCAAACCTCATAATTTTGGGCAACCATTTCTTCCCTTGCTTTTCATCTTCATTTTTTCATAAATGGTGAGAGTTAGCTAGCTTCGGGAAAACTTGGGTTGCATTTTGACATAGGAGCATGATTAAGGTGTCTCAATAGCTACATTGTGGACTAGAACCATCAAAAAGAACATTTGAAGCTTATATTTCGAGTTGGGATGCATTTGAGCTAGTTTGGTGTTCAAAGTCTTAATCTCTTGCTTGTAGTTGTGATTTCAAGTTCATCTTCTGCTTGTTAGTTGTGATTTCGCCGGTTTAAGGTGAGTTCTTACATCATTTTATGGTTTCATTGATGAACTCGGTAATGCATGTGTGATTGAAACATTTAATTAAGCTAGAATGTCCATTGGAAAAAATCTTGGCTTAAATGGTGATGAATAAAGAGTTGCATGTGGAATGTATTGTTGGGGTACAATAAGATTGTTAATTGCATCAAATGTGACTATTTAGAGGTGTTTACAGGATGATAAGTGAGAGAACATAATAATGTATCAAGAAAAGGACATGTTGTCCTAGTTAATTATGATTGATCTTGTGTCAAACACCGTATTTGGTATCTGAATTAAAGATGAATGTGTGAGGTGACGACCTCAAGTTATAGCATACTAGGAGAGAGAAGTCATGAAGCGAAAACCTAGGCCCGTTCGATGTTTGCTCGTTAATTAGATATTATCGAGGGGGTTCACCGAGGGAACTGTGTAGTGGTTCTCTGGCGTTATGCTAAGCCATGATATGTGTAGCTATCCAGACTTGGGCTACGAGTAAAAGATGAATAAAACACCTCTAATTGAGTTGTGAGGGGTCACGAAAGAACTCACTGAGATTTCATCTCTGTGTTTATGTTTGTAGTTTTTACAGAGAAAGAAGGAAAAACTAAGGCAAAGAAGAATGAGTAGCACTTGTGGTATAGATGAGGATTTGAAGGATTTTGGAAATCTGCTTGATATTTTGGTTAGTTCCCTAGTTTTAATATGTCTCTCGATATTATAACTTAGACATCCTTAAAGTTACGTATCGCATCTTTTAGTTCGATTTTAATATGGCTTGTAAAAATACTCATTAATTATTTATTCTTTTTTAAAACACCTTCAGCTCATTAAACCTCACTTACACTCACACTCACACAACACACAGACAAAATCTGTTTTTGAAAATAAAGAGAGAAGAGTTGAGAGAGAGAAAACGTGACAATGTCAGAAAAGAGAAAGAAGAGAGGATACACTCCCAAACTCTCACATTGAGTTTCCATGGTTGAATTGGAGCTTCCACTTCTCATATCGCTCTCTCTTCACTGAAATTAGTGACTCAAACATCAAACCTCATAATTTTGGGCAACCATTTCTTCCCTTGCTTTTCATCTTCATTTTTTCATAAATGGTGAGAGTTAGCTAGCTTCGGGAAAACTTGGGTTGCATTTTGACATAGGAGCATGATTAAGGTGTCTCAATAGCTACATTGTGGACTAGAACCATCAAAAAGAACATTTGAAGCTTATATTTCGAGTTGGGATGCATTGGAGCTAGTTTGGTGTTCAAAGTCTTAATCTCTTGCTTGTAGTTGTGATTTCAAGTTCATCTTCTGCTTGTTAGTTGTGATTTCGCCGGTTTAAGGTGAGTTCTTACATCATTTTATGGTTTCATTGATGAACTCGGTAATGCATGTGTGATTGAAACATTTAATTAAGCTAGAATGTCCATTGGAAAAAATCTTGGCTTAAATGGTGATGAATAAAGAGTTGCATGTGGAATGTATTGTTGGGGTACAATAAGATTGTTAATTGCATCAAATGTGACTATTTAGAGGTGTTTACAGGATGATAAGTGAGAGAACATAATAATGTATCAAGAAAAGGACATGTTGTCCTAGTTAATTATGATTGATCTTGTGTCAAACACCGTATTTGGTATCTGAATTAAAGATGAATGTGTGAGGTGACGACCTCAAGTTATAGCATACTAGGAGAGAGAAGTCATGAAGCGAAAACCTAGGCCCGTTCGATGTTTGCTCGTTAATTAGATATTATCGAGGGGGTTCACCGAGGGAACTGTGTAGTGGTTCTCTGGCGTTATGCTAAGCCATGATATGTGTAGCTATCCAGACTTGGGCTACGAGTAAAAGATGAATAAAACACCTCTAATTGAGTTGTGAGGGGTCACGAAAGAACTCACTGAGATTTCATCTCTGTGTTTATGTTTGTAGTTTTTACAGAGAAACAAGGAAAAACTAAGGCAAAGAAGAATGAGTAGCAATTGTGGTATAGATGAGGATTTGAAGGATTTTGGAAATCTGCTTGATATTTTGGTTAGTTCCCTAGTTTTAATATGTCTCTCGATATTATAACTTAGACATCCTTAAAGTTACGTATCGCATCTTTTAGTTCGATTTTAATATGGCTTGTAAAAATACTCATTAATTATTTATTCTTTTTTAAAACACCTTCAGCTCATTAAACCTCACTTACACTCACACTCACACAACACACAGACAAAATCTGTTTTTGAAAATAAAGAGAGAAGAGTTGAGAGAGAGAAAACGTGACAATGTCAGAAAAGAGAAAGAAGAGAGGATACACTCCCAAACTCTCACATTGAGTTTCCATGGTTGAATTGGAGCTTCCACTTCTCATATCGCTCTCTCTTCACTGAAATTAGTGACTCAAACATCAAACCTCATAATTTTGGGCAACCATTTCTTCCCTTGCTTTTCATCTTCATTTTTTCATAAATGGTGAGAGTTAGCTAGCTTCGGGAAAACTTGGGTTGCATTTTGACATAGGAGCATGATTAAGGTGTCTCAATAGCTACATTGTGGACTAGAACCATCAAAAAGAACATTTGAAGCTTATATTTCGAGTTGGGATGCATTTGAGCTAGTTTGGTGTTCAAAGTCTTAATCTCTTGCTTGTAGTTGTGATTTCAAGTTCATCTTCTGCTTGTTAGTTGTGATTTCGCCGGTTTAAGGTGAGTTCTTACATCATTTTATGGTTTCATTGATGAACTCGGTAATGCATGTGTGATTGAAACATTTAATTAAGCTAGAATGTCCATTGGAAAAAATCTTGGCTTAAATGGTGATGAATAAAGAGTTGCATGTGGAATGTATTGTTGGGGTACAATAAGATTGTTAATTGCATCAAATGTGACTATTTAGAGGTGTTTACAGGATGATAAGTGAGAGAACATAATAATGTATCAAGAAAAGGACATGTTGTCCTAGTTAATTATGATTGATCTTGTGTCAAACACCGTATTTGGTATCTGAATTAAAGATGAATGTGTGAGGTGACGACCTCAAGTTATAGCATACTAGGAGAGAGAAGTCATGAAGCGAAAACCTAGGCCCGTTCGATGTTTGCTCGTTAATTAGATATTATCGAGGGGGTTCACCGAGGGAACTGTGTAGTGGTTCTCTGGCGTTATGCTAAGCCATGATATGTGTAGCTATCCAGACTTGGGCTACGAGTAAAAGATGAATAAAACACCTCTAATTGAGTTGTGAGGGGTCACGAAAGAACTCACTGAGATTTCATCTCTGTGTTTATGTTTGTAGTTTTTACAGAGAAACAAGGAAAAACTAAGGCAAAGAAGAATGAGTAGCACTTGTGGTATAGATGAGGATTTGAAGGATTTTGGAAATCTGCTTGATATTTTGGTTAGTTCCCTAGTTTTAATATGTCTCTCGATATTATAACTTAGACATCCTTAAAG